>QRFH01000010.1:1200000-1800000 GCA_025389075.1 Sclerotinia minor | reverse complement strand
ATAGAATTTCTTATTTATCAGATTAGATTTTGTTGGCTATTATTTATAATACAAGTGCCTTTGATTAAAAACAATAATAGAGCCACCCACAATTAAAGATAAAGATTTTCTTTAAAGAATCCTTTGGTAACACAAGATAGAAAAAGCAATCAAATTCCCTACTTTATTATTCTAGCTCCAATTTGTAATTTCATTCGATCTTACCCTATTAGACTTAAATACGGCTAAGTCTTCCACTTCTAGTATAAATAATAATATAACCATTATTATTTATTGTATAACCTCCTCCAAGACTTATTTATCAAATTGCTTTTTACTTTCTATTCTCTCGGTATAATCTTTACTAAAAAACCCTTGACTATCCGTATCTCTATTGTTACGAGGGTTTGCCGTCTAGATCACGTGGAAGTGCTCTAGGCTCTCGAGGTGGTTTATAACTAGGCGTCAAGCAGGGACTTAAAGTAATGACAATAATATGATGCAATTCGTAACTAATAGTATGGTATACTAAATGATTGATCTTGAGCACGAAGCTCTACAGTGAGGGAATCCCTCCTAGTTATATAGATCTTCGTACTCCCTATCCCATCATCCCATCGCTCCCACTTGATTTAAGTTGGTGGGATCGGTGGGAATCCTTCCCATCGCTCCCACTTGATTTAAGTCGGTGGGATCGGTGGGAATCATATAATAATAGAGTCTGTGCTCTTCAGATCCTCACATGACCTTAATCCCATACTAATTTGATCGAATCGCATCTCGTAAACACACGATCGGTTACTGTAAGATCCGTGATCGTAACACAATCTCCCCTCCCCTCCACCTATCCATCCTTTTCAATCCCACCCCCACCCCCTCCCCACCAACCCCCCCACAACCCACGCCCCCAAAACCCCACTCCCCAACACCCCCTCCCTCCCCTCCGCATTCGTCCTCCAAACCCGCCTTCCCATCCTAAACTCCCCATCACCCCCCCCTAACCCAAGGCCACATCCGCGGATACGCATGCGGAATTTCGCATTGAATCCACGACTCTTTTTCAATAACATTTTCCGGGAGGGCAAGGGAAGTGATAAATGTAGTGAGGGGTAGCGGGGTAGAAGTTAGGAGTTTGTAGAGATATTTTGGGGGAGGGGAGGTTTGGGGATGGGATTGATTAGTAGGGGATGAAGGGGTGAGGGGTCTGAGGAGTGTGAGTTCGATGATGGAGTTGTGTGGTGAGACGAGTGGTTGCGTATTGTCGATTATGGGGAGGAGTTGGGAGGGGAGGGAAGTAGAAGATTTAAATTTAAGGAGGGAAGAGGTGGTGAAGAATGTTATGTGTGCTGGTTGATATTCTATATCATGAGTAATATCACGATTGAAGATCGAATCGTGATTCGTAGATTCAGCGAAAAATTCCGTGTAGTTCAAAGGCGTGGCGATGATTAATTTATCCACAGTCTCGATCGTGGGTGGTGCATCTTTGTTTGTAGCGTCTTCCAATTCTATTAACCACGCTTCATAATCTTCGGTGATTTCTTCCCATCTTGCTTTCTTGACTCTCGCTCCAAGACGTACTGTCGCTTTACTATTTCGTAGAGATTTCTCCATCATCATTTGAAAAATTCCATTATTCACGGATTTTGGAGAACCCATCTCTTCCCGTTCAAGAGCCATACTAAGTGCCAGATCACTTATTTGTTCAATTGATTGTCCGGTATGTCGTCGAACTTGTGGTGCTAATATATCTCTTATATAGTTATTTCCAATTCCATTCTTTTGCAATCGTTCGGTTGCAGGAACGCTGAAAGATTGGTATGCATGCTGCTGTGACATTTTGGAAATTATTTCCTTGATCGAGGATATCGAAACATGTTCGTTATTTAAACCGCGGAGGAAAGTATTAAAGGATTTCATGGTGCCTGTTGGAATCTTGGGAGCACGCCAAACGGAAGAGCCATATTTCCAAAGAAGGAAAAGGTAGTGACTCCAAGGAGTGGTAGCATAAGGTCGATATGTTTCGGTGATGATATGATTTGTATCGAAACTATGAATGTTAGTTTTACGAATTCGTTGCAAAAGTATTCCACTTCGATATAAACGAAAGAAGAGAAGACTTACTATCCAACCTTTCCCATTCCAATATCTCCGCTCCCAGCAATCAAATCTTCTTTCTTCTCTAGATCAGTCATTCCACCGATAATATTGAATAAATCCGTATCAAACGCCCCACTAGCTACATCTTCCACCTCAATTCCCATACCATCAGTCCCCTCAACCACCATCCTCCCACCAATTCTACTCTTCTCCTCAAATATTATAATGTCGACCTGCACATCCAAATTCCGATCCTTGAATTTTCGACCCAAAGCAGAAACTCCATCTCTAACACCCTGAGCAGCAGCAATACCCGCCGGTCCAGCACCAATAATCCCAACTTTGAAATTTACGACTTGAATCTGCGGATCACCTCTATTTTCAAGTATACCCCGCAAGACAACATTATAAAACCCAATAATGAAAAAGACGGAGATTATAGCCCCGGAGATGTAGGAAAGTAGGATTTTGCCAATATTTTCCTCTCGCTCCGTTGTACATTGGGAAGTTGATACAGAGTACTGGCGAGGTCTCTGGATTAGAGGTGATATTTCAGAGTATCTTGGAAGACTTTCGGGAGTATATGGTGGAGGTGCAGCATCGCTCATTTTGCTGGACATATTTGGTTTGGTATTGTTGTAGTGGTTATATCCCACATACAGCTGAATCGAATTGTAATGGCTTACTTTAGGTTGTGCTTAAAGGTCCATAAGAAAACCGTCTCAAAATAAGGCTAGAGATTCACAGATGGTGAGTTGTATTATCATCGAGCTGAAGTGAAGTGAAGTGATGTGAAGTGAAGTGAAGTGATGTGATGAAGTGATGTTTTGATTTGTTTGATTATGCGCCCGACACGACAACCCCTCATGCGGCCGCTTGCATATAACCGGGTCTGACGATACACAATACATTCTAGGATTGGGGGATGCGAAGACTCAACACCTGTACGCGGTGCATCCTACGAACCTCCAGCTCTCTTATGAGAGTCTGCAGAGCTAAGTTTGAGTCATTTGATGGAGTCGTGGTAATTGGAAGAGGAAGAGGCGCCCGATCACGACGTTTTTACCCGTTTGCGGTTTTTTGACAGTCGCATTATCGGAGTGCGCTCTCTACAACAACTACCTTTATTACGAAACAGAGGACAACACCATCATCTACAACAATACGCCACGAAATCATCTCACTTCTTAAGAGTGAGACTCCTCTGGAACATAGAGTACAACTCGACATCTTTGACGCGTATATGATATATATTGTATATCTCCCACGATCGATGCGACCGAAACGACAACAATTTATATACCTTCCACACGGGAACACCGGAGGAGTACTGTTGAAGGACCTGAGCTGATGACGAAACTTACTCTGCTCTCATCCAGCGGAGGTATGCTACTTACGGAATTGGGTCACCCGTACGAGCCACTACCTGTGCATGCTATAGTTACGTTATATGAGGATTGGTGCTCCTTCATAAGCTTTCTATTGGCAGGATGATCAGAATGAGGACGAGGCAATCCTGACGGTGGGCGATTACAGTACGTTCTGGTATATAAGGAGCAATTGGATTGGTGGTATCGGGAAGGGGAGCAGGAATGAAGGGTTTTCGAGTACAACGTTTTGATTGGCATTTATTTTTCTTTCTAGCAGCGTTTCGACGCGATAAGTCTTCTTTAAGGATCACGGCAGCTATGGAAATGCGCTTAAGAATCAATCAACCACTAGACATAGTTATATGTACATAGCTATTCATAGCCCAGGAGTAACTCCCTGGCGGCCTTTGCCCCAATAGGGGATGTTATGAGAATGAGGGGGCTTCGCCCCCTCGGCCTCTGGCCGTTAAATAATAACACACACACACACATTCTAGGATTGGATTGGACGCCATGCTTATGTACTTCTCACAGTACATTATCATTCCAAACAAGTTGTACTAAAGGGTGATTATCGTACTGGGCATTTAGATATTGATAACGTGGTTTATCAGGACCCTGTACACTTTTACCTCAATTGCCCACATTCCATTGAAATAAAATTACAACAATACTATAAATTAGAATTAAATTACATACAATTCAAAGATCAACTAATGCTGGATCTAATTGACAAGTTCGTGCATTATGTAAAGTACTACCGCATTTGCTACATCGTCGTATAGTAGCTTGCCTCCTTGCTGAAGAACCATCATTTGTATATTCGTCGCGTCGTATCTGATCTTCTACATTCTCTTGTTCTAATATACCATGCCCATCTTCTACTGAAAGTGTTCCTCCTTTTCGTATTAAAGCTTTTCTAGTTCTCCGGCGTTTACTAAGTGCTTCATTTGCTTTGCGGAGACTATGAACCTCAGCAGCTAAAAGCGTATTCGCATGAGCTAAGAGCTCTGTACCTTTAGCTAAAGCTGCAACTGTTTTAAATATTGGGGTAGGTGAGCTCCCTTGATGCCGAGCAATACGACTTTTCACTAAAGTGGATTGGGAAAGAGCTTCAGTTGGATTGTGAGGTGTTTGAGATTGCCATATATCAGGATCGGCTGATATTGATCTATTTGATGGGTTTGTTGAAGTGCTTAATCCATTCAAGACCTGTCTCATTATCTGTCCATCCATTGGTAGTAGGTTTAATAAGCCAATCGTATGGTAAATCACCTTCGGTATACCAATTTGAAAGATGGTATTCGCCTTTTACTATCAAAAACGGAGGTATATTGTGACCTTCTCCATCAACACAAATAATCGCTGTAGCCCATTCTAGATTGCCTGGCTGTATAGATTTGCTTTTTCCATGTCGATCAGCTTTAGTAACTACTATATGTGGTGATATTTGTCCCATCATAAAGCCTGTCTCATCGAAGTTGTAGAAATCGCAGTCTAGAATACCATATTTGGCACGCATATTCGATACTAATCGAAACCATCTTTCAATAAGCTCTGAGTCTTCGCAGAGAGCTCTTTGAAAGTCATAAACGCGATTAAAACGCGTCTTTAATTCTGTATGTCGTTTCACAAAGCGATAAGCCCAGAGCTTTCCAACCTTCTTCGCACCCCGCGTTTCGAGTATATAATTCGCCATATCTTCCACATCACTTATTCGAGGACTAAACCCTCTCTCGTCCATATCAACTATATATTGAAAA
Source organism: Sclerotinia minor (assembly GCA_025389075.1). NCBI lineage: Eukaryota > Fungi > Ascomycota > Leotiomycetes > Helotiales > Sclerotiniaceae > Sclerotinia > Sclerotinia minor. The sequence goes on along the minus strand of QRFH01000010.1, from coordinate 1,794,788 downwards.
AGCGATTTCTCCTCTAATTTCGTCATTTTACAATGTATTGATCGAGATCCAGCTTTCGGCGTCCGACCGGCTATTCTGTAGGTAAGGGTAGTATGCGGTATATTATAGATTTTAGCAGCTCTTCGCACACTTAGTTTTTTGAATGAAGCAATAGCTTGAATGGCTAGATTAACTTGCGACTCTTGCATATTGATTTGAAAGGTTGAATATGGATTTATCGCGTGTTAAAGTTGAGAGGTGGTAATTGAGGTAAAAGTGTTCCGGTTACTGATATGTTCCGGTTACTGATAAACCACGTTAAATATCCCTCAATATAATAAACAAGCATCATAACAACCAAAGCCCTACCCGAGCCCCTCTTTAGACAACCCCTCTTCAATATATTATCCCTATATTTCACACTTTAGCTTTAAATATATAGATTAATATATAGTAATAATCGCCTATTTAAAAGGCCGACTATCTTATAGTATAGCCGAGCAGGAGAATTCGCTTCTAGAAACATTTACTTCCCCCCATTCCTTCATAAGGTTACTCAATCTTTCAAGTAATTAGCCATCCGAATATCACCCAATGCCCTCCACTCCAATATATAATCCACCTTCCACCTCAAGGTTACCTTAAGCTTAAGCTTAACTCCACAACTCTAGCTCAACCCCTGTTCTAAAACCCCTACAAACACCACCTCAAAAGAATAATATAAAATCTATATATTGACAAAATCACAAAAAGAGAAATATCATCTACAAGTTTATTTCTTACTTTTATTTTAGTTGTCGATAACCTTATATCTTCTGCTCCTGCTTCGGGAGTGGGGGTAGGATATATATACATATATATGTAAATAGATGGGGCTGGGTTGGTAAACGGAGATTTAGGAAGGGTGTTATTTTGGTGTAAGAGAGGGAGGGGAGGTGGAGGTAGAGGTAGAGGAATAAGGTGGTTGAGGAATCATTTGTGGTTTGGGTAGATTTCGGTTGGATGGGTTTTGGTTTAGGAAGGATAAGAGAAGGATAAAAGAAGAACAGGATGCAATTCAATAAGGGAAGAGTATATACAGAAATAGAATGAGAGAGTGAATGCTATTGTTAGAATTTTCACACTACTATCATATCGTCTTGGTATCTAGTCACTACATTCATATTCGCTGTATCATTGGTTGTATGTTGAGGATCCGTCAGCAACTGCAGTTTGGATGCCATGAGGAGTGGCTGATGGATTGCGAGGTATCAGGCTAAATAAAATAGCTGAAAATAGAAATTTATATGCAGATATGGTACGCATCAATTAAGTACTTGATTTTACTTATTCTTGAGTTAAAAGCCGAGAGGAGTACGTAAAAAGTAACAACAACAAAAGCAAACCAAAACCCCTAATAAACTAATCCCTCCACTCAGCCAACTTCTTCACACCACCAACGGGAAAAACCGGCAACCAAGTAGTCTGCAACAACTTCTTCTCCACAATCTCCTTCTTGTACTCCTCCAGCTCCTCCACATCCCAATTAACACTGATCATGGAACCTTTCAAAAAATCCGCTCTCTCCTGCGCCAAATAAAGCGCCAACATACCCGTCAATTCCACATGATCCAGCGCACAAGCCTTCAAATAATCAGGCACCATCTTGGTAGCCACGACACCAGGCATGGTAGTAAAGACGCGGAGAGAGGGAACTTCGAGCGTGAGGTACTCGGAGAAGCGCTGGTCGCAGAGTTTAGAGATACTATATGAGGAGGTGCCCGAGCCTCGGGTGAGACCAGCTGTTAGAGAGCTAACGTTGATAATTGTGCCCGTGGGAGTTTTGGGCGTAGGTTGCGACGCTATGTAGTGGTGCGTCATTTGATAGAGACCTTTGAGATTGGTGTCCTAGGTGATTGTCGCAGTTAGTTAATTTTCTCTTCTTTTAATCATCGCGTTGGAGTTAAAGCCGTCGGCGTGTAGAAGAACTCACGAGTATTTTCCACCAGCTACTTGGCTCCGTCTCTGCAATGTATTGTCCGCCTTCCACAATTCCGGCATTGTTGATCAATACGTCTGCATGTCTTCCAAATTCCTTTTGCACAGCCGTGTAAAGATTTTTCACGTCGTCTTCATTTGCAATATCAACTTTCACGGCCAGAAATTTGGTTTCTGGGCTAAGAGGCTGAAGTTCCTTAATAAGGGATTCTATTGCTGGGACTCCACGAGCGGCGAGTACGATCCCCGATGCGTGGGCTTCAGCCCAGACTTTTGCCGCTGCCTTATTTGGTGTTAGATGATTGGATTCGAAAAGGTCGAGCGTGAGTCGGAGTACACAGGAAAGGAAGTACTTACAGCTCCAATACCAGCACTAGCTCCCGTGATGATAATGATCTTGCCTGTTTGAATATTCGCTGGGTTTTTAGGATCGATAGCCCAGTAAGGATCTCTATGAAGAGATTCTGTAATGTTCCAAGGGGTAGTGAGAGAATCGGGACCAAGGTCTTCAGCCATTTTGTTCTTTGCCGTTGCTTTGCGAGAGCTAATAATTGTTCAGATTGGGCGTGTTAAACGTGTGCGAGAGCTTAAGTTATATACGATTGATTTTATAGATAGCTCAAAAGAAATCTCAAGACTAGGATATGAAGTAACTGTGCTTCTTTGATGAAAGCTGTGTATTTGTAACTGAGATATCGAATGGAATAAATTCTAGAAACGGAGGGCTCCTTGAGCTCTTATAGAGAATTGTAACCACCGGGTCCAACGACCTATATGAATGAAAAGACCACGGAATCTAAATTCCCTCCGGAAGGTATAACTGGTGACATCAGTCCCCTATGTCCATTTCCTATTTCTCTATCCTACTTTTTACTCTAATACGGATGACAGAAATGCCGAATCTTTATGAAGGACTGTGGAGAGATTGAATCTCTGTTTCTACATAGTCAAAAAGTCCAAATTCTTCAGCCGCTGTACGGCGGAGTAATCGAGCACTTACTCGCGCGTGTCATGAAGTGGGAAAAACCCGGAATAACAGCGAAAGTCTAAATCTACACTTGATGATCTCGTTGTTGTCAAATTATGTGAATATAATTATGTATGTTAATGGATATGCAATGTGCCGCGGTGATGTACAAGAATGCGTTATGAATTATGCAACGGATGAATAATCAATCTGGTTGTTCTCCACAGTTACTGTACTACACTTATTCTAGCCGAAAAGACAACGTAAAGGAGAGCTAATCCATTTCTAATCCGATTATTCCGAAGGTCTAGCTAGGTACTAGTTAACCTAGATATGTAGTTATGTAGGTATGCAAAACAAAACAGGGGCGATATCCCAAACTTATCAAAAATATCATATTTAATTGGTCATCTACGTTTGCACGCGCATTATCATAACTCCATGAGGCTCAGCTCAGCCCAGCCCCATAACCATTGGACGCGGGATACTTTTGTGTTGCAACTCTAATCTTCCTCCTCAACATTCTCCTCAATTATATTGCCTTCACCATCATCCTCGAAACTGCCAGCTGGGACTTGGTACAGTCTCAAGATTGGCTTGTTTGGATCTTTAACAAGTACGTACTTGCCTTCCTCGCGCTTCAAGCACATATCGACAATGGTACGGACAATACCCCAACCGTTGGATAGAGATAAGTTCATTTGCGAGGCAAAATCACGTGGCTTCCATCCAATGACTCCGAGAATTACATGACGATCATTGAGCTTTGGGTTTGCACGGGAAACAAATCTATCGAGAATTAGTATCAAATTTGAGACCATGAAAAAAACTAAAACGTACCCAAGTTTCATAACATCAGCCTTAGCGATGATACTCTGGACGGTCCATCTTGCAAGCTTGCAGCTGTTGTTCTTCATCTCAGTTGCAACAACGGCACCACGTTGACTGACCAACTTTGTCCTCCAATCCAATGCACCTCCACTTCCTTGTGCTTTGGAGTCAAACTCGTTGAGAGCCTTGACAGTCAAGTATTGATCTTCTCCACTGATGGCATTCTTTGCAACGGCATCAATCTCAGTTCGTACAACCAAGTGAACTGGATCTTCGTCGTTCAAAGAAAGATCGAATTTACGGTATTTGTATGCTTTGCTTGCAGGTGGGTCGGTCTCCTCCGAGGGGTTGTAGAATGGATTCTCGTGCTCCATTTCTACCTTTTGACTATCGCTCTCCTTCATGACTTGGTTTGCGAAATTGTGGTTGATGTATGTAGCTTCCTCGGCCAAAGCACTTGGCTGGTTGATAGCGTCCTTGCTACCCTCCGAGGCATCCATTGGAGCATCAGCAGCATTCTCGTTAACGGTAACCATATCGAGCGTCGCATTGTCTCTTTTGTCGAGGAAGACCTTGTTGCCTTGTCGAACGATGACGATATCCCAAGGATAGACTGATCGAGGAGAGCACATAAGTATGGAGAGAATGCTATCCGTTGCGAAAATTGTAGCCTCATCCTTCTCGGCAAGTTCCTGAATGACAGGATCTGAAGATGTAGTAACGTTGTACGAAGCGCGGTCGACCACGTTGAGCTTTCTTTCGGCAGCCTTGACAGGTTGCTTGTCGAATGTCCGATCGTAGTAGTATAGGAAACCATAGCTATCAAGATCTTCTCCATCATCTGTGTCGAGGTTAAGCTTAGCCAGACGGTTGAAATCAATCTCCTCCAACATCTTCCAATCGGGCTTAATGTTAACAGAGGCATCGCGATTCCTTTGTGGCTTGTCGTAATCTTTCCAGCCGAACTTTCTTCCACCTCGAGCACCACCTCTTCCACCACGGCTATCGTAGCTGCTGTAACCTTGCTGTCCACCTCGTCCTCCAACTCGCTGGAATTGGCCTCTGCCGCCACGGGTATCAGCCCTTCCACCACGTTGTCCACGTCCTCGAGTGAAAGTTCCTCCACGACCGAAGCGGGTCTTGGTAGAATCGCGGGTGTTGCTGACAACAGAGAAGGTAGATTCGTCCTCGGCGAGTTGGACTGCGAATAATGAGGAAGTTCCAGCGCCGTAAACTTGTTGATCTAAATGCACAAAAATATATTAGCACAAAGAAACCAGATCAACCCAAATTTTCCAAACTAAATGTCGAATAGATGGGAAATAAATAGTAGATAGATTTGAGGTATAGATCGCACCTCTGTAGTTTCGATTGTACTGTTGTCTCCCACCTCTGCCATCTCTTCCATCTTTTCCTTCAGCTGTCCAATCTGCCATGCGACCTAATTTATCGCCTTTGGAGTATGGGGCGTAAGGAACTCCATTTAATGTGGTTTCTGAGGTGGTTGTTGGTCCCCATGAGTCCTCGGATGGGAGCGCAGAGATGATATCTGAGAGTGAAATGGGCGCCATGATTGAGGCGAAAGATTGACGTTGAGATATGAAAGGCAGGAATCGGTTCAAATCTACAACGCTGAATTCGTTGAATATTTCGATTTGTGGAGGAAAATCTTAGCGGGGCAAAAAGTTCGCGATGGGCAACCTTAATTGGCTCCTTGAAATTAAGTCCAACAATCTGACTGCTACAAATTCACGTGACAATGTAACATTCTCGTTTGATTTGATCAGAGCATGGGAGCATCAAAGCATTAAAGCCCTTTGGTTAGGAAAAGGTCTAATACCTATATATAGTACTGGCTCTCTAATACTGTTATGCTATTCTAAAAGGTCATTTGTATCGGCTATATAAGGTTATTATCAAACTCGTGACTGCTGAATCCATTAGATTATTTTCAACCTGCGCAATGAGGTTGGGTTGTGTCACAGTAATTAGCAGAGAAATGGAATAGACATTATTATTTCTGTCATACTTGTCACCAAGGCGATACATTGATTAGCCCCTGTAATTCTCTAGTTGGAGATGAAGATAAGAGGCCTGTGACGGCTTTAACATCAAGGAAGACTGCGACAAATTCCTATGTGATTTTCCTTCTTACATTCGCCTGCAAACAGCTCCAGGTACTGAAAAGCGTCATCAGAATCAAACACTTCCTTGATCGCTCAAAATGGAGTTAACCTGCGTTATATGCTCACCTATCACCACCTAACTACTAAAAGTCCGCATAGCATCGTAGCTTCCGAAACCTCAATCCCAAACACCTTAAGAACTCCCAATCAAGGAATCTCCCCCGATTTCCCCTCAAAGTTTCCCCAAAAGCGAACCTAACATTATCTTTTCAAGAGCTTCGAATGCCATCTCATCTTCAAGCACGATTTCGCTATACATATCATCGCGATATCTCCATGAATTGTGCCGTGATTAACACTGACTTCGATGGTTCAAGTTTGATTTATCCGGGGATGAAACATCGTGGGGAGTGCCCATAACGTGGTTCCAGGCTATGGTTTTCGGAAAAGGAAAAGCCCTGAGGGAAAATAGGGAGGGAAATGGATATTTAGTTGTAGATTTTCAGTATAGATGGAGGGGAAACCTGGTTTGCGGTTTGAAATCTGTTTAGTATGAAGGAAGACATGGTAATATTGCTTTATTGAAGAGGAGTCAGAAGCTGATTGGCTTTTTGAGGCTGTGTCTAAAGTTTCGTTCAAAGCATAGTGTAGTTACTTACCTTAGATACCTAAAGATGAACTGCTATTAAATTGCTAGGCTAGGAATAAATGTGGTATGGTGGAGAAAGGATGAGAAGTTAAGGTAGGTGTTCTCAATAAAGATTGCTACGTTCTTGGGAGTAAAAAGTAAGATCCTACTTATGCTGATCCTCATGGCTTCTTTCTTCAATTTATAGGTAGTATGAACCACCAACAGACAGTCAGCAAACCATATTGAGTGGAGGTATTGGATGAATTGCTTCTAGACTCGAAATGGTAATTATCTTCATCACTTGATGATATTATCTGGGTATGCTCTTCACTTAACCAAAGGTTTGATATAGCAGATCAGATTTGAGGTAGTTTTCACTACACATTCTGTGACCCCTACCGGGGACCATGGAGGAGCCAATTCTTTAACAAAATAAAATAGACTGCTCTTCATGTCATGACTGTGGACTGAAACTTGAATAACAAGATGAAATGTCACATCTGGAGAACAGCACTACTCTCATCAAGATATTACTGAGGCACTGCCAAGACATTTCTGGCCACACAAAATTTCAGTAAAAGGCTAGCAGGATTCAAATTAGAAGATCTGGTGGAGTGAGTCCCAAGGAAGTCTTCAATGTCGGTAGGAATGTAACGATTCATAGGTAACCTATCGATGTCAATTTCGTCCATAGCTCGAAAATTGGCAAGGTGATTGAAGGAAATTTGCAAACTTTTGGGGTCTAGCTAGAGTTTTCCATATAGTCTATAAATCGTTGATTGTTTATGACCTGGTTATCGAGCAATAACGTTGATTGTGTTTGTTGTTTGGCTTTGTTTGAATGGAATACCTAGAAGTTGGTTGCGGTACGGTATATACTCTGTACGGTGTAATTATGTAAATTATACAAAAAAAATTTCAATATCTTTTAAAGAAACTCATTAACAATAAAAATTATCTTTTTTTTGGTAATATAATAACCAAAAAATTCTTTATAATACTTAATTTTTCTTTTTCACATTTTATTGATAGATAGTTTTATAGGAATTTGTAATATAATTGTAGGGAGTTCCAGCCTCGCACCACCACTACAGCCTGTGTGGTCGGAGCGTCTGTCATAAGGTTAACCTTATCCTAACCATGAATATCAACAATTTTAGAGAAGATGCAATGCAAATTTCCATCTCACCTCTCTCAAAAGTCTATCACTATATTTATTAGGCATTTACCACCAAAGTAAAATGTACAATACTGACACCTACTCCAATAATGGCTCACACAACAAGAGAAAACGTCGAGATCTTAGTTCACACATCAGCACCAAGTCGAGGCCAAGATGATGCCCGATACAGAGCATTCGCAAGAGCTTATTTGAATTTCGAGCCTGCAACATATCTACAACTACACGATGACCCTCAAGCCAACGTTGCAAATGAGGAAGGGTCAGGGGGACAGATTGAAGAGGAAATGCACCATTCGACGCAGGAATACGACGAAAATGCATCTTATTACCCACCAACCCAGGAACCAGAGACGAATCCGGGAGCATACCATGGAATCACCGAGGAGTTATCCGATCTCATCTACTCCCCTCAACTCTCCTTTCGTAGTGTTCTGGATAATCGAAACTCCCCAAGGTTTCGCACCCGAAGCAGAGCTGCAATGAGCTTGGAAATGCAGACAGTAGAGGAAACACCTTGGCGGACTCAGTTTATAAATTCGGTTCCAGCTCAAACACAATCATCCAGTGTAGTCGAAGACTTTCTGCCTCAGAATGACAGACTCATTACCCAATTTTCATCCCCAACGCGGATTTTGGAGCTACATCAACAGCAAGGGGGAAGCACACAAGACTCTCCTGTAGTGGGTACGGCATCGCAGTTTACAGACGATAGTAGCTTGAACCTTGAAGTTCCTCAAGCCATGCCATTCAATAGTTCCCAGAGTGCTGAAGCTCATACCAATCCGGTAGTTGCTCCTTCTCTGTCACCCGGGCACTCCCCGATATGTTCTCCTCCTCGGCGAGCGCATACAACTAGATTTAGACATATCACTCCATCTCCAGTATCAACTTTCCATACAGAATCACCTAGCTCGATGAACTCTAACAATTTGGACAATATGCAGTCTTCTGGGCAGGCCGCTAATACTTCAAATCGACGAACAAGTCAGACTATGGAGAAGGAGACAGCAGTGGAGTTTACGAACGAAGTCGTAAATTTGAGTAAATTTTCAAAGAAGGGGCCCATATCTGGTACACCCGAAAATTCGGAAACATCTAGCTCGTTGCCCCAACATGCGAACAGTAAGCGACGGCGGGTCGATTTTCCGTCGTCAGTAGACAAGAGCCCCAAAAGTGCCAAGAGGCTTAATCTAGTAATATCCGATACCACAACTGAGGCATCTTCCAGGTCTTTTCCTTCAACGCAGAGACACCCTACATCTATAGCCCATGATGTGCCGGTTGTTTCAGATACCACAGCTCCCATGTCAAGCTTAGCTTATTCGAAGTCTTTCGCAACATGCATCATTCCTTCACTTATACCTCAGACTTCGTCCGGCTATCTTACACCAGCTCATCTTGTTACGGCTTCACTAGGACGTCTTGTTTCAATTCACCAACTACGGGCAGTATACAAGCCCACTTTTCAGACAAGGCCTTGTCGTCCTTTTGAGCGCGGATATTGGCTTGTCGATATTAAAAACCTCAGTGATCATGTCAAACAAAATCTCTGGTCTTACCTTTTCAGACACATCTCCAAGGGTGATTCAGGATGGGGTGTATCGGCGGAACGTACAGAAGATTGGAAGAGTGTCAGGGTTAATTGCTGGGGCGGAGTGGTCAAAGAAATATACACTTTACTATTTATTGCTAGTGAATCAAAGATGCAAGTTGGAGATGCATGTTGGAAAGATGGTGGTGGAGAGACTGTGATTTCCTGTTAGCCATTATCTCCGACCCTCGACCTTGGATATTAGGAGCTCAAAAGATGCATGCATCCAGCGTTAGGGTACCACTATGACCGATAATCGGATTTAAAGATGGGATTTCTTGAAGACTCACACATGTGACCATTTTTTGATCACCGTAAATCGGCAAAATGGCCAATAGTTTTAGAGGCTACTAAAATGACTTTTATTTGCTATCTATCTCAAAAAAGGACTGGCGAAAAGCTACTATAAATTCGCTAATTATACTCATTATGTGCCACTAACAGTTATCACTTCCAGGCGATGTTATTCTGGGACCTTAAAGCAATTTTAGTGTCCAAAGAGCTAGAACTTCACCCACATTTGCACTACTGCATGTCATTGATCCACTTAGCCATTCTATTCACGACTCAAACTCATGAGTTTGTCGATGAAGATCACAACTAACACTGAGCATTCCTTGGAATAAAACTCGCTGGCGTTGTGACTAGCACCAGAATACAGGGCTTGCGAGAACCATATAGCCATTACGCGGCTGATCATTCTACGGTACCACGCTCTCATATCGTTCTTAAGTTTATTTCATGCCCGCTGCTGCCGATGTGCCCCGTACATTCTTTTATGTGGAAGCCTCCTTCAAAAGAAATATTTCATCGTGGGTGGCTGAGTGGCCTTATGGCAGGCAGTCATTTCTTTTGCAGAGGGTTACACATACTGTACACACATATATGCTTGCGCATGTCATGAAGTGAGGAAAGCCCGAGCTACAAATCTAACGGCGTTGCATGGCACGTCAAAGACTGACATTTGGTTAGTTTATCAGGAAAATTTTAGCTGGGCATATCCAACTCCTTGAATGGGTTTTATAACTCCTGTTGGCTCATACAACTTTATGAATTAATGAGCAATAGTAAAGTCTGTTGACTTTTTAAGTTCCTATAGATACATTCTGAGTTCGTTCTACAAGCCTCCTAGTGCATTCCAGATTATGACTGAGGACGATCATCATAATGACGAGCTATCAAAGGGCCTAGTATATAAGTATGCTTATGCCGCGTTCTCAGTTTAACTTAAACAGTGCTTCTTACTCCTATTTCCCATCATCAACAACACTCCAAAACAAACACCTGATAGACTGCATTCAACAAAATGGCTTCTAATGATCGGGATGACCATGCGATCGCGCGACATCAGACCGTCAATAAGCCTTCAGCAAGTATCGAAAACGGAACAAGAGTCCTGCCACGACCCTCAGCAAAGTTGCAGATCATTATCGACGAGACTCAGGTTAGTATAAGAGAACTACCTGTTTCAAATCGAACTCACTATGACCTGTCAGATACTTACTTCTACACGCCCTTGGATTCCATGTCCGAGGGCCCTCTGACTTTGACATCCGAAACCTTAATGAACAATGTCCAATGGTGGCTGTATGTCCCGCCAGGGGAACTTTTGTTTGGCATTGAGCGTATCGAGGGCTCTGCCAAATATGGTCTTCCGGAACTCGATACACTTGTGACCACCTCCATAAGAGCCGATAACACAAGATACCAACTTTATATGGCAGCGGCAACTCAGAAAAGAACGGCATTAGCAGCGCTTGGAGAGAGTCCAGAGGCATCTAGTTCATCCAATACAGCTGTAGCAGGACCATCAAGGCCAAGGCTTCAAGTAAGTAATCCAGCAGATTATCCACTGAACATTAGTCATTTACTAGAATGTACAAATAAGTGCAACAGAGAAAGATGCTTCGAGTAAAGAGCGAAATCAGCCAAGGATCAACGAAGACAAATATGGCCTCCGATTCAGGATACATGTCTGCTGCAGAAAGGCATCGTTCGGAATCAAGCTCGAGCGACTCGCAGCATGGATACACCAAGCTGTCCACACTTTCTAGGTTTAGAAGTTTGCTTAAAAAGAGGAAAAATAAGGAAAAATCTGTAATGAAGGAGCCTAAAGAGTATGGATCTTGATATTTCAGAAAGGGTTCTTGTTAACGAAGTAAACAGAAACTGTGTTTCTTGTTTGGATGATTTTCCGAAGGGTAAAATGGTGAGTGTGGAATGCCACGGATATTGCAAAGAATGTTTCGAAAGACTAGTAATGTAAATCCTCTCTGCAAATCCTCATCGATAAGTAGCTAACATGTGACAGTGCTGCCATCGAGACGGAGGCGATGTGGCCTGTGAAGTGCTGTCAGAAAGATATATCACATGCAATCATCACGAAAAATATCGGCGCAAAGCTAGCACGAAAATTCCAAACAAAAGTTTTGGAAAGAAAAGTGCCTGTCGGAGATCGAATCTATTGCATCAAACAAGGATGTGGGGCGTGGATTCCTAGCGAGCGGTTTAACGAGAGTCTCCAATGCGCATCTTGTCCGTCCTGCAAGACAAGAGTTTGTACTATATGCAAAGGTTCATGGCATGCAGATACGAAATGCCCCAAGGATAAAAATTTGCAAGCTACGGTCAGATTGGCATACAGGAGAGGATGGAAGGAATGTTATAAGTGCAAAGCTTCCGCCGAACTTAGCAGGGGTTGTAGCCATATTATATGCCGTTGTGGAGCTCAATGGTGTTACGTTTGTCGTGCCAAATGGCCGACTTGTTATTGTTCAGAAGGGCCCCTTATAGAGGCAGAATCCAACCGAATTTCTCGGCGTCGCCGAGAGGAAACAAGACGTGCAGAGATAGCTGCCACGTTTGGGCAAATAAGAGAAGAGCTAGAGGCGTTACATTCCTCTCAGAAATTACGACTTGCATCCCGCTCGCAAATGGAGTACCAAGTATTACATGAACAAGAGCTAGATTTGAACACATTACGCTTTCTCCATTCACGCTATATCAACCAATTAGAGGCGCAACACAAGAATGAAGTATCAAAGCAAGAAATGCGTTTCCTGAATGAATTCCACGAGCGTGAACGAGGGGAAGCTCGCGTTGAGAAGGAGATTTCAGAGAAGATTGAAGCATTTTGGAAAGACAAACCGGATGCTGTATACGAAATCAAAGCTACGAAAGTTGCACATCAAGCGAACTCTATTGCCGCGTTCAAGAAATGGGGCTTTGATAGGAAAACCGCTTTACAAGACCTCGCCGAAAATTTCGAATCAGAGAAATCGTCACTATCCAGGACTCAAAAATCGGCTATGGCTGATGCCACATGGAAAGTAGGAAGCGGGTGGAGAGACTGGGCGAGAAATAAAGTCGCCGCGGTCAAATGGTTTGAGGCTGTCATCGCAGAGAGAGAATCAATGTTACGAACTTTGGAGAATCTGCAGTATACAATGGCTACAGAAGAGTCCTAAACAGGTATAGCACTTTAGGGTTCGTTACTATCGGTACGAAGGTGGAGGTTGGAGTTCAATATCAATATCATCACATATCGCTATTTGTGCGGGGTGATAGAATTTTGTGCTATTGTCCCGTCATACGTCGTGTTTGAAACATTTGTATCAGAGATCGACACGTGATAGTATGAATTCACAGGATGGCATTGGAGCCAATAGGGTAGTTTTTGGACGGCATTCATCGAGCACCGGAGATCTGCTGGTCAAAAAATATATACGGAGTCGGGGATTAATTTCATTTTTGTATATATTTCTTGTTATAGTTATACCATCGTCGTGGGTAGATCGGACAAGATTGCAATAAATTTGCTAAAAAAAGATCATACGCCGCCAAGTGGCGTCTGCAAATCTACACTTTGTATTTTGATATGTGTTCCTGTGAGGATTGTAATCTTAGTATGAGTGAGTATATATGAGTTCACCTCGTTGAACGAGAACTTGCAAAAGAAGCTTTCTTTCCATTCATTCTTTTCTCTTCCCCTTCATTGACCATACCCCGCTTAACAAAAGCCAAGATGGTCCAGTCATTCTTTACATTCTTTTCTTTTCTCATATGCGTCAATTCTGCGTTGTAAATTCTTAGTTCCCCTTCCCTAATATTCAAACAAAAAAGCTAACCCTCTCACTCATCATCAGAATTCCATCCGCATTACTCAATCGTGATGACACACCCAGCCCAGTTGCTCCAGCACCATCATTCCCCTCATGTGCAATTTCCTGTATCGCATCAGCAGTTGCCTCTCAAACAACTTGTGGTGCAACAGATTTAGCTTGTCAATGTGATTCTGATAATGCGAGTTTAATTCAAGAAGGAGCGACGGGTTGTGTTCTTGATGCTTGTGGATTTGAGGAGGCTCTTCGTTAGTATTGTTTTTTCTTTAATTTTGTTTTCTGGATAACTAAAGATTTATGCTGATATTTTTTCGCGATTTAGAGGTCCTGGATGATTCTACTGCCGAATGTTCTTCTGTTCTTGCGGCTGGAAGTGCTACTGCTAGTACGGTGCCTTCTTCAACAGTACCACCTGTAATTCCATCCACAGCTTCTACTTCGACTCCTCTCGACACATCAGCAGCCTCATCATCACTCCTCACTACTACATCTTCTCCCCTTGACTCCAGTTCCTCGTCCACAGCTCCATCTGCACTTCCTTCATCAGCAGCTCCATCATCTATCACCTCCTCAATACCAAATACATCACCAAACGCCACATTTATCATTCCAGCTTGTGCACTTGAATGCATTCAAAACGCGATCAGGTATACGGATTGTGCATTTACGAATTTGACATGTCAATGTGAAGAGGAGAATGCTGGGGTTATTCAGAGTGCTACTGCTAATTGTGTGGTGGGGAGTTGTGGGGATCAGGGGGATTGGATTGCTTTTGGTTAGTGTGTTTTTCTTTTCTATTGTTTTGTTTTGTTTTTGCTGGTGGAGGGGGGAGAGTGTGAGTTTTAAATGCCCCTGTTTTATTGGGAACATCGAAGTTTTAAAAAAAGAGACGTCTTCGACCCGATTCATGATATCTCATGATATATATTTTTGATTTCAAGAGAAGAACAGGTAATTTCATTCGTTAAGATGTATTTATCGATGCTAAAGCCAACACTTTCAAATGAGGGATCTTTGGTGTGCTTGAAGGTACGAAATCAAAAAGCTAACACTGACATAGATGTCCAAAGAGGGCAAATTGATAATTGTACCGCATTAGCACATTCTTCTGGTCCAGACTCTACGTCTAGTTCATCTTCAATAACTGGCTCAGCAACAGCTAACGCACAAACACAAATAAGTCTCACAGGTAATCCATCCGTGGTATCTACAACAGTGTATCCATGCGAAGCTCCTACTCCTGATCCTTCAACTGCATCTACAGGTTCAAGTCTAAGTTCATCGGATCCCTCTGATCCAGGGAACTCGGCTTCTTCAACAAATCCAAGTGGAAGCTCCCCTACGGATCCTAGTGGTGGTGGAGGAAGTGGCCCAACATATTATTCATATCCATCGGGACCAAACCCAACTGATCCACCTAGTTCGCCCGCCTCTAGCGGTGGAGATTCGTCTGGGGCTGCTTCTAGCACACCTACTGATTCAGGATCAGCTTCTTCAACTACTGCTAGTGCGGATCCATCTGGAGGTTTTACACCAACACCGACTGATCCTAGTTCACCAACAAACAACGGTTCTTTCCCATCGGATGGCTCCTCTAGTCCTACAGATCCTGGATCCGCTTCTTCCACAAACGCAAGTATAGATCCATCTGGGACTTCGGGATCTACATCAACTACTCCAGATTCATTTCCCTCAAGCAGTTCTTCAAGCCGTAGAGGTCGACCTGGACGTACCGATCCCCCTGGAGCAGCTTCAAGTACGTACCCTGGAGACCCATCTGCCGCTTCGAGCACACCTTCTGCAGGAAATGGGGATGATAGTTCTCCAAGTTATGGATTTGGTTATGGTGGTTATTATCCTTCTAGTACACCTACGTCTGCTGGGAGTGGAGGTGATCCAGGAAGTCCTGAATCGTCGGGAAGTGCTAGTGCTAGTGCTGGTGCTTCTGTATCTTTATCCTCGTCTGCTACTGGGCCGGTTTCTTCGAGTAGTTCTAGTATTTCTGGAGGGAGTTCTGGGAGTCCGAGTACGATTGGTGGGGATCCTTCTTCACCAAGTACAAGTGGAGGTGATTCGTCCTCGCCAAGTACAGCTAGCAGTAATCCTTCATCACCAACAACTTCAGGTGATCCTTCTTCACCAAGTACGATTGGAGGTGATTCTTCGTCGCCAGGTACAATTAGCAGTGATCCTTCATCACCAACAACTCCAGGCGACCCTTCTTCACCAATTACAAGTGGGGGTAATTCGTTCTCGTCAAGTACAACTAGCAGTGATACATCATCAGCAACAACTTCAGGCGATCCTTCTTCACCAAGTACAAGTGGAGGTGATACATCGTCATCAACAACTTCAGGTGACCCAGAAACCCCGTCAAGCGTTCCATCAGGAACCAACACATCTCCAAGCATTAGTTCACATTCTGCGCCACCTCCTCCAGGATACTACGGCTATGGTCCATCACCATCACCATCATCACCCTCAGTCTCACCTTCAACAACCTTCACATCCCCCTCCACTCCCGCTCTTCCATCCACATCCACATCCCCGGATTCCTCCTCCTCACCTCCCTTCCGTCTCACACTCCTCCCATCCCACTATACACTCCTAACCTACATCATGCGCGTATATTTCAACCTCTCACCTCCATCCCCCTACATATCATCCAGGGGCCTCACAACCCACGATCGAACCTCCGCCTGTATTTTCACCATTACATCTTCAGGCCTCCTAGCCTGTGAATCTTCTCCCAAGGAATCATCTTCTGGATCTACTCATTCTTCCCAAAAACTCCCTCGGGAACTCACATATTTCGGTGGTCAATTTTCCAAAGTCTGGGAAAAGGGTTACACGATTTTCAGTACTGAGAATAGGATAAGTGATATGGTGAATAAAGATTTAAATGGGACTTTGGTTGTGGATACCACGAGCGAGTATCCTTATGGAAGTTTATTGAAATTGGTTAATTGGGAGTTTTTGGGTAATGGTATGTATGATTTTTACTTTTTTATATCTTTTAATTGCATTTTTTCTTTTTGAACCGGAGATGTTATATAAGATTACAACTACCCCTATAATCAATCATACAGAGAAATACGTCTCTTACTTACAAATGCTATATAGATAACCAAGCGCGATTTTGCGCCCAATGTCAAAGTCAAAGTCAGACTCAAACGACAGATACATACACAAACCCGAGCACATCTTTCAACGATACAAATGCAGATGCACAGCCAGGATCACAATCACAATCGCAGATACAGCGAGATGCATTTAAAGATGGATCATTAGTTCGTGCGTATATTAACGGGACGCAGAATTTACCGGCAGATTGTATAGAAGTGCGGCTTGTGATTGAGTGGGTGGATAGTGAGGGGGTTGGGGCGGGAGAGACGCCGGGGTATGCTTCTTCGTAGGTGGTGTTTGAGGAGAGGGAGGAAAGGGGGGAAGGGAGTTACGTGAGAGGTATATGAGAGGATGGATTTATGGATGGACATTCTTTTTGGTGTTTCTTTTATTTTCTTTTGATTTGATTTGATTTGATTTGATTTAGCTCCGGAGGAACTTCCAGTAATAATATATAATTAAATCATAATTCTAATTCGAAGTCCTAGGATTATAATCTCTAGTTTAATAACAAAGATTGTTTGATTATTTTAATGCAGTAAATTAACTATAATACTAATACAATTCTTTTTTAAAGATTGAAAGTTGATCTGAGATTGTTTCGATTTAAATGAGCCAAAGATGTAATCATTGTAAATTTTAATCAACTGAATATCAATCTCGAGAGGGATACAATTAAAAAGCTAATTATATCGGAATT
This sequence comes from Sclerotinia minor, assembly GCA_025389075.1. NCBI lineage: Eukaryota > Fungi > Ascomycota > Leotiomycetes > Helotiales > Sclerotiniaceae > Sclerotinia > Sclerotinia minor. The sequence continues at coordinate 1,777,556 of QRFH01000010.1, read as the reverse complement.
TAACTTGAAAAAATAACTTTATGTTTATTCAAAACTGCGAAGATATTGAAAATAATCAGTAATTATATATCGAATGAACTAAAATTCAAAATTCAAAATTCGAAATCAATTACACCCTACAGCCTTTCTTTTTCATTTCAAAGTTTCAACACTATAGTGGATATACCATAGGATTATTCTTTTATTTTCCTATCCTCTCTATCATCCCGATGTCTATACCTAATTTCCTTTTGTATATCCCGTTCATCCAACCCATCCCATACTATATCATACCAACATATAATATCCCATCATGCAATCCAAAACGCATATACACAAGTACGTCAAAGCTACATATATACAATCTCCACCTTGACACACACACCACATTAGCACCGCGAAGAAAAAATTTAAGACCTAATATCTAATATCTAATATCAAACATATTCACAAAAAAGGACCGAAATCTCTTCTCTTTTTATCCCCTTTCCCCCTTCTCCCCCTTCCTCTTAGTAGATCTCATATTACATTTCACAATACCATGATTCTTCCCCTTCGAACCAGCTCTCAATCTCAATCTCAACCTCTTCCTAACCAAAACTTTTCGAATTTCCGTCATTCGTCTTATTACCCACACATTGATTTCTTTATCCAAAACCGGTTCCTGAACTGTAGTAATTACAACCATTAGAATAAATTTCGTAGCTTCTTTTGGGGAAACGAAAGTTTTAATAATTTTGGTTCTTTGTGTGGTGACTAGACCTTGAGTTGTGGTGGAAGTGTTTGATACTACTGCGGCGCTTGAATTTGGGGTTCTGGTTCGGAGACGAGTTATGGGATGTTGGTTCTTGTTCTTGTTGTTGGGAGTGGTGGTGCTGGGTGAGATTGTTGGAAGAGAGTAGAGATACTTGGAGGAGCTATGGGAGGGAGGTTATTGCTATTGTTATTGTTACTGTCATCGCATGTTGTGTTTTTCTCGAGAGCTGGAAGGGTTGAGATATTAGATGATGGATCGGAGGTTGATGGGGAAAAGTTTGAAGAAGAAAAAGGTAAAGTAGGTGGTTCCATGGGCTTCATATTTTCAATTTTCGTCGTCTATAAAAGAAACTAATCATCAATTTACGCACCAACGTTGTAGGTACTGTTCAACTGAACAGTAAAGAAGATTGTTTGTGATGTAAATCTAAAGCTTTGAAATTTACAACGGGATTGTTCTGAATGGTAGGGTTATTGGATGCGACTAAAAGTAGTCCTGCCATTTTTCTGAAAGATGGTTTATCTGCAAATTATGAGGAGCTTTAGTTGTTTTACAACAAGCATCCAACAGGGCTTCATAACAGGCACTTTCAAATTTTCATTCCACTTGAGGCATAGCAGCAAAAAGGACCTGAGTATAATCTTTACTCACAAGAAGATTGACCTCGGGAGGGAAGATAATGGCCAATGATGACCGTAAAGGGGGCCAAAAGCGCGGTGGGCAGAGGCTGAAGTATATCGAACAGCATAGATGTACGCCTAGACATTAATTAAACCTCTAGAAAGCAAGCTATAGGAGGCTATTGCAAAAAGGTTTGGCGCTTTAGACGCGGATGAAAAGAGAAAACGGCAAATGGGGTCATAGGGTAGACTAGACTAGCAAAGTCTAGAAATCTCTGGTGGATTAATTGGCATCAAATTTTGATTTTACATCGAATTTAAAACCGAGGTTTTTTAATACCACTTGATTTGATTTGTCGATCGATTAGCTCAAAGGTCTGTACAGCGGGGTGTTTCCGTCATCTGGAGCATCGGATTTTCAGGCACTGATCACACAAAATTGCGGATGAATATTAAACGGGAGGTCATGAAAACTTTAAGATGGAGGCCTTTCAAGATGGCCACATTTCCCAACACTCACACTCGCAAGCTTAACCATGAATTAATTCTTGACGGAAAAGGAACGAACGGCCTATTTAGGCCTTTTTGCTTCGCACTGACTTCAATGAGGTCGCCTCCCATGATGAAAGGCATGCAGAAGAATATTGATTCTGGACAGAGTGACCCTTTATAGCCGATATCAAAATAAGATTCGAACTTTCTAGTGATCTTTTTAAGATTTCTTAAGTGTACACTCGTATTGATGTTTTGACATGGTAACTAGAAATGAAGGCTAGTACAGAAACAGTATATAGTTCATAATTGGAAGGGTTTTCATACCCTGAGGGGTATGGTATAGTACAGTGGATAGCTTTACCATTATGACAATCCACTTATTTCTTAACTTGCTTACAGCTTTTCACTGACTGTTGCATTGTACAATCACGATAGGCTGGTCATTCTAGTCGCCTTGTGAGTACTCACAGGGGCCGGGCCATGATCCATTTTTCTGACCGTGTCAAGGAGATTCTTTCAAAGTTGATGTAAAGCATTAAGTGAGATAGAGATGGAGGAGACTTCTCTGAAGAATATATCTTTTAATGTCTAGGCCTGCTCTTTCCACTTGTCGTTGAAGCGGTGACCCCGAAGAGTATGGAAAAGTGAGTAGCCTCATTCCTCGGAATGATTTAGAGACATTTGATAACAAAAAGGTGTCGATTTGGGAAAAGGAAAAGACAAAGCTGTGGTTATCATATTCGTTTTGATCTTACTATTGTTGTGGTTGTGATGATAATGTCCAAGACTCTAGGGTTGGATAGTCAGACAGGATCACCATGTTTGAAGAAGAAATAAGGTTGTCTAAGGTCACGTGAACGGCCTTATATTGAGCTAGGACCTTCACCACCTGCACTTCACTTCGTGGATATCTTGATCATTAACCTTATGCATTTACAACTTTGAATTCTTCCTGTAAAGCTTCAAACTTCAAACATTTGAATTATTCTTTTCATGGCAATTTCCACTTTCCTTCGGGAGATGCCGACTGATTTCTCACCAGCTTTTCTGACCTGTCGATGCTGCACAGTTACAGTGTGCAATTCTATCAGGAAAGACCCTGTTCCCAAGAATGATCTTCAAATGACAATTCCTGCTCTGATGCACCATCAGGAGATCATTTTAGCTTACTATCCTTGGGGTAAAAGTTGACCCGCAGGAGAATCATGGCGCATCGTCATACTCTCAGGCTCTGCGGATCTCGAAAATTCGGACTCTATCCTAGAACTTTGAAGACGTTTACTGAGCCTCTTCAGCTAACCCCCAAAGACTTTTCGTATCGTCTCCGAGGTATTTTGCCGTCCAATGATCAATGCGCCGTTCTAAACTACTAAAGTTTAAATCCCTGAAAATACTCTAACTCCAAAAGAATGATACTACTGAAGTCTCGAGCCTTTAGGCCGATTTGATTAGGAGCTAGAAGGTATGTTTACAGTTCAAGAAGAGGGTCCTTTGAATCTTGAACTTCGCCTTCGATCATGTCTCCATATGAGTATATACAAAATGTGTCAAACCCTCAAACCAATCCATTTCAGATATCTACTTTAATTGAACCATACTCAACACTTGTAAATTCATTTTCATTGAGTTAACTATTAAAGTCCTTCCCGGTACCTCAATCCGTTCGCAAATTGTCTTTAGCAAGAACTCGATCTCCGAGAGATAAATCAGCTCCACAGCTTGTATAGTTGCAAACGATATGACAGAGAAAAGTAAACGAGCATCACCATTGTGCGGAGGAAAAATGATGGCTACTCAACGCGTACTGAAAGATCTCCAGGCTTAAAATATAAAGAAAAGAATACGAAGCATAACAGCAATGACGGGTCAACAGGAACAGACATGGTTTTTGAGCAACTTGGAGCGGTTGAGTTGCTACGGCAGGACTGCAGACCCTCCTTCATTGTTGATCTTACGATGGAAGAAGAAAATTTTGAACTGTCCGTAGTCTTCTCGAACGATGCCTTCAAGACTTATGCCGGTTTCAAAGACGTTGCTTCATGGCTTTCAGGAAACTCGCGTCAGAGCGGGGAGCCATTTATCAAATGGATACATACTCAGCCCAAGACTGCAGTCAATCAATATTGGTTCCGGCAACAAAGGTGGTCAAAGGTTTTGTTAGAGGACCGATGGTGCGTCGTTTCTGGTCATGAAATGGCATTTGCGAAATCCACACAAGAGGATACAAATTACTCCCAATCCCGCCGGTCGAAACCGGCACAAGGCAGAAGTTTCGATCTGTGCAGAAACGGTTATGAAATTCCTTTCCCTTCTAATCACAATCACGTTTCCATCCACAAAGTACCCGGCCCTCTCAATTCTGGCATGGCGGACTACGCATCCTTTACACCCTCTCGTTTGTCCTTTGAGACAACCTTAGCTAGCTTCTTTTGCAGCAAAGACTGGTCTTCTACAGCCTTAGAGTCCATCTTGGAACAACTCCTAGATATGACAAGTCTAATCTCTAATTTTACCCAATTATCATCTATAGCTATGTTCATAATAGATGGAAAGGATGGGAGTTTGTTGTTTGCTAATGAGGCCTGGTACGTCATTTCTATTCACCCACATATCCTTCATGATTCTGGAAGAGCACAACAATTTGAAGTTAGAGAATTTGAACTAATAAAATAATTGCATCAAGGACAAGGATCACGGGTGGAACAGTAGATCAACATGCCTGCTTAAAATGGCTTGACTGTGTGGTTGATGAAGACAGGGAATTTATCGAAAACCAGTGGCACGAGATCTCAGTCAACAAACGGCCCATTCGTCATCAAGGGAGACTCAAAACGCTTTGGAAGCCTTCAGTCCCAGATCCTGCACTGCTTGGAAAGAAAGTTTACTACACATTGATAGAATCTAACGCTGTTCCACTTTTGGATAAAAATGGGGACGTGGATCATGTTGTTGGGTGTCTTGCTGATATCACACATTTGAAATGGGCCGCTCAAATGCAGGAACGGAGAGCAAAGGAAGCACTGACTGAAACGCGGCAGAGGGAAGAGTTCATGAAAATGACCAGTCATGAACTGATGAACCCTCTATCAGCAGTCGTTCAAGTAGGCTTAATCAGTTCATTAAATGCTCCCTCTTACTGCCTAGTGCTATTTCCTGATCTCAACCCCTATTTTCATCTGTCTTTCATACCCTTCTTTTACTTTGCAACGCAATCTTAATTCCCTCTTTTCTTCTCCTCTTTCCTTCGCTACCTTTCTTTTATAGACAATACTGACTCTCAAATTTCACAGTGTGCTGATACCATGATCTCCAGTCTTGATGAGATCAATAAAGCTTTTTCAACCACCCATGACAACGTCCTCCATGATGAAAACTCCAAAAGCTACGCAGAGATCAAAACGAGTATATTACGCAATATTGAAATTGCCAAGATAATCTTAGGTTGCAGTGAACATCAGAAAAAAATTATCGACGATGCACGTAAGATGGCAAGACCCGACATCGATTTATTTTCCATTTCACCCATCAGAGCAGAACCAATTCGTGTGATCGACACGGCTATGACCATGCTCTCAGGGGAGACATCCAAACTAGACATCAATGTTCAACTCAAGGTGGATCCTTCTATGGAAACCTTGGACGCGAATTGGCTCTCTTTCGATCCTTCCCGATTTTTACAACTCCTTCTCAATTTACTCACCAACGCCAATAAATACATAGAATCATCAGAAACACGAAAAGTAGTCGTGTGTCTCGGAGCAACAACAGGATCACCTTACCACAAAGAAATAGGAAGAGATATTCAATACATACCACTCCGCACCGCACGAAATGATCTAACGTTAACAGATGCATCCGGAAATGGCGAAGTAGTATATCTTCACTGCTCTATCACAGATACCGGCAAAGGATTAAGCGAAAAAGAAAGAAGAGTCCTCTTTAAGGAACTTTCGGGGACATTCCTGAGCACCCATGCGCAACATGGAGATGCGAGCTTGGTTTTACTGATTTGTCGCGAGTTGGCGGAGTTGCAGGGTGGTGCTATTGGGATTGGGTATGCGGATTCGCAGACGACGGGGAGTACGTTTGGTTTTAATTATACGTTTTTTTTTAAAAAAATCTCATCGAGTAAATATTTAAATATTTATATCTTCAAGTCTTTAAGTCTTTCAACCCTTACATTATAAATATCAAAATTAAAATAAAAATCTCATATTTAAAAATAATTCGCACCAGCAATATAATCCCCTTTAGTACCCGGGAACGCACCAACCGGTGTCCCACTATCATCTTCATCCGAACTATCATTCTCATCAAAAGTATCTGCTCGATCCGGGGGCGCCCTCATACTTTCCAAGACCTGCATGTCGAGACTTGGAGGATTGTACAATTTCAACGTGTGCATTTCCCGGCCGGATGGTAGACTGGAGATGAGAGTACCTATGGAAGGGATAAGTTGTGTACTGATCTATATTTATTGTTAGTATGTGGTAATTATGAAGAAATATATGGGGATGGTAACACACGGTATCATTTATCTTTACCCATTTCTTTTCCAACATATCTAATACCCTACCTTCTTCCGCTTTTCCCGCATCACTTCCCCAATCCTTTCCTTTTTCTACTCTACGATCCTCTCTTTTCTCTGTCCATTCTTTCTTAAACCTTCCGAATCCTATTCCGGAAGATTTCTTTCCATCATCTCCTACCGCTAGTCCCAATTCACTCAAGCCAGCCCGCAACCATCCAATACCATCACCTATTTTCCCACCTAATTCAGCATCCACACCAAAGAATCTACAAGCTTTTCCTCTTCCTACTCTTCGCAAATCTTCCACATATTTTAATAGTTCAGCATTAACTTTTCCCTTTCCTCCATTACCCATCCCACCCAACATTGCTAATGCATTACCCGCATGTTCAGCAGCAGCAAGACATAATCTTGCAAATAGATGAGCGCGAACTTTAGGCATCTCAGGAGCTTTAATCATCCATTCTTTATCATTTTTATTGCGATCTTGTTGAACTGCTGCCGGATATGGATCATCTTTTAAAACTGCCAACAAAGTGCTTTCTGCTAAAGTCAAGCTACTTAAAGCACGAAAGACTGGATTCGAAATATCTGGACAAGGAGGCGGGGATGTTAAAGTTGTTGAGCGAGTAAAAAGATAGTTGTGAATTGAGCCAGCTAATAATAACTGTTCCGTAGCAGCTTTAATACATAAAGTTCTTTGATCAGGTGATGGTGATGCTGTAGCTGATGAATAAAGGGGATGTAATGAAGATCGGGAGAGAAGAACATGAGTATAAGCTAGTGTTGAAAGAACAAAATAGATTTCATATTCTAGACTTTGTATCTTTATTCTTGGGATTTCTCTCCCAGGAATCGGATGATCCGAAAGAGTTGGACGCCATTCCAAGGTTGGTGTTGAAGTAAGAATGATATCTATATGTTCTGCTCCTGGTTGAGATTGAGAAGATATGCCAGAGTCAAGAGCTAGTAGATATGGGATGTAGTTATTGAGCGCTTGAAGGATGGATGCAAGATTTGAAGATTGTTGTGAAGGAGTAAGTCGTTTGTGTCTCTTCAACGCATTACGAAGAACTCCTCTATAAGTACTCGCTGCCAAAGGTAGTGATGGATGTGAGTCGCTGGTGAAGTATGTTGAAAACGAAAATGATGAAGTTGTAGGCAGCTCGAATGGGAAAGGCATGACTGGATATCTTGATGCAAATGTAGGATGCCCTTAATGCGTGAAGACCAAGATCTTTATGCGTGCTCTTAATTTTGAAGCTTCTAATGAGTATTCGAAGACGGTAGGAATGTCTGTTGCTCGGATGGTAGTTTTATGAATTGGAGTATAGCTGATGCTTGGAGGCTGTGCTGTCTCGTCAAGCTTCGTCTTTTGTGCCACCAGAATGAGGCCATAAAGCGACAAAGTGAGTAAGGAGCGGTATGTTTTAATAAATGTGATAACATTAACTGAACATGGATTGAATCCCGTGCTTCGTTTTGAGTTTGGCGGGGCAATGCAATGATATTGGCTGCATTCAAGGCTTTTCAGAATCACCGTAGCTAACCTTACAAGTCTTATCACTTTGCTTTGTCCCACCAAATCTAATCTGGAACTATTTATCTACGTCATCTTCGTTACTAGAAAATGCCAGGGGGGCAAAGGTAGGTGAGGTGATCATCAAGTAGTAGGTAGGTAAATCAACCAAGTATTCACTACGAGTATTCTATTTTATTTTATTTTATTTTATTTTATTTTATCGATTCATTGACAACCAACACCATTCCAAGCAAAATCATTAAACAATTAATACTCTGCAATATATTCAAATATCTCATATCATACAAAAATCAAGCATCTATCCAGCTCCTTCCACTCAATTCACCATGTCTGCATCACAAAATCAGTCCTCCTTCAATTCAACCCCCGCCGGTACAACCTTTGGTCCCAATTCCGGAGCACCATCCTCAACAGCAACTCCTGCAATGTCAGTAGGATCAGCTACTGCAATGGGCCATGGAGATCATCCAAAAGACAACGCAGACGATAGTAATGCCAAATTACCAGGTTCCAAATATGGACCTCAACAAGAAGATTTAGATGGAGAGCAAATGAGAATGGCAGGCGAAGGAGAGGTGATGGCTGCTCAATTTAATAAGAAGAATGCTGGATGGGGCGAGGAGGGTAGCTATACAAGTGATTTGGATAGACAAAAGGCGGAGCAAAAGGAGGCTAGAGAAAAGATCAAAAGTCAACGAGCTCAAGGTCTAGATGTTGATGGAGGTGGTGGCGGCAGGCTCGCGAATGAGAACTTGGGATCTGTTTAAGGTCGAATATTATCCTAGATGTCCTAATTCAGGCCTAATATTATTATAGTAGTTTGCCATGTCATCCATATGGCGGCCACTTATTATATCTGTTAAACAACCCAAACTCCGTCCCCATGCCCAAAAATCAAAATAATTCATTCCTTTTCTGGAATTAAAACTCCATATTGTCCATAACTTGATCCCCAACAGAACTTAAGGCTGAAGATGCCTCTCTTGTAGAAGGTGTTTCCGTCGTCTGTTTTGGCATTGGTCGTAATCGATCTGCCCATTCCTTCACACTTGTAATTTCTCCTCCTTCAACTTTCACTATTCGAGGTTCGGCAGGTCTTCCTAATAATGTCCCATGGTATCGTGTATCCTCATCTGTGGTATTATGCTTCTTTTTGAGAGCTATATTCTAGTCAGCACCTACCCGGACTTGTAAAATAGCAGAGGAGAAAAGAGGTAAAACATACCAGTCAAGTAATCCTCCCCTCCATCTGCGAGCGCAATCCTTCTGATCTCTTTATTTCCTTCCCCCATTGCCCATGCTAAAAATCCTTCTACACCTCTCATGTCCTCCACGCCGTAAAATTCCTGTTCTTCTATTGCTTTCTCTGGCATAAGGGCTCCACAATCTTGCATAGCCATTCGTACATCCTGAATTGTGATATCGAGATCGGCATGATTTAAATCGGCATGTGCTGCTGTTGATTGCGCGAGTATATACATATATCGAGCAGCTAAGTCGGTAAGGGTATCAAGAACTGAGGAACGGGTTGAGTGATAACCTGCCGCGCGAAGAATATGTAGAATACATGGTCGAAGGAGGGCATGATGAAGAGCTTGAGGTGTTGCCATGTTAGGTTCTAGAATATTTATTTCGAAATGGTCGAGTTTAAGGTGTGGAAAATATGGATAATACCATGGTTGTACTCGTATATCGTAAAAAATACAGGTTCAAAGATTCAATCAAATAAATAAGTTATTCTTTATGATTCTTTTCTTCACTACAGCCGTTAAAACGTGAAATGCGAATTTCAATTAGTCGCATAAAATGGAAAACGCGGTTGCGCGATTGTATGTCGAGGTTGCCGTACATTTCTTAATCTGGAGCTTTCTTCCAACTCGATGAGCTCAACTTCTAAATGCCATACAACTATGCACATATGATCCTCATTGTTTGCGATTTTGCAAAACCATATTCTCACCATTATTGCGACACGAATAATCTACTTGGAATTTAATTTACAGCTTAAAGAACAATCCGCCAAAATGAGCGGCCCTTTGAAATTGAAGTTGAGTCTTAAGACAAATGGAGGACCGAATCCATCATCTGGACCTTCTACACCTACTCCTACTACACCATCACTTCTCACACCTGGTGGATCGAAACCAAAATTAAAATTCAGCAGTAAACCTGCGACATCACCACCTCTCCCATCCGACCCATCGCAACCAAAACCTACCAAAGCAGGACGAGCACCTAAACCGACAAAGAAGCTCACCGAATCGCGCAAGAGAGTTAAGGAAGAAGATGATAGTGGCGAAGAGAGTATCTCCGTTATACCACGGAAACCGAACATGCAAGATGAACCTGCGAAGAAGAAAGTTAAGATCAGTCTTAAACCCAAAACTCCTTCTATGGGTGGTATTCCTGGGGTTCCAATGCCAAAGACGCCAGTCATTATTAAGGCTAAAATGAAGGGCAAACCGCCCAAACGACCTCTTGGTGAAGGGTACGATTCTGAAGCCAGTGATACAGAGAAAGATCCATCCATTGAAGAATCATTCATTTTTCGAATGCTTCCTGGTGACGATTGCGACTACTTAAGAACATGTATTACCGAGAAAAAGATCGGAGTTAATCCAAGAGTTGGAGGAGCAGATATTCAAATGAAATTTTTCCAAGCAGAAGGAAGACGAGCTGCTGTTACTATTCGTGGAAATGTTTATGCAGCTACTCTTGTCGACTTGCCATGTATTATCGAAGGAATGAAGAGTTGGGATAAGAGGGGATGGTGGAAAAGTACCGATATTTGTCAAATGCTTTGGATTTATCAAAAAGTTGCAAATGAAGATGAGGCTAAGACTTGTCCCTTGCCCTCAATCATCGACCCACAGACTTTCCAATATCCACATGGTCTTACCCCTCCTATGCATTTAGCACGGAAGAGACGTTTCAGAAAACGCATTAGCAGGACTGCAATCGAAGCTGTGGAAGAAGCTGTTGAAAAACTTCTTGAAGAGGATCGGAAGGCAGTATCTTCAGAATATAAAGTAATTTCACCAGAGAGAGAACAAAGTAGCCAAGTGTTCAGTCCAGGAAGTTATGGTGACGAGGGAGAAGACCAATACTCAGAAGATCAAGATGCTGAAGGCGAAGCCGACGATGGTGGTTATTTCTCTCACATAAATGGCCAAGCTCATGCATCTGGTGATGAAATGGGCGGAGATCTTGAAGCCGACCTTGCAGCAGAAATGGAAGCCGAATTAGAAGCCGGAGCAGGTTTTGAAGATATAGCCGCGACACCAATGTCCATGTCGGGCATAGCAGCCACACCAATGCTTCAAGGCGACACACCGGCTCCCAACGAAGAAGATGATAGCGGCGACGAATCCATGGAAGATGGAGAAAGTGCAGATGAAGGAAGTGAAGCGGATGATGTTTCCGATGATGAAAAAGCTCGGTTGGCTCAACTTCAGGAATTGAAGGAAGATATCGTCGATTTGGAAAAACAAATCGAAGCTCTGCAGGCTCAATTGGCGGCTCAGAATAATCCAATTCTTCGTAGGAGAATCGAAGATAAATCGAGGAAACTTAAATCGGAATTGGAAATTAAAAAATCGAGTATTGGAGAAGCGGAGGATGATTAGATGTTTTTATTTAGGGTTGGGGGTGGGGGGGAACAGGGGCAGGAGTTGGGAATGGAAGCGAAAGTGTAAATATATTAGGCGTTTTTACCCTATTTTTCTACATCAGATTCTCATGTGGAATTGAAAGAATTTTGGCGCTTTGCTTTGGCTGGTGGTTTGCTATAATGGAGCGGTTTGGACAAATGGATGGCGTTGCATTACATTGTATTGTATGCATTACATATGGGAGTGGGAGGGTATCGGCTGGGTCGAGCTGGAAAATGGATGCATAGATGCATAGATGTATGGATAGAAAGGAATGATTACCTACTAATATCTACCTACCTATCTTATCCTATCTACCTGCAAAAATAATATCAACAAGTAGTTTCTTTCTACATTTCATGTATTATTTAACTCTCCCCTTGTTAGTATTTTTTTTTATATATCCCTTTCCCTGCTTTTGCTGCTCTATATTTTGTGCCATCATGGGTAGTATCTTATAGGAATTAAGAACTAAGAAAACGTCTCATCGCAGGAGATAGCATTCCATTACTCAAGCTCCGTTCCACAAGCCCCCTCCTACAAGCGTCCGTAGCTCTCACAAGCGGTCGTAGCTCTTAAAAGCGCTGGAAATCCGAATTGGGTCAAATGCATGCGCAATGCAAATGCAAGTTCGAGTGAAAAGTTTCAACTCTCGCTTCTATCCCCTCCACTCCCACATTTCCTTCTATCTATCTTCTCCCCAAAATTCCAACTCAAAACTCAATCACCATTTCACCGTCTACATCTACATCTACGTCTACATTCCCTTCAAATAATTACCCTCCTTGATCTTCGCCCTTCTCTCCTTCCTCATTGCCCTAACTAATTCCGCTCTTTGCTCCAACGCTTCTTCCCCAGATGTAGGTAAATCGATTGATTGTTGTTGGAAGGGGACCTTGACTTCGAGGAGCGAGGTATCTCCGGATAGGAGAGCGCGTTCTTCTGCTTTACGACGGGCTTTTGCGGCTGCGCGGCGGAGTTTTTTGGATTTGGCTTGTTTTGTTAGTATAAAATTTAAGTAAAAGTGGTGGGTTGGAATGAGGGGAGTGAGACAAGGAAGGATTTGGGAACTTAGAAAAATAGAGGATAATAATTAGAAAGAAAGGAAGAAAGAAAAAACATACAAAACTCATCACCACCTGCATCCCCAGTTCCCTCCACCAACTTCTTCTCATCCAAACACCTCCATAGCCACTCTGGATATTCTTCCTCTTTCAATGCGACAGGATCATCCCGTCCTTTAAGATAATTTAATCCTTTTAATATTGTACCGGCGGGAATACTAGAAGTCGGTATTGGAGCTGGTTTCTTATGAGAGGGGGAGGAAGAGATGCCTAGGGCGGCAGGGGAGGGAGATAAAGGTGTGGAGAAGGGTTGCGCGGCGCCGGTGGATGTGGCGGTGGGAGGAGAAACGGTTCGAGGGGAGGAGGGGGTTGATGTTGGAGGGGTTGAGAGGAGGAGGGGTGTGCTTGTGAAGGTGCGGGATTGGGTGGTGAGGTGGGAGAATGGGCGTCGCGAGAGACAGCGTGAACAGATCATTTTTGGATTGAGGGCCTTTTGCGATTGGGGAGGAGAAATCGCTGTTGTATGCAAGGGCGTTGAGGCGTATGCTTGATGGAGATGGAGATGGAGATTTATTTTTTTGGGATGCATGGATGATTACGGGGGCCGGGATGGACGGCTTGTGCTGCTGATATCAAAATTCTTTGGTGGGGGTTTCTGGGCTTGGGTGCGGAGGATTGGTAGATAAATGGATGATTATCGGTTTTATGTTTCGTGAATGTAGTATCGAGGATTCTATAAATTTTCCTTTGTTGTGGGCGGTTTAATAAATGTATCGTGTTATTCCGATGAATTGTATAGGTAGTTGGAAGATATATCTCTGTATGATTTAGAGGAGCATACTGTGTGAAAGTCTATGTACATCGATCACGTAAGGTTTGTGGACTTGATTTTTTTCAGAGATTTGGAGCTGTAACGTGTCAATTGTAAAAGATAGTCACAATAAAGGTATTTGTCGACATAGAGTGTATACCCAGGGAGGAGCCGGGAAAAAGCGTTTCCAAAATTAAACACAAGTGTATGAGAAAGATCGGTTGTACAATGTTTCATATTTACAGTCCAATAGGAGGCCAGTTCTAGGCCCTAGGTTTGGACAAATGCTGCAGAGGGCGCTGGACTTTTGTATATCTTCAGTGTTTCATTCCAGAATCCTGCCTGCCTCAAGCCGCATTAAGCTCATTCATGCCGAATCCCATCCAGCTCGACATCTCCCTTATTGCCAGCCCATGTCCTCTATCATCCACTCCTTCTACCATCCAGACTTCCATTAGACATCTATTCCGGCTTCTTGGTATAATTTTGTTGCTCGAACAAGTAACCTCTGATCTTGGACTCCTTTAATAACTCGAAGTATCGATCTGAGAGGAAGTATTAGCTCCTAGATTGATAAGAAGTTCTTCATCAAAAGTATAATTCCTTATAAAACCATGGGAAACAAATCCCTTCACCAAACTCCTATATTTTCCTACAGCATATAAATATCAATCCTCACCTCTTAATGCACCACATTTCTCCAAGTGATTAACCCCCTCCTTGTAATAACACCTTCCTAATTCTTCTCTCACTAAACGTGCCATCATGCTCTTAACCCATTGTTCTCTAATAACCGCATCTTGTGCCTGCTTCAATCGTGCTGTATCATCATAATCGACACCATCGAAAGTTGGAGGGACAGTAGGTTTCTTCGCGAGGAATGCGGCAGATTCGGGAGTTGGTGCCATTGTATTCAAGTGGATGGTAGGTATGAGGAGACTTGCGAGATCGATTGATATATGGTCGGTCGACTTATGTGGCGCCAGTAATAAATTCAGGATGGTCGACGTCCTACGCAATTGTGTTCGTAATGAAGCTATTTTGATTGTTTGAACTCAACATTGATTGTCACGTGCTATTGTGGATCCATACACATGCTTGTTAGTAAGTGGGTGTGGACTGAAGAAGACCTTTCGTCCCACTATCCGATAAAAAAAAACCTTTTATCACTTTAGCGCAATTGAAAAAAAATTCTCGATAAGAGCTTTTCTTGAAAACTACTTAAACTTTCTGCTTTCCAACTTTCAAGTCCTCTTCTCTTCCATCATACATCCTCTTCCTCAACTTTCTTGTATCAATTCATCATCTTTTGAATAAGAATACTCACTCCTTAATATCCTTTTTCAAAGAAATCAATTAATCCATTTCCCTTCTTCAAGGAGTAAAATATTCATAATGGCTAAGACCAAGGATACCAAGGTTGCTAAGGCTTCCAAAAAGACTGAGGTTAAACCACCTCTTTCAACTGTCAAGAATGCTGCAGTTGTCAAGCCATCTCAAACCACAAAAGCTAAATCTAAACAGACCGCAAAGGCTACTGCCACCAAGGCCGCTAAGCCAGCTCCAAAGCCCGTCAAGAAGGCCGCCACTTCATCATCCGACAGCGAATCCGATTCTGAATCTGGTTCCGACTCTGAGTCTGAAGAGGAGAAGCCAGCGCCAAAGGCTACCAAGGCCAAGGCTAACGGAAAGACTGCTAAGGTCGCCGAGAAGAAAGAGGTAGAATCCTCCTCTGAATCCTCATCTGAATCCTCATCTGAATCCGAAGATGATTCCGAATCATCTGAATCCGAAACTGACTCTGAACCCGCCGCAAAGACTGCCAAGAAGGCTGCTTCTTCTGAAAGCGATGATAGTGACGACTCAAGCGACTCCGATTCCGAGTCCGAAGAGGAGGCCAAGCCAGTAGTTGCTGCCGCCAAGAAGGTTCAAGCCGTTGTTGATGCTGGAAAGGCAAAGGTTAACGGTGCTGCTAAGGCAGTTGCCAAGGCTACTGTAAGTTATATCAATTCTCTCAATCATTTCATCATGGCATATACAGTAAACTAATTTATATATAGGAGGACTCTGATGACTCCGATAGCTCTGACTCCTCCGATGAAGACAAGAAGGCATCTGGATCCGACTCTGATTCTTCCGATTCCGACAGCGAGTCTGCCAGCGAGACTGAAGCTGAAGCACCATCCAAGAAGCGCAAGGCAGAGAATGAGCCAAAGCCATCTGCCAAGAAGACAAAGACTGAGGAGACTGCTGCTGATGATGGTAGCCCAAAGAACTTGTTCGTTGGTAACTTGAGCTGGAACATTGATGATGAGTGGCTCTACCGTGAATTCGAAGAGTTTGGTGAGATCACCGGTGCCCGTGTCATCAGTGACAAGAACACTGGGCGCTCCAAGGGTTTCGGATACGTCGAATTCGCCAAATCAGCCGATGCTGCCGCCGCTCTTGCTGCCAAGAAGGGTGCTCTCATCGATGGTCGTGAGGCCAACGTTGATTTCTCCACTCCCCGTGAGAACGTCGCACCAAAGGATCGTGCTAACAACCGTGCTGCTCAATTCGGTGATGCTAAGAACCCACCTTCCGACACTCTTTTCCTCGGTAACCTTTCATTCGATGCTGATGAGAACGTTGTTGGTGAGGCTTTCGGTGCTCACGGTACTGTTGTCAACGTTAGACTTCCTACTGACCAGTAAGTTCACCGTCGTATCATACTGTCCTTCCACATATTAACATTTACTAGGGAAACTGGAAACCCCAAGGGTTTCGGATACGTTACCTTCGGTTCCGTTGAAGATGCTACCGCTGCCTATGATGCTATGATGGGTGCTGATATTGCTGGTCGTCCAGTTAGACTTGACTATGCTACTCCCCGTCCAGAGCGCAGTGAAGGTGGTGGCTTCGGTGGCCGTGGCGGGCGTGGTGGTGGTGGTGGCCGCGGTGGTGGACGTGGTGGATTCGACCGTGGAGGAAGAGGTGGTGGTGGACGTGGAGGTGCCCGTGGTGGACGTGGAGGCAGCACTAACCGTGGTGGCTTCGGTGACTTCAAGGGAAAGAAGATGTCTTTCGAGTAAGCTGATGGTATTATTTGTGGATTACCTTTGCCTGTCCGTACTTTGTGACACTTTGAGTATCCTTCTTTGAAGATATTTTTGTGTTGATCTGTGGGTCGTTGGCTTTGTGGGTTGTTGGCTCTTGACTTCTACTCCTTATGGAGAATGTGGCTTTTGAGGCATGACTTGTTCTTTCTTTGAATTCTTTCATTGAAAGATCGGGTCACAACTTGTGGTCTGGCTTTACGTGGTCGTCGGCTTGTGGCAGTCCCGTTACGATGAGAGCTTTTTGATACGATATTCAGTGGGGCGTTTGGTTAAAGACATAATGATCTTGTCGGCTTTGAACATAATAAGAAGCTGGTATGATCCTCTCTTGTGTCTTTGAATACCTTGGGAGAGGGGACCGGACTTCATGTGGCTTTTCCGAGGGCATTCTGCACAAAAAGTTGTTTATTTCTTTCGGTTGGGTGGATAGGTTCATGGTAAAAATTACCCGGTTTTCTCGTGAAGCCTCTTGCTAAGGCCGGCCAAGCATATCATATGGTGAGTGTACCCCTTGCTACTACTGCTAGGTTATCTACGAATCAAATTCTGTAATTCTTTATACTCTCGTCTTTATTGTGATGTGAAATACTACTCGTGATTTCGATCTTGAATTGATGCAAATCCTTCCAGCCTCAGTATGTGAAAGTGTCCGGAAAGGATCAAGTGATTTTGTGGTGCTTAACCAACATTCTGGTGCTTCAAGTCTCATCCCAAACTCCTGCATGGTGCAGCAGATACAGCTGCCTTAACCTTTTATTCCCATAGTAATGGTGAGAGCATAGTAGACTTTCACAAGTGCAGGATACCCAATAATGCGATTCTTGACTCCCGAGTCTTAAAACATAATTTTTAAGCTCTGAATTTTATATATTTGAAGAATTTCTATTATTTTTATTTTCAAAAATGAGAGAAGTATTTAATTTTTGAATTGAATATAATGATATTGATGATTAAAAATTCTAGGTTTTCAATTTTATATCAAAGAATTTCAAGAATTTAAATTTTGAATAAAATGAATTTTGTTTATTTTCATTTATAAATTATTTGGTTAGATTATAGAGTTCTTTTCGACTGAATTATACAAAAGACATGGAAACTGCCAAATCAAATTTTATCGAAACACGTTGCGGTAGATTCACAGCTATTGAATCAAAGAATTATTAATAAGTTCAACCATTAACCTAAACGGTGAAACTCCTTGTCGTCGCTGGTCTACGTAGTTAGATATCTCCCTGGACCAACATAGACTTGAAGAAGTCGAAGCAATTAAATCTTATAATACATTTGTTGAAATATATAATATAAAAGTTACAGAAAGCAGATTGTATAATACGAATTATTAAGATCAAAATTGTTATAGAAAATTGAAATTCAAAATGTTTGAGACATATAGGTTACCTGTGGGGAAATATACGCTTCAAAATATAAAGAATTCGATCTTAGCACCAGAGCCCCCTCTTGCAAACAGGACACGAGAATATTTCACGCCACCGAAGGTAAATATAACTGTTATTTTGGGGTCTAAATGCAAATTTGACGCGGACCTTAAAAGAAGCGAATTTTGGAAAGTTGGGTTGATGCAGGGAAGGAAGATCGATCTCATATTTTTAATATATATTATATGGACTATCTTGTTGTGCTAGATATCAGTCACTGTTCCGATCATGCTCGGAGGATCAGCTCATGGGAACTTTTGCGATACAGGAATTCAATTGAATACAATACCTTACGTAACATCTTGGAACGGGATGATGAGTCTAGAAATCACTGGAATCATTTAATAAGATCTTTTCAATAATTATTTTATGATAATATAATATATTTTAAATATTTATTAAAAAGATTCTTTAATATTAATATTCAATTTTTTTAAAAAATATATTAAAATATATCAATATAAAACAAAAGAAATTATTACAAATTTGAAATAATATTTTTTAAAGTTTTTCATTCAAATATAATATATTCAGATCAGTTTCAAAAAAATAAAAATTTTAAAAAGTTTTTTAATATAGTTTAAATCAATATAGAATAAATGATTATTGAATAATATATATTTTAATATATATACTAACACACACTGGTGTGCAAACACTGACGCCTAGCTAACCAAATGGCGCCCCCCCTCACTCCCCCACCCTCTAGCTACAGAATGGGAATGTATAAAGATAGGCCTTATGAGCCCTTCCACACGCACTTATAAAATAACAGTCACACACACTCGCCACAACTGAGTGGACAGGGCGTTCACGCAAAGGGACGAACAGTCCCCTTCTCAGATGCTAAATTGTTAATTAAGGAGGTCAACAGCTGTCTGTAGTTAATCCCCTTAGCTTAGCACGTCTAAATACCCCTCGGGAGGTCAGAGTAGACGTTAATCACAATAATAATAATAATAATAATAATATTTTAATATATACTCATTATTAAAATAAATCAAAAACAAATCCACTTAAATAATCCTATAATCAATAAATCAAAACTTTCATTTCTTTATCTAAATAATCTCCACAAACCCCTCACCCCCATCCCCCATTCCCTATCCCCATCTCAACCCTCTCATCAAAATCCTACCCCCTAACCCCCCTCACCCTAACCAAAAGCTCCGGTTTCTCCCACAACAAAAAAATCTTCATATCATCTGCCCAATTCCTACTCTGGGGCGCCAGTTCCAAATCGAAGTTCCAGAGGATACGTGCGAGAATGAGGCGCATTTCTGCGTAGGCGAGACTATGGTTTTGGGGTTTGTGTTAGTTTTTTTGTGTTTGTTGGTTTAAGTTGGTTTGTGGTGGAGAGGAGAGCAGAGGGGGTGAGGTGGTGAGGTGGTGAGGTGGTGAGGTGGTGAGGTGGTGAGGTGAATTGAAATTGGGATTGGGATTGGAATTGTGTAGAGGAGGAGGGGGGAAAGGAGGGAAGGAGGAGGGGGAGTGGGAGGAGGGAGGATTTTGAGTGAATTCTGTATGGGGGGATTGGGGGATGGGAGAAGCGGAATTCATAGATATGGAGATATATATTCGACTTGAATAAATAAGAGAGGATAGGATATATCGCAAAAAATAAAGCCAAAGCCAACAATTAAAAAAAAAATCATACTTAATACCGATACAATTTCTCGGACCAAGACTAAAAGGTTGATGAGCTCCTTTCTCATTATTTGTAAGATTTAGATTACATCCAGGTGAATCTGTATCTGTATCTGTATCTGTATCTGTAACGAGCCATCTTTCAGGAATAAATTCATTGGGTTTGCTGAAATTGAGGGAGTGGTGGTGGGTGGCGTAGGCGAGACTTGATATGTTTGTCTATGAGTTGTTTTTTGTCTGTTAGTATGTACTTATGTGGTTTTGGGATTATGTTTTAGAGTGGTAGGATGGATTTATGGGATGGATAGATGGGGTTTGTATGAATGAATGGACAAATAGTACAGTATATGAGGTGAAAGGGAAACAGAGCAACAGAGCAACAGAATGAAAAAGAAAAGAACAAAAAAAAAAGAAACTCACACCACCCGGAACCCAAAATCCACCTACCCATTGTCCCTCCCCAGGAACAATTCTCGGACCACCAGAAGGAGCAGGCGGAAAAATCCTCATCGTTTCTTCCAAGACCGCAAGTTGATATTTCAATTTATTCACACTACCCATATGAATTTCCTCTTCATTCCTAAAACTCGATCGAATCTCCCTCGCCAATTTTGCCAAAATCTCTTCATTTCCCTCCTTCAATAAATAATACGTCACAGCACTCAAAAGCGTCGCTGTCGTTTCACTTCCCGCAAGTAAGAGGGCTCCAGCCGTAGCTTTAATTTCAGGAATCGACATGCCATTTTCCGCATCGTGATTATGCCGCAGAATATAAGTCATGAAATCCATCCTCTCTGTTTTCCGCTCCAATCGCTCGGCGACTTTGGAATGTGTGAGTTCCTGATGATTTCGTCGTTGCTGGATTAATTTCTTCGGTATCAATTTATGCAAAAGCATGTTTACCAGCGGACCGAATCGCTTCGCGGCAGACATGAATGCAGCTGCTTTAAATGATTTGAATATATATGAAACCCACGGATGGTAATCACTTTTATCCAAACATCCGAATGAATCTCCAAAGGTTAGATCACCAATGATATCGAACGTGGTAAAGTTATACCAGTGAACCATATTCTGATTTCCCTTTTTTTCATTCTCATAAAGTCGCTGGATGAGAAGATCGATGTATTTTTTTATCAGAGGTTCTTGCTCCCTCAGTGCCTTTTCTGAAAATGCATGCGATAGTAAGCGTCGATAGCGAGCATGATCTTTATCATCGATCACGGTGAGAATACTCGCTTTCTCTCCCTCTCCTGGCTGCGTATATAGTATAGGATCTTTAGGAAATGACGGTCGTCCATTCTTCCTCGTGTAGATATCTTGAAGAGCTTGCGCGCTGGTAAAAGATAATGTGTTGGGAGCGGTTCGTACCACGTGACCGTAGGTTTCGTGGAGCGAAGCGATTTTGTGAGGGAGTGTACCACGACAATGGTGATAGATGCTGAAGATTTGACTTGAGGCGAATAATTTGGGACCAGGAAATTGGGACAGTGGATGGAAATATAGATTGTATATTATGGTGCTGAGAACATAGAGGGTGGTCTTGGGATTGTTAGTTTGTGCTTGAGCTGGAGAAATGCATATGGATTATATACAGCGATGAATGTGAAGGTGGTTAGTTGGAGAATCGTATGAGATACACTCCTGAAACTCAGATCAGAATCCATGATTGCCATGATTGCCATGAACAATCAAGAATACTGTTGAGAAGTATCAACTTGAGGTTATTGACGTGGTGATGTGGAAGAGTTGTCAAGTATAAGTTGAGGGATATAACACAGTAGCACGTTGAGGGATATAACGCAGTACTTGTATTTTGTATCTAGATATTGTGGAGAGAGGGGTACAATTATATATATCATCCAATCAAGTCGTATCCCACTATGCAACTCTCTTGATTTGTATTAGAGTTAAGTAGGGAGTAACCGTTGGTAGGTATGGGAGCGGTTACTTCGTCGTTGTTCTTATGACCCACAAACTCATATCTATTTACCCAATATCAAATTCGATGTAACTCATATTCCAAGATTAACAAGTCAAAAACACGGCCTGGACAATCTTAACCTTACACATATACAAATTACAAAATAATTTTTACATATTGTTATTGTTACTAATATGGCGTCAAGATGTTAAATACAAGTATAGATAATAACCACCCAAGTGATCATTCTCAAATGTCTATACCACGGTATAAATAATGCCTGACGTCAATTCTGTCCATAACTACTTGAGAGGACCAAATTTTTAATTTTTGGGAAAACCTAAATTAATCAATCATATTAGTAGCCGTATCATGCATATATATATCGAAAAAAGAAAAAAAAAAAAGAATAACTAGAAAAACTTACCGGAGTACCAAAACCCGAAGCAGCATCCCAACCAGTCGTTGCTGGAAATCCATCAGTACCACAACCACTAGAACTTCCACTCGTGATATCGGTGAAAGCTTTATAACCCTTCTTATATAACCAAGGATTCAACCAACCCAAAGTTGGTTTTCCTGCTGCGATTAACGCATCGTTAATTAAAGCGAGGATAGCAGAAGCAGTAGGAGTAGCCGCCGAAGTACCATCGAGATGAACAAGCGTGCCATTCCAAACCGTAATGTAAGCGTAACCCTGAGCTGCGATATCAGGGAAAGCACGACCGGTAGCATTGAAATACTTTGTGATGTTCTTGGGGAGAGAGGAGAGATATGGTTTTACGGCTGCGTCTTGCCATGAGGGACGGGGGAAATAGCGGGAAAATCCGCCGCCGGATACATAACCATTTCTGGCGTCTGAGGCGACGACTTCTGGGTTGATGAATTTGGTTCCTCCGACTGAGGTGACGTAAGGACATGTTGATGGAAACATGGCGAGGAATGTTGTGCTGTTGTCGACATTCGATATACATGTTCCATCTGCTCCTACACCATTATCTCCCGATCCGAAAAGAACGGAAACACCTCTTGCTCCCAATTGCGCAAATCCTTTACAGACGGAGACGGCATAAGAGTATGGAACTGTTTGCTCGGTATCTTGATATGAGTTGCTTACTACTCCTGGAAGATCTTTATCTTTTTGATCGAGCATGTATTGTAACCATGTAAGATATGGTTCATTAGTATCGGTAGGAGTTTGCGAATCCGGGGTAAAAGGAGGGGAACCACCGGTCGTGTAAGCGATCAACGGAGTTGGATAACCGATTCCCAACATAGTTTCGGAATCCAAGTTTCCCTCAAGATCTTTGCCAGCTGCGAGTTCGGTGGCATTTTCTTGTCCTTGTTCATCATTACCTCCGTTGATAACCTGAACTTTAAAACTGTATGCTGCTGAAGCTGCTTCAGGTCTATATTGTTCAAGGAAAAGTTTGGTATCAGATCGATTGTTGGATTCGCCGAGGTAGTCTGTAAGAGCCATCTTATTTTTGTGAGCAGCTTGAACCGTGTAGTCTATAGTACCGTAAAGAGTTCGAAGACAAAGTGGAGTTACAGATGAGACATTGCAAACGTCTGCAGCAGTTTGTCCAACGGTAGGAGGGTTGTAGGTTGCTGGTGTTAAAGCTTCGTATTCGGTAGCTTCGCCAACTTTCTTCATTGTCTTTGCTACAGCGCGTGGTCTGAAGAAAGAATTGGTGGGTTGAATTGTCTCGATGTGGTCGTGGAGGTGAAGAGGTAATGACCATTCTGGAGTACGGACTATGTATTCACCATCTTCATGTTGATAGGTTGAATATTCGGTATCCAAAAGACTTTCGATGTCCTCAATAGGAATGGTGATCTTGATCCAGTCTTTAGCAGGGCTGTATTCAAGAGATCCCGCCTCGATGTTATTGTCTTGAAGCCATTCGTGGACGAGGTTATAAGTTTCATCGGTAGGCTTGATGAGATCGTTCACCTCATCAGCACTGAGATGTTGGCCGTAACGATGATGAGAAGGGTCGGAGACTATATATTTTGATTAGTCAAATTCTAACTCAATTGGTTCTCAGATTTCCAATGCTCCCGACTATTGAATACGCTCTACTCAGATATATGAACAAATAAACATACCTTCATAAAGATGCCTTTCCAATTCATCAAATTGACCTTGCCTCAAACCAATTTGAAGATTAATCAAATGGCCCTTAGTCGCAGGTCCCACCCTCTGCCATTGAGAAGGAGGATAATGAGTCTCCTTCACAGCATACGGTGTACGAGCTTTGATAGGTGAGGCGGACACCAAACCAACAGCCAAAAAAGCCGTGAGAGTAACAATTGAAGTCACCATCATTATCTTAACAGAGGAAAAGAGAAAAGACCTACCAACGACGGAGATGGGGAATGAGGGATCATATTTATTCCTCCGCGAATGAAATTTACCTAGGTACTTACTGCTCGTACATCTTACTACTTCATCTAGCTTTGTACAGTATTCACTAGGATACATACAACCTCAATGCATCATACAGAGAACGGACATACATGAAAGCCCAGGGGAATACGAATAGCAGTTCTCCACTTTCAGGTTCTACCACAACCTTATCGTGAAGATGCGTTGGTATCGTCAATCAACCTTCCTTATATAGTATCGTGTAAGGACAGGCACGGGTGAATAAATGGAGCAGCGGAGGATTTCCCCATCTTTTCAATTCTTCATTTGGAAGGTCGATAAGTGACCGCTCGCCGCTGTGTAACTGTGTAAGCTACGATACTCCGATGGACTACATTAGAGTATTACAAGCTTTCAATTTCGATGTGTCATGTATGAATTTTGGGTTGTCAGAGATGTTGGTGAGTGGGTGAATTATTTGGATAATTATTCAATACTCGAGCATATCCGGAATAATTGTGGTTGGTTGACATTCATGATGTTGGAAAGAAGTGATCCTGTTCCTGTTCCTGTTCCTGTAGATACCTATGTAGATAAGCTTCCTCCGGCTTGGCTTAAAATTACCAGGTATCTATTAACCTTAAATTTTCCTGGTCGATCATTGATTTGAATTACTAACAAGCTCAATTGTGTGATATCGTCTTCACTAGAGAGACATCTTGAATGATGCCGTCGTCCTGTTCCAATTGTGAATATATTCCCAATTGAGAGGACGCTTGAAAATGTTTTCTACACTGTATATGTCAATTAGGTCATGGTAGGACTCACAAGCGACGTCTTACTTGCTAATACTGAATCTTGGCACTTTTTCGAATTCAAAGCTCTAGAATGGCTTGTTTACTAGACCTAACAAGAGCGCAGACCTCCATGATAACTAACCAGCAGATAACTAATATCACAGTCTTCTAATTCAACCTACACCAAAACTCATGGATGTAAGTGAAATTACAATTCCAACGCTCCCCAGAACACTCCCACTAACCATACATTCAAGAGACCACACCGACAACCCCTCAAACCAGAATAACACACTGCAAAACCCTCCGCTTCCTCCCCAACATCTTCAGAACAATCTTCATCCTATTCGGCATCAATGACAGTCATCCAACCGTTGCATGCCCTCACATTCTATCAGCCCTTTCTCCTCCCCCAAAACCGCTTCTGCCGCACTCGTCGAAGCTCTCATGACTATCTACGGCGCAAGAGATATCTTTATAGATCTTTCCATGTATACTGCGTCCTATTATCGGAATTATAAAATATTGGGTTGCTTGGTGGGCTGATGGTGCGGTGTCGTTTGTTGATGGTGCGGTGTCGTTTGTGGATGGTGGGTTTGTTATTGGACTCGAGAGCTCGAGGGTAGAGGGTGATCATTGGGTTATGCGTCTGTATATATGATTGTGGGAATTTCGTTGATTTTGTTGATTTTGAGTCTTGAGTAAGGTTTTGTTTCTCCTGATCAGTTTGAAAATGTAGAGTGATAATCATTGTCAAGGGGCCACAAAGTGGTTTTCATTATGCTATATATAGTGTTATGGCTGGCTGTGGTTGGACTGCAGAATATTCGCGGCGTCGAACATACCTCTCAGTGAATGTATCGACTCCCTGATGCCAGTGAGTATAAATATTTCTATGCAAAGACCATTTAGTCGAGGGGTAACTTCTCGATGAATAAAAAGATTTGACTTTCCTTTACAAATATACTTAAAAAACATATTCATTAATCCAAACTTCAATCTGACTTCCATGTATTAAAATTTTCACCGTCATCAAAAATACTATTAGAGAGAATATATTTTATGGTAATTACTTTAAGCTGGATTCAGACGAGATACATTTACATGCATGAGCTAATATTAATTTTCCAGGCAGCTTTAAGAGAGACATCCTGAAGTGGAAAAGGGAAGTTTTGTAACTAGGTACATGATTGAAGATTAAGTATTAATAAAAGTTTCTATCTACCTATGTAGTAGGACTTTCTGCACAAGATACTAGGTACCTAGTATGCAAGGAATACAATACTAATGAACAACAAAAATAGAAATTTCGAAACCAATAATAATAATAATCCATAAACCCTTCACCCCAAAGTTACAACATCAATGCAGCTTGTCTAAAATCAACTGCATACATCTTTTGCCCTTGCAGTACACCGTCCTAGGGCCATTGCCTCAGATTCCCTTCTTTGCTTAACTCGCAACTCATTCTGCGGATCGAGAGGCGGCGATTTGCAGCCTACATCTACTACAAGGGGAGAATAATGATTTAACCAATCGTTCTCATGATTTCTTGCCCATTCTACTTCCGGATCTCCCTTTTCAGGTGTAACATATGCTATGGCTCCAGTTTTCGTTTGTAGAATCCGGCATTCATAGAACCATTCCGAATGCCAATTATGCCATTCTGTAAACATATTTGACAAGTGACGACATTTAAGACCATGTCGTCCCACGAGAACCTAAGAAAACTAAGTTTGAGAAGGAAAGATGGAATGGTGGAATAGGTGGATAACTTACACTGTTCACCATCATGATTGTATCTTGATCTTGCGTACGACTTAAAGCAAATTTGAGCCAGTTAAAATTAGAACGCCAATTACCACATGGGGATCGTAAGGCTCTTTGAACGTGCTGTTCGAAACTGTATTTGAATTCTGGCGTCCAATACGTCATCTTGTGCCCACAATGGGAGAGACCTTCGAAACACGCGGCCTCTATACCATCGCGATGTTCGACCTTGGCATGAATTTGACCCGATGGTGGTCCCATCCATGCATCCCATTCGGCATAGAAGAGTGAATAGACACTTTGAGCAGCGGTCCTATCAGAGAATGACATGTCTGA
The DNA here is from genome assembly GCA_025389075.1 of Sclerotinia minor. Taxonomy (NCBI): domain Eukaryota; kingdom Fungi; phylum Ascomycota; class Leotiomycetes; order Helotiales; family Sclerotiniaceae; genus Sclerotinia; species Sclerotinia minor. The sequence continues at coordinate 1,750,727 of QRFH01000010.1, read as the reverse complement.
TAGTGAAGTAGGAGTAGATTGTGGTAGAAAGCTCTTGATAGTGGATGGTGTATTTAACATTGTTTTCAACAGCGGGACTGATATAGTTTTCTTTGGATCGACTTTCTCCGGACAATTTTGGTAATACTCGATGTCATCTTTCGTTATCAGTTGACGACGAGGACGTACACAGTCGCAACTAGGATCTAACAATTCTGGGTTCTTCAATATATCCTCTCTCATTAAAATAGTTTCTTCCCAAGGATGATCAAAATGTTCTACCAAACAACACTCCACTGTAATCTCGTCAAGTGGCGACGGCCAACGTTTGTTCATGACGAGATAATCCCATACTTCGTTGGAGCTTATAGTAGGTTTTTTTAAACGCAGCTGTCTGATGGCTTCGATCAGGTCTTTATTATTAGAATCCATATTGTTCTGGGACGATGAAGATGTAGCCGTTGAAGGCAACGAGATTAATCGACGGCAAAGAATCCAATGTGATCAGGCAATGTTTCAAATGTGAACAAAACGGATAAGGAAGCTTGTAATGATAGAGATCAACCTGGTAGCCATGACTACGTGATATGACCGAGTAGCAAAGGAAGGGACGATGATACTTTATCGTCTTAGAGTCCGGAGCTAACTCAACTTTACATCGAAGACGCACTATAGTACTAACCACCCGGTTGGATGGAATGACTTCTGTATATAATCATGTTGTTCTCATGGATTTGAAGATCCGAACCCTGATAAGAAACCCGAACAACAGCTTGCATTCTTTGAGATATAGCTTATCTATGTGATGAGACTGTAAGGAGGTATATCGGCTACCTCACACAAACTGTGATTTTTCTCGAAAGACAAGACCATTTTGATCATACCAAAAAAGTGATCGAAATAGGAAAGCATCTTCCAAACATCAATTATGGTATTATCAAAAGCCTTAATTCATCCATCTAACATACACCCATTCTTAGTTTGATTGTTGCCCAGAAGCGCGCGAGACGAGGAAACCACGAATGAATATCCACAAGCATCACACTTGCGATGAGGGTATTGCGAGTATGGCAATATATAAGCATTGAGCTGGCACAAATATTTGTCAAGGAAAAGAATGAGTTGCCACGGAATATTCCATCATGCGTCGTGAAATGTGTAGTCAGGGAATTGCTTCTGATTTCTGATGCTGAACTGAGGTTTCACCTGGTGTGGTTCAGAACAACCAAAGCTAGCGGCCGCGAGGACCGCCAAGTCCAAGATCCAAACATCAATTGTCCCCCCCTTCATTCTCACAACACAACCTTGAACCAACAAAAGCCTCATGAACCCGACGTCGAGTTTGACGGAGTCTCGGATGTAATGAGTTTATATCCAGTTCACCACCTCTGGTCTTTTGCACATTCGTATGATGTCTTTCTACCTTGGTACTGTAGTGGCAGAATTGGTAAGAATACAAACTCGTTACTTGTCTCGCCATAAGTCAGACCACTTGTTTGCAGGTAAGCAGACAGGCAAAGAAACGAGCAGATGTATAGAATCTTCAAGAAGGTAGGCAGGAGGTACACGTTTGAGCCCGGAATATAAGAACAAAACTACTGTCTATTTGCAAAGAATGCTAAACCACAGTTCATTCCACTTGCGATATCAAACAAGGATTGAAGCTTTAACGATAGCTACCATTATCTCAGAACTCAACATAAAATAAGAAACACGGGATCGTTTCTGCGGACCACGAATAAAGCCTAAGATGATATTATTGGAGACAGATACCTCAGTATTTGAACTGCTGTGGGATCTCGGTCTTGCATTCTTTATTATTCGCAATGCATTCATTTATTTTGTCCTTACATATCTATCGTCCATCTTTCTATCATATATCAGATTGAATCGACTTATACCATACAATCATCTCACAGCACCAGCACGAGAACTCATCGCTTTTCCAATATATATTCTTACCGTGGCATTATGGGCAAGGACTGTGATTGTATACCATAATATTCCACGCGCACCAGGATTTAGGATCGCAATTGGCTTGGTGGCTGGCTTGTTCATGGTGATTGCGGAGTTAGTAGGGGGTTTAATATTATGGGAGGAGGGATACAAGCAATGGATCTGGGAGACGGATTTACTTGGCGCGGTGCTGGGGATATTGTCATTGATGTTGTTGGAGGGGATGCCATGGATATTGATGGTGTTTGAAAAGAATGAGATGGGTGAGGCTACTTATGGCCACGGGCAAAAGTCAATCACAGGTGCTGTGTAAGTGGTATCATAGGTCTTGGACTGTGATTGAAAATTGACTGACCCTCTTTAGACCAATGATTGGAAAGATGGAGAAGATAAAAATCGAAGACCAGAGATAAATTGAGTTTATGGCATATAACTTTTGTACAATACTTTAGGGAGGGCTGATGCATATTGTGTATATTGTGTATCGATTTTGCTTTCAATTGGTGAATAATTACCCCAAGCCGGACCTGTATCTAGGTAGTTTACACTTTCATTTTTATGTCAAGATGGTTTCTTCCAAGGCTTCAAACATAGTTCACTGCGAAGCATTCCCCATACCTATTAAAATGACCTGATTGCCGTGTCTTTGATGACTTTGGAACAAACATTTTGCAAAGCAACACAAAACAAAAGCATTGCAGTCAATGCCATACTTATGAAAAAATTGTGTGTTTCCAAGTTTACTTGCACATCAACACACTTGACATAACCGGAAACTAAGATCTTGCTTCATGATTTGTGAATCTAGATATCATTCTCGGTCCCTTGTATGCATCCGCGTTGTGAAGCCCAATCTCATAGTGCGCCTTCTGAGGATTGATAATAAATGGATGTTAGATTTTCTTAAGGAGTTTGCCCTGAACGCATGGGATTTAAAATTGCAGTCGGTGGTATAGACTATTCGGAATCTGCCATACTCCTGATATTGACAATATTCTAAAGGATTCTTTTGGCATAACTTATAAGGGCCGCATCCTGGTCGGTAGAAATTTTACTTACAGCCCTGGGTGTCCATCCAGGAATGATATACAGTGCCTGGTTCAAGAACTCTCGCTTTATTAACATTTGATTTTTGACTCGTATAAATTAATTGACACTTCTTCGGCCATCACGCCGAGTAACTAGTTCCTTCTTGGAAGTGGTTGTGGCTCTACAATCTTTCCATCCACCGGTCTCCTCGCAATAATATATTGCTGCTTCTCCGGCTCACACTTTTCATTATCCGGTTGAAACTCATCAATAGTCTCACTCACAACCTCCAACCCCATACTCGTCAAGAAATTTCGTTGTCCTTGCTCACTCATCATAAAAGTGGGAAGCGGCTCCCCCATAAACGGAGCATTGTAATCCTCAACATACGTCCTCGTTTCGTCGTATGCATTGTCCTCTTTAACATATGTGTCACTTGGCATTTGACCAAACACAAATATCCCCCCCGGTTCGAGCGCACAAACGTATTTGTACACGGCTGCATGAACCGCCGCATAGGAAAGTTGAAGATGTGCAAATATCATAAAGACTCCCGAAAATGCTCCTTCGACTTTATATTGCACCATATCTGAAACGGAGAAGGTACCCTTGACTCTCTGGCGAGCGAAGTCAATCATCTTGGGTGCAATATCAAAACCGACAACTTCTAGACCCGCTGCAGCCAACAGCTCTGAAACAGGTACCCCGGTGCCACATCCTACATCGAGAACTTTTGATGCGGGGTGGAGCAGTTTGATTGCTTTTTTGATGGCGGCGATCTTGAATGGGTTGTTGCGATAAGCTTTTTCGTATTCGATGTTGAGCGCGTCGAAAGTGTCATGGCCAGCTTGAGACCCTGTTGCTATGGTTGTCATGGCTAAAGCTCAAGAACTCTGTAAAACTAGAAGACAAAGTTTGGAAAGAGGCTAATATTGTCTTGCTTGGAACTCGACGGTTCAAGAGCTGCACCGTCCTATCAAGATGTGTGGAAGAACAAGGATTTGTTGATTGTGTTGATAAGGATGCGAGTCAATGTGCTACGAGATTCATCAATATCAGATTTCAAAAATATCAAAACACCATGTGAACTTGAGCTAAATGTCTCATGCAATTTTTCGATAATGTAATAATCTCTGTTAACACTTAGCAGACGTCTAGACCCTACGCTACCTTGAAAATTCAACATATCCTGGTGTTTTATCGCATCTCGTTAAAGTAATCGAGGACGCATCTCCCTCTTTTGGTTGGCGTAGGAGTGGGCACTGAACAAATTAGGTCTATCCTAAGGCAGGAGAAAAATAGATTGAAGAAAAAAATTAATTCATTTCCCAAGTTTGAAAATGGGCATGTATAGTCGCGGAATTTTCCAATGATGTGTCGGGGAAGTTCTTAAGATTCTAACCTCTAAGATTTTGAGGTTCATATTTAATGTAAAAATTAATATAAATATATTATCATTCTAGAATTTGAATGTGAAGTTTCTATCCACAAAGGATGTGAGCCCCGTCAACAAGGATCAAAGTGGGGTGACGACTGGATAACGTTTACTAACGTTACGGATGAAAATTCAATAGTAGAGGACCCGAATAAATTTCTCTTCGTTCTGGGTCCGTCCTTGGGACTTGAGATATTACCTAGGCAGATCATAGATGACACGATGTGTGGAGATGGCTAATTGGTTCACAAATAGCTTTCAACGAGATCCTATGATCTGAATCGATGTGTGTCATGGATATGATGTCTACGTCTTCGACAGGGACCGGAAAACTTAAAATCATGTTATCGAAAGGTTTTGAGATTGGATGGATAGTGGATTAGATGTTGCAATTGTCCGGCTCATACGCAACTGGAACATTATATAAAATGTATGACGGAGTTTGCCGCAGCGTAGGCTTTATGCTCCATGCAGGTACGGCTTTCCTAAATTGTCTTCCGCTTTTGACAGGGTTTAGATGTCCCATGCCCTGTGTGTCCTAATGAGATGGAATCTTCCACATGAGCCACAGTGCATATTCTGCTCTGCACGAAAAATGTATAAGTCCATTTAGCTGTTAGAACCATGACTCCCAATTTCACTCTACTCTAGAGATAGAAATCGATTGATGAAGATACCGAGCCTGAGATATCGGATCTTGTAAGGATGACACGAAATTCGAACTGCAATAAGGTTCAACGAACACCGTTTGTGGGGTTTCCAGCCGTTTTGCGTCATAATAAACACCGCTTGAAAAAAGGCTTGCATCAAAGCGTATCTGGAGTCTGACCGCTTCCTATTATGCCTAATTCCTTAGAAAGCATTATCTCTTGCCATATTTTGGCTTCGAAATATCCTATGCCTAGGCCATTTTTCATTTCCATTTCCATCTCTGATCAATCCATCTGTATCGTCCATGTAGTATCCTTTTTGATAATCATCCGTTGGCTATCACTACTTCCCACACTCAATCCATCCGCTGCTTCAATCCCACTTTCTTTCCATAACCTCGAACTTCCCTCCCCTACATTTTTATGTTTCTTAGCACCTCGCCCTTCCTCATTTGCCCAAATCCTAAATTTATAGTCGTCCGGATCCAAATCTTCCCGTCCCCTCCCTTCTTGCTGGGTGGTGTCCTTCCGGAGGACTGAGCCCAAATTTGAAAGTTGATAGTTTTCGGAATTCTCCAGCGTATATCCCGATCTTCCTCCCAGCTCCTGGCCGTAATATGTCGAAAGATTCTTGACAAAAGGTCGAAGACTGGGTATGATGGCTGAAATGACGGAATAGTTGAGTTCGGTTTGTGTCCATATAATGAATTCGTCCTCGAGAAACATGGGATTTTTGCTCAACCCATTTATGTCGAATGTCGCTAGTCGGTACGAAATGGCGATGATCATACTAGATAGGAGCGTTAGCGTGCGCTTATACTCAATGAAAACTAAAACGTACGGAAGACGAAAGCCGAACGCAACAACTACAATTGTCTTATTTGATTTGCTCGTTCGAAGACTCCATACTAGGTAAACCGATAGGAAAACAAATGCAAGCTCGAAAATAATATCAAAAGAAGATATAATTTGCCATCTCAAAAACTAAATTTTTGGTTAGATTTGTAATTTAGGACGAAATCCGATGTGGGGAAGCTTACTATGTTGTCACAACGCTCCCCTATAGTTTTCCACGGATGCGCCAAATTGCACTGGAGAGCAACAGCAAATGTACTCGCGATAGTCCAAATCACTATTAAACCTATTACGCTCCGGAATATCCTCTTATGTTTTTGATCTGGCGTCAAGCTTCCCAGTAAAACCACCACTGAAGCTTTGGAGAGTCCAACAGATATGACGAACAGCACGAAGCCTGTGTAGCACATCTGCCAAATTAAAATATTAGCCTTTGTTCGCATCCAAATCGCATCATTCTGTTGGTCTGGACTTACTTGCTGTATTGAAGCTTGATTCTTCACCGGTACAAGTTCGATAGATTTTCCCAAGCCTTTTGAACAAGCTCCCAGTATCACTGATGATTGAATGGACGCAATGAGCTACACTTTTGATCAGCCATTTGATCCCATTCGAGAATTTTATCACGGCGGGGAGTGGCGCCGCAAATCATATTTCCAAGTAACTAACCGTTGAAGCCACAAGACACATTTCATCATAACTGACCCCTTTCCCCAGAGAAGTTCTAGCGAAAGTCTTGATCCCACCAAAGACCAGCACGCATGCAAGTCCCAACGCCGTCGCTATAATCACCCACGCTGAATGATCGGTACTCGTCACGACAGCAAATGGCGGTGATTGTCCCGGCGGAACCACCAAGCCAGTCGTTGGCATGGACATAGCACTTATTATCGGATTCGTCAGTCAAAACAGTTCATGAAGATTCAAGCATCGTTGATTGAAGTGCCGGATGCCGATGGTTCATAAAACCCACCGTGAAAGAAGCACTATCCTGGGACTTATCGAAGCTATATCTATTAGTTTTGAGAAAAAGTAGAGCACGGGGAGAAAGTAAAATATTACGAAATACCGCGCCCTACGACATGTGTTAACGAGCCGCCCGTGTGGGCTCACTACCAACTACGAACCACCGAGTGGGAAAAGAGAATAGTGAACGGAAAATTGACAAAAGGATTCTCGGAAGGCTGTGAGAGCACGGAGACAACAAGCTGAATCTGTATCGGGAGCAATCCTTAAGCTTCTGGGGAACGACTTCCGGATTTCCAGTAAATTGGTTATGGAAGAACCATCCTCGCACGCCTCGGATATCACAGGGCCACTTTGCGATGCAAACAATCATGATTTGCTCGCTGCGATGCAGTGGATCAGCCGTTCATAGGTGGGACTACGGAGAGGCCATACGGATTAGTTACGAAGCTCTATTTTATTGTGTCTAGGGTCATCGGAACTTGCTGGGGTATGTGGATACAAAGTTCGGTCACCTTGTTTGCGATCCGAATTCTTAAAATGAAGGCGAAAAACCCCGAGACGTTTCAATCGTAGACGTGATGAGACTGTGGGTATGGGACGTAATATTGGAGTAGAATCTAGATGGATTAATTTTGACCCCTCCATCCGATTCACAATAAAGTTGGTCAGCACTTAAATATCGATCGTGCCCTGGATTAATTTTGAAAGAACCACGACTCCACTTTTTAGAAGCGAACGGCAGGGGACCCGTCAGAGGCTCAAAGAAACGTTTTTATCATCCCGTCTCTTGCTGCGACCGCAAGGTTTACTGGTGAAAAATCATGAAAAATATTTCGCTTTCATCACACTATTCTCCCTTCACAAATAAGCGAGGTGTACAGCTGGTGGGCGATGGCTTAGCGATGGTTTCTTCCATATATAGAATCTGTACATAGTTTTTGAAAAGGGGTCTTTTAGTCATGAATTTTTTTTACAAGGATTCTCTGTCTATCAACAGTTCGACTTGATCACTGAACAATAAAACCTAACAGAGGGGCAGCGCAAGACTGATGTATCACTGGTACCTGAGATGCAAGGCTGTCCTAACCGCATCGCCTAAATTCAGCCGAGCATCAAAAAAAGGCAATTAATTGTTACGACCCCACTATTACGGGTCTGCGAATCCTCATCCACGCGGGAGTGGAACTTCCAAGAAAACCTTGAATCCCCATCTTCACAAAGAACCTGAGAACGGATTTTCATCCATATCGGTGGGATGGCCCGCCGTCGGATATCACCCTAAACGGCTGTGGCGTTACTTATGTCGCCAGAGAGTTTGACGATATGAGAACTAAACTAACCCTTGATTTTATAACAACATTGTGCTCAAAACAAGCAATGCGGAATGTCGATCAGTTAATGCAGCTGAAATGGAAGGATTTATTGGCTAAAAGTGCTCGCTATGCTCAAGTTATTCAGAATTTTGGCAACATGAACATGTCGGATGGAACCGAGGTAAAATAACATGGGGAGTATTGAACTGGATGGAGGTCTGGATTTCATGAAGTAATAATGCATCAGACGCGGCTGGTCGGCAATATTGATTTGATAACAAATTCAGGGCACAAGTCGGTAACACAATGTTATACCGGGCGTATTTCGCATTTCGCGTTTTGCATCTTGCCGTGCACTTGCGCTGTACTTAATTTACATCTCTTTTTATTGTGAAGGCATTCGTTCTCCTGTCTTACAATTGAGTTCTTGCGACTGCAATTCTTTCCTCCCTTGCCCTTTGTCGAGTCACTAGTTTGAGTACTTGCTCGGGTGTAACCTCGCATCTCCATCAACCCAATCGCCCTCGACTTCACTCACTAGCCACCATGTCCGCAGAAGTTCAAAAGGATAGAGATGTCATATTTGCCAGCAGAGAGTCCGGCGGTGTTGCCTCGATCGATCAAGATGTTGAAAAAGAGGACTTTGAAGACGAAGTTCCTGGTCAGGTCGCGAAAAAATGGCGTGGTACTCGAGCAGATCAACAGGATATGGCAGCGTTAGGGAAGAAACAGGTTTTGCGCGTATGTTCATCTCAATAATAGGAAACTAGGAATAATGACTGATGGAATGATATGCAGCGAAATTTCAAATTTATAACTATGCTGGGATTCGCGAGTACCGCCATGGCGTCCTGGGAGCTCTTACTTCCCCTCTTTACGTTCGTCATGGTAGATGGAGGAACGGCCGATCTTTTCTGGGGGTTTATTGTTGCTGCTTGCGGCATGTCGTTGGTCTATGCTAGTATTGCTGAAATGGCCTCTATGTGCGTACCATTTTCTTAAATTCTGGTCCCAGTCCCCCCACATTCTGATAACTAACGTGTGGAGAATGACAGATCTCCGACAGCAGGTGGTCAGTACCACTGGGTCTCAGAATTTGCCCCTCCAAAAGTCCAGAAGCTCCTTAGTTATACCGTAGGGTGGCTCTCCGCCATTGGATGGCAAGTATATCTCGCAGGTGTATGCTTCATGATCGGTGGCATTCTCCAAGGTCTTATAGCACTCAACAAAGCCGACTATGTCTACGAGCCATTCCACGCAACATTGCTCGCGATCGGTGTTGTAACTTTCTCGGTTGTGTTCAACACTTCCCTAGCTGAACGTTTACCGTTAATTGAGGGTATCATTTTGATTCTTCATTTAATTGGCTTTTTCGTTATCATAATTCCCCTTTGGGTCATGGCACCACGTGGCGATGCATCTACCGTCCTCATGAACTTCACCAATGATGGCGGATGGTCTTCTAAAGGACTAGCAGCCATGATTGGACTAACGAGTCCAATGAGTGTGTTGATTGGTTATGATTGCTCCGTGCATTTAGGTACGTTTTCACCACTGAAAGATGTTACGTTAATAGGATACTAATATTCGCGTGTTAAGCTGAGGAAATTCAGGACGCATCCTGGGTGGTTCCAAGAGCCATAATGTGGTCGGTGGGCCCCAACGCTACTATGGGATTCCTTATGGCAGTGACTTTAATCTTCACTCTAGGAGATCTCGAGGCCGTTCTTGATACTGTGACTGGACAGCCTTTTATGCAAGTATTCTTCAATGCAACCCAAAGCTATGCGGCCACAAACGTTATGTGCGTTGTCGTAGTCATCCTCCTACTTTCCTGCTGTATCAGTGAAGTTGCCGCCGCATCACGTCAGATTTGGTCATTTGCTCGAGATGGAGGGCTACCAGGTTCGAACTGGTTGTCACAGGTATCGCCCGGGTGGAACATCCCGCTTCGCAGTGTCTGCGTCTCTATTGCAGTCTCGTCCCTCCTTTCTCTCATCAACCTAGGATCTTCCGTGGCACTCAACGCCATCAACTCGCTTGGCGGTGTTTCAATTCTGTGCTCTTATTATATCACTATCAGCTGCCTGGTTTGGCGCCGTATGCAGGGACCGCTCCCTTCACATAGGTGGTCCCTCGGCAAATACGGCATGGCTATCAACATTGCTTCTTTGTGTTTCTTAACACCCATTACATTTTTCTCGTTCTGGCCTCTCCAGACACCCGTTACCGCCCAAAACATGAATTGGTCGAGCGTGATGTTTGTAGCGACATTGTCTGTAGCCTTGATTTATTATTATTTCAAGGCAAGACATGTGTACACTGCACCTGCTCTCGCGATTAAGAGGAGGGAATGATGAAAAAAAAACCAGGCGCTCTTGCATTTTAGCAATGAGATATTTTACTGCTGTATATAGTCGTTTTCATTTGACGGAAATAAAATTTACCGATTTAATTTTTAACTTACTTTTCGCACGCTTGTATTGACTCGGAACGTCATTCATCCGAATATACGAAAACTCGCCCTTAGGTTTCATTGTTTACGTTGAAGATCGTGCTTCTCCACCGTGATTTGGCAACTCGCTCATGCCATGCAGCAGCACAGTTGTTCAAACAAAATATTCAAGCTTCGAGAAATATGTTACCACGTTAAGCCCACGCAAAAAATGTTCTCAAATTGCAGCGCTAAATGCCCACTTGAATGAATCATATAATCAACGTTTATTGCAAGCAGCAAGCAAAAAGGCTAGTACTTTGAAGAAAAAGAAAAGCTTCTTCGGTGGGTCTTTGTACAAGAACTTGAAGATCCAATAAATGGGCTCTGAGATGCACTGGACACGTCTCAGGACTTAATAAGGCTCTAGACGATGATCAGCAGATTGTTTGACGACAGATTAATGAGGTCCGATTCGGAATGAGGCTGAAATAAACAATTCCGAACACTCCTCGCAAGAAGTAGACAAAACGAATTCACACGCATACCATCATGATTGCTACTGTTCAACAGAAAGTAAAATTTCCAGCATTGACTCGGCGGCTGTACATGCCACAAAGCAGAATCATTCACACACATGAGCGGCAAGTTTCGGCGACTAATTGCTGGATTTGCCCCAATGATTCTTTCTATAAAATATAAGAGAGTTCCCCCAAGCTTATAGGCCCCATATGATGTTGGCATGCCAATCTTGAAGAGCTTTTGGTTGAGGGTTATGTGTACCTTGGTGCAATATGAAAAAATGGAAAGCCTCGAGATATTGGCGATTTTAACTGCGCCAAGATGTGACTTCCAACATCCTTTTGCTATGCCAATGATAATGAACAGACAATCAATGTATGCACAGAAAGAATAAGATAAATTTCAAGACAAACGATAACGCAATGATAGGGTATTTAAGAATTATGAACTGCATGCAGAAACCAAACTCTGAAATGTGCAATTTGAGAAATGAGATCTCGACATGAATCTGAATCAGGAACCGTACGTTTCGATCATCTCCTTGCTCGCCTTACATCGCTGCGGGGCTGGCATTGTCAATATTTTCTTTTGAGGCCAACAGTCCTCTCTTGAAGTACTTCACCTTCTCAACCTTACACTTCAATTCTCCATCTCTATTAGACCGGGTCCTCTTGCGCTTCAACAATCTTGTCTTATCGGGGCCCCCGAGCCACCTTTGGCGCCATAAACAATATGTTCCGATCCCTTGGTAAAGCACACTCCGCACTAACAGCTTTTGCAAATATATCTTCCCTCTCACCTCTCTTCATCACCAGTCTCCCATCGCACGCGAGCTGTCTCGATAGGGTTCAAGTCGAATTTATGTGGCCAGCTATGGAGATGCCTTCTTGTGTGCCAATTTGAAACCACCTGGCTGATATTCAATATTTTGTATTTCTTCATCTATTCGCGAGGGGGGATTGCTGCATGTCGAGAAGTGGATCAATCTAAAAGGATCATTGTCGCTATCTCTGCCGATTTTGGTATGCTGGGTGGAGGAATCGCCATTTCTGTTATCCGGAATTCGAACCGCATCACGAAAGTATTGAAGATGTGCGACATGTGTTTTGGAACTTCTTCACGTAACTCTGAAGATATGCCTTCCGTGGAATTGATGTATCTATCACGAATGGATAAATGATTGTCGTTGTCGATTTTCACTACGCCACAGGGTCTGCACTAGCCACATTAACCATATTCAGCCTCCGATGAACTTGATTGAATTTCATCTTTAGCACGTGACACATCACAATGCCACTTAACGTAAGTCATGGCGTAATGCGTCTAATGGCGTAATGCGTCTAATTGTGGGGGACCACCCCATCAAAAAAGCAACAATTCAATAATGGTCCGTCGAAAAAGTTTAAAAGCGCAGGAAATGGAATCTCGACTTGCTGAAGCAGTATTAGGAGTTCAAAATGGAAAGTATAAGTCTTCATATGAAGCTGCAAAAGAACTGGGGCTTTCTAAAGATACTGTGACGCGACGCGTCAAAGGGGGTTCATCGCGTTCTGAAGCACGTCAATCGCAACAGAAACTTTCTGCTGTACAAGAGAATGTACTTCTTAAGTGGATAAAGCAATTGACAATTAGCGGCTATTCACCAGGCCATCAGTTGTTAAAAGAATTGGCTGAGGAGTTACGTTCAAAACGGACTTATAATTTGGATTGCCCCTCATTTGACTCCCTTGAACTCCCACCACAACACCTTCTTGGTCATGAATGGGTTCCACGATTTATCAAACGACACCCTCATCTTACAGTTGTTATTGGCCGTCGAATTGAATCTGTAAGAATGGATGGTGCAACCAGGGAAACATGTAGTACTTGGTTTGACGCGTATCAAAAAGCGATTCAGGATTATGGAATTGAGAAGAAAGACGAATATAATATGGATGAGTCTGGACATTCAATTGGGACAATGGAATCAACTCGAATTATTATCGATTCTACACTTCGTACAAAACATCAAGCACATCCAGGCCGTCAAGAGTGGATTTCAATGGTAGAGTGTATTTGTGCGGATGGATCCATTCTTCCACCACTCGGGATTTTTAAAGGTAAAAATGTCCTTCAAAATTGGATTCCGAAGGAAGTTCTTGGTAGCTGGTTCTTTTCAGCAAATAAAAAGGGCTGGACAAGCAATCTTCATGGATTAGAATGGCTAAAACGCGTTTTCGAACCTGCAACTCGTGCAAAAGCAGGTGGCAAATATCGGCTTCTCATCTGCGATGGCCACGATTCTCATATTAGTGGAAGCTTTATAGCTCACTGCCTTCAAAATCGAATTGTACTTCTTATACTTCCTCCTCATACCTCGCATTTGCTTCAGCCACTTGATGTTGCGGTTTTCGGTCCATTGAAAAAACGGCTCACCGCAGCACTTTCTGATTTGAATCAAGCTCAACTTGTACGAATACAAAAGATTGAATGGATGGAGGCATATATTAAAGCTCGAGCCGATGTATGCCATCATCAAAATATCGAATCGGCATGGCGGGGAGCTGGGTTACATCCATTTAATCCACAGAGAGTATTCCGTACACTGGGTCGAGAGTTTACCCCCGAAGTCGAAATATCCAAAGAACCAACCCAATTTGATATTTTTAATCAAGTCTTCGTCAATAGCTCACCCCCGGATGTAGCAATCTTACAAACAGCAAATAACCTTTTAAATTCAACAATTGAAAATGATACGACTCTTTCAACCCCGGTTCGTCAATACATTCGAAAATTGACGATTGGGAGTGAGCAACTTCGAGCTCAAAGTATTGTTCACCAACACGATGCGAATAATTTACGAGCTATTATGAAGAAACGTACGATACGTAAGAAAGGAAAGAGACTAGTTTTGAAGGGTCATTTTCATATTTCTACGCAAGAATTATGTGATGCAGTAGTGGAAGCCGAAAAAGCTACTAAAGTACAGACAATGAAAAAAGGAAAAGGGAAAGGGAAAGTAATTGAATATGAGACTGAGACTGAGACTGAAGAGGATATTGGAGAAGAAGTTGAAGATGAATCTGAAAGTGATATTGGAGATTGTATTATAGTTGATTGTTGAGTAATTGAGATTTTAATAGAGTGGTTCCCCGCAATTAGACGCATTACGCCATTAGACGCATTACGCCATGACTTACGTTACAGATAGCTAGCTAGAACACACAAATCGTCGGTAAACGACCCTTTCGGCTTCTCTAACGGCCCAGGCCAGAGTCGAGATACATCCATACAATTCTGGTGCCCGGACTTTGACCACTTTCGATCCTACAGCTTCTAACAGCCATCCGTTGTTTCTCTCAGCGTTCCATCGCTGCGAATAATGCCAGCAAGGGGATGCATTTCTCTGCGTCAAACAAAGGCAGTCCTTCTCAGACGAGAAATTCCCGTTGGGAATAAGTATGGAATCGAGAGTCCTCGCTTCACAGATAGCTCGGAGGACTTTCACGCATCGCTTGCCCTGATAGTCATGGAGTACGATTCTCATGTATTAAATTCAGCCTCCTTACACGGCTAAGGCGTAAAGAAGTTATATCCCGTCCGGCCAATCGAAAGTCCAGATTGTTCATGTTTTTTGATGATTGTAGGGAGGTCTTGCAGGATGAGTTGTCCTGGAAGTGAATTTCTCGCTCTTTTGGTGCTTTTAAACCATGACTAGGAACTCCACCAACGTCTATATGAAATGCTTAATGTGGATATCCAGATCTAAACCGCTGGACAACGGGATGAAATGTCAAATCACATCTTTCCACGCTCCATGCGTGTTGTTGCCATGTGTCGACTAAACGTTGCTTAAGTCTAGTACCCTACTTTCCGACCACCCCACTTTCCGGACACCTCAAAAAAAACTATTATATAAATTTAAAAATTTAATAATTCAATAACTATTGTATTTTAATACAATTATTTATAAAATCTATTTTATAATCATCATCAAAACCATTTTTATTAATTTCACGATCTTTTGTTTCAATTTGTATTATTTGAATAACTTTAATTTCTTGTTACGATCACGGATCTTACAGTAAACGATCGTGTGCTTATGAGATGCGATTCAATCAAATTAGTATGGGATTAAGGTCATGTGAGGATCTGAAGAGCACAGACTCTATTATTATATGATTCCCACCGATCCCACCGATTTAATTCAGTGGGAGCGATGGGATAGGGAGTACGAAGATCTATATAGCTAGGAAGGATTCCCTTATTGTAGAGCTTCGTGCTCAAGATCAATCATTTAGTATACCATACTATTAGTTACGAATTGCATCATATTATTGTCATTACTTTAAGTCCCTGCTTGACGCCTAGTTATAAACCACCTCGAGAGCCTAGAGCACTTCCACGTGATCTAGACGGCAAACCTCGTAACATAAGTCACGATCTAAGTGTTCTAATTGATAATAATTCAAATAAGGTTTCTTTTAGCACTACTAGCCATATACGCCATATATACCTTAAGCATATTTGACTTAGAGCTTTTTTCGATCTATTCGACCTAGGCTTATTCAACCTAAACTTATTCAACGTATTCGACCTAGGCTTATTCGACGTATTCGGCGTATTGGACGTATTCGACGTATTCGACTTTGACTTTTTCAACCTCGGCTTATTCAACCTAGGCTTATTCAACCTAGACTTATTCGATCTAGACTTATTCAATCTAAGTTTATTTGATGTATTTGATGTATTTAATATATTCGATATATTCGATTTAAACTTATTTAATCTAAATCTATTAAATCTATTAAATCTATTAAATCTATTAAATCTATTAATCCTATTAAATCTATTAAATCTATTAAAATAAAATCTATATTTATAAATAATAATTGATAAAAATTTTTAATAAATTTTTAAGATTTTTTGAAAGAAATATTTAAATAATTTTAAATAAAGAAGAAATTTATTAATTATTATTTTTAAATATAAATTTTATTTAACTTTGATTTATTATATATAATTTTTTTATAATTTTTTTTAATAAAATAAATTTCCTTTGATTTATACTATAATATATATTTAATAAACTTTTTAAAATCTGAATTTTTATTAAACTTTTCAAAAAGCCAGAGGTCCAGGGGGTGCAGGCCTTTGGTATCTTTTGTATATTCTTAATGAATCAATAATATTATTTCATTTTGAAGATCAAATAACGAAAATCCTTAGAATTCTTGAAATTTTCTTTAGGAATTGTTTATATAATATAATTAATTATTATTATTATTATTGTGATTAACGTCTACTCTGACCTCCCGAGGGGTATTTAGACGTGCTAAGCTAAGGGGATTAACTACAGACAGCTGTTGACCTCCTTAATTAACAATTTAGCATCTGAGAAGGGGACTGTTCGTCCCTTTGCGTGAACGCCCTGTCCACTCAGTTGTGGCGAGTGTGTGTGACTGTTATTTTATAAGTGCGTGTGGAAGGGCTCGCAAGGCCTATCTTTATACATTCCCATTCTGTAGCTAGAGGGTGGGGAGTGAGGGGGGCGCCATTTGGTTAGCTAGGCGTCAGTGTTTGCACACCAGTGTGTGTTTTTAGTGAAATGTAGAGAGGGGAAGAGCTAGGTTGTCGGATAGCCCAGTTGGAGAAGTCAAGTGGATTGTGGCGTGTTGTGCTCTGCTTTTGAGCGAGGGGAAGAGAGGGATTTTGAGGGGTGGCACAGGGTCAGTACAGCGGGCATACTTGGGTATAGAACTTTGAGACCCGCAAGAGCTCTGCGAATGTGTCTGGAGCACGTAGAAGCTTGTGGATATACATGATCGTCTGCCAGGTGGTGGTGATGGCGCTTCGTGGTGCAGTTGGCCACTGACCACGTGTCTCATTGTTGATGGGGCATTTGAAAAGTGGAAGGGTTCTTTCTCTTGCCCACAGGTGCATCTCAGCTGGTTGTCCCCGTGCTTGAACCGGCGGTGGTAGTCTGCGAAGTCGCCGTGCCCCGTTCGCATTGCTAACAGTCGATGCAGCACGCCCCTTGGCAGTGACAATTCCCTGGGCTCTCTTGTGCTGTATGAAGGATGCCATGCTGAGTAGGTGCTAGATAGCGTAGTCCTAGCTTCCCCCCACCAGCAGTCCTCCGCCTGAGTACAGAGTTCTCTGTAGAATGAGCGCACCCCACTTACCGTAGGGGTGTTAGCTAGGCCTCGATCCATCATGCCCACTGCTCCATCATTCGCCAGGCGGTCTGCCTCTTCGTTGCCTTCGATCCCCATGTGTCCAGGTGACCATTTAGCTTCTATGTCGTGTTTTGCCATCGCTCTGTGGCACTTGCGGAAGGCCCACTGTGACGTGGTCGGGGCATTACCTCTCATGCACCATATGACGGAGGTGCTATCGATGCAGAGCCATATCTTGCCAGAGGGCTGGTCCGTGGTCAGGTTGAGCAGGTGCTCGAGCCCACGCCACGCTCCGATCGCTTCCGCGTCGAACACATGTGAGGTCTCGTGGATCTGACCTTTCCCAGCTGCTACTCTCTGCCTGCCATGGTATATCGCGTAGCCGTACCCAACATGGTGCTGGCTATCGACCCATCGTTCTGATCCGTCCGAGAAGATCGTGTAATCCTCGGACGGTAACTGCGGCCACCATTCTTTGAACGCCAGCGCGGCCTCCTCTTTGGAAAATCCTTTCGTAGGGTTGGTCCGACATTCATGCGAGAAATGTGGCCTGAGCAGTTGGGGCCTCTCCGTCTCAGGGATTAGGCGTCCAAGTCGCTGTAGTCTAGTTGTAGGGCTTTTCGGAGTGCCTGCCCTCTTCCCCGCTCTCCTGATGATGGGTTCAAGCCGCCTTACCAAAGGGTTTCTAAAGTCGACTGTCTGGAGCCGGAGGGCGAACCTGAGCTTGGCCTTCTCCAACGCCACCCACCCTGAGGGGAGACCTGCTTCCTTGATCAACGCGACTATCGGCGTGGTCTTGTATACTGGTATCGTGCCTCGTGCGGCAGTGTTGATGACCTTGTCTATCAGCTTCAAATGTGCTTTCATGCCCATGGAGCGATCAGGCCCGTGTTGACCTAAACCGGGCTTGGTCATGCCTGCGTACCAAACCTCGGTTCCATAGAGCGCTACCGGAAGCACGCAAGTGATCACTGCTTTCCTTAGATATGACGCTGGCGGCCCATGAACCGTTCTTGCAATCGACCTGATGTGAGCAGACACCTTCATAGCTTTGGTCGTTCGCTCTTTGACATGTTGTAAGAAGGACAGTCGTCTGTCAAAGTACACCCCTAGCCATCGCAGTGTTGGTGTCGTTTTCGCAGTGGTTGCAATTGGGACAGGCGTGATTACCAAATCCCGGTTGACTACCAACGGCGGGTTGTCGGTTGTGTGCCTCCGAGTTATGTGGAGTAGCTCAAACTTTTCGGGCGCGAATGAGATTTTGTTATCTTCACCCCACTTGATGATTTTCCGGACGCGTCGTTGTAGGACCTTCGCATTGGTAGAAAAGTCCTTTGAACAGTGAAAAATACTGATATCATCTGCATACCCGAACTGTGTGTCTTTATCTCGGTTGAGAAGCTCAGCCAGGTACAGCATGTACAAAATTGGGGATAGTGGAGAGCCCTGAGGAGTCCCACAGGCTACCGGATACTCCTTCGTTATGACCCCTTCCAGCCTGATCCTGACTCGTCTTCCTGTGAGAAACGAGTCTATCATCCTGAGAAGTGAGGCGGGCCATCCTTGTTTCAGCATCCGTTTGAGCAGCCGTCTCTTGAGCAGAGCATCAAAAGCACCTTGTACGTCCATAGTCACTAGTGACACTATTTTCCCTGCGTCAAGTGCAAGCTCTACCTCATGTGTGAAAGCGGCCAGTAGATCTATGCCTGACCTCTTGGGAAGCGCTCCGCAGTGCTGTGAGCTGACCACGTTGTGCCGTAGCGCGGTCCATGAGATTTGACTGCCTATGTATCTCTCGAGCCCCTTGGCTATGCAAGAGATCAGAGCTATGGGCCTCCATGATCGCGGAGATGTCTTGTCCTTCTTCCCGACTTTGGGCAGCATGACCACCTCAGCAAGTTTCCAAGCATCCGGATAGTAACTTAGTGCTAAGCAGGAGTCATATATCTCGTGGATTGGTGCTTTGACACTATCCCAGCATGCTTTGAGCAGTCGGACCGTAGCCCGGTCTACCCCCGGCGACGTGCTTGAAACACCGATCACATGTTTCTCGACCTCCTCTTTGGTAATCCTTCTCTTCCACGGAAGTTGGCCCCGTTGCGTGCTGCCTTCCAAGGTATAATATAATTAATAGAAAAATGAAAAATGATAAAATCTTTCTAAAATACAAAAAAGTAACAACAAAGATAAAATTTAAAAGTCTTTTGAAGAATATATATAAAAGGATTATTTATAAAAAGATCAATATTATTAAACAATATTTAATTGAAAACTATTTTACCTTTTAAATTATAAAATATTACAAAACCGGATTAAAAGAATACCATCAAATATTCTTAGTTTTGGAGCTAAAAAAAGTATCCTTATAAAGAGGTTTTGCTGTATACTTGGGGATGAGTAAACATTTTCTCATTTCTTGGACCTTCGGAATAATCGGATTAACAATGGATCAGCTCTCCTTTTGTTACGTTGTCTTTTCGGCTAGACAAGTGTAAGGTTAGTAAGGTTAACTGGGGACAAGAACCTGATTGATTACTCATCCATTGCATAATTTATGACTATATTCACATTTGAAATCAACGAGATCATCAAGTGTAGATTTCTCAAAAACAATTTATTAGACTTTCACTCTTGTTCCAAATTTTTCCCACTGCATGACACCACTTACCGCTAGATTACTCTGCCGTACAGTGGCGGAAGAGTTTTGACTTTTTGACTATGTAATCTTAGAGACAGAGATTGTAGAAACAGAGATTCAATCTCTCCACAGTACTCCATAAGGGCTCGGCATCTCTGTCATCCGCATCAGAATAGAAAGTAGGAGACGGCAATAGGGAATGGACATAGGGGACGGATGTCACCAGTTTATACCTTCCGAGGGGGATTTAGATTCCGTGTATTTTTTCACTCATATAGATCGTTGGACATGTGGTTATCATTCTGTATAAAGAGTCCAAGGAGTCGTCCGTTTCTAGAATCTTTTCCATTCGTTATCTCAGCTACAAATACACAGCTTTCATCAACGAAGCAAAGCTACCCCAGATCCTAAGTCTTGAGAATTTCTATTGAACTCTCTATCAAATCAATCGTATATAATACTTAAGCTCTCGCACACGTTTAACACGCCCAATCTGAACAATTATTAGCTCTCACAAACCAACAGCAAGAAACAAGATGGCTCAAGAGTTTGCTCCCGATTTTTTCACTACGCCCTTGAACATTACAAAAGCTCTTCATCGAGATCCTTACTGGGCTATCGATCCTAAAAACCCAGCGAATCTTCAAACTGGCAAGATCATTATCATCACGGGAGCTAGTGCTGGTATTGGAGCTGTAAGTACTTCCTTTCCTGTATACTCCGACTCACGCTCGACCTTTTCGAATCCAATCATCTAACACCAAATAAGGCAGCAGCAAAAGTCTGGGCCGAAGCCCATGCATCTGGGATCGTTCTTGCCGCTCGTGGAATCCCAGCAATGGAATCCCTTATCAAGGAACTTCAACCACTTAGCCCCGAAACCAAATTTCTGGCTGTGAAAGTTGATATTGCAAATGAAGACGACGTGAAAAATCTCTTCACTGATGTGCAAAAGGAATTTGGAAGACATGCAGATGTATTAATAAACAATGCCGGAATTGCGGGAAGCGAACAATTCCTTGGAGAGACGGAGCCAAGTGCATGGTGGAGAATACTCGTGAGTTCTTCCTACAAGCTTAAGGCTTTTAATTCCAACGCGATGACTAAAAGAAGACAAAACTAACTGCGACATCACCCAGGATACCAATCTCAAAGGTCTCTATCAAATGACGCACCACTACATAGCGTCGCAACCTGCACCCAAAACTCCCACAGGCACAATCATCAACGTTAGCTCTCTAACGGCTGGTCTCACGCTAGGCACGGGCATCTCCTCATATAGTATCTCTAAACTCTGCGACCAGCGCTTCTCCGAGTACCTCACGCTCGAAGTTCCCTCTCTCCGCGTCTTTACTACCATGCCTGGTATCGTGGCTACCAATATGATGCCTGATTATTTGAAGGCTTGTGCGCTGGATCATGTAGACTTGACGGGCATGTTGGCGCTTTATTTGGTGCAGGAGAGAGCGGATTTTTTGAAAGGTTCCATGGTCAGTGTTAATTGGGATGTGGAGGAGCTGGAGGAGTACAAGAAGGAGATTGTGGAGAAGAAGTTGTTGCAGACTACTTGGTTGCCGGTTTTTCCCGCTGGTGGTGTGAAGAAGTTGGCTGAGTGGAGGGATTAGTTTATTAGGGTTTTGAAAGTGGAAGTGAGGAGGGATTTGGGTTGGTTTCGTTGTTGTTGTTGTTGTTGTTGCTTTTATTACTTTTTACGTACTCCTCTCGGCTTTTAACTCAAGAATAAGTAAAATCAAGTACTTAATTGATGCGTACCATATCTGCATATAAATTTCTATTTTCAGCTATTTTATTTAGCCTGATACCCCGCAATCCATCAGCCACTCCTCATACCATCTAGACTGTAGTTGCTGACGGATCCTCAACATACAACCAATCACAGCGAATATGAATGTAGTTGACTAGATACCAAGACGATATGATAGTAGTGTGAAAATTCTAACAATAGCATTCACTCTCTCATTCTATTTCTGTATATACTCTTCCCTTATTGAATTGCATCCTGTTCTTCTTTTATCCTTCTCTTATCCTTCCCAAACCAAAACCCATCCAACCGAAATCTACCCAAACCATAAATGATTTCCACCCCCTCATACCTCTACCTCTACCTCCCAATCCCTCCTCTTACACCAAAACAACACCCCTCCTGAATCTCCATTTACAAACCCAGCCTCGTCTATCTACATACATGTAAGATCTTATATATCCTACCCCCACTCCCGAAGCAGGAGCAGAAGATATAAGGTTATCGACAACTAAAATAAAAGTAAGAAATAAACTTGTAGATGATATTTCTCTTTTTGTGATTTTGTCAATATATAGATTTTATATTATTTTTTTGAGGTGGTGTTTGTAGGGGTTTTAGAACAGGGGTTGAGCTAGAGTTGTGGAGTTAAGCTTAAGCTTAAGGTAACCTTGAGGTGGAAGGTGGATTATGTATTGGAGTGGAGGGCATTGGGGTGATATCCGGATGGCTAATTACTTGAAAGATTGAGTAACCTTATGAAGGAATGGGGGGAAGTAAATGTTTCTAGAAGCGAATTCTCCTGCTCGGCTATACTATAAGATAGTCGGCCTTTTAAATAGGCGATTATTACTATATATTAATCTATATAACGTGGTTTATCAGCGAGCGGGCCATATCAGCGAGCGGGCCACTTTTACCTCAATTTATCATTTCAAACCCATATTATTTAACAACAATTAAATCAATTGATTGAAACTATCAAGAATCTAATAATCTAGGATCTATTATACTACCCTGACAAGTTCTTGAATTATGACCAGTCTTTCCACACTTACTACAGCATCGACTAGTAGATGATTCCCTATTAGAATTTCCCCCATTTTGACGCTCGTCGCGTTGAATCTGATTATCAACCTCTTGTTGTGATAATATATCTTCAGCTTCTTGTCCAGTAAGTACTCCTCCATTACGTAGTTGAATTTTTTTAGCGCGTCGACGTTTACTTAATGCCTCATTTGCTCTTCGAAGCATACGATTCTCAGCACTCAAAAGTGTAACTTCATGCGCTAATCTCTCTGTACCTTTAACTAAAGCTTGTACAGTCTCAAATATAGGTGTAGGAGAGCTTGATTGATGACGAGCCATTCGAGCTTTTACTAGAGTTGATTGTAAGAGAGCCTCAGTTGGATTATGAGAGGTTTGAGAGATCCAGGAGTTGGTAAGTCCCAAGGAGGTAGATGGAGGGGTAGAAGTACGAATCCTAATATCTAGTTTTGAGAGTATAGATTGAGGATCGAATGGTATTAGACCTGCTCCTCGAAAACCAGCTTTCATATTCTGAATAGTAAATGATTGTAAATATGCAGCTTTGAAGGCTATAAAGAATTCAACCTTGGTAATATGATTGATATGAGCTTTGATAAATCCTTCGATTTGATAACCATATGAACGTTTGAGTACGCCAAAACACCCAACATCAAGTGGTTGAGTTAAATGACTTGAATGTGGTGGTAATTTGAGGCATATAATATCATTTGATTTGCAATATGATTGAAAAGGTATTGATTCATGGCTTTCGTGCCCATCCAATACTAGCATTCGATATTTGCCCTTCCTTTGACGAATAGTATGTTTATCGAAATGCTTTAACCACTCTAACCCTGTCTCATTATTCGTCCATCCATTGGAAGTAGGTTTAATAGCCCAATCCGCAGGAAAATCGGTTTCGGTATACCAATTGGAAAGATGAACTTGTCCTTGAACTACCAGAAATGGAGGTATAGTTTCACCCTCTCCATTGCCACATATAATTGCCGTAGCCCACTCTCGATTGCCTGGTTGTATTGCCTTGCTTCTGCCATTTCGTTCAGCACTAGTTACAACCATTCCAGGGCATATTATACCCATCATGAAGCCGGTTTCGTCGAAATTGTAGAAATCGGAATCGACAATACCATATTTCGCCCGCATATTCGATACCAATCCAAACCACTCTTCAATAAGCTTGGGATCTTCGCAGAGAGCTCTTTGAAAATCATAAACGCGATTAAAACGCGTCTTTAATTCTGGGCATCGTTTAACAAAGCGATGAGCCCAGAGCTTTCCAACCTTCTTCGCACCCCGCGATTCGAGGATATAATTCGCCATATCTTCTACACCACTTGATTTAGGTGCAAACCCTCTCTCATCCGTATCGATTATATACTGGATAAGCACTTCCTCTTCTAATTTGGTCAAATTATGACCATTTGCTCGAGATTCGATACGAGGGGTAGTACCGTCCATTCTGCGCTGAATCTTTGTACGCGGGATATTATATAGCTTAGCAGCCTTCCGAATGCTTAATTTTTGGTCTTTATTGATAGCTTCGATAGCTAAAAGTATTCGACCTTCTTGATTATTCGATTCCATAATATATTGTTGATAAATCGCGTATTGAAGTTGAAAGATATAAATTGAGGTAAAAGTGGCCCGCTCGCTGATAAACCACGTTATATACTTTTGATATTTTATAAATTATAATATATTCAAATTCAAATCAATTGATTAAATAATTGTTAAATTATTAAAGATTGAATAAAATAAATTGTTGAAAGTAAAATGGTTTTTTGAGATGTCCGGAAAGTGGGGTGGTCGGAAAGTAGGTATTGGGTTTATTGAGACCAGAAAGAGCATCAGATTGAATTGATTGATTATCTAGCTAAGCAGTTAAGCTGCGAGTATATATTCAAAAAATGAAGGAATAGGCTTAGGTATTCGGCCTTCGGAATTAAAGTGCTTTGAAATCAAAATATTGAAAGCAAACAAACAGTATACCAAAAAGGAAAGAATGAATTAAAAGTTGAGTTTTGTTTGCTCCTTGCATCATGCAATATATATGCATATGCTGCCAAGATCCCAGGAGGTCAACATTATATGCATCATACAATATATATGCATATGCTGCCAAGATCCCAGGAGGTCAACAGTAGGGTACTAGACTTACTGCTCTGGAACTCCTTCCACCCAGTCAAACAAGTACCTTGAAATTTTTCGCGACCTGGAAAGGGTCTCCTTAGGTTCCTGTAATTACCATGTTCTCAGAAGGATTCTGGAAGCCGGGCAAGCATTATGAAGATCGCTAATGGATATCCCGTGGCAAACATTGCTCCCCTCGGAGCAGATGCGGAATGACCAGAACTGAATTTATTCGCGAAGCCCAAGTTGTGAGGATTCTCGTGATGCGAACTTTCAGTATCTGTCAAGATAGGAGTTGCAAGGTGATTGAGTAGTCACTCACAAATCCCCATTCGTTGAAGTTTGTCTCCTTCACAAGGTCGTACAAATTTATCTCGCCTTCATTCAATTCCATAAGCATATCGAAAAGCTTCTCCGCAATGAAAACATCATGAGATCAATGGGTAGTGGGTAAGTACTACAAATAGTTTTTCAACAATCACTTAGGACGTTGTAAGAGTGGCATCCAAAGGTGTTTCTTGTAACCTTGTACTACCGGCTGATAACTTTGATGGTCGATCAAAGGGCCAATGCCTGCTTCAAGAAGATCGACTGTCTCACCAATGCGTTCACATAGTCGCGAAAATGGAAGAGCCATTCTTTTCTGCTGACTACGTGATGTCTGTTCCTAATATCAGTCAAGTGATGATGGGAATAACTTCGAGAAAGAATGAATTTTGATTCGGGAAGAAGAAAGTATTTTGCTGTGAGCTCTCCGTAGTCATTTTAGAAATGGTTCAATCCATTTAGCCTCAACAATATCTATATGTATGAAGCATCGAATTTCACTAACGTAACTTGACTAGAAGTGGGTCATGTCATGATATGGGTCAGGTACCTTTACACCAAATTTTGTATATAAAGGTACTTAGAGCGACTTTTTATATCTCTAGAAACACTAGAGATATAGTTTCAATATTTTGCAGTATGATATATTCAATATAAATATTCAATATGACAAAGTATTATATAGAGATGAAATTGTTTAATAAAGATATTAAAGTTTCTTTCAAATTTTCAATTTTGCCTAACAAAAATTACTATGGGAATTTTTAAAATCGTATTAATTCAAGAACAAGATTCTCAACAATTGTTTTATAACTTGAATACTATATTTCTATTAGATATTAAACCACATTATCAAAGGTTTAAATTTTATCTTTAATATTTGTAGAGTTATAAAAGTCGCTCTAAGTACCTTTATATACAAAATTTGGTGTAAAGGTACCTGACCCATATCATGACATGACCCACTTCTAGTCAAGTTACGTTATGAGAAAAGTAAGATACGATTACGCCACCAACATACTAACAAAACGGCTCCAAAACCATCACACCACTAATATTTATATTTGCTTTAATCTCCAACCAATTGAGTCGCTCTATCTTGAAAGGTCAATTGTGTGTATTCTTCTTGATCAAGCTCTAAGCTGAAGATGATGCCCATCTACTCCGCGAGATCTAAGAACCCATTTCTGTCATTCTCTGATATTCCTATGAATCAGCTTTTAACCTCGAGACCAGATCACATTACATGACCGAGACAGAATTTTCACCACTAGTATAGCTTTTATCGAAGATAATCAAAGTCTACATGTAATGTAACATATATCCTAAGCCCATGTCTAGGAAGAGAACATGGTATTTAGATTGATAAAACCACTTTGAGCTTGTCATTTATCCAGGGACAACGCACGATAGCGTGATTTTATTTCTAAGTTCTAATGCTCCACCCATCGGATAAGATCCATGTTCAAGTTTGAAGGGGGTTTTCCTATCGTTCTTTATTTTCTGAGACTGTTCTTGTCATATCTCACTTTTGTTCTCCCGATCTTCCCCAGATGTTATTTTGCGAGCGCCAAATGTA
Source organism: Sclerotinia minor (assembly GCA_025389075.1). NCBI lineage: Eukaryota > Fungi > Ascomycota > Leotiomycetes > Helotiales > Sclerotiniaceae > Sclerotinia > Sclerotinia minor. Next base: position 1,723,941 of record QRFH01000010.1, on the reverse strand, counting down.
GTTGAATGTCTAATCAGGGAGTAAAGAACTCCATCGTTCGATTTAACGTTAATCGGCATTCTTATCCGTTTTCTATTTCAACAGTTCCGAGTGTAAAATACCTCTTTATGCTGCTTGGTCTAGAGACGGTCTGCTGTTCTGTAGATATGAATTGGTTTTATGATATCTGGGATAAAGTTTCCTTACCCGTCGCTTCCATTGTTATGGTGAATACGATGATTTGACTGGCTACTCGCTATGAAGCATGAAGCTGAGAACCTGAGAATCCAGATCTAACAAGTTCGAAGTGTAGGGAGATCTGCAATATATAAACTTGATCATAAATCGCAGATTTACTCAATCACGACCCTACTTGATAATAGTATCTAGCTCAAGGAGCAAGCAAAAATCCTGTGCCGCTACCGTGGAATTTCAGAAGTATGTGTGTTGACTGTCGTCCGATTTGACGCGGTGGATTTGATGTCTGTTAATATGAGCCCTGAGTACACATCTGATTATCTATCGTCCTGGTTGATGGAAATTGACGAAGTTCTCGTTTTCTTCAAAAATCACGGTGATGCGATTTATATTTATCTCCATCGATCTGTCCTTGTCGAAAGGCTTCAGAATTCTATCTTCCATCCCAAATCACCGGCCATACTTTCCGTTGTCAAAGTATTAGGTTCTCTGCACCTAGAATAATAGGCAAATTGGTCATTGATGTCTTAATTGAAGAAGACTTGGGCGACCAATATGATAAACTAACGGTATAGACGGTAAAATTTTCCTCTGTTCACATGTACTCCATCCTCAAACGGGTCTTTGTTGATCTTATATCAGAAATTTCAAGTACCAAGTAAAGTTATGCCGACCAATACACAGAATTTTGGAAAATGCCTCAACAAGGTATTGAGTGCACTTAAAGATAACACATCCCTGACTACAGTCAAAAGTGTGGGTTGTATATTCATAAGCTAGGCTGATATACCAATTGGCTGGAAGTCTACCGAAAATATTCCCTTCATGGACTATTTACCCTGATATATTTGTAGAAAATGATATTTCAGTACTACGAAACAGATAATTAGCCTCATGTATGAAATTTTTTTTGATTTTTAAATTCATTTGATCATCATATATCGCCCGCAAATTGTGTCGTAGTACTGGCGTAGGCATTGAATGCATGGTGCTTCAAGGAATGGAACCATCCCGTTTTCATTCTATATTGGGTTTGGTCTCTGAATATTTCAGCCAGATCTCACATTGAGTGTACGAGATCCTTGAGTCGCAAAGCTACATTCACTACATAGTCACTAGATTTAGCTTCCAGGCCACATCTCTAGTCTACGTAAAAAACTATCAGCATCGAGACGAGTCCGGAAATTTCAATAGATGTCGAGAAATCAAACCCAGGTTATATGAGGAGCAAAAGATACTCTGCGGGTAGAATAACGAGCATGGATATGATGAGTCAGTAGTTTGGGGCTCAAAATCTAGCAGGCCAAGGAGAGGATTCGCAATATTCTCTCGTGAATTCTCGAGGCGATGAGTCTCAACTTTTGCACCACATTTCCCAGAGAATCATACCATTTTATCTATGATAGGATATCGTCCGTTCCTATTTTTATACTGCCATCGATTCATACCAACTGCTTGTTGCCGCGGATTTTGCGCGCCAATTCCTCTGTCACTTGTAGACTTAATGTTCCAAGTTGAAGAAACTTCATTTTTAGATATCATACGATACCCTCACCGTATTTCACTGCCGTTTTTGTGCTTACTGCGACATGTTCTACGTTTTGAACATGATAATGACAGAAACTTCTTTGAATAATTCTTGGTATTGATAGTGTCGGAAATTCAGTAAGAACTTGAATCTCCTCAAAATTCACCACATAATGGCTAGGAGAGATTGTCTGGACCCTTTCAGTGGATATGATCTCATAAGCATGAAATCTGCTCAGCGGTTCCAATGCGCCGTCTTTTCTCTTTGATTTGTCATTGAATTCCTGCAACCTTTCTTTCAAACTCTTCGTTGTGGAAAGTCGCCGGAAACTTTAAGGGTCGAGCCTCTAATCAATGTTTCAATGAAATATCCTGTAGTTATATAGGAATTCATCGGAGCCATTGCGCTGAGCATTCAATGAGCATCGGCAGCCCTCCAGAAATTTTCCACGAAGTAAGCCACTCCGCGTACAATGTAAATTTAGTAGATAGAGGGCGCATAGTAATTGAAACCATCTATGAAAAAAGCTTGTATATATACCAAGTCTAAATTAGATTTCGGCAAGCGAGCTAAATATCGAACACGAAGATGCAGCCATGAAGTGATTTCTCTACCTCATTTTACTAATACACAATGTCCCTCTTCTCTCCGATCCAAATACCTAAGAAAGACTCTTGACTACGAGATTATATCACGGGATCTGATGTAGCTGTTGGGCATGGTCACTTAGATCGCCGGGAGATAGTTATTGACAAACATCGGTAGTGAAACCGTGAATGCAGCGGGTCTATATATGGAGGGTGTGTTTCTGGACTTTATGCTTACAGGATATCTATATTGCGAAAAGGTGGGCGAGGCTACCATGAAATATCTGCTTCATACTAAAGCAGGAATCATCAAGACCCTCGAATTTATCGAGGCGACGAGAATAGCCACCAGATCATGGCATCTCAATAGAATGCATGAAGAAGAAGAGGAAGAAGGCGGAGAAGAAGAGGATGGACCGGAAGATTGTGATTGACTTGATCAATTCTAGTCAAATTGGTCAATTTGGTCAAGTTGGTCAATTTGGTCAAGTTGGTCAATTTGGGCAATCACTCCAATGTCAAATTTCATTACATTTCATTTGTTATTCCTCTTATTTGAATACGAGAGTATCTGTAAGGCGGGCTTGGTTCCCTAGTATTAGTTTTCACTTCCCCCATTCAAACATTAGAAGATTGAGGCTCTCAATCTCCCCAACCTGTATTAGCTACGGTCGAATAAGGCCAGCTACCCTCCATTTATTATTGTTAGAAGCCTACAAAGCTCCTAGCCGTCTTAGATAGTCATAGACTCAGTGTAGACGTTAATTTAATCAATCAATCAATCAAGGTGGGCGAGGTATGATAGATTAAGACACAGGTAATAGCGTTTGCCATGCACTTCACATCTCTAAGGAACTTCGATAGCGCATAATTTTATGAGTTTATAAGTTGCATCCAGCGTTCTTATATTTCTGGACATCCGTGTAGCAAGTGATAAAACGGAGCATCAACGAAAAATAAAATTACAAAGGTATATACTTCTAATCTCTAGTTATATTTATAGAGCAAAACAATGGCTAAGAAATTGCTCTATGTAATCTGACCTGTACTCCATTTTTACTGCGGTTAGAAACAGTATGATAATATATAGGCGGGCCTGGCTTCTCCAAATTCTCTATCTGATCATACTTCTGTAGAAACCTCACAAGGACATATGAAGTCTCTGTTAGGGAGAATTGTTCTAGACATGGCTATTAGCTATCCATACGTTCTAATATCTCAAAAGAGGGAGACTTACGACCGATGCACTTCCTGGGGCCTCCACCGAACGGAATAAATTCCCAGCCAGCCCTTCTACCTTCCCACCTCTCGGGCCTGAATTCGGCGGCATCTTCGCCCCAAATATCTTTCCGATATTGCATCGCATACATCGAAATCAATATTCTCGAACCAGCTGGTAAGAACATAGGTTGTGTACCATCAGGACCTCCTCCATGCGGTAATATCGTATCTTGGTTACATGTGCGTTCATTCAACGGAACTGGTGCACCCACGCGCAACGTCTCATCAATCACGTACTGTAAGTATTTACAAGATCGCAAAGCTTGGAACGAAATATCCGAGCCCTCTGGTCCAAATTGCGAAAGAATTGTGCTTCGAAGTTTGGAGTAGACGGCAGGATTACGTGCGAGGTAATAGAATGTCCAACCAAGCAAAGAACCAGTTGTATCGCGACCAGCGTTGAGTATTTGCAGTGTTTCGCAGCGAAGTCTAACTGGATCTTGATTTACTTTTGCCAATTCATCCAACAACGAGAATGGCTTTTTCTCTGAAGTCGTTTCTGCGCTTTTTTCCTCGTCTTGGTTTTGACGAAGACGTCTTTCGACGAATTTGTCAACCATTCGATGAACTTCATCGCGGTGATGATCGAAGTTGTAACCGTTAACATATCTACTCCATCGACCAGCAATGCCTTTCAGAAATATTGTTTCTTTTCCGGCATCAAGGTGACGTCCAAAGGTACGGAAATCTGTGGCGTCCGTGTCTTTGAAGGGATTTGGACTTGCTTTTTCGATATTTGATGGGTTACCTGCATCTTGAGAATGTACAGATTTTCCATAGAGGAACTCAGTAGAGACATCTAGCGTCAAATTGAGAAATAGTGGGGCAAGATCAACTTTTTCTGTCCAGCCAGTCTGAGTGCTTTGGAGTTCTTGACGAGCAAACAATGCCTGGACGTGTCGCTCTTCAAGGTCGAGATCTGACACTCTATCTCTAGAGAATTGCGGTCGCACAAGTTGCCTGGAATGTTTCCATGCCTCGCCTATCCCCTTAAAGTTAACATTATGTGACAAACAAAGGCACAACATGATTTCTGTTATCAAAATCAGAGTTACATACCCTGAGCAGTAAAAATAGCATCGCCAAGTAGCGGACTCCAAATCTCCTTCCTCTGTGTTCCAATATCCCACTTGTGTGACTCAGTCTGTAAAATAAACTGCACCAAAGCTGGATCTCTGGTGATAATAAACTCAGTATCCAAAACCTGTCCCCTCACCGTGAAGGTATTTGGTGATATCCTATCCATGATTTCCATGAACCATTTTGGACTTCTTCCTTGGCGGTTTGCTCTTGTTGCTTCAATCACACTCAGGATACCGAATGGATCGGATCCAAAAACTTTTGGAGGAAGGGCACAACCATGTAGTTCAGCATTTTGACGACGCTTCCGCTTGGTACGGTATATAGAGACGCCTTTAAAAATGAGAGTGAAAATGCTAATGTATAAAAATAGTGAAAAGGTATACATGATTTGAAGATATCTGAAGACCGCAGATGTTCAAAAATCCTGTTGAAGCAAATGGTTCTTGTCGACGCAGCATAAAGGAACGGTATTTGTTGAGAGAAGCCTAAATCCGAACAGGGATAAAGAGGTTTAGGAGCTATACTTTGAGCTGAACAGTGCAAAGATCCTCATCGGGCGACTGCATAGGACCATTTATGGTTTGATAGGCTCGGTATGATACTTTGCGGTTGCTAAAACTATTGTTGCTGTGACGTTGATGATTACAATAGAGAGTTCTTACTGTCGACTCCGTCACCCCGGCTTCCGTCATTCCACTTTTCCCCCCTGCTAGTCGTATCGTCATGCTGGTTATCAATAATCTATATGCTTTATTTGAAAACATAAATACATTATGAAATATGAAGACGTGATTTACATTGAAACTAATCATACACACTCGTTAGTTTTCCATTTAATTTTGGATAAGTCTCCCCATTGACACACTTTATGTTTCTGAGCTATGAGATTGTGAATATCCTGTAATTTTTACTTTAAATTGTCCCTGGCTGGAGATATTGCATAGGTCATATTTTGCCTTTGATGCTCTAACACTTATATGCCGGGGTTTAAGCCCTGTTTTCGCTACTTGAACTGATCGAGAAAATAGCCAAATTTCAGTAATATGTTTGTTTTTTCATGATTTTATTTGATGCAACTAGTTCAGGGCAGCGCTAGTGCTTACACCTGATTTCATAACGTGTGTCTGAAGATAATTATAAAATATTTTGATAACATTGTTTCAATTAGTAAAAATCAATAAAATTAAAATTTTAATTATAATAATTTAATCAAATTATATTCATTTTGAATAATATTTATATCAAATAATAATAACAAATAAATTAATATATATTAATAAAAAATTTAATTAATTTAATTTTATTTTCAAGAAATATAATTTTGAAAAGTGAGAATTTAAAGATGTTTTTATCGAATAGTTATTTTTTTCGGACACACGTTATGAAATTGGATGTACAAGCCGTACCCGCAGAAAAATGTCCACTATTGGATAAACCAGTCCATCACTTCCAACTCAATCGATGAACAAGGGATGTAGCATATGCTGAAAATCTGCAATCAGCAGCCAAATATGAATGATCAGCAAATAAGACCATCTAGTTGCTACAACGTGATATTCCCGCCGGCGGCGGTTTACGTTTCCAGCCCGTCATCAATCGAATCCCTATAAACTTGCGATAAGAATCGATTAGAGCAATCTTTATCTAAAATACATTCAGTGATATATAATTTATTTAACCAAGCACTCGCTTCGGATCCAGAGTCCGCAGCAAACACCATGGAGAAGAAGCCGCACCCACTGTCCCCGCTGGACCACCTATCACCGCGGGTCCATGTCCCGAAACTCCTCTATTTTTCCTCCAATTCGAACCCTGAAACTATAATCCAAACGCTACAGGATGCGCTTTCAAAAACAATGTCAGCATTACCAATCATTGCTGGATCAATTGCTTCGTCCCAAGAAGTAAATTGTCAGAAAGGATCGCTTGCGGTACAGGCTCCTTATTTTGGGGTCAACGAAATTCTTTCTGTGAAGGACCTCAGCTCCAAATATGATTTTGAGAGCATCCGAGCCAGAGAATTCCCAACCGATGCAGTAGATGGGGATGTGCTACCCGATCTCTTGGGAAACAATACTCACATTCTCCTTGCACAAGCGAATATCATTCGTGGCGGTCTTATTCTGGTTTGTGCAGTACACCATTGTGTAATGGATGAAGCGGGAATATTTAACTTACTGAAATTGTGGTCTACCTTCTGTTGTGGAGGGAATGGTTATGAATTGGTGAATGAAGAATGGATCGACAATTCTGCTCTATGGCAAGGGGATGGCACGGGTATATTGGAAGAACATCCAGAATATACACTACTACCAGAGTCTGCATCTACCACAACATATCTTTCACATGCTTCAGATGTGGTGGATACAGGTCTATTTTTCTTCTCAGACGATTCTCTCCGGCGCCTGAAAGAGCTCGGTAATGAGGGTTCGAGTGATTCATCATGGGTCTCTACAAATGATGCCTTGGTTGCACTTATTTGGTCCAGGATAACATCGGCACGAATAACTACTTCAGACGCCGCTTTGCCTTCTACGGTATCAGTGTTCGCGATGACAGTCAATGGACGCAACCGTCTTCTGCCGCCTATGTCTCCCAACTTTATTGGAAATGCCGTCTTAATCTCCAAGTCCATTAGCAAATTTTCAGATCTAGCATCAGAATCCTCAAGTCCCACAAATATTAGGACCATTGCACGCATTATTCGTCAATCGGTCGGCGATGTTGGCAATGCAAAAATCAGGGATGTAATCCAAGCAATACGAAATGTGTCAGATCTGAGCAGACTACAACCAAGTGGGTATGAGTCTTATCAACGTAACGTCGGGTGCTCTTCCTGGTCAGGACAGCCATATTACCGTCTGGACTGGGGAGAGAAGCTTGGTGGGAACTGCCGAAGGCTTAGGTGGAGAAGCTTGAAGACTGATGGGGTTTTTATCATCTTCCCGAGGATTCCGGATGATGACGGGGATAGACTTGGGAGGGGAGGGTTGGAAGTTTGCATGGGGTTGCAAAGAGAATGTTTGCTAGCATTGAGACGAGATAAGACTTTTACTCAATTCGCAGAATGGAGATGCTCTTGAAAAGTTAGCTGGTGTTAAATAAGGCATGTTCCCTACCAGGCCATGGCTTTGACAATACAATTCCTCTCGTAATGTATGCACTGCATGCTCGTATTTACTTTAGACTCTACAATGCATGAGACCATCAAAAAATTAACTTTGACAGCTTTGATAATGCTGTCTCACGGAAGCCACCTAAAGCCATGTTATACGTGAATATTCCCAAGGAGCAATAAAAACCCGTCAAATATGATCCACAGGACTATGACATCCGATGGAGTAACTAGGATACGGCGATCATTTAATCGCCATTAGTCCGACGCGGTAAAAGGTACCTGATAAGACCCACTTAGTTAGCTTCGATTATACGCAAAAGTAACGCTACGGAGCAATTGCGTAAGAGTTTTAAACAAAACAGTGTTGAGCTCATTATAACCACCGTTTCATCGACCCGCTCGCTAACGAAAACATGGCTAAAATGTCTTAGTTTTTAAAATCTCCTAGTGGCCCGCACGGTACTTTCGGATCATTCGATCCGGTCTTTGCTTTCGGACAGCGGCTACTTTATTAGCGGATTACGAGTATAGCATATCAAGTCCACTATGGTAGGATTGTCCAAATCGTACCATGCAGAGTCTTTTTTTACCTCCTGGCCCACTCAATAAAGTACATCTTAGACGGTACTTTTTCTGTCGTACAAATTTCCCAATTGGTGCTCAGTATACAGTAGAACCTCTTTATAAGGATTCTCTTTATAAGGATATCCTGTTTATAAGGATGATTTTTCTTTATTTTTTCGGTCCCTTTTTGTTATAAGACGAAGGAAAAAAACCTGATTATAAAGATACCTTCAAATATCTTTAATTTTGAAACTAAAAAAAGTATCCTTATAAAGAGGTTTTATTATAGATATAAAAAAAAAATTTCTATTTGATAAATAAATAGATATCTATACTTTGATAGAATAATTGTTGAAAAATAAATTTAATACTCTTTGTTGTTTTTAATGAATATTAATTAAAAAATTAATAATATTCAAAAATTTGGAAATAAAATATAACGTAACTTATGGTGAACCGGTGTAACGATACTGTGCTGGAGGCAGCGGCTGCCTGAGGTTTCGTCGGTTGGTAGTTATGGGTTAAGGCTCTATCACTGGTATTCACTTGGAAGTGAAGTCGTTACTAGATCAAGTAGAATGTAGGTAAACTAATTGATAACTAAGTTGAGCACGAAGCTCTTAAACTATGAAACTATTCTAACTATATACTAATTCGTAGAGGGAGCCTCTAGGAGCTTCCTGGCTCCTCAAGGCTCCTGGAGCTTTAGGAGCTCTGAAGGCTCCCAGGGCTCCATCACGTGATCCAACTATTTGCCTCAGGACACTAATCCTGGGACGATTCGTCTCCTGGGACAATATAGCTCCTAGGATAATTATTATCCTGGGGCACATTTTATCCTAGGACACTTGTCCTAGGATTCCTTATCGATAAGGACCCCCGTACTTGTTTTTATTGTATACTATGGTCGTGGTTTGTGACAACCGGGTCATATGGGGAACCGGGTCAGGTACCTTTACACCAAAATTTTGGTGTAAAGGTACTTATAGCAACTTTTTATATCTCTATGAATATTATAGATATAGCTTAGATATTTTAAAGTATAATATAATCAATATAAATATTGATTATGATAAAGTATTATATAAATATACAAATATATAATAAAGATATTAAAGTTTCTTTAAATTTTTCATTTTTGCCTAACAAAGATTACTATGGGAATTTTTAAAATTGTATTAATTCAAGAACAAAATTCTTTATGATTGTTTTATAACTCTAATACTATATTTTTATTGGATATTGAACTAAATTATTAAAGCTTTAAAGTTTATCTTTAATATTTGTAGAGTTATAAGAAATCGCTATAAGTACCTTTACACCAAAATTTTGGTGTAAGGTACCTGACCCGGTTCCCCATATGACCCGGTTCACCATAAGTTACGTTATATAGTTTTAAATACTTTTTAATTTTATAATTTAAATTATTGATTATATTTTTAAATATATTATAGATTTCAATAGAAAACTATTGAAATTAAATATAGAATTAAATATAAAATCAGCATTTTGTTTTTTAAAATATAAGGTTTTTAGATATTTTAACAATATTTTGAATAGACTTTTAATAAATTAAAATATTATAAAATTATATAATTGATAATAATAATAATAATAATATATAATATAAAATTTGTATATAAAATCTTTTAATAATAAATAATAAATAATAAAATAAATTTAGAATATTTACAAATAAACTAACTCATTTGCGAATAATCTCATTTTCAAATGAATTAGATTCATTCATCAATAAACTAGTTTATATAAAAATCCAGTTGATTAATCAATGTATTATATTCATTGACGAATACTGATATTGATCAATGCTTCAGAATAAATAATATCCTGATATAATTATATTATATTCACTTGTTTCATTATTGAATTAAAAACAAGGGATTTCAACAAAATAATGATTTCGGCAAAAAGTTCACAAAATCAAAAAATCATATTTTGGAAGCTAGTTATGAAACCAGGTGTAACCTCCTTGTCGATCTAAAAGTGCGAAGACTGGGATCATCGTCCAACAATTAATCGCTGGCACCGAGTAAAGACAACAACACCCCCACGCCTACTTACTTCTCCAAGGACCAAATATTCCGCAGCTTTCTAACCCTGGTCTGCCGGTCTAAACGTAGACTATCACACCCCGTTTAAATGATGTGCCGTTCTTGTAAAATGCTACGCGGCTAATATCCTCGTGGATTAATTGCATTAGCTTTGTTATTAGTGCTTTTAGCTATGTCGCATATGTCAAAGTGGCGTGATCGACAGTGCTAACAGGTACTAGTCGGATAGCAGGGCAGCCACCATGATTTCCAACATATATCTTGATTCTCATTGGCATTGCGAACGAAAAATCACTCATCAAACTCTCAAACTTCAAAGAACAAACCCAATAACTCAGCCATCCCTTTGTTGAGACCGATATTTCAGGCCAAAAACATGCACTTCTCACTTATCTCCACCTTTACTGTCGTCGCTGTCATGGCAGGCTTGAGCATAGCTCTTCCTATCTCCACTACGGTTCGTATCAGTGTTAATTATGTGATTACGAAGCTGGTTCTAACAATTTGATTAATAGATCGACAGTCGAAATGCCGTGCCTGAAGAAGAAGGTAATGGTGGTGGCCTCACCATTCCTATCACCATTGGGCTTCCGATATCATGCTTGGGAATAGCGGTCTGCAACCCTGTTACAGCAGGGGAAGAAAGCAAGTAGGATGCGACGGTAATTCGCCATGGAATGCAAGCGAGTAGACGGAGAAGTTCGGAACGGAGAACTTGGGTGGCCATGACGGATTCAAGTTGGGAGAAAGTTGGCGTTTGATTCGAAGTTGTTGGAGGGTGACTTTATTGATATGGAAGTTTAATTTTAATATAAACTTTGTTCTTCCGAAAGATCCTCTGCCCTATTTCTGAATGTTCAATGTGCGGCTTTTGAATATTATTGATAATGCACGTGAATGACATGAACGAAATAAACACGAGGATACTTTCAGATTGACTAATGTATTCTTATGTTTGAAGGAGCAAAAAAAAAAACACTACGTCACACGGTTTGAACCGCTAAACCTAGCAAGATTTAATAGAAAGAGAAAAATTTTGTTGTTCAACAATGTATCAATTACTCTAAAAGAAATCTATGTAAATATTACAATAGCTCTCGGCTAATGACCAGTTTTCCTTCCTAGCCAATTATAGCTTTACCATCTAATCTACTGTCACCAAATCTAGATAGCAGTAACCTTAACCTGGACACCATCCCTTGGTCTCAAAACCAATCTCCACATCTTCAAGTCTTCCGGGTTCTCAACACTTTCATCACGCTCAAACTTGTACATACTCAACAAACAACACAGCAAAACCTTCATCTCAGTCTCTGCAAATTTGCGTCCAATGCATCCTCTTGGGCCTTGCAAGAAAGTCATGAAAGCGTTGGTTGTGAAGGACGATGGCAATTTGTCCCAGCGATCTGGGTCAAAGACATCGGCTGTTGGGCCCCAGTACATAGGAAGATGATTGATAGCATTGGCCAGAACATATATGACTGTGCCAGCTGGAACAGTGTAAGGACCAAGCTTATCTTCTTTGAGAGATTGGCGGACAGTCATTGGAATAGGTGGAATGTAGCGGAGAGATTCACGGCAGACATTGTCGAGGTATGGTAGAAGATCCGCATCCGTCCTTTCTACTGATTCATCATAACGGGAATTTGGATCGAAAAGGAAGGGCATATGCTCGCGGATTTCAGCTCGGAGTCTTTCTTGGATTTCCGGGTGAATAGAGAGAAGGTGAATTGTCCATGCTACACCTGTTGCTGTTGTGTCGTGGCCTGCACCAAGGAAAGTCTGTGAATCAACGCTCGTTAGTCATATGCAAATGTGATAGTGAGTATATAGAAATTCTGCTTACCATGATTTGGTCGCGCATAGTCTCAAATGAGAGCCCTTGCTCACCAGCCTCCTTCATCTTTAAGTTGTCTTTGGCAATCAATGCAATAATGTCCTTGTGATTGGTTCTTTGCGTAGCTTGTTCTTGCTTCTCGTTGATAATATCCGTTGAAGTCTTGAGAATAATGTTACGCGAAGCCTCCATATCACGGTTCATCTTGGCGGGAATCATCTTGGTAGATGGAATGAATGCTTGAAGACCGTGCAAGATGCGGGATCCGATGTCAAATGCAAAGACAAGTCGGTAGGCTTCACGAATTGGGGTTTCAGGATGTTCGAGAGAGTCGATATCGACACCGAAGCCAGCAGAACCAATAATATCGAGAGTAGTGCGGTTCAACCACTCTAGCACCTCGAAGGACTTGGTCTTTAGGGACGCAACTTCCATCTCTTCCTTCCATAGCTTGGTCAAAAGTAGGGACTTTTGCCAGAACACTGGGTAGAGAGCTCGAATTGATTGGATAGAGAAACCTGGTGCTAAGGACTTTCGTTGATGTACGTGCTCAGCTCCTTCAGCTAAAAGTACACCCTCTCCAAGAATTCTGACCATCCACAACTTCGCACGCACTGGCTTTGGGTAGTTGTATGGATTTCTAGTTGTCATCTATGAAATTGATATTAGAATGTTATGCGAAACAGATTTTGAGCATTTGCAAATTCTTACCTGTTTGATAGCATCGTCATCTGCCACAGCTAGGCGCTCAGCTCCAAATGGAAAGAAGTATCTAATTATTGGACCATGTACTTGATGCCATTTACGCTGTGGAACACCACATTCATTGGTAATGATCTCAAAAAATTGGCCCCACAGAGGGAACCCGGGGACTGTAGGAACATGTCGAAGCTCGGAAATGTAGAACGGGAAGATGTAACTGAGGTAAAAGACATATGATGGTATGAAGACTCCAAAGACAACTGAAATAGAGTACAGAGTACTACACGACGAGGTTTTTGCTACCAGGAGTGCAACTAACGTCGCTGCACCGGAGAGCGAGGCAAAAGATACTTGGATAGCCATATTGTAGCACAAGTTGTGATTGAAGTGGAAAAAAAATCTCCAGCAAGGGAAGCTTGAAATAATATCACTGATGAAAGAGATTCTAACACTAGTAAAATTTCCGACTTGTCTGTATCTGTGGACCTAGAATCTCATAATTTACTTTGACCAATATGAGCCACAGGGCTTGGGATGTTGATCCTCATCCAGACTAGTTTGTGTGACGTGCTCTACCAAATCATGATGGCACATAGAGAAATTCGAACTTGAAAAAGTTCCTTGAAGGTAGCCAATACTTCCTGCTAGCACTGCTACTATGCAACGTCGGACTGATTACATCCTTGCTTACCAGGCCTTGCTTGTTTCCTCTTCTTAGATGCCGAGTAACCATTAAGCAGTGGGTCAAAGCTTAAAGCCCTTTTATCAATATTATGATTTTTTTTGGTAGAAGATCTTCAAACTCAGGAAGCATTCATGCAATAGCTGAAGCGCTCCCAAGGCCACTAGTGGGTGCCGTGAGACTGACTGTAATTTTTATTTTATTTATTTATATTGATTAACGTCTACTTCGAACCTCCCTTGGGGTATTGAGACGTGCTAAGATAAGGAGCTTTTAAGCGGCGTGATCGTCGCAGCCAAATTTAACAGTTTAACTTCAATGCCAGGGGCTGTTCGCTCCTTGCGTGTATGATCCTCCTCTTATAGTAAAAGGGCATGTCTGATCTGGGTTGTTGTTAGGGTGGGGCTTGATTCCCGGGTGAGTAGGCTCGATGAAGGCTTTGATCCCTTGACTGGAATGGGGGAGAGCGGGGGTGGATTGCTGTTTGGTTAACTGAGCGTCAGCGCTCTTGCACTGTATGTTGGGTTTGTGTTTTGCGGTTTTGAGAGGTAATATTTATTAGAGTGATCAGTTGAGTGAAGAGTTAATGAGGGGAACAGGCGCTTTGTTGAAAAGTGAGACTGACTGTAAGTAAACTACAAAAGCCTATCTAAAATCCGCATTTTCAAAATTGAATTAAAATTCAAATATTCGATGGAACTTCTTGAAATAAATATAATCTATAAATAAAAATTAAAATCTATATCTAATTTAAAAACAAAATAATAATTATCAGAATCAAAGGTTTTGTAAATCAATTTATTTTCTTTTACCAAAGTTTTTAATGAAGAAAAATAAACTTTCTTTTTGAATTTAAAAACAATAATATTTATTTGCATCTGAAATATAAAATACTTCAAAATACCAAAATACAAAAGATAAATTTCAATATAAAAAATTATGAATCGGAATTTTAACTCAATTTTGAAAATACAGATTTTAGATGTGATTTTGTAGCTTATTCACAGCTAGTCTCACGAGTCCGTGCACCCACTGGTGTACGTAGTAAGCTCCCTAGCTTAAGCGGAAGCAGATAACCGAACTGCGTAATTAATTGTACTATTTTTTCGAGCCATGAGGATCCAAGATAGCCGAAAGGTACCCGCAAAAGCTTAATTCCAGTCGATTTTTTCGGTCGACAGGAACCGTACGCTACATCGGTTGCGGGTCGTTGCTAATGACTTCACGAGAAGCTAGGGCACGTATTTCCGGGAAATTCTTACACTTGATTATCCTCATGCACGCCAAGCGCTAGCTAAGACTGGAATATTGATGTCCAGAAGCTCATTCCAATAACCAAAACGATCCCTGGCTTATTTACGTCCTTTAACGCCAGCACCGCCCCTGGTAACAAAGTTAAAATTGACGGTAAAAGTTGGCAGGGGTCACCTCGAAGTCTGCTGACCCCCGAATGGAGTAATAGCTGTCGAATTGTAAGTATCCAACTCTTCATCATTACTCGTCCTGCCAATTTGGTCGAGATAGTCGGTGGTACATATCGTAGTCTTGATTATGATCTTCGTATTAGTCCTTAGCAGTGTTGTCAAACCTTTGAACACATGGAAAAGGCGCATTTCAGCCAGGACTATCATCGGATATTTTTTTCAGAACAAAAATTCTTGAGATATAATTCCTGACCCCTACAATACCAAAAAATATCTTGGACATCAGATTCCTTATTCATAACTTCATTTTTATCTTAATTCCTTCTTTTTTTTCTACGAGTACAGCATCAGCAAACATGTCAAGCAGTACACTTCTCGTCCCGTTTAACGGGGCAGTAAAGTTTTCACCATGGGAAGCCTTCGACAAAGTTTGGACGTCAGTGGCAGGATATCCTGCTGAAGACTTCAAGTTTGTTCCTGGAGAGACTCCAATGGCTACACTAGAGGAAACTCTTGGCATGGTCGTACTGTACTATGCAGTGATCTTTGGAGGTCAAGCATGGATGAAAAATCGTCCAGCATACAAACTGAATGGCTTGTTCATGGCACACAACTTGATGTTGACCGTCGTCAGCGCTTCACTGCTTGTTTTGTTTGCACAACAGCTCATCCCAAGTATCTGGAAACATGGCTTGTTTGATGGTATCTGCGGTGAAAGCGGATGGACCAAGCCATTGGTAACTCTATACTATGTACGTTGCTCGAATTGGAATTGAGCGGAAAACTTTTACTAATCATGAGAAATAGTTGAACTACATCACAAAATATGTGGAGTTACTTGATACTGTATTCCTGTTCCTCAAGAAGAAGCCTTTGAGTAAGTAATTATGCTCAGCCAAAACCTCAATAGTGCTAAATTGTGATTTAGCTTTTCTCCACTGCTACCACCACCCAGCAACAGCACTTTTGTGCTACACTCAACTTGTTGGCCACACCCCAGTATCTTGGGTTCCAATCACTTTGAATCTGTTCGTTCACGTTGTCATGTATTGGTACTACTTCCAGAGTGCACGTGGAATTCGCGTCACTTGGAAGGAGTGGATCACCCGCCTTCAAATTATCCAATTCGTCATTGATCTTGTGGCTGTCTATGTAAGCTCCTGTATTTGTCTAAGCCCCTAATTTTACTAACACTTCTAGTTTGCTTCATGGAACTACTGGACTAGCACCTATCACAAGTCTCTTCCCCACGTTGGAACATGTGCTGGTGAACCATACGCTGCTGTCGCTGGTTGCACAATTCTCAGCTCATATCTTGTTCTTTTTATCTCCTTCTATATTGCTACTTACAAAAAGACCACAGTCAAGAGAACCGCAATCAAGTCTCAAGATGTGAAGAGTGGAGGAAAATCGTAATCCCTCGGACTTTGAGACAGATAATGCAACTGTTGAAAACCTATCTCTTCTGGGTGTATCAATGTAGCAAGGGAAAATGGTAAGGATTCCTGAGAGACAATTAGAAATGGTCTTAGCCGAGGTTAAGGGGGAATTTTTGTATCTAGTCGATTCTATCCAGTAGCATAATGTATTTTTTCCTTCTATGAGACTTGCGAAGAACAAAAGAGAAAAGCGATTGTAACTTTAATTGGTGGAATTGAACATTCCAGTCACACTTAGATACACTATTCGTTCGGTTAAAAGTTACGTACTTGGGAATGTTACAATTTCACCGTCTGCTAGAGTTATTCTTAACCCTTGTGCTTTACAGAAAGTTGAGACGTCTCCAGTTTAAGCACGCAAGCCCCAGAAACTACTGGTTACCATTGACTGAGACACTAGATGTCCGGCTTTAGGACATTTTCTAGCCCTAACCTTGGCTACTACACGTATGGACCCTCTGTGGAGCCATATCATGATTCGGACCTTTTTAGATTGAAATTTGGACGATTTCTTCTTCCGAGTGTAGATCCCGATAACATCAATGCGTAGCACTTTTATTATGGAAACCCTAACTAGCCAATTTCTGCGTCTAGTCCATGTGCTATCTAAGGCTTAATCTGACGTAGCAACGCAGGTGGCTGGCTACCATTCTCTACTTTGGCTTATCTAGCGTGTCTGACGGTCGCTGGCAAGGAAGATCTTTTACTAGTACTTTACGAAGTATGCAATCCGAGACTCTAAACGACTCTAAATATTACCGGAGTTTGGTCAACTTACGAAAGAACTAGGGTGTCTCATTATTTTCTGACTATTGGGCTTTTGCTAGTGAGAGTAGGTTTGTTGAAAAACTGTTTCCTATGAAGACCGAATGTAACCAAAATCTACGCCGCGGCAGTAAGCTGGCAATCTCAGCAACCCTATTTGTGCGCCAATATTCGACATGGAAGTGAGGATCCGTAAAATATCAAGAAATAGAAGTTGACTCGTCCCCCTTCCTCGTATTATCTCACGCAACATTTCACATGTTAATCTCCTCGGATAGCAACTCACTGCAGAACACACCATCTTCTGTACGAGTTTCTACCTCCAGAATTCGAGATGGATAATTTCACAGGTAGTGGTCCTGAAACCACGCACATGTACACGGAATATGTCACGCAACATCACACCCCACGCCAGACTCTTTTTGTCTGCATACTTTCATACACTTTACAAATTCTTTTGCAATGCCTGAACTATGTTTGTACATGGTCGACGGTATGGAAACTCGCTTTCGTTGCTCTAGCGATCGGAAATCTCAAGAACTTGCCATTAATATGGCATTTACGCATCGTCAACGCCTTCCGATTCTGTCTTCGCTCACAGCGTCCAAAAGTCAAATGTGGGCCAGAGCAAATTTTTCAGCCAATAATTACGGAGTCTCACGCTCCTTTAATGGAAATTGACTTCAATCTTCATAGTAAGTCGCGCACCTCACCGCACCTACCTACAGCTACTGACTTCTTCAGAAACCAACAGCTCTTATTTTTCCGATGTCGATGTAGCTCGCACACACTTGTTCTGTACGCTATTTTCAGAGGGAATCGAGCAGATGAGAGGTGGAACAGAAGCAATCACAGGATCGAAAGAGCCTACATTTGGTATTGCTTTGGGAGCAGTAAACTGCAACTTTAAAAGAGAACTCAAGCCATACGAATCATATGAGATGTGGACAAGAGTCCTATCATGGGATGAAAAATGGATATGGCTTGTCACACACTTTGTGCGAAAGGACTCTTCAAAACCGAAGTCATACACCCTTTATCCACAACAGAAGACAGACAATCAGGAGGAGAAGTGCAAGGACTTGGATCCAAGAGCTGGGGTTGTGGCATGCTCTCTTAGCAAATGTGTTTTCAAACAAGGTCGCAAAACGATCAGTCCTGAATTCATGTTGAGAGCCTCTGGTCTATTGCCAGATAACCTTCAGAAAGAACGCTTAGATGTGCAATCAGGGGAGGACATCAATTCATTCGATGCTGAAGAATGGACATATGCGATGATAGAGGAAGAGAGATTAAGGGGAAAGAAGATTGCAGACACTTTGTCTGTGGAAAGCCAGCAGGACCTGGAGCAATCATTCACAGGGGGATCAGAAGCTCTGGGGAGACATACTGATGGTACGGGCATAGTTGGTATCGTCTCTACTCTTGCTCAATTGGCTGGTCTGAAGAGGGATCAAATCTTGTGAGCAATTGACGCTCATTCATTCTGGAAATTAAGTTCCAATGACGACAGTATAGAATGTAATTTTACGTACTCATGGCAAAAAGATTGGATAGAATATAATTGGCTATTACTCATTATGTTGAAATGACTTTTTCTTTATAATTGAACATGATTTGTGTGTTCAATGCCTCCATCCACGATGTTGCCGACAGGTTCGCCAAGCGAAATGGATCTACATGACCTAAACAGTCTAGCTGTACAGCCACGGACGCGCCTCCTTATCGAAGATCTACAGGAAGAACCTTCTTTTGGGATGGATATATTAACACGATTTTAGTTAATATCTTGGATATTTTTGGTACTGACCATCCACTATGCGTAGCAATCGACACTTTTAGGTAAAATACAATACCTATGTACTGCATCGTAATCTCCATAGAAGAATAAAAAGAAAAGGATTAAAATAATTTTGAGTCGCGATCAACGTCACAATAATTTCACGAAACGCCATTCTCATGCAACCATGGTGTGTACAGATGATAAAATGAGATCCCCAACCGAAAATACGGCACCGAATTCGGATTTAGTGGAAGAATTTGACCCTTCTCGGCAAGGTTCCCCCCAAGCATCTTCATCCCAAACTTCGGGCGATAAAGGAGATCATTCGTTCTCGCAGGAGGATAACAGCTCTCCTCAGCAGGGAGTGTGTGGCACCAATCAGCAAGCACTTAATGGGCAATACAATATTCAACGCGAGTTATCAGCGGAAGTCGAAGCCGGATATGAAGATTGTTCCTTTCCACAGCTAACAGGAGGAATTGAGAATCAATCATCTGACGGTAGAAAAACTCCGGAGGAAGTATTGAATGCCGAGAAATATGAGCAGGGAAGTTTCCAATATACCTCGAGCGGGAGCAATAAAAGATCTTTACAAAATACCGAGACGCGGTTGGTGGATTCGCCAAAGAATGGCCGAACGACAGAAGATGCAACTCAATCACATCTCTTCGATGATTCAACTAAACTTTCCCACGAACAGTCAATTCCAAGTCGCAACAAAAGCACTTCACGGGAGAGTTTGAATGCCCAGGAAAATCCTCCACAACCTGAAGAAAATGAGCCTAGGGGTTCTGAGAGCTCACTACACGACAGGAAGGAAAAGTTTAATGACATCAGTCCGAGTTCACGTCCAACTACCGACGACAGCACACAGATAAGCCCCAGCTTTTCAGGATTCGAATCACTTTCCGACCTACGAAAGTTATCAATTGATGACGAAAGCATCCGGATTGCACATACGGAAACTCGAGACTCACGAGGTACCAAGATATCGCGAAGTAACAAAGTGCTCAATGAATTATTTGCCGATATTGTACAATCTACAGAGCCATCGCTTCGACATCTCGCATCCCAAAGCACGCTTAGCGAATCATCTAGTATCAAGAAAAATAAGACCGCTCGGCGACCAAAACGTATGTCAACTCCCGTGGAAGACCAGAGACATCCTGGAAAGCCGGGATTATGGAGTGATAAGTTTATGAAGAATATAGACGAGCTCGTGAAATGGGATTCCGGAGTCCCAAACACAGGATCATTGTTCTCGATTAGTAATCCAGAAACTCTTGCCGGTCCAGGAATTAATGATCATTCTGTCTCTCCGCATGCGCAGCAAGAGCTGGATATTGGGTATCCGGGGACTATTGCTTTGACGTTTCTTACGATTGTTCTTTGTCTATCAGTTTTTCTGATTTCTTTGGATAGGACCATTATTACAACTGTAGGCACTCGATACTTTTTCCCACTTATACACTATCCTAACATCTGGCCCAGGCAATTCCATATATCAGCGGAGAGTTCCAGTCATACGCCGATGTTGGGTGGTACGGAAGTGCGTACCTACTCACAGCATGCGCATTCCAACCATTCTATGGAAAAATCTTCACGAGCTTTAGTATCAAGTGGTCATATCTAGCCGCGAATATGACGTTTGAGATCGGATCCTTGATATGTGGCATAGCGCCCAATTCTTTAACATTGATTATAGGCCGAGCTATTGCTGGTGTTGGGAGTGCGGGTATTCTGACTGGTTCTTTTGTTGTTGTCGCTCACAGTGTACCTATGCCCAAACGTCCTGTTTTTACAGCTGCCGTGGGCTTGATGTAAGTACTACGAGCTTTTCTCAGCACCTCATCTAACAAGACTTTAGGTTTGGGCTGGGAGCTACTGTGGGACCATTGCTAGGAGGAGTTTTTACCGATCTCGTTACTTGGAGATGGTGCTTTTATTTTAATCTCCCTGTTGGCGGCGTAACCATCTTGGCTATGGTTATATTCTTTAATCCTCCGAAAAATAATATGGACATGAAACGTTCGTTCGGTTCTAGAGTCTTGGAGTTAGATATCGTTGGAAACATTCTCTTGCTCGGTGCTTGTGTTATGCTTTTCATAGCTTTTCAATACACTGAAGAGGTAGGTCTCATCTATATTTCAACTTCATAGTTTTGAGTCATTTGGTACTGACTGTCTATTAGGGATCCTCCTGGTCCAGCTCAAAGGTCATCGGTCTCCTCGTCGGCTTCAGTGTGACCATAGTTGTATTTGGACTGTGGCTTTGGTACAAAGGCGAAAAAGCCCTTATTCCACTTGACATCCTCAAACAGCGCAGCGTACTAGCAAGCTGTCTCTTCTCATTTTTTATCTATTCGGCCTTGATAATCCACAGCTACTATCTACCCCAATGGTTCCAAGCAATCAAAAATACATCAGCCATCACCTCCGGTGTCGATATGATCCCCTACGTAGTCTGCAACGCCTTTTTCTCACTCCTGGCCGGTATCATCGTCTCCAAATCCGGATACTTTACACCCCCTACTATTATCGGTACGGCAATCGCCACGATAGGTTGTGGATTGATCAGCACACTCAAGACCAACACCACTACCGCTCAATGGGTCGGCTACGAAATACTCAGTGCAGCAGGGTTCGGCATTGCGATTCAACAAGGATTCACTGCCGTTCAAACAGTCTTACCTCTGGAGAAAATACCCATCGGCACTGCGGCTGTAGTTGCATCGCAGTCCTTCGGCGGTGCGATTTTTGTTTCTGTCGGTAATACCATTCTACAGAACCAATTAAAATCCTCTGCAAAAAATGGACAACTGCAAGGAATTGATACCCAAGCTGTTTTGGATGCTGGTGCTACTGGTTTTAGATCTGTTGTTGATGCTGATCAATTACCTGCGGTGTTGGTAGCATATAATGGGGCATTGCAGAAAGTTTTTATTGCGGCGATTCCGGTTACTGCCTTGGCGTTTGTGTCTTCTTTGTTTTTGGAATGGAAGAGTGTTAAGACGAAAGATTCTGCTGAACGGGTTTGAGATTATTGAGTATGGCGTTTTTTGGGGGTCTGTCCGGGTATGGTGAACAATACACACGCATACAATACGCTAGGTCTATAGTAAATTGTAATAAAGATAATATATTTGTATTTAACAACAATTAGATTGTTGGGGTTAGACAAAGAAGATTGTACGGATTGTACAGGTTGCACATGTAGTTAGCACTCAAATGATGGATCAAAAGGGTTTATTCTGTCTTTTATTGATATTGGGAGGTATAATGTAATTCTATTTGTGATGATATGATATGGTGATAGCAGTAATGGAGCTTAGAGTTAGAAGTTGAGGAACGATATAATTGGAAGGCTCGGGGTGTAGTATGAAGCTTGATACAGCAGAAGCTCTTTATAAGGATACTTTTTTTAGTTTCAAAACTAAGGATATTTGGAGGCATCCTTTTAAAGAGGTTCGTTAATATTGTCATGATTTGAAGGTAAAAAAGCTTTCAATTGAATGTTGTTTAACAGTATTAATTTTTTTATAATCAATCCTTTTGTATATATTCTTTCAAAGATTATTAAAATTATTTTTGTTATTTTTTGTATTTCAGTATTCTATATTATTTTTTATTTTTTTATCAATTATATTATATAAGTAATTCTTGGAGAAAATTTCGAGAATTTCAAGAATTCCGAGAATTTTTGCTATTTGATCTTCAAAATGAAGTGATATTATTGGTTCATTAAGGATATATAGAGGGTATAGGATTTTATATTCTTAAGGATATTCTTATAAAGAGGTTTTAAGGATATAGGTTTTTTTTTGTTTTTTTAAAAAATGAGATCGAAAAAAGTATTCTTATAAATAGGATATCCTTATTATTGAGATTAAAGTTGTTATTGAGTGTAAGATAACTATGGTACAGTAGAATACAATATATACAGAGCTAAGGTAGCTAGCTGTAGTAGCATGTTGTAGTAGTGAATATGCGTACACGTGATTTCCAACACTTATAAAGAGGATCTTTATAAAGAGGTTCTACTGTACCAGGTAGCTTCCTAGGTGCCTATCCTCTGCAAGTCCAGGGATATAGTTGAACAGTTTTTTCTGTGAGGGTCTGCGCAACTCGAGGTGTGGTTTTCAGGGAGGATAAAATGGTCGAAGATGCCGGATCTTTTGTTTGCGAGTGAGAATGGGATGAGCAAAGGTCAAGTCAGCGTATGTAGTCAGATTATGATAATATTAGATGGAATTTGGTCCATCGACTATATTTTTCTGCTAGACCTAACATAGGTAATTCATAAGTTACATGATAGTCACAAATATCTTTTTTCCGTCCCAAATACCATAGTCCAGCGATCTTCAGCACTTGAAAACCGTCTTTATCAATCTTTCCCATTTATCCCAAACATCGCCTCCACCTCTCATGATATCATCCAATTCCCTGTCCATAGCACAGTCCTCCACGTCCTTCCCTGTAACCAGCTCCATCCATTTAGTTCCTTCATTCCTACTTGCGGGTTTCTCAATTGGTATTGCGTTATTTTTCAGTCCTCGAGAAACTAGATTTTCCGGCTGTGGTAAGACTTCTATGCTTGGAGAGGAAGGCCGAGAAGATGTCTTTATGGATGTAATCGAGCTACATTTAGCTTGGATTTTCCTATACAGTAGGACAAGCACATAATGGTGAGAGGGACCACATGACCCGTAGGATTGGGGAGAAGCAGAGCTAGAGTGATTAGATTTTGATGACCTGGAACTGGTGTGGCTAGCAAAACACCCATGGGTAGAGAGTTGAGTATTGAAGATTTTATCCAGGAGTGATTTTGATAATTTAGCATCGGCTTCTGAGGAAGCGCAAGAGCTGAGATACATCAGGAGGATAAATATAGCGTGGTGAGGTTGTATAGGGTTAGGAATAAACCATCCAAATTGTGCTTCACAGGATGTATCGGATAGATAGAGGTAGCTTTGAAGAAATGAACATGCAACTCTGTGATAAATATGTTAGTGACGATACCAGGAAAAGCAATTTCGACAACAACATACCGGACAATATTGTGGCGCCACCTAGTGTCCTGCAATTGTCTTGCTTCACAGAAGTTCAAGCCAAGCAGGCAATATGTATCGTCAATCAACAAATTTAGATATGCACGTGGTCCTAGGTTTTCTGCGTTTCCTTCTGGCAGAATATCTCGAAGATTCTCCATCGTTTTGACGAAGAGAATCAAATCCTCTTGATTTGGCATCTTACCAATCCAATTGCGCATATGATGTACCCACTGACATTGACCTTGAAAGGCAATTATCATTGGCAAATTGGGACTTTGGCTTGAGGCATGACCGACTATTTTGTCTATAGGTAAAGAAATACTGTCTGTGTACCCATTCCTAGGTATTAATGAAGGTGCACCGGTCGCGATCGTTGATTGGAGATCTAAAAACAACAAATGCCACCAAATTCTCTTCTCAACTTCTTTTTGAACTTGGAATGGCTTCTCGAAATGGTGATCTAATGAATGAGCGATTCGAATTGCAGGAGACAAAAATCCATATCCGAATGGCGAGGATAACGTGCGTGCTTGAAATGTACTAACAAGAAGGTACGCTTGTAGGAGCCTAATGGTAGATGATTTCTGGTGTATCTGGTACGTTGGAAGAGCGACTATGTCCAACAGCTGTTCGTATAGATCGTGTAATGTCGTCGATTGTGAAATATTTATGGTAGAATTGGTCGCCCCACAATATAAAACAGCCAATATGAGCAATGCAGATTCAACGGGAGTGTCAGACGAAATAATGGTCCAGAAGTTGGTGTAGTCATCTATGAGAGTATCGATATGGCATATAGGCACTACAGATTGTATTCGGAGAAAAATGTCCAAAAAATGGTCGCAAACTTCCCGTGCCGGAAGTTGAGCCCGAAAATACGGAATAAAATCGTCGCCCAATTCCCTAAGAGTATGGGTTATACTTCTTATGGGTCGATTGAAAGTAGCATCGGTGTCATTTGTAGGAGTATTTTCGAAGGAATGAGATGACGGTATTTGAGCCACTCCACGCACTGGCAGATTAGTTGCTTGTAGTTTGATTTCGAATTTTCTCTTGATGATTGGGTCCAATAAATCAGGTGATGGTACTTTAGCAGCAGAAATCCTCGGCACATTCACCTCAATGAACTCGAATTCTGGTATTTCACTGTTCAAATATCTACAGGACCGCCCTCCTTTTTGACACTGCTTGCAAGATGGCCTCTCCCGGCTGCACTTCACCTAGAATTGTCAAATCAGCACAATGCATAACCGTGGTTGACCAAAAAAATACTCACTCTTCTACCACGACATGTCGTACAGGCTGTCGTCCTGCGATATCGTCTGATACTATTAGATCCTAGAGTATGTGCAGTTCCTGGAGGACTGAGCGACATCTTCGGTGTATATGATCTTGGCTGAAGAGTAGATTGCAGATTTGAGTGATCGAGGTCTAGTAGGAAGTTTGAGGAATTTAAAGGTCGAGTGGTGTATATTTGTAGTATATCCGTCATGTTTGAAGAAGCGTGTTAGTTATCGATGCGGTTCTTATGTCCACTCGGAACCATGGAACAGGTACAGAATTTGGATTTCATTAGACAGGGTTGATTTAAACGTCCGGAACTCATCTGTCTACCCCATAAAGATTAAACCTTATCGGCAAGTAAAACACCAGGTAAATTATATCATAATCCTACTGATGCGCATCTTTGCCTGAGCCACCATCCTTGACCTTGAATTAGTGGATGAATTCACATTTAGCAGGCTCCAGAACATGAACATGGTACTCAACACGGAGAAATTCCAGGTCCTACATAGGCCCACTATGATCATAACAGCGGGGATATGTTCCAGAAGATCACCTTTAGATAGCCTCGAACGGGTTTGGTTATCTGCTATGAATGATTGCCCGATCAGGGTATCTGTCCCGAAGTCTTAGCCCAACCTTAATCTCAGAACTCAAGCATAAAAATAGATATTGGTATCTTAGCCTTTGGCTTTTGGCGTTGCCAATTTTTCCGACGTTAGAACTATGAATGAAGCACAGATGAATCTTAAGTTTTTTTCATGACAACCAACAAATTTGTGTTGACATTTTCCGCTCTGATCTTCGTAACGCACGGGTTTTGACACCTTTTGACCATCATATCAAAAACTACCCCCATCTATCTATCTAGATGACGACCGAAAATGAATGGACTGCGGCCAGGCACTTTCTGGATGATGCATTGGCAACATGGGTATGTGGCTATTGCTAGTATTTTTTGGAGTCATGCCTTGTAGGATGAGCACTAACGGGGTCCGCGGTAAATACCCGATGGTCTGTGTTGGCACTTTGATTTATATGTTCCAAGGACCCGAAAAAGAATCCATAAATAGGGTTACATTGCAGGCGCTTAATTCAAACACAAATTGGCTGCTAACCAAGAGAATTTTATCATCTGTAGACTATGTTGAGCCAAATTTAACGCCAGTGAAGGGCTCACAATCTCGTACCTGGGGAACCTTATTTCAGGCCCCTAATCGGCGTCAATGTTTGAGTGAGAGATGTGAATGGAACGCAAGTAGCTTGCTGCGTTGGAGCTACAACAACAAAAGCCCCTTTAATGTTAAACAACTGCGGGTAAGATGCTACCCGCATTGCTGCTCAGGTGGATAAGTTTGCTGTTAATAGGTATGCAATGAAAGAACACGAGTTAATCAACCCAAGTGCTCGTGTCAAACGACACCACGACTTCATGAAGACAAATATCATATGGAATAGTCAAATGCAGCTGCGGCGTCCATTTCCCGCGGAAGATATCACGGCCAGACAAAAGGGGATAGATGACATGGTATCAAAGAATCAAATGCTCATTGTTATCGGCTGGTAGGGCATCGATATCAATGATGGTGGTACGGTAAAGCTTCGGCAAATTAGAAAAATCTGTCGGCACCATGAAAATATTTGGCGTGGAGTTTGGCAAGCCTTGATTGTAGCAAAACACCTGAACAGCGATTGTCTCTGGAATGTGAGCAGAACTTGCGATATGAGTCGACCGAGTGGTGGGACACATTCAGTGCAAGTCAAGCACAAAATCCTGAGAATCTAAATATCCTCGGAAATCCCCGGGGGTAGGCCTTCTTTGGTGATTAATAACCACTTCGGGAGCTAGGTATTCTCGTCTAGCCTTATCGCCCGTGATCTCCTCTGCAATCTAGTAGTATATATTTTCTGAATGTCGCAAGTATCACATGATTGGCACTTTGGCGGAGTGGTTAACGCGATGCCCTGCTACTGCGTACGCACAGAGTCAGGCATTTCCTTCGGGAGCGAGTGTTCGAATCACTCAGGTGTCGTTTTGAAGGTTAGCTCTTTCTTCCATTGATTTTAGCAGTTACTTTTTCATATTTTAATTTTGCTTCCTTTTATTTATGGTATTATTCCGGATAAGTGGGGGAGATTTGCGAAACAATTAAGCAACGGAACGAGACCTTAATTCGCGTATAATAAGCGAAAGCGAAAAGCACAGGTGACAGGACAGGGTGTCATGTCAGCACTAGACATCTCCTTGGCTACGGGGCAGTGTTCCGTTATGTTTATTTGAACTTTGTCGATTCTTACTTTTCACTTCCACCTCCATCCAAACATGGCTCCGTTCCTACCGGTCTTTTCGGATTCAAGAAGCTTGGAAGTTGGAAGAGATAAGCAATAATTTACGACCCCCGAGCTGAAGCTTGAGAGTCATGACTTACGTCGGTCGAGTGCCCACTAATTCACGGAGTGTATCAGTACTATGCGAACGAAATGCAAGTCTCTTCCCTGAGGTGAATCACCCGAGGCGAGATGGTGCTGCTTTCCGAATCACTTTATGCAGATGAGGAGGCTCTTTACCTCCTTTATCTCTGTTGGGTTAATACAAGCGATTCGTCCAATCCATTTCCAATTTGCATGAGCTCCACTTTCCAAAAGGGTTACCTGATGATACACATGTTCCTCCTTTTGGACTGCTCGCGCGAGGTTGCTGCGTCTTGGCGCATGGCCCCTAAAAATTAATGATCGTCATCTTACAGCCCAGCGGCTACTCGCCACTCTTCTTTCTTGTGCGTCATCCTCAGAATTTACACAAGGCAGACAAGCACATGTGCTAGTGAAGCACGTGCTGCTTTATTGCCTGGTTCCTAGGGAAATTCAAGGCATCCAAAATGTCCGGGCTGCATATCTCGACATAAGATGCCTAGTTTCTAAGTCGGTTTGAGAATACAAACTTATTTGATATATTCAGATTCATTGAATTTCTGAGCATATTGAATAACTTAAAACTTTACCTGAAGTATAAGGCCATCATGAAGTATTAGGTCATCATGATGGCAAACATTATGAACACGGTCTAGACAATTAGAAACCTTGGCATCTTGTTCTCCTTATTTCTCATAAACTCTGCGCAAGTGGATGGCGCTAAGACTTCGATGTCTCAATCAACACGAATTTGATGATGATATACATGTTCACCGCAGTCACTCAATTTCAAGATTCTCAGCTGTGATTTTGAGTTCGCTAATCACGGTACTTTTCGTACGTCCGATACATTCGTTCTGTGCTCTTGCCCCACCCAGAGTGTTCGGCGTGTCCAGAGAGGAAAGTTCTTTGCTTCTTTTGGTGAGTCATGTTGTGCGGTGGGGTTCTTGAACATATCATTATTCTTGTGTGGTGATCATTCATGGAATCGAGTGGTCGGGTGATGATTCCATAATCTTTCGTTAGTACCGGAGTAATATCTTA
The DNA here is from genome assembly GCA_025389075.1 of Sclerotinia minor. Classification (NCBI taxonomy): domain Eukaryota; kingdom Fungi; phylum Ascomycota; class Leotiomycetes; order Helotiales; family Sclerotiniaceae; genus Sclerotinia; species Sclerotinia minor. The sequence goes on along the minus strand of QRFH01000010.1, from coordinate 1,695,109 downwards.
GCTGTACCGGCATATAGTGCCGCAGCTTTAGCTAGACGCATGCTGTACAAGCCAGTATATAGCACAACGGCACAAAGGTTATGAGATCAGTTCACCCTGACACATACACTCAAATCCGATGCCCATGCCTTGATAAATTATGAAATACACTGATGAACTCCTACACTATATTGCATCTCTGACGCAACTCACTTTAAAACACATGTCTTCCTTCCTGAACGACAGCTTAAAAACATGGGAAATTCCCCAGAATATACGCTAGCGAGACGAAAGTCCTGGTCTGAGAATGTTCTATTAACTTTTCACTTTTAGAACAACAGAATGTCTTTTTAACGCGCAAGAGATTGCGAGCGGGCTTGTTGAAAGTAATGAACTGGATTTGTGTATTGTTTATTAGTATACTTTCACTAGCTGGTAGTAGACTCGGCTGTTATTTATCGCTGTGAGAATACTATGTGTGTGGATGCTGGCGCGATTGCATAGGGGTTTCGATCTCAAGATATAGGGATACATTGGGAAGAGGAGTTCTATCCTGCTAACGTGGAGAGGGAATCGGCAAGTGGCCTGTGGCGCTCATGGCTAAGCTTGAGATTAGTTGTAGAAATTTTCGAAGGAGAATGAGGCAATAAAGAAAGAAAAGATTTATCGATTGTTGAGTGTTGATTCTTTTTTGTATTTAGGTTTTAAACGCGTCCAGGGCTTTGAGAGAGCTGAGGAATAATTGATCAAGTATCTAAACTGGAATGCTCAATGTTGTCATGCTTTCTTGAAGGATTCTATGTTATGAGATGTATATTTACCGGTTAGAATCAAAGGGCAGTTTGATCCGGTAATCTTCCACGGTAGTGATATGAGAAGTATGTGCTTGCATTTCCTTTAGAATGACTTGTTGCATAAGATGCCTGCAACGCTACTTAAATGTATCTTTCGTTCTTAAAATTAAAACTGTTGTAGGAACATTAACTTCAAAGCTGGGTAACTGGTAAATATTGAGTTCAGCAGATCAATGGTGGTGCGCACTAAGAATTATCGCTAAGGGTATAGTTAGGACATATTGTACAAGATGATCAATCAATTATCCTTTGTAGACCAATCGCTGTTCAAGATATCCATGGCTCCGCGGGTAGTACGCGGATGTCTAATTATCCTTTACGCCGTAATTATGCTATTGGTTTTTCAAAACCCTATCTAACTTAAGCTGAAGCAAAAGCTATAGCAGTCTCAGAAATAGCTAGTATACATGTCTACCAAGGAGAAATCTGGAGTTTTGAGATTGATCTCCTCATGCTTTCTCTATGGTGCTCATGAGGAGTTTTCTACTCTCGCGAAACTCAGAAAGATTGGCGAGTGAAACGAGGAACTGACCTAGTCCTTCTAGATTTTTCTTTTCTTGTAGGATAAGATCAAGTGTTTGTATATACTTTCGATAAAGAAACATTGACCGCTGAAGATGATGTTTCTTATTACCGTTGACATGGCTACCACTGCAATGGGACTAACAGCAACAATTTTCTATCTTCTTCATTACTCGTTTATTTGCGTGTGTCTCAAGGAAGAATCAGAGAGAACCGGAGAGGTCCAGAAGCTTGGTACTTTGACTAGAGATGAAGATCTAAGATATGGAAGTACTTTTGAAAGTTGAACAAGATCAGACCGGCTTTCCGGAGCTTGGTTATTGATCAACTGGTGGGACTTCATTGTAAATGTGTATCTTAAATCTAGTACCCTACTTCTGAACCACCTTACTTATAGACCACCTATTTATATCAAAAATCGTCATTTTCAGTTATCAATAACTTTACAATCAATCAATAAAATTGCAAAAAATCTGAAATTTTCAAAATTGAATTATAATTACACAACAAATCTATGATCCAAATTTCATTAAATTCTATTAAATTAACTATAATGACGATTTTTGATATAAACAAATAGTCCATAAGTGAAGGTGGTCTATAATTAAGTAGGGTATTAGACTTACAGCACACATTGACGAGATAAAGCGACTTTAGTTACAAGGAATATCCATTGACATTGTCCGCCACAAGGGAAAATACTTCAGAGACGAATTTATTTATTTATGATTCTGAACCTCTTATTCACAAAAGGGAAAATTAAATATGAAAAGTAGATGGTAAAAAAATCCGAATCCGTGAATCTAACAACACTTACCCGGTTTGGCATAGAGATAATAAGTTGTGTAAAGAAGGACTTGGTATGTTGGGTGATGAAACCGGTATAGCGCTGTTGACCTGGAAGTTTGATATGAGATTAAGTGAGGAAAGGAATGGCTACAGGCCGGGGCAAAGAAAGGAGGAAGGAGTTCCCAACTTCGGAATGATTAACGAAGCCTAACAGCTGGTTGCGGATTGAAATGCGGGGTGAATTCTAGGAGGATGGGGGAGAAACCTTTGGGTTGTTTATGATTCCTTTCCAATTGTGTTTTGACTTATATATAAGTAAGTCCCCCAAGTTGATTAACGAGAGGTTTCATTCCGTTTGGTTGGACAAAATTGCCCGGCAAGAGGTGTTTTTTGACACGATCTTGAACCTATTTTTGCATCTCCTGTAGTATGTACTATATGAAACTTCGAGTTATCTTCAAACGATAATGTTGGCGATGGATGTCGTTGATCCAGGTGACATGTGATCACGTGATACGGACACTCAGCTTAAAGTCTCTGTTATCTATCGTCTATGCACCGGGAGGGATCTCACACGATCTCGCTCTCAATCTAGCAAACTCGGACCAGATCGACATCATCCTGATCCAAGAGCCATATATCTACAAGGATATATCAAGGAAAATCACCAAAACACATCCCTCCTACGAAATCTTTACCCCATTAGACGATTGGAAAATCACTCCTCGCGTCCTGACCTATGTCAGAAAAGGAATCGGAATACGAATCAACCAAATCAGGCCCACAATCTCACGAGACCTAATTTTCATACAATTACTCTCCACAAACAACTCGGCATTTACAATCATAAACATATACAATGCCCCGCCCCAATGTTCAGACGGTAACCAAGCTATCACTTCTCTTTTTGAATTGCAGAACTTCCCATCAAACGTTATCCTACTAGGCGATTTCAATCTCCATCACCCTAACTGGAATCCTTTACATCCCACCCCCTCAACGCTAGCTGAGCCCTTCGTAGAGTGGTCCAACTCTCGAAATCTACACCTCATCTCTCCAATCGGAATTCCCACTCACACAAAAGGAAACACCTTAGACCTTACTTTTCTATCAGGACCCTATATAGCATACACCTCTCTAGCTGAACACCTAGATTGCACTTCAGATCATAACACGTTAAAAACCTTACTTCACTGGAACTGCCAAAGTCCGAAGCCCATGCAAAAACTTAGATTGGACACATTGGACGAAAAACTCTTTACAGACCTACTAGGAATGAGCCTAACCGATATCGATGCCAGCACCGAAGCACTCTCCACCAACGAGCTAGATCGATTAGCATCATCTCTCACACAAGCTCTCATAAAGGCCTACACAGGCTCTGCAAAAAGATCTACAAACGGCCCCCTTCAACAACCCTGGTGGAACGAGGACTGTACAAAGGCTGTACACGAACACAGGACTGCTAAAACTCCTGTATCCAAGCGCTCTCTCCGGAGAACAGTCCGGAAAGCAAAACGTGCCTTCTATATCTCGAAAATCGACAAAGTAGAGAACATAAACGATGTATTCCGAATGGCCAAATGGCACCAGACTACAGGCACATACCGAACCCCGCCTCTAGCAGACCCCCTCAAATTTGACCACTGCAAACAGCATCGAAGAGAAAAGAGAAGCATTCGCCAGCAATCTATTAACAAACTCGGCCGAAGTCGACGATATTCCTTTCGACATCCCAGCGATCCCAAGTCGTTCTATCATCTTCCCCGATATCGATCTACAAGACATAGAACTAGCCATTCTAAAGGCCGGGAACACAGCACCCGGTGCAGATGAAATCCCGACGAGAATCTTACAAATCGCATGGCCACTAATCAGGGATATAACCCTCTCCCTCTTCAAAGGATGTTTAAACCTAGGACATCACCCAGAATGTTTCCGGATAGCCACAATCGCAATCATCCCTAAGCCCAATAAGCCCGACTATACCGACCCAAGATCATACCGCCCGATTGCTCTACTTTCAGTTCTAGGCAAAGGCCTTGAAAGACTCATTGCGAAGAAAATATCATGGCTTGCTCTAAACTACAAAGTCCTAGCAAATCAACAGTTCGGAGCTCTACCACTGCGATCCTCAGTAGACCTCACATCTTGTGTCACACATGATGTCGAAGCATCTTTGAAACAAGGGTTAAAAACTACACTTCTCACAATGGACGTGAAGGGAGCTTTTGACGCAGTATTACCAGGACGACTAGTGAACCGCCTTCGGGAACAAGGATGGCCAAACAAATTGGTTAAATGGGTACAGTCCTTTGCCACCAATCGTTACATCAAGATCCGACTGGACGGCGAGATCGGCCCAAAAACAAAGCTAGAATGCGGCCTTCCCCAAGGCTCTCCAATCTCCCCGATCCTGTTTATGCTCTATATTGCGCCCCTTTTCTGGATGGGCAACCCGCGGAAGAGATTCGGGTACGCTGACGATATTGCGCTACTAGCAACATCCGATAGCCTCCAAAAGAACTGTGATACTCTTCAGGCAAATATGCAAGAAGCTCTCGAATGGGGAAAAACCGAAGGCATCACCTTTGACCCCAAAAAATCTGAGCTAATCCATTTCTACAAGGGACATCGCACACTAGCTGAAGTTCCCTCAGTACACACTGGCTCCCTGAACATCGAGGTGAAACCTGGTCCGCTCAGATGGCTTGGAGTCTATTTCGACAGAAGACTAAACTTCAAGCCACACATACAGATTCTCACAGCAAAAGCCCTCAAAGGAGCTAATGCACTAAGATCCTTCAATAACACATGCCGAGGGATACCCTCCTGCTCCACCAGAAGAGTGGCTGTAGCCTGTGTACTAAAGAAATGCTACTTTGCTTCGGAAACATGGTGGCCAGGCCGAACCAGATTAAAGAAGAATGCCTCGAACGAGTCAATTTCAAATGTAGTGGATAGCCATATAAATCTACTCAACAAAGTGATCCTCACTTGTGCAAAAGCAATTCTCCCGGTATACAAAACCACGAACACAGCGGTGCTATACGAGGAAGCCAAACTCAGGCCCTCCGAAATCGAGCTAAACTTAGCCTCACAAACATATGCTGCGCGAACCTTCAGACTAGACCCTTACCACCCCCCTCAGAATTAGAGCGAAGAGCATGATCAAAGCCAAAGACCAGAACCGAACTGCAGATACAAGACTTTCAAGGTTCATCACAGCATTACCAAAAGCCGAACATATAAATCCATTAGCTTTCCCTTCATGGGAACACAAGGAATCGAGAGCAGAAGCCGAGATACGTGTAGCTGGGTCCGATGGGCAGAACAAAGGCCCAAGCGGCTGACGACTTCAAGGCCTTCCATACTAAGATCCCAAGGAGTGATATACAGATATTCTCGGATGGTTCAAAAAGCGAAAGCAAGGACGGCGCCACCGGAGGTGGCTTTGTAATCACACAATTTGATATCCAAGTGGCCCATTACTCCTTCTCACTTGGCACAAATGCAGAGGTATTCGACGCGGAAGCTATGGCTGCAGTAACGGGGGCAGCAAAGGCCCTAACGCTACCATCAATCAAACTTGCTACAGACCTATGGATCTTCTTGGATAACTACGAAGTAGCCCTAAGATTAGGCTCCCACTTCAATGGCTCGTCTCAGGCGGTCTTCGAAGATTTCCTGAAGCTCACACAGGCCTGGGCCGCTAGACCGAGGCTCCCACATATCTCCCCTGGTAAAATACGCATACGCTGGGTCCCCAGGGCATCTCAACATTCCAGGCAACGAAATGGCCGACAAAGCAGCCAAGGAAGGGGCAAAACTCCCCCCACCCCCCAACCCGGCCTGCACGTTAGCCTCCCTCAAAAGACTAATCAGATCAAAGGCCAATAAAGCGGATGACCAATTGTGGAACACAGTCAGCCCTCAGTATTACAAAGATCTGCAATATAAGCACACTTCCAATACGATTACCCTCTCTTTAAAAAGAGCTACACTTCACTGCATTCTTGCAGCCAGATCACAGCATGGAGACTTTGCGGCATATCACGAACGCTTCAACCACACTACAGCCCACACTCTCTGCTTATGCGGTAAAAGGAAAACCCCGTTACACTTCTTCTTCTGCAAGAAAGGCAAAGCTTACAAAACACTCACGAAAAGCCCACCATCTGAAGCCATCCCCTGGCTTCTAGGTATCCCCACAGGTGGTCTCGCACTAGCCGAATGGCTTGAATCCACCAAATTCTATACAGATATCTGCCCACAGCATTTATCTGCAGCTTAAAAAAAAAAAAAAAAAAAAAAAAAGCCTTTCCTTCGTTTTTCCTCTACTTCCTGTATCTCCTTTGTCAAACAGGTACTCAAAGGGCTTATTCTCTCTCCTTCTCTTCTCCCTCCTTTTCTTTTACATCTCTACTCTTCTCTTCTCTTTTCTCTTCTTTCCTCCCCTTCCTTTAAAAAAGAAAAAAAAAACAGTAAACACACAAGATAATTCAACAAAAACGTATGAGGGGAAGGGAGAGTGATCAAGAGCCAGTGATCTAGTGGACGAGGAGGACCACAATATTAACCACTAAGCCAACCGGCCCCAAATCTGTCGCGAAGGCAATCATGTAAACCCTGCCCTAGCCCCTTTAAATTGTATATAAATACCCTCCCTAGCTAGCTAGTACACTACTCAGAGGCATACTCCTCTGAGCGTCATTTGTCCAAATCTGGAATAGATGGCTAAGGTTATCCACGCGCCAAGGCGCGTGGGCCTACGGCCTATGACGATAAACACAATCAATCAATCAATCAATCAATCATATCGTCTATGCACCAAGTTTCGGATTTTCAAGGTAGTTCTGCAGAACGGAGAGAATGATTTTCAATTGAGCGATGTAAAATCAACCATCTTTTTTGTTCTGATCACGGGACCATGCCGAGAGCGGCATTAATAAACGGCAGATTCATCGGTTTCCATTCCGCACGACTTAAGAAACTATAATTCTACGCATGACAAATTCCTCAACCTCAGACTTCTGAGAACCAGGCCAACCTTTTCCAAACCGGGTCGAATCCTTCCCTTCATCCGTCATATCACGCCAGACACGGCGTAGGAGCAATCATGTCCGAGGTCTTGAACATCGCAATGTGAAATTCGAAGAATCACCTGGATTCAATGGCTAACATCGATCATAATAGCCTACATAACACATTTCACATGTGACAAGCCCAGCTGTTTGTCGTACGAGCTGTTGTTTTCAATAAACGGCATGCTTATATACACTCGATTGTTACTTTTATCCAAGGTTGTAACAATCAGATGTATCAATGGAGGCGGCTGCTGGCCCTCTATCTTACGAGCGATAGTGAATGTACCGAATCCACGCCACCAGAGAGATCTCTTTCGAACCAAATTTCATCCCTGCCATGAAGATTCTGCACTTCTGGTTGGCCATTCCCGGTATAAGGTACACCCCGAGGATATTATTAGCTTGATGCTGCTGGTCTTTGCAAATAATTCCTTGGTCCACGCATATAGTACAGAAATGATGGCGTGGCTTTCGCAAACTGCACGATATTCTACCATTTCCAAGCGAGGCAAATTAAGAGGAAATCAAAACTTTGATATGTGAGAAGTCTTGGGGTGAAGTTGCTCCACTGTTTGTCCCTAGTATTTTATAAGTACAATATTCGAAAGTTCGACAATTGCAAAGGAGTCCAGAAACACTGCAAAAATCACCATATGGATTGAAATCATGGCATTGACTCTCGTAGAGCGTTCTTTTTAGCCAAGTCACAACATTAGGAGAAACATTGAGGGCCTTTATACCAACTGTTGTCACCTTAATGATTTAACCTCCGAGAATTGGTATCCGGTGTCAGTCGATACCCATTTTCTTGCAGCTTTGTATCTCAATCCGCATTCCCCGCGACCGATGGCAAACCACGAGAGTATTTCCGGGAACTCAAAGTTGGTTTAAGGTCCGCGTATTTTCCCCGCATTCTTTGGCTTGTACTATCAGCTGCGCAATTTTATCTGATAGTGTATGTCCGTGTACCTTCACTTGACGGGAAAGCTTATTTACCACGTATAACCCAGTATATACACGCAACCGGGATGATTTTGCACATAACCTTACTTCCTTCGTATGATGATGATTTCAACAAGAAGCACAAACCTTTTATTATTCTCGCATCAGTCACTGATGCCAAATCAAGCTCGTTTCATACAGACAAAGTAGGTGGCAATCAGATGTCTGATACAAATTCCGAATTGTATATTCTTGTTCAGATAGGCAATGTAAGTAGTTTGCTATACTAATACAGATCTCAGAGCTTCCAAATTAAATATCTCTACACCAATAATATTTTAGCTCAAGAAGTTTCTTTCCAAACTTGCCGCCACTCGACAATCCAAGGACTTTAGTGTTCACCCACTAGTCTGGACCTGGACAGCTTCTCCCAAAGTTTACAAGAACTTTAAAGTGTGAGCTCTTCTGTACGCTGATCTTTAGGATTAGAGATTATGGGTGTGAAGCCTCCGACGAGTGCGGAGAAAAGCCTATTAGTGCATGTTGTAATGTGTACATAATACTCGGCTCCCCATATTCACAATTTGCTTTCATACAGTCTCATTATCTTTACTTGCATTACTCGATGTCATTTACTATTCTTTTTTCAATCAATACTATTCTGTTATCATAAAGCACTTTCATTATGGCAACCGAGTTGAACCGCCAGGCGAATTCAAATGGTGTTCCACTGGAAAAGGATTTTTCACACAATAGCAATCACTATGGAGACGGCAGCAATTCGCATCATATGAATGATATCTCAATGGGTTCAAATGAGGCATTGAATAGGATCAGGACAGCTGGTAGTATCAGTATCAGTCCAGAACTATTCGAAAAGATTTACCTTTCTCAACAAAACACCGTGAAAGGTGATCTAAGGAAAACCTTCGGAAATCCTACTCCAGTGTATGTCCACCTATTTTGCTCTGAAGTCGCCCACCTAACGGAGTATTTAGCGCAATACTTGGATTTTTAATCTCCCTGTCACCATTATCATGCGATCTTATGGGTTGGCGTGGAGCAGGTGGTAATGGTGCGGCTGGAATGTATGTGTCTTGTTTATCTTATTGATCCTACTTTGATATTTCAACTTACCCATCCTTAGTGGTTCGTATTACTTCTTTGGTGGACTCCTTATGATTATTGGCGGCTTTCTCGAATTTATTCTCGGCAATACTTTTCCCTTTGTCGTTTTCATCTCCTTCGGTGCCTTCTGGCTTACATTTGCTTCCACACTACAGCCTTTCTATGGCGCATATGGACTTTACGCTCCTCCCGGTGGTACTGCAGCCGATGGTCTCGAAACAGTTGGGTTTAACGCCTCGTTCGCATTCTTTCTTATCTTTATGGGTGTCCTTTGTCTCATGTATCTCGTGTGTTCCTTACGCACAAATGTCGTTTTTGTAATAATCTTCTTTACATTGGTTGTCGCCTTTGCACTTTTGGCGGCAACATATTGGCACATTGCAAATGGCATTGGCAATACTGATGCAGGTCAATTGGCGCTGGCAGGCAGATTGCAAATCGCGGCTGGTGCGACTCTTTTTGTGACATCACTGGCGGGTTTGTGGATCTTTTTTGCTATCATGCTGGCGGCGTTAGATTTTCCATTCCAAGTCCCAGTGGGCGACCTTAGCACTTTGATTAAAGGAGCAAGTGAGAGACAGAAGTCCAAGGAACAAATGGTCTAGAAGTGGGTTTAAATTAAGTCCTACGTACCCGATGAAGCCCGCCATGCTACCAGAAACAATATATGACAAGAAAAAATTAGCGAGAAGAATGGATGGTCGGTGACTGCCTGGTAATTGGTATTGGTGTTAAGGTAGTACACTAACACAAGTATCAATCAGTTCTGTTTGTTATTGTCATACCATGGGATATTTCCTAGATAAGCTACTGAGTGGGCTGTTGGACTAATACTCTATTGGTTATGCACACTTAATGTATCATAATTTTTCTCCGAACATGTTAAACACCCACCCATATCCTATAAATATAACCCAGCAGCTCAAGAAGTTTTGCTCGAGGAAATGGGGTGCATTAAGATTACATTATCTTTTTCATAAGCTCCTCTTGTGGTGTACCCATGCATTTAGACTATGACAATTGTCAGCAAAATTACCTTAATAACTACCCAAACAAACTGAAGAAAATATGAGCAAAAGCACTGTTACAGTTCCAATACGTTGTGTGTGAATATTGATTGACGGACACTATCAATTTTAAATTTCCGATGTAAGATTTACAATCTCATCTACAATTACATCAAAAGACACTTCCATCCCAATCTTACTACTTTTCCCTTATCTATATTAGTTACACATGTAAAACCTTATAAGAATCGGAGATTTCCTAATACTAAATTGCTTATTTTGATGAAATCTCCTATCGGCGCCTTGAGGTTGCTTGTGTTATGTGTATGAGATGAGATGAGGTAGACGCAGCGCGTGCTCGGTCGGATTCGTGATAGCTCGGTCCTATGTGAGTTTCTTTCATGGAGATTTTGTGTAAGCTAAAGATGAACTTGGTGCGGATAATTAAGATGGAGGGTTTTTGTACCGGTTTTTGGTGTGGTTGTGCGAAGGTTTTTGTTTTTCAAGGGAAAGGGAAAGGGAAAGGGAAAGGAAGGAAATTTGGATTTGGATTTGGATTTGGATTTGGATAGATTGAGCGTGGAATTTTTGGTGCTGGCTTGGTTTCCTTTTACTTTTCTGGATTTTGGGGTATGAGATCAAAAATTGAATGTTGTACATTTTTGTTCATTATTGATCAACTACTCCCCTTTCAAAATCATTTCATTCTTATCTTCTACTTATCTTTAAGATTAATCATCGAGGCTCTTTCTTGCTGAGCCCAGTTCCCCAGATATTTCGAGTGAAATGTGGAGATGTCTTACCGCTATAGGGTTATATGTTTACGGTTCTTTTTTTACGGGAAAGTTTCCCAACTTTCCATGCATTTCAGTGATTTGTTTCATGCTTGCAGTTTCATCATTCAGTGAGTCACTTGCATCATCATTAGGAATTCTCTCAAAATAAGGAAATTTTTCCAAGAAAGTATTTATTACTATGCATAATTTACATATTCGGAAAAGGAAATGTCCAACATTACTTGCTTTATAAAGTTCTTGCTGCGCCTGCATCGATTCATGCTAGTGTTTAAATGAAATTTCAGCTTGTTTAGCTGCCATCGTACTAATAAGCAAAGGTGTCTGTTTGCTTGATTGTTAAAAAAAGCCGGGTGTAGTATTTACGTTCCAATCAACATGAGATTTTTGCCCCACCGTTTCTAATAATTAAAATGGACATTAAGTAATCATTATTTCTTTAATGTTCTCTAAAAGTCTCGCATTTACTAGTCCACCTTTCCAGGTAACGAATGCCAGCATTCTTTATACGTTGGAAATGCTCAAATTTCTCATCCCTTTACAAAACTACCCAGCACTTATACCCTTGCTCGCCAGATCATGGGCAGAACCAGTCACCAATACGCTCATCCTCCTAACAAGTAAAAGTACAAACCCAATCAAAACAATCATCACCGCCACCGGCCCCGCAATTGTCTCTGCCCTCTTCCTTAGTGCCATACGTGAAAAGGGGTTTCCCTCCACGAGCTGAACCAGTCAGATTCAAGGGTTCCGCCAAAGAAGATTTAATCATGATGGGACCTTTTTCCTCGGGTTGCTCTATTTTCGCTTCGAGCACGACGCAGTTTTTGTCGTAGAGTGTTAACTCTTTGGGTACTGTCATGGTACCGGGTTTAAGACCCGGTGAGCCCTTAGGAAATACCAGCCACATGCTGCATGTCCCTCGTTGGTTAAGGCAGTACGGCTTGTCGGAGCCGTTGACGACGCAGATGAGGATGGAGAAGATGGCGAAAACGGCCGCAGTGAAGATTTGCATGATTGTTGGGTTGGAAGTGGGGTTTGGGTAGAATGATCTTTGTGAGTGGTTAATAATTTATTTATTTTTATACGGACGTCTTACTGGAAAACGTTTCTTGTTGTGTACGAGGTGAGGTTTTCTTGGATGTATGTAGTGACACTCGAAATGCTGGTGGTTTTCTTTGATAGTCCTGATGTTTGATTTTTGTGGTTGTAAGATTTTGGAAGGTGGAAGATGATTGTCGAACAGCTTTTATTTAGGAGGGGGCCCAAGTATGAATGAATCATCATGAAAAGCGTGATGATGATTCATATTTGGAATGTAGTGATTCATGACTAGGAACTCTAATTCAAGTGATGGAGAATGATCCCCTGTTCTGAGTCTTCATAGCACACTTTCCAGAGTTTCAGTTTAAAAATTCATTTCGACCACGCCCGGTCCTGTACCATTTACAAGATATGGCGTGTAATTCGTGTTACTTCTTTTCTTCTTCATTTTCCATCATAGCTTTGCTAGTTCACTCCAAACCTCCTATTTACTGTGTAAGCAGCATGGCTGGGGGCAAAATCGCAGAAGGCATAGGCACTAATGTGGGAGTACTATGAACATCATTCATCAATCTGATATGAATTCTCTCAAAACCTTGATGGCCATTATTAGTCACTACTGATGACTGGTAAAAAGGTGACGCAAAATCACCAATAAAATTTATTCATCGAGATATTTACATTATGAATCTTGAACTGAATAATTCTTGTGTAATAGTCACTCGCTTGGGAGGTGCTCTCGAGAATAAAATGGGTTCCATTTCACCGCTTGATCACTTCAATACACAAACCAAACAAGAAATATTTCATACCACACAACATCTCGTACACTTCGACCTACCTTTGAAACAACTTATCTCCAACAAAAAACAACAACCCTCCGTATGTAAGATATCCGTACTGAAAAGAGATGCAGTGACTGAAAATTCACGCAGACCCCTCGAGTTTAAAAGACCTATCCCAACACAAGACAACAACAATGCATTTCCTCACCACGAAAATCCTCTCAATCCTCTCTCTCACCTCCCTCGTCACAAGCGGACCAGTCCGAAAATCCATGCGACGGGATAAAGCCCCTGGATGCACCGGCACCCGCACATTCTGGAATTTATACACGCGCTGGAACATACCACCGACAGACGATCTCGACCACTTCGGATTTCCCATGCGTGAAATGCAGCAGCCGAATATCCTCAATATCATCGACAAAGACTGTAACAGCATTAAGACATCCATGAATCAACCTGATCCCAAGGGGCCAATCACCGTCTACCTGGAAGGAGTAACTCCCGGTGATTTGACCATCCATCGAAATGCGTCACGGGGCTGTCCGGTATTCACGTATGATAATAAGGAGTATGGTGCTAATAATGATTGTGGATGGGAAAGTGGGCATGACTTTGCTGCATTTATATCTTATTTTGCTTATGATCCGGTTCCACCGAAGGGAAATTAATGAGGTTTATGGCTGTGTTCTGGAAGTATAGTAAATATGCGTGTGAATGTGATGGGAATCGGATAATTAGAGATATATGTTGGACATAGTAAATGCTGGATAGAACAATAAGAATCGCCTGACTTTAAAATATCACATATGGCAGCTTGCGAATTTTTCATGGCTTGTGCGGAATGATTGTGATATGACACACTAGAATCAACTGGGCTTGATAACGTGAACTAAACATGATTTTCCAGTTTAGCAAAAGGGTAATTAAATAATGGTTTCTAGATAATATTAATGAAATACATGAACGGCAGCTCTAATGATGAATTGATCTTTTCCATTGAACTATACCTAGCATTTGCTTATTAAATCTGTGTTTCCGATGGAATATGCGATCTTGTAAATTTATCACAGAAAATTATTTACATCGCCAGAATCTAGATAGCAAAACTCTCGACCATACATCTGATGTGTAGACAGAAATACAAACTTGCCACGGAATTTTCAATACATATATATGTCCTTAATAGAAAACTTCTTAGTATGTCATTATTGGCCTCTTTACAATAAGTAGTCTTATCTTTTTTATACTACTTTCCTGCGAGTGCTGGTTATGTTCAACGGCGATGCAGAAAAATTGAGATTGTGCAAGATATGTCAATGATGGATAGATTTGGCGCCATGAGAGAGTAGGATTAAAAGGAATTCTAGACTTACAAAGATTATGCTGAAAAGAGATATCTTCTCTGAGGAGAAAAGAGTGAAAAGCTACGGATGGAGGTTTAGAAATCCCGAATGCAAAAAGGTGAATTATGAATAATCCTGCAATTCTTGCAATGATTCAAGAGACTATTTACAAACAGCCATGCAAATCTTATGACGAATATGAGTAACCGTTCTACCAATGACTCGAACTTCGTGCAATAATTGTGCATAAAAACCCTCCTATCCGCTACTGCACATCCACTTCTGGAAATTCTCAACATCACTACATCACTTAATTACAAACACCACTCATACTTCTTCTGCTAAGATCTCGACATAAAGACACTTTTTGAACCAATAAACAATTACATGATACGATAAAACTCTCACAGATTGACTTTAAGAAAGAAAATTCTCTCCAACAAAGCCGTCAAATAAGTAAACATGAAGTACCTCACCATCATATCCATCATAGCCACTTCAGCATTAGTCTCCTATGCTATGCCAACAGCCGTTAGCGATCCACTACCAGAACTCTTCACAACAAGTAGTTCCAATGTCGATATAGAACCACGAAAAGACAAAAAACCCAAAAAGCAACCAACCCCACAACTCTGTGCACAAAAAGACCTAGCTTTCGGCGACAAAACCTGCACCTTCGTCTACCAGTTCAAAGGCGACAGTGCCACATCCTTCGTCGTTGACAGCGATTGTGTGATGCGGACACCGGGCCAAGTTCTAAACACAGTTTCCAAAGCAGATTGGTACGATCAGTTCAGAACATGTAATGTGGTGAAATTGAATGAGGTTATTCAGAGGAAATGGAAAGCGACTGGTGAGGAGTATTTCATGCCTCTTTATCAGGCTGATGGACGAGCTATGACAGAGGGTCAGCTGGGTCCCTCGGAGAATGGTCGACTTAATGCTGATCCGAAGGAGGCTTGTACTTTGAAGTATGATGATCTTCCAGATAAGGGGGCGTGGTATGCATGGATTTGCCCGTTTAAATGCGACTGTTAGGGCGGTGAGGCGAGAGACTAGAGAGTGTAGATTGAGAGAAATGTTTCTGTGTGAACGAAGTGAATGACTTCAATTCAATTACCACTGTAATATAGCTACTGTAATAAAGCCCTAAGCGAATGCGAAAGAGACTAGCTCTTTCAGTAAGTCTATATAAGACTTACTACTTTCAATATGTAGCTAGCTCTTTAGACAGAATACAATTAGACATACAGGACCTAAGCAATCCGTGGGTGCTACGTCTTCCGCGTCCTTCTCGTACCAACAGTTTCTTCTGGGATTTCATTTGTTTCGTTTGCTATTGAGAAGGGATTGGTTTTTTTTTTTTCTGTGAAGGATGAATCTTCTGCAGGACAGAAAAAGGAGTTATTAGGCGATTTAGTACTGCATAAATGTGCAGGTGTAATGCAATAGAAATTGGAATCGTTGCTTTATAACATAATTATTGCTACCCGTGCCCATTGACCAAAATGTTGAGAAAATAATACCTGGGGATGACCCTTATTTTATGACTTATGCGGAAAGCTCATTGTGCAAAATTACCTCCTTGACTAATTACTTACTGAAATAAAGTTCAAAGCCTTTATTTTAAACGCCTAAGAAGAATAGAAGAGATTGATCTATAGGCCAAATCTTCTATACCGAGGACAATGTTCAAGAGTGTTTTTTCTCCCGCACTCTTCAATGTCATTTTTTCCTCCATGGAGAACATACAGCACAGCCAAAGCAAAAAGGAAACCAAAACGAAAAAGGAAAAGAAAAAAACAGAACGAGCAATAACAAGCAGTAACAGAGCTCACAACAAAATATTCCGGTCTTCGCGGTAACACTCGCTATCGCGCTTCCAACAGAAGTGCTCACCGAGCGAGATGACAGGTACAGTGTTACTTGAGGTCCAGGAACTGTACATCTGACTTGCAATAAGAAATAAAAGAATTTAGATTCTTATGCTTTGAGGCCATGATTTACGACCACAACTGGCATCCAGAAAGACGGTGCCATCCACACCTAAGCTGACCAAAATATAACAATCACATTAATATCTAGAAACCCTCCCATGAGCCTTTTGATAAACAGATGGGCTTCGGCTCCTCGATTTAATACCAGAGAATTTCCAAAGCTTGCCTGTGCCGATGAGACTTGGGGTGTAAAGGATAGATGTGCTTGTTGTGGAGGAGTTGAAAAAAAGATAACCGGAGCTGCAGCTGTGCATGTCCTTAAATCAGAATTGGACGGAGAATAACCAGATACCACTTGGCTATCTATTGAAAGAAGGAGATATTTGCGCATTAGAGTCGTTCATAGATATATTCCGGAAAATATAATACGAATTATTATCGTATGTTCGAGAAATCGGCTGTTGTGCAGTGAAGTAAAGTGAATGAATATAAGATATCTAATGTAGAATCAAGCCATACCTTTTGTATGAGGAAGATCAGCTCCCTGATCTATTCTTAGAATGATCTTGATTTGATCAAATTTGTCCCCGAATAATCATGGACATAATAAGATACGATACATTCCAGATAGCTTGGCTTTTTATTGTCAGGTTTAGAAAGAAAATTCGGATCATCGAGCGCTTCCTCCACGAAACGTCAGGATTAATAAAGGATAATAAAATTGAAATGCATACTTGAGATTCTGCGCTCGAGGTTTAGTTTATGGAAAAGAAGACAAAATTAGAGGATTTCCTTATTGTTAAATCTGCATGTCTAAAAGAACGGAAGAGAAGAACCACAGGTGTGGTGACCTACAAGATATATGTTTGTAGGATTTGCAGCATTTATCAATATCGCTGCTCAATATATTTGTGTCTATATAGCATTGTGAGCATTCGTTGCTTGGTTGGGATACTTTAAATATGCCTTCATGTGCACAAATATCCTCGAGAATTCTTTGCCGGGCCTCACTATACGTGCGATGCACCTGGCATAAGATACCCAATTACCTTTTACGCATCCCGTGATCTTTTCAATTCTCCATTGTTTTGTTGCATATCTCAAAATGGATGGAGGACCATTTACCTTCGCACATGGAGTTCTCCATATTCCTAAGAACACAGGCTTCTTCTTCCTTTTCGTAGGGCGGTCAGAATAATTTCCACTCATAATTGCTTCGCTTGTCATCAAGACATTTACAGAGAATGACTGGATTTCTTGTGGAGACATGCATTCGAATCGGTGTACAAACGAAACTTGTGGTGTTTCTTGAGATAAATCCTTGAATGGTACTCGCCGGAAAGATTTGATAGGTCACCCAATTCTTGTGCTATTGTAACCTTAATTCTCCTCGGTAAACCTAGTTATATACACCTGCTTCGAAAGACAAACGCCTTATAAATCTCTTGTCGTTTTTGGGCATCAAATTATGTCGCATAATGATCAAACTTGGTCGAGGTGCCTCAAAGTCTGGTCATAGGTTACGTTTAAGGCTTGTGGTAATTATGGTATCAATTTAAAGGGGTTCTTGTAACCTTACCACTACTTTTACCACAATCCGCAATTAGACTGCGCGCGAACTCTGTCAAAACGCTTTGGGTATTGCATCTGGATATCTCATTCTTAGTGATGATTGGCACAGAAAAGTTTGTGATATAGGCTGTTAACGGCGTGCCATTTGGAGTCCTTGATATTGGAGCTTCATGCTATGAGAATTTGAAGTTGTTTCATGCGCCATGGTTACAATAAGAAAAAAACGCTCTTGTCTTTCGACATGTTAGGAAGCATCGCAACGGCTTAAGAGTTTTGCGCATTTTATTAAATGCTACTCATTGTAAGTTAAATGTGGCTTTTACACCTCCACCCACTTACAAGAGGTTCCTTATTCAGTTAATATTTTAGACGACTGATAACTCACTAGATATTGCGTAAGGATGTATCTAGGCATGAAATCTTCATGAGTTATTGGCGGCGACGGCGAGGACAACCAGTGAGAGGACATCCCACAGCGTTCGTGACTATCAAGATGCTAAAGAAAATTTTCTTCTCGCTGTTATGTTATGAGCTGAGAAGGTTGTAATAGTTCTAATATCATCGCTGCCAAATATGCTAATATATGAAACTAGTGGTGGTTTTCCGCGATAGAAACCTTTTCATGCTTATTCAAGTCAAGCTGTGCATGTGGCATAGGAGACCTCAGTTTTCAGAAAACTGGAGTTGTAAGTGGGTATGATTTTGAATGGACTTTCCAATTAAAGTTTGACTTATTGTTTGATATTTTTCTGCGCCCTTTCCATCATAAGTCTTACATTTGTCACAACTTTTCACGTCGAGATGGCAAGTGCAGCTTTGCACATCGTGGAATATATAAATGAATTTTGGGGTGATGATCCTTCTCGACGTAATTTCACTGTTCCTTATCATTTCAAACAAGAAGACTATTCATTAAACTTATCTTTATTGTTTTTCTTATTGATATGCATTTTAATCATGCCTTTTTGCCCATTAAATGTACCGGAGCTGCCCTTCACAACTCTGGAGCCATCACCTCGTGTTGTTGACGTTTTAAAGTACAGGGAATTCCCACCAGATGTGTACCTAGCTCGAAGAACCATGGCACCGCTTGATGCGGTGGTCACTTGTTTGTGGTTGATAGATCCCCGTATGTTGCATCAATTCGTCAATCGTCGTTTACCACTTTTCATATTCCGAATCAAGCGAAATGATCCTGACAACGCGAATGTGGGTTGGGAAACTTCAATCATGCGACAAAAGATATCAGATTCCTTGCACATGGTACTCGTAAGTCAAACGAGTAACATCCTCCAAGACATCATTCATTCTGATGATATAATTCTAGGTGGAAGTTGCCCTAATAGATAAAAAGGACGAGAAATACCGTCCTATGACCACAAAGCTGCACTATATTACAGATGGACACATCCTACGATTCGAACTGCATGATGAGAACTCAACTCAATTGCGAGGTCAAGTCCCCGTGTGTACCACGAAAGCCAATTCCCAATCTCGCCTCAACAATTTGAGCCAAGTAGAAAAAGTACTACTCTACACCACAGCATCCATCATAGAATCCGAGTGTGGCGTCGATCCTCCCGGGACTGATCCTCCGAAGTACTCTTTCATCTGGGATCGGAAATGGAAAGCGCCCGAAAATATGATCCTCTGTCCTCGGGTTTACAATAGGGATTCTAAACCTCTAATTGATCACTATCAAGAGGAATATTTGAAGAGTAGGGAAACGGCGGTGAGAGCTTTGAGAGTTTTCGATGTGCGTTTGTTGCCTCTGTCTCGTCGTTGTATTTGTGAGGCTCCGGCTGTTAAATTCAGCATTGATATGATGGAGACAGAGAATGTGAAGTTGAAGATGAGAAGTTTTGTGAAGTCGGGCCGCTCTCAAGACGATTTCAGTTACAAGGGAGGAGTTTACTGTTGTACTCGGGTGAGACCCTTGGTTTGAGAAAGAGGTTTATGCATACTGTTTGCTCTTTGTATATCTTTTTGGTTTGGATAGAGCATGACGTTTTTGCACAGCGATTTTATTAATATGAAAACCTTTCCGTCTCATCTGTGAGTCCTTGATGTGATCAGCTGCGGGCATTGAAGTCGTTCTGTTTTCCTCAAAGCTGGCCGGGCTTGAGAGAAAATCATAGATTTCGAGCAAACTCCTCAAAGAAATTCTTGACCACGCAATTGACCTCCGATTCATCATTTACGCTGATAATTTAGGAATGATTTTTCGCATTACATATTCGTAGAATTTTTATTATGGGTATCATTGATGAACGACTCAATGTATTCAAGTGTTTACGTGAAGTCCGCGTTCAATGGCTAGATGAGTTTAAGTGCTTCAGGTCAATTCCTTTGGAATTTTATCGAATTGACGAGCTCTATTAGTTTCTCCAGTCAATTCAGTTGGAATATTACTAAAGTGATAAGTTTACACTGCTTCCAAACGCTCAAATTCATTAATGTCTGTTTGAATGACGTGGTGAGCAGGCAGACATTGGAAACACCATCAGAACGTCCTCTCTAACCTTCCCACAAGTATTGCTGGAGGATATCCACGGAAAGTCAAGTTGATACGATGGTGTCAGTGCTTTTGACACAGTCGTGCCTGCTCAGAAACGTCTATTTAAGGGTTCGCAGTTTCCCGCTTTTGGAGGTTGATTCTCTTTCTCTTTGATACCAACATCAACATCAGTATCAACATCAGTATCAACATCAGTATCACATCAGTATCAACATCAGTATCACATCAGTACCAATATCAGTATTAAACACAACATGTCGTCAAGCGAACAACATCCAAGTGATAAAACAGCGAAAAAAAGGACACCTCGTCGTCGTAACACTGAGACTATGGAGGAATATCAAGTGAGATTTTTAGCATACCACAGGAAATACGAAAAGTCGTCAAGCGAACGACATCAAAGTGATGAACCAGCCACAGAACTCCCACCACGTCGCCGTGAGAATGAGGTTGGAGCGGAATTTCGAACCAGATCTTTAGAAAACGAAAGAGAAGAAACGCAAGAATTGACGGATTCTGAAGAACAGCTATATCATGCGTCTCTTAGGAATGGTGGGACTGCAAACAAAAAAGTATTTTCACGCAAAAGAAATACCGGCACTAGACCTGCTGTTCCTCTCTCCGACCAATCTCCTCTCCCTAGCCAGAACAAAAGGCAGCAAACGGATAATTCCCGATCATCTGAAACCCTACGAGCTAGGGAACCAAGCGCACAGAATACAACTATACTTCGGCGTATATACTTAATATTCCTCTCATCTGCTCCTACTGAATAGATAAAATAGCACATCCCCCTTATTATTCCCATGATCGCTCGTTATCACCTGTTATCATAACCTCGCAAAGAGAATATGTGATGGAGCGTATGTACTCCAAATTCCTCTCATCTGACTTTTACTGATTAGATACAATAGCACTTCCTCCTTATGATCGCCGGCCTTCCGAAACTGCACAGGCTAGAGAGCCAAGTCCGCAGAGTATATACTTGAAATTCCTCACATCTAGTTTTTACTGACTAAAATACAACAGCGATTCCTCCTAATAATTTTACTCGGTACGGGCCACCTTCCAGCTCTGTGGGAAGTAATGGCGAGAGAGTGTCACCCGAACAGTAATTGGATTCCGCAAATTAAGATTGTTACGACGCAACATGCAAACGGGAATGATCGATGGGAGAAAGAAAGAAAGTCTAGTGGACATAGAATTAGGAGTGGCATGTGAAAGGTCGTCTGGGAACATTCTGTAACAGGATGGAGCAGCTCGAGGGGAAAGCGGAATAAATCAGACGAGGATATGGCATCCGAGAGACCAGTAACTGCGCGCAGTTACATGGTTCCTTGTTGACATTCATTGGGTTAAGTAGATTCGAAAACTAGTTGAATGGAATGCATGACTTTCAGAAAGAAGGAATTTTTTTGGCAGTGTGAAAAATTGTGATTATAATAGTTAAGAATGCCTCGTATCATATTTTGAGGATGCCCCGGTTCGCCCGTCTGCACACCAAAGTCACCTCACCATAAGCTCTTCATTTCAATCCAGTATTCACCGGAAATTCTCATACCCACGACTACTTCCCTCCACTACTGATCCCATCTGCTCCCTTCTCTATTTCTCCACCGCTTCAGCAAGCAAATCCCAAAAGCAGTAGTGTCCTGAACTCCACAGCAACCTTGACGATTCACCACCAACACTTCACAAGACACCCGCTGCAGCGTATCGAGAAATGATTCAGAATTAAAAGACGGCGGGAGTATCTTAAAAGGCGACTATTGATTCAGAGATGTTTATGAGCATGGGGGGAAGGTTGTTCATAGTAAAGCGTAAATTTGCATTTCTCTAACCACAGCTCTTTGAAGTGAAAGATGGCTGCTCAGTTCGCGGTATCATAGGGCTCTAAACCTTACGAAATAAACATCCTTTTGCAATGGGGAGAAGAATAGGAGTATTAATGGAAATGTATAGCGTGATTTCGCTATTCATAAATCCCTCCGTATGTTCAACTCTTCTTTTGGGTTTTCATATCAAAACCTATCGCCAGGTTCTTGATAGAAGAACTCGCTTACGGCCACAGAATGGAATAGGAGTATGATTGACAAATTTTGCGCCTTTTAAAGTAATAAATATCGCCATCAATCCCAAGCTCTATATGATACGCGTACATGGTGAGGAGTTATGAATGAGTTGACTTTGGGAGATGACATGTGGATTTTAAAGTAGGATCTTAGAACCAGTATTCACAACTCGGAAGATCTAAGGTTATCGTTACTATTTAATCTTAACACAACTTTTAGATGGCTTTGCCAATCAATAAGCGGAAAAAAATCAAAATTCTCACAGTGATATACCTACTGGTAGATCATCGATATCGTTAGCTCTGATCATATCTAGAGTAGTTAGACAACCGATGATGACTAATAGTTATTCTTTTGTTTGTTCTCCTCTGCAATAGCCAACATCTACATACTCTTTAACTGCATTGCAATATCATCGAAACTCCAACCAAATCCCTGTATTGACAGGCAATGAAGGAAGGTAATGATGAAGTTGTTTGAAAATAAACATAAAGGCCATTGATTTGAAGCGCTTTAACAGATTTATTACACGGCATTTGGTATACAAATTTGTACAAATTCCTGTTACAATCATTTCGTTTTTCCTTTCTCAAAAGTTCTTTCTTCTTAGGCCCTTATTGGGTTTATTGAGACCAGAAAGAGCATCAGATTGAATTGATTGCTTCTCTAGCTAAGCAGTTAAGCTGCGAGTATATATTCAAAAAATGAAGGAATAGGCTTAGGTATTCGGCCTTCGGAATTAAAGTGCTTTGAAATCAAAATATTGAAAGCAAACAAACAGTATACCAAAAAGGAAAGAATGAATTAAAAGTTGAGTTTTGTTTGCTCCTTATATGCATCATGCAATATATATGCATATGCTGCCAAGATCCCAGGAGGTCAACATTATATGCATCATACAATATATATGCATATGCTGCCAAGATCCCAGGAGGTCAACAGCCCTTCTCTATCGAGGCCTATTAATACTTTCTTTGTCAGATAATCCAAGCTAATTATATCTTCCTTTCACGAAAACTGTACAAAGCTTAGAGCATCTCTAGATAAAACATGATGGTGAGATTTACCTTGCAGTCGTTCAATTATCATTAATCATGGCGAACCGACGTTCAGCGAGACCAAGCTCATCAGCAAACGCAGGAGGTGATACAGCATTTAAGAAGAAATACGGTCCTTACCCAGGAAGACCAAGCGATAGGCATAGTGGAATATCGCCTATTCTACCATTCATTTAGCAGGCGGAGTTGGAAAAGCCGATAGGAATACTTTACGATGGGAACAGAAGCAGAGATCCTTGTATTACAATTTTACAGCTAAAGAGTTGCTTGATTTGGATGCGAATATAACATCGACAAGACCATTGAAACCAAGTGATTTGAACGTTCCAATTCAACCTTGCTTCAGAAGAAGTCATTGGCGCAAAGCAGGTCTTAACAAAGCGGGCGTTAATCATGAACCACATCCTCTTGGTAAATTAGGTCCTGGGAAATGGGCTGCTGATAAAGATGTTGTATGGGAATTAATACAACCAACTCTTCAGCTTGCCTCATTGTTGTTAGAAAACATCCACTCTGATTTCGTAAATCCACCTGCCCCCACCTTGGAATTTTCTGACAGTAGGCAAATAGTTTGACTCTCTATTACATGGTCCGCGAATTCCGATTGATCCAGATAGATTTCCTGACAAACTGCCGGAATGGGTTCCCTCAAGCAGTCTACCTTTGCTTCGCTCCTTCAGATCAAGAGATCTAGATCCACAGGACCCCGCTCTTGAAAATAGCAGGAAGGATCTATTATCAGAGCTGTCGAGTATTATCACATTTAAATTCAGAGAGACCTCTGATAGTTTATCGTACAATGGCCGCACTAATACTGCAATACAAAAAGATGCAGATGGCAAGCTTCTTAGAAACCAATCGTTTTAAGTCACAAAAACTACGAGCCTTTACTTCGTCCGAACGCCACAGCGTCCGAAAGGTTAGGGTATCAATGGAGGACTGCCGTTACACTCACTCATGAATGGTGAGAGTAACCTATTTCATGCTACATTGATAAATATTGATGCTTCTTTCTAGTGCGCACGCAATGGCAAATATAGCTGAATTCTCTCAAAGGATACAAGACGGGAGTTTAGAGACTTGGATTTCGAATGCAACCCCAGAGGTGAGCAGCATAGACATTCTTCGGATTGATGAGCACTAAATAGCGAAGGTATATTTCGAAAACTACCCCATCCAAGAATGTGGTTTCTTAATGGAGCAATTTGGTCTTGGGGGCGTTACACGTGGAGAAAAAAATCCTAAAGGCTCCTTATACCCCACTATAGCATTTTTCTGGACCGAATGGCCATCGGGATATTGGGTGAACTACATATCCAATTTTGTCCTAAAAACTCCTGTTCTGAGCACACGCTACCACTTTTACCCAGTACCAGTAAAGCATTTTGAAGATGTTCACCAGATGGATTTCTGGAATCAACGATCAAAGCCTTCGGTCCCTTGATGCTTGGGCTTAGGTCCCTTAACGTAAGGACCAGGTCACTCAAGTCCCACCCCTCCCAGCGGAATCACTTCTAAATGTAGATACTGGCCAATCCGAGGGATCTAAATGGAGAAGTGCGCACGCTACTTTAAAATTAAAACAGACTATGAGTGCAGAGGAACGAAGAGCTTGTCAAGCTGGCGATGAATTAATTGAGCGCGCGAAATTAAACGAAAAGTTCTTCCTCAGCAGCACCAAACAAAACGAGCATCTTAGTTGTATACTCGATTATAACGAAGGTCTTAAAGAAAAGCTTCAACTTATTGCTAATGCTGGCCCCGATGCTGTGAGTACCACGGGGCAGCAATCCACGCCAACGGATCCCGCCGAAGCGATAGAGGCGTCAATGCAGATTCAATATGAAATGCTCTTAAGTGCTGCGAGAGTCCACTGTGACGCAGTTGACTCTTATTTTGCACTGGCAAGTATTGGAAAGGTTGCTCTCGAAGTTAAAGCAAATCTATTGATGTTCAACCAAGGATTTCGAGGGTTCGCTAGGGAGCTAGCCACTTGCTGGACGGCAGAATTATTTACAGATTATGAATATATAGATGAAATCCTGGAATTCAGGCGACAGATGTTATACTCACCTGACGATAAAAATTCCAAGAAATTTACAATAGAATACAAAGAATTCGGAGACCTCGACGGCATCATAGCCGCCTATAGTAAGCTAGATACCAATCCGGAGCAATCGCTATCGAATATCGTAAAGATGACCAAAGAGTTTGATACACGATGGGGAAGTTCCCGATACGGCAGGATTTGCGCAAAGATCATGAGCTTAGCTACGGATATAGCAACGGGAGGAACAGCGGAACCATTGAATACGATTAAAGAAATCGAAAAGTTGATACAAGCGTTAATATCTTTATTAAATGGGGAAGATAACAAACCGTGTGATTCCTGGAAGAATACACTAAATACCATGATCCAACGCATGCAGGGGGTTGTGGTTGATTTGCGAAAGAAATTTTCACTATCGCTGCCTGTGGTTGATAACGATATGGAGGGTTACAATCCTTTGGCTGAGGGTGAAAGACCGACGGAGCATGAGATTGCGGTTGATGTACCGAAGGATAGTGTGATAGATGATACTCCTTAGCGGACTCGATAGATTGGCTGTTTTTGAACAAGAAGATATATAGAAGTTAAACTTTATTTGCCTTCAATTTTAATCTAGATCTGGTATTATTTTATTTATATATTAAGTTTGAGATATTAATGAAACTGCGGGCTCAAGTTGATAGGTTAACCTAAGAAGACTCTGGGAACGAAGATGGGTGGGTGATATGAAATTAAGTTACGAAGTCAGCGCCATGGACTTCAATACGTTATTCCGGGTGACGGTGATAAAAAAGTTGCATCGGCTGAAGGTAGTCCCTTTGCCCATTCCTAGTTCTTTTTTCCCAGAAGTATGCAGCTGTCCAAGAAAGTTAGGTGTGATCAAGTTATTGCAACGGATCCTTACGCTCTGTATACTGTTTTTAAGCTAGTTAAACAAGTCAGAATCATGAAAGCATGTAGCAAAAACGACATGGACATCCGAAACTTGACAATTAAACAATGCAATGGAAAAGTAAGCAATTATGCCACCCCTTATTTCCAAAGAATGTCCCCACGAGGCGCCCTATAACAAGAAATTCTCCCAGCTTCATACTCAGCGATATCAAGCTATCTCAGAGGAAACTAGGCGTTTACTCCTGGTTCCTCTTCCAGTTCCATATCTAATCCCCTATCATTCGCACCACATATCCATCACTTGCAACCAACTCCAATTTCCGCTCATTCCAAACCCAAATATTCAAACATTCGTAATAGGCAAATTCCAACCCGGCTGATTTGCACAATTAGGATTGGCACAGCAAACCGGGACCGCCTTCCCATCACCATTAGGGAACTTCCCAATGGGCATCGTCGAGCAATCATCAGAGAAAGGATGGGGAATCGTAGTATTGTTCTTGCATAGCGTACCACCGGTACCTAGGTTACGCTCACAACAGAAGAAATTGCACTGTTTTTGGTTAGGTTTTACACTCTCACTATAATAAAGTGTGAAATTGGGATACTGACTTCTCCTTGAATGCCACCACTTCCTCCATTGAGTGGAGCTCCGGATCCTTGGGGACTTGGTACTGTGAAGACGAAGCCGGCAAGAAGTGCTGCTGCAATGATGGTTTGTGTGAGGAATTGCATTTTTGTAGTTTCTGTTTTTCGAGGATTTTGTAAGTTTGAGTTTTTGTGAAGTAATTGTCTTTGATAGCCTGCTTCTCAGTAAATTTATGCGAGGAAAAGCTTAGATATATATGTATAATGTTCTTCCGTCCATTTTCTCCCTTTCTCCAGATATTTTACACATTCCATCTACTGTAGTATTCTGTTTGTATTCTAACCGACACAGCTTGAAATAGAAGTTCTTTACATCCCGTCGGAAAATACCGAAAGGAGTTTTCCAGTTCGGCTGCGCTCCCGATTTCTTGGGAGCTTTTTTGGGGAATGTGGAGATATAGGTTTATAGGAGTTCGAGGCTGTCAACGGATCGGAATGTATGCTATTTTCCAGAACCGAGAAGAATTCATGGTCATGGGTTTGTGTTTCTGTGACTCTTCGGAGACGAAGAAAAGTACTCATTCATTGACGGGTCGCTAAAGTCAGCAGTACCGACCTTTTTGGATTTCTTTAAGGCATGAAGGGAAAATTTTGAAGGATCAGAGCAGCCTATTAGGTCTTGGCACTTCTATACTCAGCCTGATGTGTAATGAAGGGATGATTCGGCTTCATAATCCAGTAATGATCGAGAGGATGGATGAATCCCGTCTGAATGTGACCTTCCAAAATAGATGGGATCATTTTCGGGGCATTTGCCTAGACGACCATCAAGTCTAGACTTTATCTATGATTTTCCTCACTTTTGCATCTACTGAACGAAATAGAATATTATCAAACATTGTAAAACTCCACTCTTACATTCAAACTTAATGACCTGGAAAACCCAATTTCAACACCATCCAATTCTAGATTCTTAACCATCCACCAATCCTAGTGACATAAAAAATTGATCCAAAGAAGATATAATCCAAAAGTAGAGTACTAGACTTATAATCTGTTGAAAACAATAAGATCAATATAATTATATAATATCGATCAAAAGCTAAGGAAAGAGCAAACGAAGTGACTAGTATAGTCATAGCGATTATGTGGAAACACATCAGGTCATTTGATTTCCGTGACACTAGTCCAGAAGTGTAGATACAAGGTCTAGAGAAGGCAAAAACACGAATTGATAGAAGCGCATTTAAAAATTCAGTGAGACACACGGTACCTAAGCACAGAAAGTATAACTACACAGATAATGGATAAATTTGAAATGATTGAGGTTTAAGTACCAAGAGAATGAATGGATGTTAATGAAAGAAGTGAATAGGTCGTTGTTCACAAATCAAATCGACCTTTCCCGAAAAGGAAAAGGTTGTCAAAACCTCAAAATCTGCTGTCAATCTTGAGTTTGACAGATAATCAAGAGATCTAGGTTGATTCCTCCATTCAAAATAGCTTCGGATTCGAGCGCAAGAATTTCCAATGTTTAATACTTCGTTCAACTCAAAGTCTTCCCTTTCTTCCATCTTCGGTCAATTTCAAGATATGCCTGTTAAACCCGGGTTGAACAGTTTCCCACAACCCAATCTTTCCACCGGATTCCTTTTTTAACCTCTCATCCTCTATCCTGAAGAATTCTTCCGCAGTTCTGATTCTTCCCGGGTGAATCTCATCCAACAACTTATAATCCTTCTTCACCACTCCATCTCTCCATGTACTCCACCAAGCCGTGAAATTTGTTCTAATAGTCATTGTTGCCTTGTCTTTTGGATCCGCATTGAATCCAGTCGGGGTGTCAGCGAATGGTCCAAGTTGCTTGAAGTATGGTTCGAAATCCGTATGAAAATATTGAGCAGGATGACCTGTAACCTTTTCGAATGCTGTTGCCATTTCGGTAAATGTGATATCGGCCATAGCAACTCCGAGATCCATCCCATTACTACGTTCAGGATGATCAAACAACCATCGAACATAAAATCCACAATCTTCCAAGTAAACGAAGGGAACAGCACCATCTCCTAATGGGACTCTCCATGTTAGGACACCATCCTCTACAGAAGGCGTCATCACTGTCTGGATTGAAATGGACATTTCGATATATGGACATGTGGTAAATAATGCCGCTCCCATTCCATTAGGGTTACTTTGGTTTTGCCATAAAATCCATTCACCAACTCTTCCTTTTGCATCATAATGACCAGCATGATATTTTTCTTGCCATCCACTCTGCTTCAATGCGTAATCCAAGTTTCCATAGACGAAAAATTTGATTCCTTCTTGAATGGCAAATTCATAAGAACGAATCGTCCAAAAGATTTCGGTTTTTTCACCAGAATTGAAACCATCAATGTTGACAAATGCTCCATCACAACCTCTGAAGCCTGCACGAAGAACATCTTCATCGGCAAAGGTTCCTTCAAGTAGTTCAACGTTACCTAAGGCGAGGAGCTCTTGAGCTCGAGCGGATGTTTTATCACGGGTTAAAGCTCGAACTTGATATTTCTTGTCGGCGACAAGAGCCTTGACGACAGGGATTCCTTGAGCTCCTGTGCCTCCGATGACGAAGATTTTGGAAGTTTGATGAGATGACATGATGTTTGTGAGTGAGCTGAAAGGTTTGATGAGAGGAGGAAGATAGAATGGGATTTTGATTTGAGTAGGTAGTGATTTTGACTTACCTCAAGGACAACTCTGAGTTTATATATCAATCAATGTCACATTTGAGAGATATAATGATTATTAATTCTTGTTTATTATGATGAAACTGAGGGATGTTCACTAAACATGTAATCAACCGTGCTGACTCATTTTGAATATGTTGAGTAAACATTCAATTGAGATTGTACGAACACAGAGAGGATGGGTAATTCACGTGCGGTCGAAGAATAGTAATCAAAAAATACACCACTAAGTGCATATCATATTGGCCAACAAACTTGATCGAACATTTCTCAAAATGGAGAAATGAAATGAATGAATGATGAGACATGACAACATGGCAGTCTATGAAGCCGAGGTACATCATTCCCATTAGTTTATGTGCGGGAAGACCAAATAGGAGGACAGATATTCAGAGGCGTCAGAATGATGAGTGATCAAGTTGTATTGAAGCGCACAGGAAGGTGTAGGATGTACGATGTATGATGTATGATGTATGATGTACGATGTACGTGAGAATATGGAGAATTGAGACGATTTAACACGATTTGAGATGTTTTCATTCGAATTCATGAGATGGGGAAGTCCAACGGATGATTCATGTGAAGTTGCACTTGCACCGGCTTGTGGGGCCCATTTCCGCTGCATCACATGACCACCCCTCGCTCCGCGCCGCGTTTAACCAACCGATTCTGGCCCAAAATATCAAATTGTGATCATGAGTTGAGAACTTTCAATAGTAAAATTCGAAAAACAAAGTGTCATCATTGTCTGTGTTTCAAGCACATCCTTTTCAAAGTTTAAGCACAATGGCAACTTCAATCTTCACCCGCAAACTCGACCTTGGATATCTCATCTACTTCCTTACCCATATACCGATTATGTTTTGTATGTTTTATCTTTTTTATAGAGTCTCTTCCACCTTTGACATGCGCATTGCTTTCTGTTTTCCCTGTCCCTGACCCTCCTAACCCTCACTGACCTCTCCCTGTCAAACCACACTGGCCCCCTCACTGACCCCCTCCCCTCTCAATCCTCACTGACACCCTCCTCCTAGTAATGGACCTCCAAGCAATCTACCCACCCCACCTCGTCCCCTCCTTCCTAACCACCATAAAAACCTATTACATAACAACTTATCACGACATATTTTTCATCTCGCCACCTATCTATTTTAAACTTTTCATCTGGTTGGAACTTTTAGTTCATGTACCTGTTAGCTTATGGGCTGTAGGGGGATTGTTGAGAGGTACGTGTCTATTTTGAGATTTTGTGGTTTTTAGTTGTTTGTGGGAGTTGAGGGAGTAGAATAGCAAAGAGGAGTCAAGTCACCGGGGAATACTTGATACATCAATGGTTGGAAACTTGACCTGCACAAGTGTGTAATAGCGATATTTGCTTTGGACCAAAGTACTTGAACTCCGTCAAAACAGCTTCTGTATTCTCCATGGAGTAAATATCAATCATTGGATCAGATTATCTACCATCTTTATCTTCATATGCATTCTCAAGATTTTAGACTACGATGTTACTTTCTCATATCTACATCTTATCTTACACGGTTCACTCATATCCAAGATATTCATATCAAGGAACAATGCCTTTCTTCTAAATTATCTCCTATTTAGTCTTTGTACTACTACCACTGCTCTCTTATTTTACATCCTCATCTCCAACTCCTCTGTCATTTCTCGTTCCCCTAACTAAAATATACCTACCGACCATATCTCTTCTACCTTCTATTTTCCAAATATATCCTCAATTATTTCTCACTCTTCCCTTCACCCGTTCCCCTCGCTCCTCCCCAGTTCTTCTCTCCTTCTCTTTCGCTCCAATCCTTTTCTCCCGCTCACAACTTCCACCAAACCCACCAAGCACCTCAAATCGACTAACACCCACCACTAGATTCCCCCTATACCCCTTTAATCCTCCTTCCCTACGCCCTCGAAGTATTTCTCACCACCTTAGTCTGCATCCACGAATATCTCTACTGGCCAATTCCTTGCTCTCAAAAAATCGATTTAACTACTCTTTATGGACCTTATATATTGTTATGTATGTATATCTATCATTTTTCTTTTACTATCCTCTCAATTAGTGTACCTCCTATTCTGCTTCCAAAAGACACATGACCTCACATCGCCGATTTATTGCTTCGTGGTTTCTACGCAGGAAGATGAATAACAGTAGATATGACTCCTATTCCCTTTCCGTTTCTCCTATCCCTTCATAAATATAACGAAATCATGAAGTTGTGAAGCTATACATACAGGTATAATATCAACAAAAAACCTAACAAATCATCTCTCCCCCTTTATTCAACAAAACAACAACTAACCAGTTAATACAAATAACTAACCTCTCATTTCTCTATAGCAATGATAATGTTCATTGACATGTTTATCCGTCTCTCGCATATCATTTCATCCTCTTCCTCTAAACCCTCCAACAAGAACAACAACAAAAAATCGAAGAAAAACATCTAATTTCGCTATAAAACCATTATCTTACAATATTTCCAATCCCAATCACAATATCAAGAGACGTTCATGCATCTGTTCATACACTCAATATTTATATATACCTGTTAATTTCTTTCAAAGATTTATATCTATTTGTTCTTTCATTTATTCATCATTCAGTGTCTTCGATTGATTGATTGATTGATTGTGTTTATCGTCATAGGCCGTAGGCCCACGCGCCTTGGCGCGTGATAACCTTAGCCATCTATTCCAGATTTGGACAAATGATGCTCAGAGGAGTATGCCTTTGAGTAGTGTACTAGCTAGCTAGGGAGGGTATTTGTATACAATTTAAGGGGCTAGGGCAGGGTTTACATGATTGCCTTCGCGACAGGTTGAAGCCAATGGCTTAGAGGTTATTATTGTGGTCATCCTCGTCCACTAGATCACTGGCTCTTGATCTCTCTCCCTTCCCCTCATGCTATTAAAACATTGTACTCGAAAACCCTTCATCCCTGATCCCCTTCCCGATACCACCAATCTAATTGCTCCTTATATACCAGAACGTACTGTAATCGCCCACCGTCAAGATTGCCTCGTCCTCATTCTGATCATCCTGCCAATAGAAAGCTTATGAAGGAGCACCAATCCTCATATGGCGTAACTATAGCATGCACAGGTAGTGGCTTGTACGGGTGTCCCAGTTCCGTAAGTAGCATACCTCCGCTGAATGAGAGCAGAGTAAGTTTCGTCATCAGCTCAGGTCCTTCAAAAGTACTCCTCCGGTGTTCCCGTGTGGAAGGTATATAAATTGTTGTCGTTTCGGTCGTGTCGATCATGGGAGGTATACGATATATAACATATACGCGTCAAAGATGTCGAGCTGTACTCTATGTCCCAGAGGAGTCTCACTCTTAAGAAGTGAGATGATTTCGTAGCGTATTGTCGTAGATGATGGTGTTGTCCTCTGTTTCGTAATAAAGGTAGTGTTGTAGAGAGCGCACCGATAATGCGACTGTCAAAAAACCGCAAACGGGTAAAAACGTCGTGATCGGGCGCCTCTTCCTCTTCCAATTACCACGACTCCATCAAATGACTCAAACTTAGCTCTGCAGACTCTCATAAGAGAGCTGGAGGTTCGTAGGATGCACCGCGTACAGGTGTTGAGTCGCCAATCAATATTCTAGTTAAATTGCTGTTACGAGGGTTGCCGTCTAGATCACGTGGAAGTGCTCTAGGCTCTCGAGGTGGTTTATAACTAGGCGTCAAGCAGGGACTTTAAGTAATGACAATAATGGTATGCAATTCGTAACTAATAGTAGAGCATACTAAATGATTGATCTTGAGCACGAAGCTCTACAATAAGGGAATCCTTCCTAGCTATATAGAGCCTCATATTCCTTGGATCACCTTAAATCACTAGTGATCTAGCATATTTGTTTATATGCACTGATGGTGCGTGCGTATGAGTTCTTAGGGTAACCGAAATCCCATAGTAAATTGAGCGAATCGAAACTGATTTGCACATAGCCCAAGCTTACGAAAACAAGTCAGCTGTTACCATCGTAACAATTGCCGGTTAACTAATTCACTAAATCACTAAATTACTAACAAGACACTTCTGGAAAAGAATTCATCAATATCCATCTATCAATATCCATCCATCTTTATAGGTGCCAAGAAACGTAATATATACCTATATACCTGTATACCTAGTTACATATATACATCATTTCCATGATCAATCCACCTGCCATCATTCCCATAATCAATCCTACAATAAGTCATCAACTATCATTCTCAAGAAAGCAAAGTAAAGTAACGTAAAAATGCTTATTCCTTTCTTCTCGACTTACTTGCCACGAGACGACATAACTGTCGAAGGCGATATCCTCTCTTTCTCTCTCTATTTCTCTCTCTCCATCCATCTAATCATTAACTAAAAAACCACATCAACATCTACCACCAACCTACCAATCTAAGCCTTCCCAACCCAACCCACATGCAAAAAAAAATCAAAGATCTTCCCGCCCTTCGCGCCCTCCACCCTCGCAATCTCCTTAACCATTTTCCTCTTCAACTTCCCATCACCTTTCAACGCTTCTTTAAGAACCGCTTCTTTAATAACCAGATAGGGTTTTGGATTTAATCTAGTTTTCTCACAGAGATCTATTTCCCCGGGGGTTAAAAGATGGTAATCGGGTGTACACGAGGGATTAAGTGGTAGTGGCGTGATTGTTGATAGTGGCTGGACTTGTATTGGTTCGCGTTTGATAAGAGGGGATTGTTGTTTGATACCGTTTGAGAGGGCGTTGTTAGTAGTACCATTTAGGAGATTTTCTTTATCGTCGTTTGGCTCGGATTTGAGGATGGAATCGGGTAAATCATGAGCAACTAATGCAGCTGCACCACTTGGAGTTTCAATGACAGGAGGAGGTTTGTTCTTTGCACTTGTAGCATATCGTTCACGATCCATGCTACCCATAGGTTGTGCTCTTTGAAGTCTCTGTTGCTTCTCTTGCTCATATTTCTCTCCACTTTTGAGATCTCCTATCTTCATTTGTCTCCACTCTTGTAATTGTTGAACTGCTAGTCGTAAATTTAACTCGTCAATGAGACCTTTGGAAAATTCCTCAAAGTCATCATGATTCATCATTCTTGCGAAAGGTTTTGCACGGGTAAGGAGATCCCTCTCTTCTTTGGTGCGCTTTTTGTCAAGAGCAACGGCTTTCCGATATTCCAAAAGGTTATGTTCAAAGATGACCTTCTTACGATCGGCTCGTTGAGTTAATCGCTGATTATATATGTTCATTACTGTCATTTTGAGTTCGAATTCCGGTTCTAATTTCCCCGTGATAGGATTGGTTCCATCACCAGGTTCGAATGACATAAGTTGAACAGCCTCCTCTGCCTCATTTGCATATTCGGTTTCGAATTCCAAACGACCAGGCATATAACCTTGAATTTCATGACATGATGGTACACTGGCTGTAGGTTTCTTTTTGGGTTGTGGAGGAGGTGCATTTTTAGCTGCCTCTTTTCGTTCCTCTATTCTTCTCTTCTTTTGCGCTTGAAATTCTTCTCGGGGTAATGCATCCATTAACTCGGTATCATGTGGACTGGCTCGTTTTGGCAATGGAAATTTCGGACTATCCAAATAAACCCTCTTGTAATGTTCTTTCACCTCATCTTTACTTCGGAATCCTCCAATATGATCTGCGATATCTGCCCAAGATCCTAATCCATAAATCTCGCAGCCTTCCAGTAACAATAGCTCCTCATCTGCCCCCCAATCTTTTGTATAAATGGGAACGGAATTTTGTTCAATGACTCGAAATGGATGAGTAGCGGGTTGATGTTGCGAGGAAGATTTTCCATCTGAGAAACATTGTACACATAGGTCATATTCATTGCAAGCAGAGTGGGCGCATCGAATTCGGACCTGTGATTGGAAATGAAGTTAGATATTAGGATAATTCCATGGGTTGGTAGATTGGATGTGAATGAAAATACCTACGGTATTAGTAATATCTGCAGAGCAAACATCACAGACATATTTAACACCACCCTCACCTCCTCGCATGGCCGTCTTCTTGCGAATGATACCCATTGTGAAGGTAGTTGTGAGGATTGACTTTGCGCCACAGTTGATCAATAATCAAAGATGATGAGATTGGAATTTGTTATTTGAGGAAAGTGATGGAATGATTGAATGGATGTGATGGTTTCTTTGATGAAATTATTTTTAGAATTAATAAGAAGTATTAAAGTAGTTGTGAGGTTGATGACTTTTGGAATATCTAATAGGCAAATGCATGCGATGAGGTTCCAAGAGTGGGTACACCGATTGTTGATGTGGCTTGACGAGGCTACGGTCTGATAAGCCAATCTTTGATTGGGTTTACGAGCCACAGGATAAGTGAGGCTGAATATTTGGGACATTCAAAAGATTTAGGAAAGAGATACCGAGGACCTACCCGGTCTATGTATTGATTATTTATCAAGTTATATTCTCTTATAATAAGTTATATATAATATGAATAGAATTAAATAGTTGATACAGTATATATATATACATATATAAGTTTACATTATTATAATTTTAAAAGTTCAATCAACCAGTTTCTACACAGATGACCCGTAGATAGACCGCTCTCCTTATCGGGTTTTGTTATCGAACTTTCGGATTTAAGGTTACGAGTAATGAATGTAACATACGGAGTACCGAATGTACGTACTGCCAGCTCGCGTTGCTCTTGGGGAGAACGAGAGACAAATAATGATGATGAAATGATAAATACTATAAGAATAGTAATTAAATGGCCGTCCCTTTATCAGATTCTCAATGAAACACCAAATTTGAAGAGATCTTAAATAGATTCCTCTATGAGATGAACTACAACCAAGCACCGAGTGATTGATGTCCCCTTTAATGCTAAGCCCAACCCTAAATTCTATATTCTTAAATTGATAACATCAAAACTTCACTCGATTTGGAAATAGGATGAGTTATTCATATCCAAAAGAAGATTCCATTGAACATCTCTATTTCCATCCTTGCTAATAAGCCACTCAATTTACTCCACGGATCCCTCAAGTATGTATGTACTCTAATATAATGTATAGAAAGAAGTACGTGCTCATCGATACACAACAGTACAAGTGAGTGAGTGAGTGTTATATTGAAACACTGTCCTGTCTAGTCATTTATCGGGATAACCTTTTTTTATTTATTTTTATTTTTATTTTTATATCTTTGAACTTTATCGAACAAAAAAAGAATTTACAGTAAGACAAGATATAGAAAGAAAAAAAAAAGAAGAGGAGATAATTTATTATTTGATTCATTCTACTTCTTTTCTCTATCACTCTCACACTCTCACACTCTCACACTCTCACACTCTCACACTCTCACACTCTCACACTCTCTCTCACAGATCTCACTCTCATATCTCACACCTCGCACTCCCATCCTCTCACCACATACAATACTAAAAACCTCCACTCACTCATTGCATTACCGATCAAATCCCCATTACTTTATCAATTCGTTGTGGTTAATAAGCTATTTTGGCGGGGCAATCGCCTGTGGGAAAGTTGTCTGGAGCTAAATCCTGACCGCAACGCACTGAGCGATCTTCCTATTCCCTCGAGGAAATACCGATACTTTTACTCCTCATTCAAATACAACCACCCGAATACAACATCAATTACAACCTTAACATCTACCTACAGTCCTACATCCTACACCCTACATCCTACATCCTACATCCTACCTCCTACATCCTACCTCCTACCTCCTACCTCCTACATCCTACATCCTACAATCCTTCCTTCTCCCCTCTTTCCCCCCTCCCCTACCGATACAATTTTGTTCTCCATCCCCAAGATGTCGTCTTGGAATATCACCAAGAGTAAGTGAAATTCATTATCTTCAATCTGGGAAGAGAGTTCAATCTACGGCCTTAGGATCAACCCTACTGCTGCTTATCAACCAAATATTCATACGAAGAAATTGATTGAGCGGGAAAGCGACACCATATCAAAAGGGAATCATCACTAATTCTCCATCAATTTTTAGAGCTGAAAGAGACGCATCTTGGTCCTCTCACATCCACCTTTTCTCGCACACCCTCTTCACAAACCCTCAGAGAATCTTCCAAAGATGAGAAATCGAGTATACCACCGTCACCATCGTCCAACGATAATGGTATAGGTACGCGCAAAGAATGATTTGAATCATGGAAAAGATACTGACCTGCAAAGCTGCTTCTGAAGCCATGGCCACTCAACCACAATCTGCTCCTCGACCGGGTATTCTCATCGTTACTCTCCACGAAGGAAATGGATTTTCCCTTCCAGATCAATATAAACAAGTCTTCAGCAATCATACTCAGAATTCATTATCGGCGGGAAATGGCTTTGGAGTCGCTGGTTCAGTTCGCTCTGGATCGTCAACCCAAGTAGCTGGATCTTACTCAAGTATGAGACCACAAACGTCAGGAGGTGGTATTCAAGTTCCTACCAACCACGGCCGGATCTCGTCCAAATATCTTCCGTATGCCTTGTTAGATTTTGATAAGATGCAAGTGTTCGTCAATGCAGTTGCAGGTTCTCCTGAAAACCCTCTATGGGCTGGAGATAACACTCAATATAAGTTTGATGTTTCCAGAGTTACCGAGTTAGCAGTTCATTTATATCTTCGAAACCCGAATGCGCCTCCAGGATCTGGTCGAAGTCAAGATATCTTCCTTGGTGTTACGCGCATCAACCCACGATTCGAAGAGAAGCATAAATATGTCGAAGACCCTAAATTGGGAAAGAAAGACAAGGAAAAGGCTGCTGCAGAATTCCAAAGAAGGGAGAGTACATTGGGACAAGTTGGACCAGAATGGTTGGATGTTCAATATGGTACTGGAAAGATTCGAATTGGTGTTGAATACGTTGAGAATAGAACACGAGCATTGAAGATTGATGATTTCGACTTGTTGAAAGTGGTTGGAAAAGGAAGTTTTGGAAAGGTTATGCAAGTCAAGAAAAAGGATACCCAACGAATTTACGCCCTCAAGACCATTCGAAAGGCTCACATCATTTCACGATCAGAAGTTGCACATACGTTGGCAGAACGATCCGTCCTCTCGCAAATCAACAATCCTTTCATCGTACCTCTCAAGTTTACCTTTCAATCACCAGACAAGTTATATTTCGTCTTGGCATTTGTCAATGGTGGTGAACTCTTCCATCATCTTCAAAAGGAGTCTCGCTTCGATATCAATCGTTCAAGATTTTACACGGCCGAACTACTGTGCGCTTTGGAATGTTTACATGGTTTCAACGTCATTTATCGTGACTTGAAACCAGAAAACATTCTATTGGATTACTCGGGTCACATTGCACTTTGTGATTTCGGTTTGTGTAAACTTGATATGAAGGATGAGGATCGTACCAACACCTTCTGTGGAACTCCCGAATACTTGGCCCCTGAATTGTTGTTGGGTCAAGGCTACACCAAAACGGTCGACTGGTGGACTCTTGGTGTTTTGCTCTATGAGATGTTGACTGGTTTACCTCCTTTCTACGATGAAAACACTAATGAGATGTATCGAAAGATTTTGAGTGAGCCATTGAACTTTCCAGGTCCTGAAATTGTTCCACCTGCTGCTAAGGATCTTTTGCAAAAACTTCTCAACAGAAAACCAGATCAAAGATTGGGTGCAAATGGTGCATCAGAAATCAAGGCACATCCTTTCTTCCACAGTATTGATTGGCGTAAATTACTTCAAAGAAAGTATGAGCCTACTTTCAAGCCTAATGTGGTATGTATTTCTTTTTTTTTTTTTTTTTTTTTTTTTTTGATGATTTTCACATACGATATACTAATAAATAATAGACGGATGCTCTTGATACCACCAACTTTGATGTAGAATTTACATCTCAAGCCCCAGCCGATTCATTGGTTGAAGGTGGACAACTATCATCAACCATGCAAGAACAATTTACAGGATGGTCTTATAATAGACCCGTTGCAGGATTAGGTGATGGTGGTGGAAGTATTAAAGATCCAAGTTTCGTAGGGAGTGTACAGGACAGATAGATTAAGGTCATGGCAAAAAGGGATCTGGTATTCTGGAAATGACCTGTGTGTGGTATGATGATGATGACGTAAACTTAGCTCGGCGTCTTTCTTTCTCTCAATATAGCATTTCGAATACAGTTGAGAGGTTTCTTCGTTTCTTCTCTCTCTCTCTCTCTTTGCTAAATTCATGGGGGTATTAGATGGAAGGAGAGGAGAAGAGGAGAGAGGAGGTGAGATGGGATGGGATGGAATAGTATGGTATGGAATAGCATGAGATGAGTTATATGGAAATGGAAATGGATATCATTTTTCTTGTTCATGTTCATATTCATATTCTGCTTCTTGTTCATGTTCCATTCTATATTCATGTTCTAATTCCTCTTGGATTGTGAAGTTGAAAATGTGATTAAAATGAAAATGGAACTAGAATCTTATACAATATATTTATTGAATCTGCTCCTTGAGATTGAGTGTTGTATTGAGAATGGAAATTGGATTTTTTTATTTTGTATAAAAAAAATAAATGGATTTAAATATTTATTTGAAAGAAATGAAAAAGTTGTAAAATTGTGACGATCACCCCGATCGTCCCGATCGGGCTAGTCTCTCGCTTGCGCTCGCTGCGCATATACAAAAACTCTTGTGCTTTTCATTCTTTTTCTCTTTAGCTTAGTATTTTCAATACAACGGGTACCTATTATCACTCTTGTATTCCCGATCGTGACATAATACTAAGCTCACCCTCTTCTTTCCCGTACGCTGGGAAGTAAAAATAATTGCGTATCGAAAAAGAACTGAACCAGAAAATCGAATTTACGAATTACGAATTAGAACTACGAATCAGAACCCGATCCACCTCCGAATACAAGAATGGCCTCACAAGCCGAATCCTCGCGCTCGCGCTCTGAACGCGGCGAGCCCGAAAGAACTGAGAACGCCGACGACGGCCCCGAAAATCCGACCAATATCACAACCCGAAAGAATAAGAGTGCAAATCGACACATAAGCATTCTCGACCCCTCTGCTGCTGAAGCCCGTCGTGGGATCAGTGAGATTACCCTCGACTTTTTGAACTGCGCCTCTTGTGAGCAGTTCGACCGACTATACTCTTCTGACGAACTCTTTGCTATACGAAACAATGTGATTGCATGGATAGACGAACACTATGATCGATTTGCAAAGCTTGGCAAAAGTATTGAGCGCCTTACAACCTCTCGTACCCGACTTTTAGAACAGAATAAGGAACTACAAACAGAGCTAAACGCTCGCTCGACTCCCGCGACCACTTTTAAGATCTCCGACCCCGAATTCTTTGAAAACTCTCCTTCTGGTATATCTTGGGAACAATGGAAAGACAAGATGCAAAATAAGATTCGCTCTACTCCGAACTCTGATCCCTTCGCTCAATTGGCTTATGTTCATAGTCGCTTGAAAGGACAACCTGCTGAACAAATCCGAACCCGCTACGATCCCGACTCTCTTGACCCTTTTACAAACGTCTCGCAAGTATTCGAAATGCTGGAAAGTATCTACGGCGATCCCAACCGGAAGCAGAACGCTCGCCGCAGGTACAGCGCTCTTTACCAACGTGCTCGCCCGTTTCCCGAGTTCTATGCTGAATTCCAACTATACGCTTCGACCGCTGGTATTACCGATCAAGACCAATTGTTTGAAGACCTTCGATACAAGCTAAGCATAGAACTCAATGATAAAATGATCACCTCGAATGCAACGATTCTTAGCGAATACGTAAAGGAATGCCAAAAATACGACTTTCTTCTTCAACAGCATAAAACCGCCAAAGCCCGGATCGAAACCCGAAAATCGTCCCGTTCCAACACCGCAACCGGTTCTCCCGCTTCGACTCCAAGGACCCTGACCTTCCCGATCAAGATCGAACCCACCTCAGCAGCCACTCCTACGAAGGCTCGTCCTGTATACAACGATTCGGTACGACAAACCCTTAGCCGTTCAGGCTCATGCTTTAAGTGTCACAAGAATGGTCACCTCGCGCACGACTGCCCTAACAAAGTACAAGTGGTAGTTGTAGACAACTCCGATAGCTCGGAAAAAAAAGGATCTCTGAAACAAAACTCCGTCTCAGAGGCTTACCAGATCGGTAAACTAACCAATCGATACCACGGAAAGGATGGCTTTGAATTCCCCTGTACAATAGAAAATAATGGCAAATCAATCTCGACTCAATTCTTACCCGACACTGGAGCAAGCGGTACGATATACGTAAACAAGAAATTGGCTGTGAAATTCGGTAGAAAAACCCATACTGTCTTAGAAACGATTGCACCACGCAAAGTGCAAGGTTATAACCAAGAACCTGCTGAGCCTATTACGCAACGGCTTAAAGCTACTATAACAATCAACTCTCGTACTTTCCCGGAAACCCACTTGTATGTGATCGACAACCTGGCTAGTGATGTCATTATTGGACGACGATGGCTCGCTCAACAGAGGGTTCTATTGAACGTCGCCGACTCGGAAATTATATGGCAAAAAAAGCCGTCTCAAGCTCCTACGCTTGAAGTGGAAGAGCCGATCATAAGGATCGCTCTGATTAACGAAGCCGCCTACCGAACGAACCTCCGAAACCACCAGAACAAATGCTTTGCTGCCACCGCTTGGGAGGTCGACCAGAT
This sequence comes from Sclerotinia minor, assembly GCA_025389075.1. Classification (NCBI taxonomy): domain Eukaryota; kingdom Fungi; phylum Ascomycota; class Leotiomycetes; order Helotiales; family Sclerotiniaceae; genus Sclerotinia; species Sclerotinia minor. The sequence continues at coordinate 1,652,745 of QRFH01000010.1, read as the reverse complement.
CCTCTACCAGCGCGAGCACCCTGTTGACGAATCCACGGACGAATCGGAAATGGATATGCTGAAACGAACTGTGCCCACTGAATACCACAACTTGATCGATATCTTCTCCAAAAAGAAAGCGGATAGGCTACCCCCACACCGAAGTAGCGATCACCAAATACGACTCGGCCAGCCTAATAACCTTACGCTCTCCCCGCTTTATAGGCATACTACGAAGGAGCTAGAGGTTTTGAAAAAGTGGATTGACGAAAACCTACGACGCGAATGGATCGTCCCGAGCCACGCTCCCTTTGGGGCACCTATTCTATTTGTGAAAAAGGCGAATGGCGATCTGCGGCTCTGTGTCGACTACCGGAAGTTGAATGCGATATCTGTAAAGGACGGCTACCCTCTGCCACGAATCGATGAGATACTCTCCCAGATGACGAAAGCGAAAGTATTTACGAAACTCGATCTACGAGCGGCTTTCAACGCTATTCGAATGCACCCCGATTCGGAAGAGCTCACTGCGTTCCAGACCTGCTTTGGACAATTTAAGTCTCGAGTATTACCCTTTGGATTATCCGGAGGGCCGGCAACATATCAGCGATTTATAAACGATCTTCTTATGGAAAACCTTGGCCGATTCTGTACTGCCTATTTGGACGATATTATTATATACTCGGAAGACCCTTTGAAGCACACTGCGCAAGTGCGGTGGGTACTGGAAAAGCTACGAAACGCTGGCCTTTCGATCGACATCAAGAAATGCGAATTCGCTGTCTCACGAGTGAAATATCTAGGTTTTTATATATCGACAGATGGCTTGGAAGTTGACCCTGAAAAAGTTAAGGACGTATTAAACTGGAAACGACCGATTACTGTTAAAGGTGTACGAGGCTTTTGGGATTCTGCGGTTTTTACCGAAAGTTTATCAGGAACTACGGACGGATTGCAAGGCCTCTCGATAAGTTGACACAGAAGGATCGCGTCTTCGATTGGGATCAGGACTGTCAGAAGGCTTTCGAGGCTCTGCGCAAAGCAGTTACGGAGGCTCCTGTATTACGATATTTCCATTACGATTTGGACACCAAGGTAGAGACCGACTCTTCGGACGGAGTTACAGGAGGCATACTATCGCAAATGGACCCTAAGACAAAGGAATGGCATCCGATCGCTTTCTTTCAAAGACAATGAACTCTGCGGAATGTAATTACGAGATCCACGACAAGGAGATGCTGGCTATACTACATGCGTTCCAGCAATGGCGTGTAGAGCTCCAAAGCACCGCGCACCCGGTCCAAGTCTATTCTGACCATCGCGCTCTCGAGGTCTTTATGAAAAACAAGAAGCTCACTGCTCGACAAGCTCGTTGGGCCGAATACCTGTCGCAATTTGATTTTCGGTTGGAGTATCGCACTGGAAAGGCAAACGGACAAGCGGATGCGCTGACTCGCCGTGATGACGACGTACAAAGCCAGAAAGAACGAATGGAAGCTAATCGTATAGGAACTCTTTTGAAACCTAAAATGCTATCATTCGAAGTGCGTAAGGATATAGAACGATGCACTGAAAACTCCGAAATATTAGCCCCGATCGCTGAAGAAATCGACCCGCAGCTAGACCTTACTTTGCGACTCCTGCAAGCCAATCGCGCTGCACCCGAAATTGAAGAACAACGAACCCTTGCCCGCACCGAGCCTAACGGAATATGGAGCTTGGTAGACGGTCTGTTGCTACGCGAGGGACGATTAATAGTACCGGATTCAATGATCAACGAGATCCCTTTGCGGACCGCTATAATCAAGGAGGCTCATGAGCAAGTGTCTACAGCGCACCCCGGTATTCGAAAGACCAAAGACCTGTTATCACGACGATACTATTGGAAAGGATTACAACAAGATGTAGAACGATATATTCACAATTGCAATATATGCCGACGATCCCATGTACCTCGCGATAAGACTCCCGGTTTGTTACAGCCTTTGCCAATTCCCGAACGCCCTTGGCAGCATTTGACCATGGACTTTAAGAGTTTCCCGAAATCAAAGAATGGCTATGATGCGATTTTGGTGTTTATGTGCCGACTAAGCAAGAGATCAACGACAATACCCTGCCACCAGACTGCAGACTCGAAGGACCTCGCGCGTATGTTTTTAGAACGCATCTATTCGTACTACGGACCTCCTGAAAGTATCGTTTCGGACCGCGGACCCCAATTCATATCGGATTTTTGGACAGAGATTTGCAATATTCTAGGGATCAAGATGAAGCTATCGACCGCCGACCACCCCTCAAACCGATGGCCAAACCGAGAATATGAACCAGTATATAGACCAGCGCTTGCGACCCTTTGTAAATTTCTATCAGGACGATTGGGATGAGCTAATCCCTATAGTGGACTTCGCACAAGCTACTCTATTACAGGAATCAATTGGACAGACGCCTTTCTTTACGACTCTTGGCTTTGAGCCCCGTACAAGCTTTGATTGGAACGAAATTCCGGCCGAAACCCCAGCCGCCGTTCGATGGAATAGACAGGAAGCTCAGGATTGGATGGGGAGACTGTACCGAGCTTGGGAGACTGCGCGTTCGAATATGGCAGTCGCTCAAGAGCGCCAACAAGTTCAAGCAAATAGGAAACGTCGGAAAGTCGACTTCGACATTGGAGATATGGTCTTTGTAAGCACGAAATCGTGGCGTACGAGTCGCCCAAGCCGCAAGCTTGGTGATCAAATGAGCGGCCCGTATAAGATAATCGAAAAACGAGGGCACGCTTTCAAACTAGACTTACCCGCTGAGATCAAAGTATACCCTTTCTTCAATCCAGAAAAGCTTCGGAAGGCCTCTAACGATCCGCTCCCCGGACAAATCGAATCGCCGCCTGCACCAGAAGACATTGATGGCGATTTGGAATGGGAGATCGAAAAGATACTGTCGGTTCGAAAAGTTTATGGTTTATTGCGTTACAGGGTTAAATGGCGTGGATTCGATACGGATTTGAACGAATACTCGCCTACGGACTTGAAGAACTCTCCGCTTGCGCTGAAGGCATTTCACAACGAATATCCGGCTCTACCAGGGCCGCCACGGAACCTGGGCTATTGGTTACAATGCGCCTTGGAGGAAAAGGAACCGGAGGACCGCGCAGACGACAATGAAGGTGTTTCCCCAGCCTGAGGGCAGGCCTAGCTTTTTCAAAGGGGGGGTATTGTGACGATCACCCCGATCGTCCCGATCGGGCTAGTCTCTCGCTTGCGCTCGCTGCGCATATACAAAAACTCTTGTGCTTTTCATTCTTTTTCTCTTTAGCTTAGTATTTTCAATACAACGGGTACCTATTATCACTCTTGTATTCCCGATCGTGACAAAAATAAGAATATATAAATTTTTTTTTAAAAAAAAGTTTTAATTATTTAAATATTTTTATTTAAAAAAAATATTAATATTAATATTTTATACTATTAAAAAAATTTAATAAAAAGATTTAGTAATTAAAGATTTAATATATATATATATATATATTAAAAAAATATAATTATATTAAAGTTTTATTTAATATTATAAAAAATTATTTAAAATATGTTTTAAAAGTCAAAAGAGAGTAAGTGAGTATAATTAATTTTAATCTTAGTAATCTGATTCTAGATTTATTGTTCTTTTTGATATTCTCGGTCTGGATTGGGTAATGGAGGGGAGTAAGAGTTGATATGCTTTGTAGAAGTTAAAAGAATGTTGATTTGATATATGATATGTGATGTAATGTGTTGATTGGTTAGGCTGTTGATAATTATTTTGTAATCTTTTGATCTTTTGATCATGTAGGAGATGAGATGGATGGATGGATGGAGGTGTTTTGATAGATAGTTGAATAGAGGTTGTGTATGTACTCAGGTCTTTTTTCTTGGCTTTCAATTCGTATGTACTCTGTAGACTTTGTGAGCTCGCATATTATTGGTTGGTCAGTCAGTGATCAGTGTGGTGGATTGAGTGGATGAAATGCGATGGATGGATAAAATGGACGTCATAAGCGATGGATGGATGCGATGGGATGGGATGTTGATGTTGGCTACAAATGAATCAACAAGTGTTTAACCCCTCATTCTCTTGTTCTTCTTTCAGGATACTCAGTCATATTCATCAAAAGCTTCACATTCGAGTTTCGATCTTTATCGTTGAGCGAGAGGTATGTTATTTTTTTTGGTTATATATATAAAAGGATTGACTTGCATCTCCCAAGGATTCAAGGAATAGAGTAATAGGAGGGGGGACCTTACCTACTCTTCTATCTGCCTACCCCACCTATACACCGAAGTTTCCAGAGAGAGTTCCCATGAATATTTTGTCAATAAATATTTCATTACCTACTGCTTATTATTCTTGTCAACTGACAAATATACTTTATTCGCAGATTCTTTCACACGTTCGGAGATACTAGGAATATTACCTTTGACTTTCGGAGAACTTAAGCTCGATCTTGTACTTGTGGAGGAGGAATATAAAGGCATGTTTACTCTTTTCTTCTGACATTGGACATTTTGTAATATACCTACCTACCTGTCCGCACGGAAATCTACTTCAAGGACTATTGAGAACGATTCTTGAAGGATCACTGCTCACATTACGATTATTAATCCTCCTATCATTTGATATCTTGTCTTGATTCTAACTATATCATCAAGCAGTTTCCTCTCAATCTTATACCCAGCCACTTCAACAATACCCTACAAAATGCCTCAAGCTACCGAGCTCAAATCATGGAGTGCTCTCCAATCTCACCATGATGCCGTTGGACGAAACTTTGTCCTCAAGGAAGAATTCAAAAAGGATCCTCAAAGATTCGAAAAGTTATCCAAAACTTTCAAGAACACTGCCGATAACTCGGAGATCCTTTTTGATTTCTCCAAGAACTTGATTAATGAAGATACACTCAAGGCGTTGGTGGCAGTTGCGAAGGAAGCTGGATTGGAGAAATTGCGCGATGAGATGTTTGCTGGGGAAAAGATCAACTTTACCGAAGATCGTGCTGTTCTTCATGTTGCTTTGAGAAATGTTACAAGTGATCCTATTAATGTCGATGGTCAAGATGTTATGCCAGGTGTTAATAAGGAGTTGAAACATATGGAGGAATTCTCAGAACAGATTAGAAGTGGAGAGTGGAAGGGTTACACTGGAAAGCCATTGACTAACATTGTCAACATTGGTATTGGTGGTTCTGATCTGTGAGTTTTGAGATATAACAACTCCGAGGATCATGGCTAATTGGTTACAGTGGTCCAGTTATGGTTACTGAAGCTCTCAAGTACTATGGTGCTAGAGAACAAACCCTTCACTTCGTTTCTAATATCGACGGTACACATATGGCTGAAGCTCTGAGAGTTTCTGATCCAGAAACTACTCTCTTCTTAGTTGCTTCTAAGACTTTTACCACTGCAGAGACTGTTACCAATGCCAATTCTGCAAAAGAATGGTTCTTGAAGAAGACTGATGGAAAGGGTGATATCGCTAAACACTTTGTTGCTCTTTCAACCAATGAAGCTGAAGTTACCAAGTTCGGTATTGATGCTAAGAACATGTTCGGTTTCGAAAGTTGGGTTGGAGGTAGATACAGTGTTTGGAGTGCAATTGGTTTGAGTGTTGCTATTCACATTGGTTTCAAGAATTTCCATGAATTGTTATCTGGAGCTCATGCTATGGATATGCATTTCAAGAATACTCCACTCGAGGAAAACATTCCAGTTATTGGTGGTCTTTTGAGTGTTTGGTATTCTGATTTCTTTGGTGCTCAAACTCATTTGGTTGCTCCGTAAGTTTTGCTGATGCCTTGTGAACGAACATAACTAATGGGTAAATAGATTTGATCAATACCTTCACCGTTTCCCAGCTTACCTTCAACAACTTTCTATGGAATCTAACGGTAAAGCTGTCTCCCGTGATGGTAAGATCGTTCGTTATACCACTGGTCCAATTCTCTTTGGTGAACCAGCTACAAATGCTCAACACTCTTTCTTCCAACTTGTTCACCAAGGTACCAAGTTGATCCCAACTGATTTCATTATGGCTGCCGAATCTCACAACCCAATTGATAACAACAAACATCAAAAGATGTTGGCTTCAAACTTCTTCGCTCAAGCTGAGGCTCTCATGATTGGAAAAGGAGAGGATGAATTAAAGGCTGAAAACACACCACCTGAGTTATACAAGCACAAGACATTCTTGGGCAACAGACCCACTACATCAATTCTTGCCCAAAAGATTACTCCCGGTACTCTTGGTGCTTTAATCGTTTACTACGAACATCTTACATTTACTGAAGGAGCTGTTTGGAATATTAACAGTTTTGATCAATGGGGTGTTGAGTTGGGTAAGAGCTTAGCCAAGAAGATTCAAGCAGAGTTGGATGTTAGTGGAGATGTTGGGGAACATGATGCTAGTACTGGTGGATTGATTAAGGCTTTTAAGAAGAAAGCTAATATTTAAATGAGGAATGGAGATATGTGAAGTGGTAATTGTGATGGAGAAAAATGGAAAGAAAATTTTAGGTTTTTTGTTGATATGTTGTTATGAGTGATATGGAATGGGAAAGGGAAGATTTTTTTAAATAAAAAAAAATGAATTAAGATGATTTTGTGTCTGGATATGGTGTGAGTGGATGGATGGATGGATGATTGGTTGGCTGGCTGGCTGGTCATAAGTTGATGATTCGTTCAATTAATTGGGGATTAGTTGGGGATTTGATCTTATGATGTGATGGGTGTAGGAATGAATTGAATGAATTGAATGAATTGAATGAATTGAATGAATTGAATGAATTGAATGAATTGAATGAATTGAATGAATTGAATGAATTGAATGAATTGAATGAATTGAATGAATTGAATGAATTGAATGAATTGAACGAATATAAACATGAATATTGAATATAAATTAAAAATAGCTAGATAACTTTTGAAAAGTGTTTACTTATATATATGTTTATATATATGTTTTCCACCAGAACAGGAATGAAGGCTTTATATACTCTAAAACATAGCTTCGAACACCAGAACTGAACTACGGAGCGGAAGCGGATGCGGAGTACTGTAAGGAGATCCGAAGCGGCCGTCGGACCGATCGTTAGCGTGGAGTTTACATTTGTGGGATGGGATGTGGGGGGTTGTTAGTTTTTTGAGATCTGGTGGATTGGGATTTTATTACGGAATAACTCTGAGATTTTATTTGATTGATTGATTGATTGATTGATATTTGGGGTTTTTGATGCGATGAGATGAGAGGGTAAGAAGGGATTTTATTTTATTTGATTTGATTTGATTTGAATTTGAATTTGACTGGACTTGATTTGTGAGGGGTTTTGTGAGGGATTGGGGATTTGTGAATTCGGATTTGGGATTTGGAGCGAACGAAGGATCTGCGAAGGGAGAGTTGAGTTAGTTGAGTTTAGGTGAGGGTTTGGGAGTTGGGAATTGGGAGTTGAGGGTTTGAGGAGATTGAGCGCATTCGATTTGTGGACATCGAGTTCGACATCGAGTGCGACTTCAAATTCGAGACGTGGATTTTAAGTTGGGTGGATGAGGAGAAGAAAGAATAAGACTGAGAACGAGAACGAGTATAGGGAATAGGGAATACGCAATACACGATTCGCAATCGAAGATTCACCCCCACCCTACCTACCACGCGGCGCGCGAAATATTATACTTACTCATTTACCTACCTACCTACCTCTACCACCGACACCTTTCGCACTTAAGAATCTAAGAACAAGCGGAATATAATCATCATGCGCACAGATTCTGTTTCCCTCCTTACCCTACGACTAGGATTGGGATTTTTGAGTTTGATACAACCTATATTTGGACATAGGAATGGGAATGGTGAATTGCTAGGAAGTGGGAGTGGGAGTGGGGAGATAGATGAGGAGAGGTTGCCGTTGCCGAGTTATCATTTTGGGGCGGGGATTATGGTTGAGTGTATGGAGAGGGATGTGTAAGTTTTGGTTCCTTTTCTTTGCTTTGCTTTTTTGGGAGGGGGTTGGGGATAGGGATGGGGAGGGATGAGGATTTGTGGGGAAGGGGAAAAGGGAGGGGAAAAGGGAGGAAAAGGGAGGAAAAGAGCGTATTGAGGGAAGATGAAAAGAGTGGAGGGAGGGTGGCAGTTCGACGGTCTTCGGCACACACACGCACATGTATACACGTACATCCGCGCGCTCGAATCGAAGAATACTATAATATTTGGGGTTTGGGTTTACGGAAGGAGAAGAGGGATAACAATACTTGGATGCCAGTAGGGCATGGGAAAGACAGAGAGTGGATAAGGGAAGATGAATGAAAAAACATTCGAGCGCAGCGAGCTTGGGGGTTTGGAGGCTTGCCCCCATGAAAAAGATTAAATAAATCGGGGCTCGGAAAGAGAAGCTATGAGGGTATTGTGGAAGATTATACTGGACGACGATTGCGAGTCAGCATACGACTACGATTTCGAATACGAATTGTGTGTGCTGGAGACTATGGATGAGATTGAGAGCCATTTGGGAAAGAAATTACTATTATCTTAAGGTTTTTTTAAAAATGCACGAAACTGAATAGAGAGAGCTGGAAAAGGATCCATTACTGAAATTCGGAAAAGAGAGATGCAAGTTTGAAGGATAAGATGAATAGATGGACAAAGCGAAAATGAGGACTTATGAATAAAAACTAACTTTTTTATCAGTAATACAGGAGAACATGTTCAACTCGATGATAATTCTTTAAAATACATACCATTTCCGATATGTAATGAAACGGGAAAGCCATTGGAATTGAAATATGGAGTTGAAGAAGGTTGGTTTTTTCTTCTAATGTTGATACATACAAAAAAAGACAACCTACTAACTCTTTTCACCAAACACAGAACTCAATTGTACAATTCCATTAATAACAGATCCATTTTTTCACCTCTTAGAATTCTACATCCACTCCGATGCCCCTCTATCCTGTCGTCTTCCATCTCGTCCAGCTCCAACGGTTCATCACGTAAACAGCTATCCAAATTACAAACAAGAATACATTCCATTAACTTTCGCCCTTTCGGGAACCCTCCAACTATCTCATCTACATATCTCGACTCATTTAAACGTCCTCCTTCACAGTGTCCCGAAACATCATTTACAAAAACACGATTCAGGGGTTATTGATAGTGGAGTCGCTTATAGTACTAGTCCTTTAAGTCATATTACTGGACCAGCAGCTTTGACGAAGAAACTGATTATTGGTGATGAATTACCATTAAGATTAAGTGTGAGATGGTTCCCTACACCATTGTTACCGAGGGAAAATGGAAAGGTAGAATGGAATGGATTAGGAGGTCATGTTGGTTGGGTCACGATTGGGTATATTATTTTAGCGTTTGGAGCTGGGGCGACGGTTATGGGTGCTTATATGGTGGGGTGGGAAGTTCCGCGTAGGATGAAGGGGTGGAGTGGGAGATTGGCGAGAGCGGGGGGGTTGAGTGGTGGGGTGGGGAAGAGCCTCGGTGGGGCTACGCCGTTGGGTTATGGGATTAAGGGGAATGGGAATGGGAATGCTTATGTGAATGGGGGGACGGTGGGGAATGGGTGGGGGTTTGTTGGGGGTGGTGCGGTGGGAAGGGATGGGAAGAGGGATTAGATGGTATTTGGGTTTGGGTGGTTGGTTGCTGATTATAAGGTGGATTTCTTGATGGGTGGTTAGTTGTGTTATTTTTTCTAGGAGGTATTGTGGATTATGTTGATGTTGATGTTGATGTTGATGTTGATGACGTTTGTGATGTTTGTGATGGATGTATGAATGAATAGATAGATGGAAAATTATTTTGTTAAAAAAGAAGAAGCGAAAGAAGAAGAGAAGAGTTGATAAGATAATACACTGGTTTTCTGAGTTTGAATTTTATTGTATTAGTATTATAATACTATTTATTTATTTATTTATTATATTTATATTCCTCAAATTTGATATAACGTAACTTATGGTGAACCGGGTCATATGTGTTACGTCCACTACGACAAGTACGTCACATAACCCTAGAACACGTGATGGAACGGTGAGGAACGACCGTTCCTAGGAACAACCAGGAACGTTCGCTCCAAGGAACGTTCGCTCCCAGGAACGACGATTCCTAGCTAGCCATAGGCATGAAGGTCTATATAATCAAGATGGATTTCCTTTGTATAGAGCTTCGTGCTCAAGATCAATCATTTAGTATACCATACTATTAGTTACGAATTGCATCACACTATTGTCATTACTTTAAGTCCCTGCTTGACGCCTAGTTATAAACCTACCTCGAGAGCCTAGAGCACTTCCACATGATCTAGACGGCAAACCTCGTAACAATATGGGGAACCGGGTCAGGTACCTTTACACCAAAATTTTGGTGTAAAGGTACTCATAGCAACTTTTTATATCTCTATGAATATTAGAGATATAGCTTAGATATTTTAAAGTATAATATAATCAATATAAATATTGATTATGATAAAGTATTATATAAATATACAAATATATAATAAAGATATTAGAGTTTCTTTAAATTTTTCATTTTTGCCTAATAAAAATTACTATGGGAATTTTTAAAATCGTATTAATTCAAGAACAAAATTCTTTATGATTGTTTTATAACTCTAATACTATATTTTTATTGGATATTGAACTAAATTATTAAAGCTTTAAAGTTTATCTTTAATATTTGTAGAGTTATAAGAATGTCACAAACCACGACCATAGTATACAATAAAAACAAGTACGGGGGTCCTTATCGATAAGGAATCCTAGGACAAGTGTCCTAGGATAAAATGTGCCCCAGGATAATAATTATCCTAGGAGCTATATCGTCCCAGGATTAGTGTCCTGAGGCAAATAGTTGGATCACGTGATGGAGCCCTGGGAGCCTTCAGAGCTCCTAAAGCTCCAGGAGCCTTGAGGAGCCAGGAAGCTCCTAGAGGCTCCCTCTACGGATTAGTATATAGTTAGAATAGTTTCATAGTTTAAGAGCTTCGTGCTCAACTTAATTATCAATTAGTTTACCTACATTCTACTTGATCTAGTAACGACTTCACTTCCAAGTGAATACCAGTGATAGAGCCTTAACCCATAACTACCAACCGACGAAACCTCAGGCAGCCGCTGCCTCCAGTACAGCATCGTTACAAAGAAATCGCTATAATGTTACGAGGTTTGCCGTCTAGATCACGTGGAAGTGCTCTAGGCTCTCGAGGTGGTTTATAACTAGGCGTCAAGCAGGGACTTAAAGTAATGACAATAGTGTGATGCAATTCGTAACTAATAGTATGGTATACTAAATGATTGATCTTGAGCACGAAGCTCTATACAAAGGAAATCCATCTTGATTATATAGACCTTCGTATTCCAACATTGGAGCGATGGAGCTGGGGAGCGAGATTCGAATCTCGCTCCTTCGCTCCCTCGCTCCCCTTCACAAGACTATTCATGTGATCCTATAACACGTGATAATAATTATATTTATTTATTTATTTATTTATATTGATTAACGTCTACTTCGAACCTCCCTTGGGGTATTGAGACGTGCTAAGATAAGGAGCTTTTAAGCGGCGTGATCGTCGCAGCCAAATTTAACAGTTTAACTTCAATGCCAGGGGCTGTTCGCTCCTTTGCGTAACGTGATAATAATTATAATGTTACAACGTAACATATAAGTACCTTTACACCAAAATTTTAGTGTAAAGGTACCTGACCCGGTTCCCCATATGACCCGGTTCACCATAAGTTACGTTATATTAATTTATTTATTGAATTTATAAAAGGATTTGAAATAGTTGATTTTTAATGTAAAAGCATACTTCGCTAAGCCCCCGGCCCTCTTTAAAGGCTAGACCGAGTATATTATTAATATAATCGATTTCAAATCAACAGTTGTATTATTATTATTATTATTATTGTGATTAACGTCTACTCTGACCTCCCGAGGGGTATTTAGACGTGCTAAGCTAAGGGGATTAACTACAGACAGCTGTTGACCTCCTTAATTAACAATTTAGCATCTGAGAAGGGGACTGTTCGTCCCTTTGCGTGAACGCCCTGTCCACTCAGTTGTGGCGAGTGTGTGTGTGACTGTTATTTTATAAGTGCGTGTGGAAGGGCTCGCAAGGCCTATCTTTATACATTCCCATTCTGTAGCTAGAGGGTGGGGGAGTGAGGGGGGCGCCATTTGGTTAGCTAGGCGTCAGTGTTTGCACACCAGTGTGTGTTTTTAGTGAAATGTAGAGAGGGGAAGAGCTAAGTTGTCGGATAGCCCAGTTGGAGAAGTCAAGTGGATTGTGGCGTGTTGTGCTCTGCTTTTGAGCGAGGGGAAGAGAGGGATTTTGAGGGGTGGCACAGGGTCAGTACAGCGGGCATACTTGGGTATAGAACTTTGAGACCCGCAAGAGCTCTGCGAACGTGTCTGGAGCACGTAGAAGCTTGTGGATATACATGATCGTCTGCCAGGTGGTGGTGATGGCGCTTCGTGGTGCAGTTGGCCACTGACCACGTGTCTCATTGTTGATGGGGCATTTGAAAAAGTGGAAGGGTTCTTTCTCTTGCCCACAGGTGCATCTCAGCTGGTTGTCCCCGTGCTTGAACCGGCGGTGGTAGTCTGCGAAGTCGCCGTGCCCCGTTCGCATTGCTAACAGTCGATGCAGCACGCCCCTTGGCAGTGACAATTCCCTGGGCTCTCTTGTGCTGTATGAAGGATGCCATGCTGAGTAGGTGCTAGATAGCGTAGTCCTAGCTTCCCCCCACCAGCAGTCCTCCGCCTGAGTACAGAGTTCTCTGTAGAATGAGCGCACCCCACTTACCGTAGGGGTGTTAGCTAGGCCTCGATCCATCATGCCCACTGCTCCATCATTCGCCAGGCGGTCTGCCTCTTCGTTGCCTTCGATCCCCATGTGTCCAGGTGACCATTTAGCTTCTATGTCGTGTTTTGCCATCGCTCTGTGGCACTTGCGGAAGGCCCACTGTGACGTGGTCGGGGCATTACCTCTCATGCACCATATGACGGAGGTGCTATCGATGCAGAGCCATATCTTGCCAGAGGGCTGGTCCGTGGTCAGGTTGAGCAGGTGCTCGAGCCCACGCCACGCTCCGATCGCTTCCGCGTCGAACACATGTGAGGTCTCGTGGATCTGACCTTTCCCAGCTGCTACTCTCTGCCTGCCATGGTATATCGCGTAGCCGTACCCAACATGGTGCTGGCTATCGACCCATCGTTCTGATCCGTCCGAGAAGATCGTGAATCCTCGGACGGTAACTGCGGCCACCATTCTTTGAACGCCAGCGCGGCCTCCTCTTTGGAAAATCCTTTCGTAGGGTTGGTCCGACATTCACGCGAGAAATGTGGCCTGAGCAGTTGGGGCCTCTCCGTCTCAGGGATTAGGCGTCCAAGTCGCTGTAGTCTAGTTGTAGGGCTTTTCGGAGTGCCTGCCTTCTTCCCCGCTCTCCTGATGATGGGTTCAAGCCGCCTTACCAAAGGGTTTCTAAAGTCGACTGTCTGGAGCCGGAGGGCGAACCTGAGCTTGGCCTTCTCCAACGCCACCCACCCTGAGGGGAGACCTGCTTCCTTGATCAACGCGACTATCGGCGTGGTCTTGTATACTGGTATCGTGCCTCGTGCGGCAGTGTTGATGACCTTGTCTATCAGCTTCAAATGTGCTTTCATGCTCATGGAGCGATCAGGCCCGTGTTGACCTAAACCGGGCTTGGTCATGCCTGCGTACCAAACCTCGGTTCCATAGAGCGCTACCGGAAGCACGCAAGTGATCACTGCTTTCCTTAGATATGACGCTGGCGGCCCATGAACCGTTCTTGCAATCGACCTGATGTGAGCAGACACCTTCATAGCTTTGGTCGTTCGCTCTTTGACATGTTGTAAGAAGGACAGTCGTCTGTCAAAGTACACCCCTAGCCATCGCAGTGTTGGTGTCGTTTTCGCAGTGGTTGCAATTGGGACAGGGGTGATTACCAAATCCTGGTTGACTACCAACGGCGGGTTGTCGGTTGTGTGCCTCCGAGTTATGTGGAGTAGCTCAAACTTTTCGGGCGCGAATGAGATTTTGTTATCTTCACCCCACTTGATGATTTTCCGGACGCGTCGTTGTAGGACCTTCGCATTGGTAGAAAAGTCCTTTGAACAGTGAAAAATACTGATATCATCTGCATACCCGAACTGTGTGTCTTTATCTCGGATCAACAGTTGTATAATACTTTCTAGTTTATTATTAAGGAGCTGGGATTTCATAATTGTAGTTTTGTATACATTTCAGTTAGGAAAATCAATAGTCTTCTATAATAACTTCAGCAGTATATATATGATTCCTTGGATATTTGATAGTAATCCTATGATTTAAATAAAATATTCTTATTTACAAGCATGGAAATCATCCTAGTAGAAGCAGAGTCAGAATCCTAAAGTGCGGTTTCTAATTCCGAATACTTTAGAAGTTCGGATTGAAGATTCTATTGTATTAGATATCAGTAGCCAGACATATCTTTTGAGGGAAATGATGGAGAAGAAGATGTTGAGTGATATTTGTAAGTCAACGGATAGCTGACCTCGGTATGTGGATCAGAATCGCAGGGGGAAGAATTCTTGATGTGATATAATTTATCATCTAATTGCTTGGAAGAAACTACAAGTCTGAGTTTTTGAGCAATTGCTGAAGACATGGTATCCTGTTTTACATATCAAAAAGGGGGAGTAGAATAACATCGAGAGCTTAGTCCAACCTTTAGCTTGAGGGTGTATTGGAGCTTTCGATTGATGATATGATACAGAATACATGATTCATGAAAGTTGGAGTAAAGACCTTTGTATATAAGAAAATAAAACTCAACTAATATCTCCACACTACAGAAAATCGTAGGAGGCCGCATCTGCTGGGGTGCTACTTGGGGAAAATGTGTCACGTGATTATTTACACCGGAGAATGAATAGAAGAATCTAGTTTTCAGACTAATGATACGGGTAATGGGAATACAGATGATGTGTGGGAGATCAGAAACTGTTTGGAAAAAGGATGGAGAGTCTGGTCTTTCTATGGTATGATGTATGACTTGGTGTATAGAAGGGGTTACATCCTCAGGTCGTTGTATGTAGACCATTAGACACATCTGGTGACAGCATATCATCTATCATCTATCACCTATCACCAAGATTTATAAATCAATTGACTGAAACTTTGCGAATTCAATAATTTCTCGAGAATTGTACGGTTATCACTGATACTCTGTGTATCCGGCCGTTATACTGTCGTGCCTTCCTTTCTTAACCTCGAAAAGAAATAAAAAAAAGAATTGCACTTGCACTCGGATTTCAAACCTCTCCCTTTCACTTTACTTTACCTGACCATCACTTGCTTACTTATCCTCAAAAGAAAAATGATTTCTCGAATCCATGTTTGCGCATACAGTGATCAAAGGGATTGCTGGGAGACCGAGACGATGGTTTGAAAAATCTCAGATACCATTGATTTGGATAGACAACCTCATCATATACTTGAAGTCCACCAGTCGCACACTTCGTGAATATCTCAGTGCAGGCGATCGATGAGGTGACTGAGGGCAAAGAGGTATAGATACAATGGCTCAGAGAACTCTGCTAAAACTACTTCACCATGTATGTTTGATTTCGTGAGTCGCGCATCCCATAATGTAAGCAAGTCGACGATTAACAAGAGAATATAGAAACGTCTTTGATGGCTCGACATATTTCTCTCTGGCAGCCTTAGGACAAAGACAGCTTTACCGTCGACGGATTAATTGGGATCCGCCAGTCGCACATCTTGACGCGCAATCAAGTGCTTGTATTTATTTACCTCGACCGCAGTCGTCAATGCCAATGCCAATGCCGAAGCAATTGGATTTCAGGTATAGGACGTGCAAGGCAGTACTGCAGGACTCCTCGGACATTGAATTGAGGTAAAAGTAACCTGATTCAATTCGTTCATTCCACATTTGAGTTGATGGTTAGCATTCCCAGTCAATCCACACATACGAAGGAAAGGGCTAATTGTTGCGACACATCTCAGTTTGACAAGTCAAACCCAATGATGATGATGATAGGTTTCCGTTCAAAGCTAAATACATGCGAAAATGTTCCAGAACAGGTTTTTGTTCCTGGCTTGCTTTGTTCAAAAGTTGCTGTCGATACAGAACCTAGTAAGGATTACCAACACATGTTAGTATCAATTGACGACCAAGGCAAATTATTTCGTATGTTCCTTTTGTTCGTACCTCCAACATATTCAATTCATTTCTTCGTCAACCTTTCGTCATAAACAGCTCGAGGAACGCCAATCCAATACTCCGATGCCATATATCAACGAAGCTGTACACAAATCATCATAACTCTCATATGCCGAGGGTATTATGGACCGAGAAGAACATTGCATGGATCTGATGGGAACCCTGGGTGCATTTTCATCGTCTTTTTGCCCCAGAATCAACTCGTATCATGGAGAAAATCACTTACCCTTTGTCCAAGGTGGTATCGGTGGTATCAAGGACAGAGGTTGTCATCCTCGAAGAATCGTGTCTGCTTGTCTGCTTGTCTGCTGTGGTCTACTCAAATAATCCAAGGAGCCAATCAAACAATAAGTGGGGGGGGGGCGGTTACAAGGTTAAATCGTACGAAACACTAGAATCCCCGAGTTATTTGGTCCTCTTTCACCTCCTCAATGTCACTTCATTCAGTACCGGTACGGAGGTACACTTATGTCGGTGTATTCTTTTGGTGCAACGCCGGGAGGAAACACTGAAAATCCCAGTCAAGGAAAGAATCGATAAATCGCTACAGATATCGCAATTTATATCATCAACCCTTTTTTATGTCGTAAAGGCTAAAGCTTACCGCCCACGGGACACGTGCAGGTCAAACAGAAGGCGTGGGCGACACACCTTCGTAGGCCTACGGCGGCATCATGGCATATACCTTCACCATACATTTACCTCCCACTATCATGCATTCAAACATTCAAATCAACTTTTCGAGGAGGCGTACTATGCGTGAAGATTTAGCACCTGCGTCGTCCAAATGATATTGACTTCGCAATACCAAGTTTATTGTCAAATTCATTTTATTTCCACCAAAGAAATGTACCTTACTGTTCGCCACCATCAACCCATAATATGCTCCCACATCGATTTGGAAAGGCAACAAGATGCCCCAAAATCCGTCAAATTGGACCTCCTACACCATTCTACGAGACTATCACATGGTTATATAGTCATATGTGGAGAAGGCGAATAATCATCCTCACATCACCTCAAGAGCAATGGTAGACTACTTCGGAGGGCACCTCCAGTCCTAGTGTCTTGCAATTTCTCAAAAGTTCACCAACCTTTCAACATTTCTCCAATGTTGCATTCCGAATCAACAAATGCGCCACGATCATTTGGACAATGTATATTCAGCTAAAATTGCAAGAGGAACATAGCAAGCCAAAGATATAGCCGAAGGTCGTTTAATATGATGCGCAATACAATATTGCGACTGACGATAGTCGTATGGGCTGTGGAAATTTCTTCAAAGACTGGAGGAAGGAGATTTTTTCCCCCGTATCATTGAGAATGATAGCATCGTCATTTGACTCCTGTATATTCGGGATGATGATCAAAATCTGCCGTGCGAAACGAAAATGGCGTTACCACCAATCGAATATCTCTCTCTGGAGACGTCCTGAGAAGGACCATCCTCCTCTCGGGTATTTCTTTCCCACCGGAAGAGGTTTCCGTCTCACTAATAAATGCCAACCTCCATTTCGAATTACGATTCCCGAACACAATTCCCTCTCCAGGAGCTTTTGCGCGGGGAAAAAATAATAATAGAAGAAATAAGGATCGAAAAGCAGTTACTTCTTGAATTGCGTATAAATCTTAAGATTTTTAAGTTGATGGGAATTTGTTACTATGTGTTGTGTAGATTGAGAATTCGCATCAGGTTTTGGGCACCCGTTTCCTCCAGTGAAGGCTGTCGTGACGTTGATGTCTCGTGAGGTAATCTGGGTTGTCCAGAAGCGGCATGTAAGATCCATTGAGAATGCGTATTGGGAGAAAACCTTCTTTGGATTACTTCAATCGGCTGGAAATACGTCGGCCCACCACACGCATTCATGGCATCATCCAGATGATACTTCGAAATGCGACGTCGGAAACGAAAGACGTCTTCCAGTGCGTTTGGAAATCGGCTTAAAAATTTCCTGGCAGTTTCTTGAAGCATCGTCATGAAGACTCCAGCAACAGGGAAACTACTATAGGATTCTGCTAAAATTTCGGTGGCCAATTTTATGGATGCTACCCCATCTTTTCCAAATTCTTTATCAATTTCAGGAAAGGCTCGAATGAGAACCTCTGACAGATGAAGAATGGCGAACAGCTGAGAGACGGGCTGATAGCGACATGAATACTGAAAGCGATATTGATCCTCAACAAGTTTAAGCCCTTCTTGGGCATGCTGCCAAACTAGTGGGTCAACAGGAGGTTCTCCAATAGCCAGTAGTGGGCTTAGAAGATGAACTGCCGTTGTAGCATACAATATACTGATCAGTTAGTCAATGAGCTGTCACAGAGCGGCGAATAAAGAATGGGAAATGAGTCTTACTGCAGTGAAAGAACATGTGGCAGCGCCTGAGGGTCTTTTTTTCCCGTCCTAGCAATCTTTTCTGGTAGATTCTCACGCCAAACCAGTAGCCTTCGATAAATAGCCAACAAGTCTTCAACATATATCTGCGGGCCAGTTGTGTTGTATAAGAGTATCGTAGCATCGCGAATGATTTCAATGAGTTTCGACTTTTCACGGTTGGTTGTTGCGGTCAGGCAGGGAAATGTCGGCTCACCCCTGAAGTCCTCGGGAAATCGATATTGTTTCCAGCTGAGCTGATCAACTTCACTCTCCCATTTGCTTATTTCCTCGGCATATTGAGTTGGCTGCAGCTCTGGGATAAAGGCTGGTGCCACCTTGAAAGTCATTTGAGCCCATTCGCTAAAGATGTTAGCATACTCACAATAGGCTTGGATTGCTAGACAAACGGGACACCTACACATTCAAGCTATTTATGCCTCTGACTGTCTCTCTCCAGATTTGTCGATAGTCAACGTCGTCATTTTCACTTGGTCTGAGGCTCTCCATAGACCTGGTTGCGACGATCAAGTACACGGAACCACTCAAGCCTTGTCCTTGTGCACACTGTACCAAGAACATGACTGCAAATGCTTGAATAGTTGTTAGACTCTTATCGTCTGGGTTGATGCTGCTCCTGACCAAATCGCAAAACTGGCCGCCCATCTGCTTGTAGTCAATCATGTCGTCCTCCTCGTAGGTATGTAGATAGCATCCCATGGCACAGATGGCATTGAAAAGACTGTGCGAGCAGAATGCATCCGATCCAGTCCGCATACTTTTCACAAAATGTCCTTCGTTGAATAAAGGGTGGAACGGGTGGACCCAGGTGAAATAAAGTGCGATTAGATGCTCGGTTACTTCACCCTCATCCGTCACTGTTGTCCATGGAAATGCCTTAGATAGATCACCGTCGACCTCATTATCAGACCCTCCGAACGTAGACGGCTGCGACTCGCCATTGCTATCCGTAGAGCCTAGCCAATGGGCTATGGTAGTAATGGAATCTCCATGCTTAATGCGCTCGAGGATTTCTTGCTCATTCTCAGTGTCATTGGCTAGACATTTAAAGATCTTCTCCGCCATATGTTTGATAGCACGGCTCTCTTTCAGGTCTCTGACTAACGTCATTTTCGCATTCTTGACATGGGGTTCGTAGATGCATGTTTCGTTGTGTGAATTCTTCTTAACACAATGACCGCACGGCTGTTTACCATCACACTGTGTAGACATTAGCCACCATAAATTCATACTGCGGTTTAAGATCATGGGTCAAGTCTGTCAGACTTGCAGATGACATTCAGATTTCTTACCTTTGATCTAGCCTTCTTACAACTGCTACAAGCGTTTGTAGTTATTGAAGAAGGCACTTTCCTCTTCTTCGCTACGTGGGCAGCATTTCCCGTCTTCTTATCGGTGGCTGCGGAAGATACAGGTGGATTAGAGCTTGATGTGCCTGGCGTGTCTGGTGTAAGATTCTTATTGTTCGAATTACTAGAACTATCCTTAATAGTAGTGTCTGTATTGTTGGGAAGAATAGTACGAAGACTTGGCGCCGACATTGTGGGAATAAACGTTGATTCAAGGCGTAAATATGATTCTTGCCTCAACACAAGGCTTAAGGGATGTGCGAGATTACAAAAGTATCGATACTCGAGTACTTAGGAACGCGATGGAAGAATATAGGGCTCGGGTCAAGACCGAAAATTGCGATGGATTAAGAAGCAGTTTAAGGTCATAAAAAGGCTCCAAATCGGTCGCACCTACCTACGGTGCTATTTCTAGGCGATGTGTATCAGAGACCAAAGTATACAGTCCGTGATTCTCGAAAGGTGCTGATGTGAAAATCCTGCAGAGGAGAGGCGTATAGGGTCGAAGCATGAAAGGAGCAAGTCCTCGTCTATCACATCTATAGGAATGGATGAGGAGAGATGGGAAAGAGCGAAGTTTCGAAGGTGCTGCGTGAATCTGCTGGTTCTGGAATCGAAAGACTTGTGCAGGAAACCAAGTTTCATTTAAGCGTCACTCCCAAGGCAGTGTAAGGTTCTCGTCGTTACTGATGTGTCGAATCATGGACGAAGAATTTTGGGATATTACTTTTCAGGCATGTTTCGCCTAAGAGGGAAAGACAAACGGTTCGACTCCGATCTGTGCGGGGTTTTCACAACTATGCTTGTCAATAATGGTTCTCAAGACATCTCAAGGATTGAGAATCAGTACTAATATCTCGATGGATTGTGTGTAGTAAAGATTTCCATGTAGCGTGGGAATAAGAAAGGCCAGGTGAGCCGTTTTCCCACCAAAAAAACCCTAAAATACCAGGGTCGAGAGACAAGAGATTGGGAGCTGAAGACTGTCCCCTAGCTCACCATGAAGGCTATTGATACTGGGCTGGATGTCAAATATCGCGCGGCTGGGTTATTTAAGTCTGTATAGTAAGTACATTGAAGGTGGATGAGCTGGTTACCTTTGCCACCAGGACTTTGTGGAACTTTGAAAGTCAAGGCAACTTTAAAAAAAGGTCAAGTATTCTGGGAAACTTCCTACTAAGATTATTCTCATCTCAGGTGGCCAGTTCGTTAAACATTCCAGCACAGCATGAAAATGTCATACAAATGGTCGTTGGATGGCAATTAGTTTCGGTAAGTGAAGAATTTATGGAAAATCATAAGTTTATCAAAAGTATATTTCACTGCGGTTTTCGCGGGCAGACAACGAGAATCGGAGCTGAGTCCGCCTCCGCCGATGAGACTTCTAACGACTGGGTTCAAGGACAGTTCCTACAACCTTGAACTTGTCTAGGTGAACGAAAATATGGCAAACAAGCGCAGAGGAAGATACAATGACCTGAACGGACTCTGAATCACTATTTAACTGAATATTTCCCATGGAGTGGCCAACATATAGGTTGTTTCTCCCTCCATATCAGCACCTCCTCGAACAAAGGAGAGTGCGAAATGATCACGTGGATTTTGATGAAAGTTCAAGTTTCTAGAATTTTTCTAGAATCTGACTGGTAATACTCTGGCTTGACGGTTTTGGCAGTCGGCTCCGAGCTTTGGAAGATTAACTGTATAAATCGCCCCTATCGCCTTTACCGATGAGTCTAGACCCTATATCTTCTTCCAATTGTCTATGCCTATACTTTCAAAATAGCTCCTTGGTTTGATAGCAACTTTACAAGTACAGCATTGCGTATGGCTTTTTAATTTACCTATATATATATATACATATATAAGCATTATTTATGAAATCTATTAAGTCTTAGATAGATAATTAAGGAACATATATATAAAGTAATTAATGCTAATAAATTCGGTTCTAGCTCTCTAGCTTAGATAGATTTTTGATTAAGGATGGGAGTATTAGCAGCCAGTAGTAGCGTTTTGTAAGATTGATTGATTAGCTTTTTTTGTAGATGAAGGAAAGAAAGATGCGGAATATGGGGATTGTGATTATGAGTTGATAATGGAGTTGGAATGGGATAATGCTGGAGAATGTGGTACTATTTATCTGCCAAAGTATTATAGCAAATTCAGGCAGTTGCTTTGAATGTTGAGAAAAGAAGAGAAGACAGATAGATATAGGCGAGGATGGGTAGGTAGGTAGGTTAGTAGCGGGTGGGAGGTGTGAGGTGTTATATGTTAGATGATGAGAAAGTAAAAAATTTCTTGAATTGGTTTCATGAAAAATGACGATATTTGATAGGATTTGATATATCGTGTATGTGTATCTATATCTATCTACTAGTTTAGTAGTAAGTAAGATTACAAGAATGAGATTTCAAATCTATGCATGCATTCATGCGTGCATTCGAGCGATGGTAGGATTATGTTTATTTATTTGTGGTGGGTAGATGTGGTGGTGGATGGATGGGATGGAATTAGATGAGATGAGATGAGATGAGATTGCGATGTTTGCTCGCGGTGGGAATGGGAAAGTGAGTCAGGTGCGCATAGTGCATAGTGCAAGGCGGAACTCGAAACTTGGAATTCCGAACTCTGAGGTGGGTGAACGCGGAATGTCTGGAAATAAACTTCTGCTCTGGTCTGCTCATGTGCTGAGGTTGGGGGTTGGAGGTTGGAGTGAAAGGTTAAGAGATGCTGGATTATCGCGATAATGGGATGCGGAGGTCGGAGAACAGTTTATGTATGGATCGCGGAAATGGAGTTTGAGTGGGATGAGGGGATGAGATGGGGATTGGGAATGGGAATGGGAATAAGATGGGAAGAGGTTTTAAGGGGATGCGGTTGCCTTGGACGTAATCTGCGGGTCGGAGTTGGAAGGTTGAGAAAATGAAGGGGTTCGGGAATTAGGTTTTGATATGGGGATAAGTCGATGGATGTGGGGATAGATGATATCGAGTGGGATGTTTTCTAGAACACGAGATAGGTTTCGCCACGAGGATGGATATGCCGGGAACCGAGGAGATAGATATACTTTAATTACTCTGGGTTGAAATTTTTTTAATTTTTTTTCTTTTCGTTTTTAAAAAATCCCTTTTCTTTAGGATGGATGTTGAGGTTGGATGTTGAATGCCGGATGTTTAGTGTTTTTGTTCAAATGAGAAATGGAGTCGGAGGCGGACGGGTCTCCGATGCTTGCTGAAGATTGAGTTGGTGGCGTGACGGGGTTGGTTTGATGAGTTTGGAAGACTTTGTGGATTGGTGGTTAGGTGATTAGCTGAGGCTGATTATGTTATTAGGCGGAGGATAAAGTGGGTGGCTCCGATGAGAGATGGAGATTTACGGTTTGCGATTTGGGGGTTTGGGGGTTGGAGATATAAGATTTGAGATTTGCTGTTTGGGGTTCGCGGTTTGGGTGTTTATGGTAATGAGAATGGGCATTTGGATTTTGGGAGTCGGAGTCGGAGTAGGGGATTTGCGTAATGGTATTTTTAGTGGTAGTGGTAGTGGGGTTGTGAGTCTTGGGCCTTAGGGAGGGAGGGTAATATACGTAGGGAGTTTATTTGGAAGGGCTCAGGAACTGAATTGGAAATTGGGCGATTGGAAATGTAGGTTGATGCTTTATATTTGGTAAGATGTGATGTGATGTGATATGATATAGTACCTATGGTATGAAGGGTGATGTCAAATGAGGGGTACTGATTAGATTAGATCAGATTAGATTTCGGGGATTATAATGGGATGAAACTAGGAAGGGATGATAGAAGATTGAATGGATGAGTTATTTTTGGCACGCGGAGTTTAGTTGATTGTGGGGGTGGTTGAGAATGAAAGAAAGAAAGACAAGAAGGTTACGGAGGTCACGGAGATTATTGCTGTCGGGTAGGGCTTTTCTTTGTCTGGATTTTTGTGCTGTTTTGTTTATGGCGGTTCGCCACTTACTGATATACTGGCTTATTTGTTTATATGTAATCGAGTATGCTACGGGGACGGGGAGTAGAAGGTGGATGGTGAATGGGGTTGGTGGAGGTAGATATAGGTGATGAGGTGAACGGGGTAAAAGTCAAGAAACAAATAGATATACTTGAGAGTTATAGAAAACTTACAGCGTATAAAGCATAAACTATAAACTGACTTGATAGAAAAGAAAAAAGAATATAGATATATACTCTTATATAACTTACCTAGAGCAATATTACATGTATAACTATATAGATTAGATAACGTGGTTTATCAGCGAGTCGCCACTATCAGCGAGTCGCCACTTTTTCACTTATTCAACCACTTTAAACTTATTTTAATCAACAATTATTGAATCAATTTATTTAAACTATTAAGAATCTAATAATCTAGGGTCTATTATATTATTAGAACAAGTTCTTGAATTGTGACCAGTCTTTCCACATTTACTACAGCATCGATTAGTAGATGATTCCCCATTGGAATTTCCCCTATTTTGACGCTCGTCGCGTCGAATCTGAATATCCACCTCTTGTTGTGATATTATATCTGTAGCTTCCTGACCAGTAAGTACTCCTCTTTGACGTAATTGAGTCTTTTTCGCGCGTCGACGTTTGCTTAATGCCTCATTTGCCTTCCGAAGTGTACGGTTTTCTGCACTTAAAAGTGTATTTTCATGTGCCAATCTCTCTGTACCTTTAGCTAAAGCTAGTACAGTTTCGAATATAGGTGTAGGGGAGCTTGATTGATGACTAGCCATTCGAGATTTCACTAAAGTTGATTGAGAAAGAGCTTCAGTTGGATTGTGAGGAGTTTGAGAGATCCAAAGGTTTAAATCGAAAGGGGGGGGAGTAGGCGTATGAATTCGAATATCTAATTTTGAGAGTATAGCTTGAGGGTCAAATGGTATTAGACCTGTTCCTCGAAAGCCAGCTTTCATATTCTGAGAGGTGATTAATTGTTGATATGCAGCTTTGAAAGCTATAAAGAATTCAACTTTAGTGATATGATTGATATGTGCCTTGATAAACTCCTCAATTTGAGAACTATATGAACGTTTAAGTACACCAAAACATCCAACATCAAGTGGTTGAGTTAAATGACTTGAATGTGGTGGTAATTTGAGGCATATAATATCATTTGATTTGCAATATGATTGAAAAGGTATTGATTCGTGGCTTTCGTGCCCATCCAATACTAGCATTCGATATTTGCCCTTCCTTTGACGAATAGTATGTTTATCGAAATGCTTTAACCATTCTAAACCTGTCTCATTATTCGTCCATCCATTAGAAGTAGGTTTAATAGCCCAATCCGCAGGAAAATCGGTTTCGGTATACCAATTGGAAAGATGAACTTGTCCTTGAACTATCAGAAATGGAGGTATAGTTTCACCCTCTTCATTACCACATATAATTGCCGTAGCCCATTCTCGATTGCCTGGTTGTATTGCCTTGCTTCTGCCATTTCGTTCAGAACTAGTTACAACCATTCCAGGGCATATTATACCCATCATAAAGCCGGTTTCGTCGAAGTTGTAGAAATCGCAATCTTGAATACCATATTTCGCCCGCATATTCGATACCAATCCAAACCACTCTTCAATAAGCTTGGGATCTTCGCAGAGAGCTCTTTGAAAGTCATAAACACGACTAAAACGCGTCTTTAATTTTGTACAACGCTTTACGAATCGATGAGCCCAGAGCTTTCCAACTCTCTTCGCACCTCTTGATTCGAGAATATAATTCGCCATATCTTCTACACCACTTAATTTAGGTGCAAATCCTCTTTCATCCATATCGATAATATACTGAATAAGCACCTCTTCTTCTTTTCAGTCAAATTAAGATTATTTGCTCGAGTTTCCATTCTGTGAATTCGACCGCCCATTCTATCTCGTAATGTAGTTCGAGGGACTTTGTAGATTTTCGCAGCCTTTCCAACTGTAAGATTTTTTGATTTTTGAATAGCTTCAATAGCTAAGATTATTCTGGCCTCTTTTGATTGTATTTCCATAATAATTCGTTGAAATATCGCGTCTTGAAATTGAATGATAAAAGATATTGAAAAAGTGGCGACTCGCTGATAGTGGCGACTCGCTGATAAACCACGTTATATAAAAAGAGAAAAATACAAAATACCTTTTTAAATAATAGAAAAGTTTGATGTGATATAATTTTAATATTATAATAAAAACAATATAATAACCTATAGTATATAGGATTCTACTTGATACCCTATGTAAATCTTATATTCTGTAGTGGATAGAATTGAGTAGGTGTTATAGGTAAATATCAGGTACAGAGTGTAGTAGACGGTGCTAGTGGATATCTATAAGGTTATACGGTTAGCTAGGTTAACCTATGGTTAACTTTATGTCATACTTAACATATTGGTGGCTGAAGTTTGTGGCGCGAGTTTCTGGGAGTGTGTGGCTGCGGTGGGTAGGTGAGGGGGAAGTTTATGTAAATGCCTTGATTACCTAATGTAATGTTATCGTCAGGTTGGTTTTGATGGGATGGGATAGGATAAACATTTATTGGTCTATGTTTGTATGGGATGTATATCGAGCTTTTGAGAGTGGTGCTTTTAGAAGGTCATGTATATTATATGGTTGATTGCATGGGGTTGTTGTATTATGGCTTTGATGTTACTTTCATTAAATAGGTGTACTAATTTGTGCATTCCGGATATATGATGGTTGTTTGTGGTTTGTATGTGGAGAAATCTAGGGTTCTCTGTTATTCTCTACATTAATATACATAATGATGAACGATGGAGCTTTTCCTAGGCTCTACGATGTATGAGACTCCTTATGTCCTCTAGGACTGAAGTTTTATGTATGTGTCACATATCTTTTCCCAAGCGTACCTACAAGTTCCTACCATCCTTGATTCTTTAATTGTTTTACTCTTCCTAAAATTCCCTTGAATCCTTCCATAAAGTTATTTCTCCATCGTTGTCGATGAAGTCTCTTCCTTTTCATACCACCTCTCTCATGGAATCTCTGATGCGTTTGATCGTGGCGCACTTTATTCAATGCACACGAGGCCTCCAACATCCGAATTCCCCGTGATAAATCGATGTTGGATTTGATATCGATGGTTCGACCAGTTCGAGGCGACAATCGCATTTCTTTTCGGGGGACTAGGGGTGGGGCTAACATTGAGGAGGTCTCATTCATGAAATCATAGAGACTTGACGTCGCTCCGGTTTTCTTAACGGGACTTTGCATGCGCCCAAATGGTGAGTCCATCGACGGGGACCGTGTGAAGTTGCTGGACGGATTGGCCATATCTGGGTTGCTTATGCGATGAAGAAGGTTGGAGGATTGTAGTGGGGGGGATTGAGAGGTTCGGGGGAAATTAGACCGATTTTCCATTCGAGAGATTGGGGGGTTGATGTTTGAGGGTTCGGCTTGGGGCCTTGGTTTTATCCATGGAAGGGCTTCGCTGATAGATTGGGTGACGAGGGATTCGAGGGTATCTTCTTTTGGGGTAGGCGGGGATGATGGGGAGGCATTGGGGGTTTCTCCGTTTGAGGGAGAGGATGAGCTTGAGGCGAGGTCTGAAGTGAATGGTGCTCGTGTGGTAGGTGCGGGATTTGGTGCACAGGTTTGTGAGGTTGTAGAAAGTGCCCGGTGAGCTATGGGGGTTCTTATTACAGTTTGTTTGGTGGACTGCAATAGTTGGAGGAATGGCAAATCTCTTGTACTCGACCGAAATGCGGCCGTTCCAATCCGTCTTAACTCCATGATACTATATGACCGTTAGACTGATGATTGGAGATCTGCGACGAGAGTTGGACTTACATTGATCAAAATAGGAGTCGGTCAATTGACATGTCGTCGCTATGAAGCTTTTGAACTTTTATTGAGTGACGCGCTAAGAAATTTAGATGGTCCGTGCACAGCAACTGCGAATTTAGGAATTCTTGAGATGAGCTTGGAAGTAAAGATCATTCATTCATTGTACTTCCAGAAAGACTTTCATTGCGCCAACTTCAATTCTTCTCTTTTATTGTCTTCTTCAATCATAATTTCTAAATACTTAAACAACAAACAATACTCTCAGAACTTGCAAATTATGTCGTACAATCCTTATGGTGGTAAGATAAGTCATTGTCTTGGAGCTACTCTTCGTGTTTACCCTTTGCTAATGATTGATTATCTACAGCGTCGCCTTATGGCAGACCTCCAGGATTTGGTGGTTTCCCAGGCCAAAATGGTTCCGCGCCGGGTATGGGACCACCTCCAGGAATGGGTAAGGGAAACCACATGAAATCTTGATGCGTTTAACTGACATGAACTGAATAGGTCCTCCACCAGGCATGTCTGCACCAGGTACTGCTCCTCCTCCTGGTTTACAGCAAGCCAACAATCCACAGACTTCGCGACCCAGCGGGATTCCATCAAATTTTCAGCCCCCGCCCAATATGCCGAATATCAATTTTAGTGCGCCTGTCATTCGATTAGGTACCGGTCCTGCGAAATCCCTCACTCCCATTTCAGCTAGTGGTTCGGGAATGGATCCTATGTCCGTTGGAGGGTCAGAAAGATCTACCGCTTATACCTTAAATGCGCAGAGACTATCAACGATGAGGGAAAACATCATGTCTTTGGTGCCGCCTACGAAGGAAGAAATCGTAAGAACGATATTTGTGGGAGGTATTACGGAAGGTGCTGGTGGGGATGATGGAGTTGAGCGCATTCTTAGCTCGGCGGGTAGATTACGTAGATGGGATAGAGCCGTCGATGGGGCTGGAAAGGAGTGCAGTTTTGGGTTTGCACAATATGACGATGCGGAAAGTTTGGCTACCGCTGTGGAAATTTTGAAGGATATTGAGATTCCGACCAAGAAACAACCACCATATGATGGATCAAAGAAGGAAGAGGAGAAGGAGGTTGAGAAAAGCAAATTATTGGTTTTTGTAGATGATAATTCTTTGAATTACTTGGAGAATTATCAGGCTTCAAAAGGTGATAATGCTACAGGCGACCAGACACGACTCGATGCAGCGAGAATGGGGTTGAAAGGAGTACTTTATGAACTATTTCACCCACCCATGTTTGTCAAGGCTGAAGAGAATTCAGAGGATACTGCTATGCAGGATTCTAATGGGGCTGATAACGTTGAAGTTGTTAATATTCCCTTGGCAGTAGACGATGAACTTGCGGATATTCCAGCTGAGATGAGAGAGACTGTTGCACAAGAAATTGCTGCTTTCAGGGATCGGAGTAATAGACGAGACCTTGAACGCCTCAAGCGCGAAGAGGAAATGGAGGCATTGGAAAGGCAGAGAAATGGTGCACCTCGACCCTCACGATTAGCTTCGCCAGGACCACAAATTCCCAGTGGACCTTCTGCTGGTACGAATAATATTCCTCTCGGCCCTAGAGGTGTACTTAACGCACCTTCAGGCCCTAAATTACAGGGCCAACAGATTCCACGAGACTACCAAGCTGGTGTTAAATTTGTTAACGGGAGTGGTATTAATGGTGCACCCGGCGGGGATATTTATTATAACCGTGAAGAGGAGGATAGTGATGCTAGTGACGAAGAGCTTGAAAGACGTCGAAAAGCCAAGAAAGAGGCAGAACTCGAGAAACAATATCTTGATCAAGAACGACGCTGGCTTAATCGTGAAAGATCCCGCACAGCAGCTGTTCAAAGAGAAAAGGAACGTGAAGATGAGGATGCTGCTAATGCAGATGTCTTGAAACAAAAAATGGCTGCAAGACTCAAGGAATGGGATGATGATGCTGAGGCTGCTCGGAAAACTGACCCATATTATGTTGACCGAAGTCTTTGGCTCCGAAATCGTGCGGCGTTTGTCCAACGTGAGGCTGCTGCAGATGAACGAGATAGGATCATGGAACAACACGAGAGACGTCGCGAATCATCAGACAAGGAACAAGCTAGGGGATTGGCAGATTCATTCCTTGACCGTCAAGCTGAGGAACTCGAAACAAGATCTACTCGCTTGGCTCAACAACCCTTCAAGTTGTCTCTTGGAGCTGCGGCTCAGAAAGCTCAAAAAGCAGCACCACCTCGCCGTACTGTGGCTGAAGTTGAAGGTCTCCTTGAGGATGAAGAGGAAGCGGATAATGCATCAAAACGTACACTTATCCCCATTAAATTCGATCCTTCAACCGCAGCGGCTGGCCTTTCCGATGAAGAACGTGACCAAGCGGTCCGACAACTTGCGCAAGAGATACCTACTGAGAAAGAGGGACTTTGGGCATGGGATGTTAAGTGGGATTTCGTGGACGATGCTGTGATTGTGGAGAAATTGAGGCCATTCGTGGAAAAGAAAATTGTGGAATATTTGGGTGTGCAGGAGCAGTTACTCGTGGAGGTGGTAGAGGAACATATTAGGACTAGGGGGAAGCCTCAAGAACTGGTGGAGCAATTGGAAGGGGTATGTCACTTTGTTATCTTGCTAGGCCCATGTTTCCCTATGTGAACTTTATACTAACACTTTTAATAGGCATTGGATGAAGAAGCAGAAGTTCTTGTGAAGAAGTTATGGAGGATGGTCATATTCTTTTCGGAAAGCGAAAAGAGAGGTCTTTCTGCATAATTTTCTGTCCCTCTTTCGAAATCAAAAGAGGTTTTGAGCAATAGCATTGAGGGAATTTGGAGGAAGCATATCTAGGCGTCAGAAGCAAGTTCCTACTGATAGGGGTAGATTTAATTTAGCATGAAAAGGGGCTTAAGTTGATGGCGGGTTCTTGGCGAGTCCTATACTCCGCATCTATGAAACTTTTAGCATGGAGTATATCACCGCCATTGTAGATTAAAAAGTTAAAATAAACGTCAAGGAAGTGCATGTACGTACAACTACATGATAACTTTTTGAAAGTTTCACCCTTATCTATCTTGAGAACTCTAATAAATATTAGCTAAATTGGTTTGTCAAGGTAGAGTCAATGTCTATGTTCGCCAGCCGAGGCTGGTTTTGAATAAATTGGATCGTCGATCCACCTCAAGCTGCTTGTCAAGTTGTGATTAAATTTTTGTGGGTTGATATGCCAAATTATGCATGGGCAGGATGGGACTGGTGGACGTCATGTGCAACGTAGGATCCATTTTCAATGTGGAAAACCGGATTTTGCGGGTAAGGTTAAGGTGTACGACAGGAACATGAACATTCGATTAACCTTCACTGTTCAGTCAAAGAGCGGTGATTAGTGAACTTAATTCTCTACATTCATTTCCCCGGTGATCCCCCGCACCGCATGTTCCCCAGGTACTTAAAAGTACTTGCGCCCAAAGTCCACGGGTGGTTGCGATAATTTCATGTTATGATTAACGCTTCGTAACACCGATAATTCCAGCATTTTTGTCACGATAGCCAAGGAAGGGCTCTGTCGTATCACCTACCACCATACATACATCCCTCTTCAAAAAAAAAAAAAAAAAGACATGAAGTTCCACGACCTCCTCTCCCTCTCGCTTCTCCCCCTCTCCCTCTCGCTTCTCCCCCTCTCCCTCTCCTCCGCAAAATTATGTCCTATGCCCTACAACTCCTCCCCCCTCATCGACGACTCCCCCGCCATAACTACAGCCGTCACATCCTGCGGCGCCAATTCTACCATCCTCTTCCAACCAAACATCACATATAATCTTCTCACGCCGCTCAATTTCCGCGATCTGGACAGCGTTACTTTTTCCTTTGAGGGGAATATTAGTTTGAGTGAGAATGTCACGGCAGTCCAACTCGTGGTTAATAATACGAGGACGTACCCTGGGAGGTGGATTAAGATTCAGGGGACTAATGTTACGTTTCAGGGCTCGGAGAGCGCGGATGGAGGGTGGTTTTTGGCGCATGGGGAGAAGTGGTGGAGGAATCCGGGGGATTCGTCGCAGGGGGGGAGACCGCATTGGTTTGGGTTTACGGTTAAGTGTGTTTTTTCACCTTTTTTGGGGGTGTTCTTTTTTGTTTGCTTGGAGAGTAAATTGAGCTGACTGATTTTTCGTGGAAAGTGGCCTGAAGATTTCTAATATTAGGGTCCTTAATCCTGTGGCGTGGGTGTTCAGCATCGGGGGGAGTGATGTGGAGATGAGGAATGTATTGATCGATGCGAGGAGTACCGACGGATTTCCTTTCAATACCGGTATGTACCTCCTATTCCCGTTCAAAATTCATTCAAAAAGGGAATCATGAGAACATGGAATATTAAACAAGCAAATTAGATGGAATTGATCTCTCCGCCTCCAACGTCCTAATCGACGGCCTAGAAGTTCACAACGGCGACGATGTAATCAACGTCTCACCTCCCTCTACAAACGTTACCGTCCGCAACGTCATCGCCTCCGGTACTCACGGTCTTTCCGTATCCTGCGCTGGAAATACAGGCGGTAACTATACGTTTGAAAATGCGTATATTTATGATAGTTTAATGGCTGCTAGATTCAAGGGCGCCATAGGCAAAACGTGTAATATCAGTGACGTGACGTGGAAAAATATCGAGGTGAAGAACGTCAGTTTCCCAATCCATTTTATTGCGGATTATTATGATCAGGAGAAGGGTATTCCGGCGGGAACTAATACCAGTATTTCGGCCTTTGCGAGTCGCTTTTCCTACCAGGGAATTAATGGGAGTGTGGCTGCTGTGGTTGGTGATGGTACTTGTGTTACTGATCCGTGTTGGTATGCTACTACTGGTGAGTTTTTCTCTTTTGTTGTTACCCCTGAAGGCTCTGGTATCGGATGTGGAGTTGTATCGGTGAAGTGCGTTATTAATGGTTAATCCGTAATAGGTGAATCCCCAAATAATGGCATGTATCTACTATGTCATGATCATGCTCATTGTGAAGACTTCCACTTTGAAGGTATTGATTTAACTACCGCCGTAAGTCAACCCCTTTTTCTACACGGATAATAGTGCGCTAATGAATAACGTATTTTAGACGGGAGCTCCGGCGGGAGAAATATGTACGGGTTTAGAAGGTGTAGAGGATATGGGGATTACTTGTGTAAATGGGACGATTGCGGCGAATTGATCAATTAGATGATCTAGATGATGTAGATGGATGATGGTATGTATTTCAATGATATCCTGCGAGAATAGATGGGGGTATTGTTCTTGTCAATAGATCGGTGCCTTGGTGTTCAAATATTATCTATGTAAGAGAATTCCTGCAGGGAGCGCAGATTAGCTATCAACGCCTGCTCAAGGTTATAATATAGATATGAAAATAAATGTTAAACGCATCTCCTTATTCTCAATATCGCATACCTACTCATCTTTAACGTTATACTCGCTTATAGATCTTCAACTTATCATCTCATTCTATTCAGTGGTGATCTAGGAATCACTACTAATTAAAGAAATATATTATAAGATTTTTTATATAACGTAACTTGACTAGAAGTGGGTCATGTCATGATATGGGTCAGGTACCTTTACACCAAATTTTGTATATAAAGGTACTTAGAGCGACTTTTATAACTCTACAAATATTAAAGATAAAATTTAAACCTTTGATAATGTGGTTTAATATCTAATAGAAATATAGTATTCAAGTTATAAAACAATTGTTGAGAATCTTGTTCTTGAATTAATACGATTTTAAAAATTCCCATAGTAATTTTTGTTAGGCAAAATTGAAAATTTGAAAGAAACTTTAATATCTTTATTAAACAATTTCATCTCTATATAATACTTTATCATATTAAATATTTATATTAAATATATCATACTGCAAAATATTGAAACTATATCTCTAGTGTTTCTAGAGATATAAAAGTCGTTCTAAGTACCTTTATATACAAAATTTGGTGTAAAGGTACCTGACCCATATCATGACATGACCCACTTCTAGTCAAGTTACGTTAGAGATAAATTTATGTCTCAACTTTTCTTACTCTTTATATAATATTTCTCAAATTTTGTAATAAGAAATACTAGAATAGTATCTTTCATTGAGTTATATATTACTAGGTATCTATTGCAAATAAACACATCAAACCACCTAATCCCCACTTCCCTCCTCATCCACCGCACTACGCATTAGCAAAACGAATCTTCATCATCAAAGGTTTATGCGACCAAACCAATCTAACTCTCGCACCATCCGTAAGACTCTCATTCGGATCTGCTAACTCCATATCAAAGTTAAAGATATATCGTGCTAGGATAACTCTCGTTACAGCATGCGCCACACTATTTGTATATCGTTAGCTTTTTTTCTATCTTTTCTTTTTGCTTTTTTTTGGTGACAAAGTGTAAAGGAATAATTATCTGGAAAATCTTACTTTTGACCTAGACATTCTCGCGGTCCATGGCTGAATGGTCGGAAACATGCTCGGTTATCTGTGTCGAATTCTGGGTCTCCCATCCATCGTTCGGGGACGAAGTCGTCTGTTGTTCGAGCGGAGTTAGTTTTTTAGTGTTTTGATGATTGTGCGAGAGCTAGTGTGTATCGCGCCGAAAATAGTGATATAGGTATAATAGGGATGAAAATGAAAAGATGCGCAATAATGAAACAAGCAAGCAAGCACGAAAAGAACTTCAAATGGACATACCTGGTCTATTCCAATTCTTCTCCGAATGATATCCCGCCCAATGTGGGAAAGAGACCATAGTATTTGGCGGTACAAAATTACCTGCAACGATACATCCCTCAGCTCCCACGCGACGAGGATGATTTCCAGGCACAGGAGGATGAATCCTGAGAGCTTCTTTGAGAACAGCGAGTAAATATGGCTTTTCGTAGACGGTGCTGATGTTTATTTCTTCTTCCGAGGAAAAACTACTTCTAATTTCCTGTTTGAGTTTGGCGTATACAGAAGGGTTTTTGCAGAGATGATATAGTGCGCCGATGGGGAGCGTGGCTGCAGTATCTGATGCTGCTGTCACGACGATTTCTAGACTTCGTTGGAGCTCGCCGAGATTGAGTCCGCCTGGTTGGTCGAGATAGTTTAAGGCATGCGTCATGCTGTTTATGTTAGTTTCTTGTTCGTTCATTCATCAAGTGCAAGTGTATGATACGTACAAATCTGGTTCTGTATCTTTTGCTTGTCGACGTTTCTCTAACAGCTCGTTTAAGTATTGGATATGTTGCATGCGTAACGATACTGCTTTTGTTAAGTAAGGGACATAAGCGAGAATGGCATTGAAGGGCCATAAGCGTTTTGATTCATGGAAGACGGTGAAAGCTGTTGATGTGTTTATACCAATACCGATCCTATTTTTGACAGAAATTAGCATGGTATCTCGAGGTGATGTGTTAAAATATTGCTTCTCACCATTTATGACTTTCCCCGCTCTCAACACCTTTGAAGTCTTCACCACATGCCAAGTCCGCTACGATATCATAGGCGACCAAATAATTCCATTGAGCAATATCGGTAACTCCACCATCTTTAGCGATTTTCTTCAATTGATTCATGAGTCCATCAATGAATCGCTTAACTCGTGGCTCCTGATCTCTTTGCGCTCTCTCAGTAAATCCATTCCTCAGAGATTTTCGAATCCGTTGATGTTCCTCATGCACGGGATGATCGAAGAGACTTTCCCTACCAGGAGGAGGAACATAATTTCCCTTGGGCATCTCTGGACGACCGGGTTTCTTCGCGTACACATCGGACCATACTTCTGGTGTGATGAATGAGAGTTCATTTGGTGCCGAACGGACAATCGGTCCGTACTTATCGTGTGCGTCTTTTAATCGAATCCACATGAGACCTTGGATGCGTCCGATACTGTTTGGAAAGTTGCTGAAGGCCCATAGTTTAGGTCCTGGGTAGGAAGCTAGACTGTTTGCTTGCGCTGTTAGTAGCTGCTTGTTCGTGATCACATATCTAAACGTTGTGTTTCTTCATAGTGCCTTGAGCTCAGCATCTATTGCCGAAATTTCTTCATTGACTCAACTTTTCCATCAATCCGAGAAAGAATGAAGACATGGGTGCTAAAAATATACGTACGGATGGAAGTAGAGGTTGTAAATCCCGGACACCAAGATATAAAGAGTGATTATCTAGTGGAGACAGACGTGGTTAGCCTAGCTCGGTATACTGAAATCTACTAGCTTACAGATATGGAGGCTACACAGAGAGTGAAAATTCCATGTTGAATTGTGGTAGCTATAGGCCATGAGGAGTCGTCATTCAATACAGCAGACATGGTGGTAAAAGTTCTTAACCGACCTCCAATGCTAGTCTTTGTCCTCAAAATCGGAGCCACAAGAGCCAAATATAACCACAACTTTCGATTTCAAAGCACCCTGCTTTTAAAAGAATTTTCACGTCGACGGTTATTTATAGTCGGTCTCCGATCAACTCGGCTTCCGAACTAACCCCAGACGGTCTCCCAAATCTCTCCGATGGTTCGGTTACCCCCATGAACCTTAATTTATGGACACTGGAGATTTTAATAAATCTAGAAATATTATAAACAGCTGACTGAAGCCAATGACAATTTCGCTGGAGATCATCTTACGTTGCGCTACTCGTCTCGCTTAGACACTTTCCTATCATCACAACCTGCGACTCGCCTAACTTTCCAAGGCCCTCGACAGCGCTACAGAGCGGCTTTATTACACCTTATCAGTATCAATACCTGTTCGCAATGATTGCAAAAGCCTATAAGGATTACTCCGAAGAGTATCTCTTCCCAGGGACAGATGTCTTACAACAGCCCTCGGCAGTTGACACGACATTGCCACCCATCTACTCAAAGAGAGTCTTAATATTCTCTAGCGATGATACTCTGGACCCAGAAAATAGCCGTGCGGACGCCGTTCGAGCCCTACGCCAGGCAATGCAGGCTACTGTTGAGCAATACCCAGTTCTGGGTAATGGAGTCAGCTGTTCTTCAGGTACTTGGAAATTTTTCCCAGGCCAGGCTCGACTTCTCGTTAAAGAGGTGCCGATAACTTATGCGGAGTTAAAGAGTACAAATTTCTCATCAACTTTACTACAAAAAGACGTACTGACTTCAGTACCCGAGATGGCTGATTTGGAAAATGATTGGGATTGCTGCAGAATTCAAGCGAACTTTATTAAAGGCGGACTCTTGTTATGTGTTTCAATCTTTCACCTTGCAATGGACGGCGCTTCCATCACACAGGTTCTTCAAGACTTGGCTCGACACAGCTGTGGCGAACAACCAGCGACGCCAAAAAGCCCAGCTGCGCTTGATCGCTCTCGACTTTCGGCTTCTGGCTCTGTTGGAGATATCTCTAAGATGCCCGCTTATATTATATCACCTGGAATTCATGATTATGCTTTCAGGACTGCCGGTGTTATTTCTTCAAGAATGTACCAGTTTACCAACGAATCTTTATCTCGCCTCAAATCGGATTGCTCCGCGCATTTACCTGCTCAATGCAAATGGATAAGTACTCAAGACGCAGTTTGTGCACTTGTCTTTCGTCAAAAAGTTAAAGCTCGCCTCGCGGCGGGTATTATTAAATCCACGGATCTAGTACAATACGCATTCCCTGTAGAATTTCGAAGTATAATCAATCCACCCTTACCGTCAGATTTCGTCGGCAACGCTGTTCTTATCACAGCCACCCCTTTCATGACTGTTGATCGTCTTCTCGAGCCTGAAGGTCTCTCCTTTGCTGCAGGAGCTATTCGTCAGGCTGTCAAAAGTGTCGATGCCGCTTATGTCGACAATGCAATTGCGGTGATGAGTGACAAAACTGATGCTGGATGTCTCACATATTACGGAGCGATTCATTGTAAAACGACGGGATTCTTTTCTACGACGTATAAAAGTTTTGTTATGCCAGATAAGTGGCACAGTGCGATTGGCAACTATGAACTTATGAGGTTGCTTCATGGAGGGCTTGGAGATGGTCTGTTTTTGGTTATGCCTGTGCGGAAAACGGGATGGGAAGTTATTGTTACTTTGACTGATACGGCCATGGATAATTTTGAAGATGAGGAGTGGAGGAAATATGCGGTGAAGATACAGATTTGATGTCACTGCTTGTCTGTAAATATGTACATAAGGTGGTTTTAGTACTTTTTGATCGTTAGTGGGAGTAGTGATTGGGGATTGGCGTTAATTATTAGAATACCTGTTTGTGCTTAATATACTTGGTGTCCTTTCTATCAAACTATCAAACCCTTATAGCTGCAACTGAGGTGGAAAATGGATTTGAAACTCAAGTAAAAGAGGGATTAGATACGGCAGAGAAGGAGACGAGGAACGACTATGATAATTATACAGATTTTGTAGGTAATAAAGAAACCAAAGCAAATTGGAGTATTCCTCATTAGCTCCTTTACTCGAAACGCTTTAGTTCATGAAACTATCCGGCCAGTTTACTGTGGTATGAGGGATAAGGATGAGAAAACTATGAGAAAAATACTCCCTGCAACCACATAAGAAGGTCGTAAAACTAAAACCACAAGTTCATCTTACCAATATCATCAATACGACTCCATATCTTCATACACCTCGCCTCATCAAACCAATCACCAATATGCTCCTGCGTAGAAGATAAAAGTACACAAGAATTTCCGCAATTTCAAGACTGGGAACTTCTCGGTAAACTTACCACGGGATCTGAACTCCTGCTATTATCATCGGTAGATTTATAGAATCTCAATATTCACAGAAAAAGCACGAGAAGTATGGAGAAGAACTTAGGACAATGACTAACTCGCAGGATTCTGACATAGATTTACAGAAGTTGCCATTTGTTGAGCATATTTTGGTTGCGTATTCCAGGGTATATAAGAGATGTGCTGATGTTCTGTGTATGGTGGTGAATATAGACTATATTCGAGGTGTAAGAGCGTTAGATATCGCCGGTTCGTGTGTTAGAAGGCTGATTGGAAGGATCATAGGAATTTCCGTAATATTCAGGTGATTGAGGGTAGTGTTGTGTTGTTATCTCATATAGCAGGCTGCCAGTGTTTAGTATGCCTATTTTCAGGGCGCTATTGGCTGCAAAGTGGCAAGTGGTGGAGGAAAGTCTAAAGTCAATATTTTTATTCGAAATTTATTTTCAAGCTTTGATAGGGCTAAAAGGCTGAATATCTCTTTGATACATGTTTCATGTTGACTCCTGGAGATACAATATATCAATTTACCAAAGAGAGTTGATTGTTTCTGTGGTGGAGCAGGGAATTCCTACGTGAGTCTTACCTCGCGTAATTTTTCAGGAGAGATATGCGTTTTTAAGCTTCATGATCGATTTCCCACTGCAAAAATCTATCCTAGAGCTGAAATAATCAATTTGTGCCAAAAATAATTAGTCCAAGTCCTTTTAATTAACTTTTTCTTAATTTTATACATTC
Organism: Sclerotinia minor; assembly: GCA_025389075.1. Taxonomy (NCBI): domain Eukaryota; kingdom Fungi; phylum Ascomycota; class Leotiomycetes; order Helotiales; family Sclerotiniaceae; genus Sclerotinia; species Sclerotinia minor. The sequence continues at coordinate 1,613,491 of QRFH01000010.1, read as the reverse complement.
ATACAAAACTACCGAATATTCCCCCCTAACAAAACAAAACATCACAATCACAAAGCACTAAGCGAATTGTAAGCAAAACACCCCTCTCCATACACATCCAAACTAGTCTATCACCAAGAACCTGATTATCACTTCTTACGGCAAGGATGCCGTCAAACTCTACATATTTCACTGATTTTTGCGAACAATCCCCAAATTCATAACCAGATTATAGACATTCATCACAAACTTGACGATCTTGCAGATGCATAAGGATTTTTGTAAGTGGAATTTTTTGTGGTTTTGGACATTGTCACACTTGAAGAAAATTTTGGGAGATTTTTTGTATCTAGTTTTGACAATAAGCGAATGATTCTAGAAAAGGAAAAAAAGCAGAACGGTTTTTTGGTAGGAGTGTGCATGTACATCAATCAAAACACCAAGTGAAATATAAAGAAATAGTACTGTAGTAATTAATTCCGTTTATTCATCATTAATCATAAGCCATTAAGATACCCAAGAGCCATTCATTTGAAACGTCATACACATCGTCGCTAGTCGAATCAAATCATAGGTCATGCCACATATTTACTCCTTCTGCTTCCTCCTCCGCTTCGCCATCCATCATGTTTCTGTTGTATCGTGCTGGTGTCGGGCTGAGAGCGATTCTAGGTCTACTCATAAACGCATTTGCGTAATCCGCATCCATGCCCATAGTTACGTCCATATCCCCATTCTCATTCTCATCCTCATCCTCATCGTCATCATCATCATCATCATCATCATCATCATCATCATCATCATCATCCTCATCTCCACCTTCAATCATAAATGAAATCATTCGCTCTTTTGCTGGAGTAGGACTTACAGCGATTCTTGGTCTACTCATAAAGACACTAGCATAATCCACATCTCCATCCATCAAGACTTCTCTATCGATGCTCGGCGTCACTTGAGGTAATGGTTCCTCTTCTTCTTGTACAATCTTGGGGAAATGTGATTGTCTCTGCTTTCTCTTTTCATCTTGAATGCTTTTCCTTCGCTCCGACTGTGCCTTCTTCTGCGCTGCCTCAAAGCCTGCCATAGACTGACGCGTGCGTTCTATCAAGTCTGCGTGCTTGTCTTCTTCCGCCGCGGAATTTTTTGCAGGTGTGGCCTTGAGCTTGGAGTTCAGAGTGAGGCGGTTCACGTCTGGCAAATCATCAAAATCATCGTCGAGATCAGATTTCATGTACCTCGGGTTTGAGCGAGCCATGGTGAGACGAGTACGTTCTGCCAAGGATAACGAGCGTTGAATTTTTTGTGGGGATGGGGATGCAGCTGACATGGAGTTAAGAATCTGCTCTGCCTGACTGAGCTCCGGAACAGAATCGAGGAATTGTTCAGAGGTCTGAATAGATTGAGAGAGGGATGGAATCAATTGTGATGTTGTCGTATGTCTCCTTTGCATCGGTTTGGGTGTCTCAACCGAGGCCGCGCCATATTGCCGGCCTGAAGCTCTACCGATAGAAGCTGGGCGGCGGGAAGATCTCATAGCGCTGGGAGTGGCTGCCATGTAATCATTTTCGCTATCTGGTGCAAAATTTGTGACCTGGGATAACCTTTCGCTGGCGACTTCTAGTTCATTCGAGGCATGGTTAGCTGAAAGGATTGATGAAGTCGTAGTAGGGATTGGTCTGCGAGATACTCTTGAACGTGGTGTGCTGATTGGTGCGTTATCATCGCCGCGAGGGGTTGGAAACTCGACAATTCCGTCGATACTTGCCACTGAGGCAGAGGAATTATCTATAGGGGCATTGGCGTCTCCATCTTGATTAGTAGATGAACATGAATCTTGGGGTGAATCCATTGACGGTTGGATGAATTTGTGTCTTGAGCCACGTGGAATCAGGCTTTCCCTGGAAAGCACTTTTGGCTTGGATACATCATTCAGCGCGTTGCGAGTCCTTTCCATTAACCGGGCATATTCATCTCGAATAGGGATGTCCGCGACTTTGGGATTTCCTGTTGTGTACTTCCCGATTTGTAATTTCTGGTGATCATTGAAACCGAGTTTTATACCCTTTTCTTCAACGGCAACTGCTTGAACTTTTTTGGTTGGTGATTCTGTGCCATTTTTAGTCAAAGTCCGACCAAATTCTTGCCATCTTGCCAAACGGCTCTCCTGATTTTGCACGCGTGCCTCCAACCGCTCAACGAGTCCCGTATCATTCTGTCCTTCTATTTCTGCAACCGTACCAGCCTCAATTTGGTCCCAGAGAATGTCGAAACGCTTGGCCAATAATCCATCCCGACCAGGCCTGTTATCTCCATAAAGGATCGTTTCCAGCCACTCATTGCTACCTGACCAATTCTTGCGAACCCTGTTCTGTAACGATCTCAAATCTCGGTCAGATAACTCAGGGAGGCCCTCTCCTTCAATTTTATCATGGTCCAGTTCCGCTCTCCTTTTCGAGGTTCGTTCTTCGCTCAAGTCAAGTATTTTGGAAAATTCGTTATATTTAGCCCTCAAAGTATTCTTCTCGTCAAGATGCCTACGCAAAGATTTTTTGTGTGCCAATATCAAGACTGAAAGTATTGTCCTTTCTCCGGTGTACGAAAAGTTCTCCAATGCTAGTTCTTGGGCAAGAGCCTCGTATCGTCCCGAGGTGTCATTTTGGACAGCCTTCTTTAAAACGGCATTTGAGAAAACCGCCAAAACCTCCTCCAATCTTTCACCCTTACATTCGTCTAGCATCGTCTTTCTCAAAACCGTATCTCGTCCAAGGACTCCATTCTTCTTCGCCTGATCGAGACATCGAAACAATACGGTACGCAGATTGAGGGACTGGAGAGGTTCGAGGGGTGGGAAAAATGGTTGCAATTTCTGTGAGCATGCATTAGCTTTTGTCAATTCATTTTGAACTAGGAGCATAAGGTAGAGGCGTACATTGCGAGTCTCTTCCGGATCCCAGATTGCAAACAAATGAAATAAAGCCCATTCTACACATTGTATACGCTTCTTTTGATTCTGTTGCGCATCCTTGGTAGAGAAGGTGAGCAGGTTAATATCTGGCCAGTCATCTTGCAAATCTAAATCCAAAAGTCGCAGATTGGTTATGAAGAGGGAGACGTAGGAAGGGCCAGATGAAGGTCGTGGGTTGGAGCTTGCAGTGAGCTTGAGGTTGCTTGAGGCTGTCGAAGATCGAAGACTCCGGGATCCTCCTCCAAGAGGATTAAAGATTGAGACGGACATTTTCTTGATCCCCGCACAGTTGATATGATAACAACATGTTATTATCAAATATCAATTCAGTCCAGTAGCAAAGATAGTGGAGCACTTTGCTTGGTGTAAACAAACTGCATTAAGGCTACGAGTATTGACCGAAATAATGTTGCAAACACGTGATGTCAATATCTGGCAATCGATAACAAATCCACTGGACTGGTGATAGATAACGCAATTGAAATGCTTGGCAGCTTGGCATTTACAATGGTGTAAAACAATTTTCAACGTCACTTGCTCTTCTCTCTGCTCTGTTGCTTTTAATCCTACGATACTTGAAATATATTTCGTAATGGAATTGGCGATTCAAAGTCTCGCTGCCATCATCGCCCGTCGTGCAACAATGCGCATTTCCCTCTAGCAGCCTTCATTGCAACATCTTTTAAGTTGATAAATATGAATATAGCAAAATGTCGAGTTCCAGAGTCCAAGGACGATGGGTTCAAAGACGGATGATATCAAGAGCAATATAACGAGGTTATTTCATTAACCTGCGTTCTTTTCGACAACATTTCGGGTTCGAAGCATCAAGATGCTCTGGTTATCCAGAATCTCCTGTCGATACTGTATCGTCCAAACATGCATGCATGCATTGATTCCAACCAATCCTCAATGTTTGATCGTCTACCACATTCCCAACCTGGACCACTCCTCAGACCCCGGCCATTAACGCCGACTTAATCTCTGATGGATTTCGTTTTGAAGGAATACGAGTTTCCAATTTTGGTACTCGATTCTATGCAGGAAATAGATGGATGGCAGGCGGTGCTCCAAGTTCAAATTCAACACAAAGGACAAACGCCAATAGGATTTTTGGCAACATTATTCCAACCCACAGAATATTGTAAGTTTTTGATATTTTCATTAGAGTCACATTTCAGCAATGCCGACTTTATTCTTTAATACGCAGTACGGAGCACATCAATCTCAGTGGATTGTGAAGGTTTTCTGAGACAGATCATCGCATGCGCAGGGAAGTTCAATTGCAAGTTTCCGCGGGATGCGTCAGCTCAATCACGATTCACCACCTCCAACTTCCCCTTTTTTCTTCCAATGTGTATTCTTCCAGCTCAACCAGAATCCACCAAGTCAATCCAGGTTTATTTAATATGTGTGGTAAATTGACTAAACAACAATACGCGTTGAATTTTACAACCTTGGGACCGAAACTATGTTCCCAAAAAGCTACAAATCGTGTGGTGATTTACTTTTCTCGACTTCTTACGTACAACATCAGGAAAGCGATTAATTATGGTGTGAGCTAGTGCTTCATATCTCAACTGGGACCTTAAAACTGGATGTTTTCCCTACAATAATCTGTGGGGCAATGTCACTGTCAGGAATCAAGAAATTCCCTGCGAATTCACACTATACCCAATTGGTCCTTGTAGTGTTGGACCCATAGTACCAAACTCTTTTAAATGGTTTTGATCGTCGATTATAATATTCCTGGCTCTCGAATTGAAATCCAATCATGTAACCCTCAGCCCTTACGAGTCAAAGATTAAGTACCTCAATCTCATATTTTCCTCATTTCAATTTCCTAGCATTGGATTCTATCGTGGGAATGAGGGACCAGTTGATGGCAATCCGAACCAACATCATCATGCCGCATTTTTGGGATAACACCGTAAGTCCAAGTCACGTCACAAGTCGAATAAATTGTCCGTCTGTCGTATTCTAGTACATCACATCGATTCCCTTATAACTGTCTGATGTCATAGAATAGATGAGGGTTTCTTGCCGTGAAACTTACTTCCGAACCAATTTGTCTGGGTCACTGAGGAAGCTAGAAGAATGTTTTGAAACGCTGCTGACTAAATCCGGGTGTTTTTTTTTTTTTTTTTCAAATTGGGCCAACACCGTTTGATGTAAGGTTACTGGACATCTTCATCTCTTGGAAATTAGTTTTCGTCCTGTATTTCACGAGTGGACTGGGAGTAAATCACGTGAATCGGTATAAACCCTGGAGAATTATGGTGGGTCAACTAGTCAAGCTCTATTTATGGCATTTCTTGGGTATGATGTACCGAGCAGGGACCATGATTGAGGGGTGAGACGCGTAATAGGATGAAGATTTGTTGGTTGGAGCATAAGGAATCATTTCTTATGTGGAGACCTAAAAGTCCAGACAAGATAAGTTTGACCTGCCACCCCATTCCGAGCAAGCCTTTTTTAATTCTATCCTCTTTATTTCCTATTCTCTATTTCCTCTTTCTTGCCCTTGCCGAGTCTTCAAATACTCTCGGCTTTCTACCAGTACCACATTCGCTACTTACAGTCAATTCCTTGGCATCCGTAAGGCTGAACTTGAATATTCTTATATCAACCACGATCGTTACTTTTACTTTTTTTTCTTATCTGCAACGGATGAATTTTCTATTGCGTCTCACCTTTTCAAATTTACAGCCTCTGCCGTCTAAACATTAGATTTTGGAAAATGAAGCAAAGTACAATTTTCGGGCTTATTGCCTCCGTTGCCAGGGCTACAGCTGCTGGTACTCCGGTATTGGCAGCGAGAGCTTCATCTACTTCAAGTGTCGAGGCTGTTACAATTTCGGGAAACGGTATGCTCGTCAACACTACTTCGTGACCTCATTATTGACTTCCTCCAGCTTTCTACAAAGGTAGCGATCGTTTCTATATTCGGGGTGTCGACTATCAGCCAGGTAAAATTATCTTTGCTGTCGCTATACATGTATGACTAACCCCTCTCAAACAGGTGGAGGAACTGGTACTACTTCTGATCCCATTGCCGATGCAACTTCATGCAAGAGGGATGTCGAATATTTCCAACAATTAGGCATCAACACAATCAGAGTTTATGCTGTCGACAACACCGCGGACCACGACGAGTGCATGGGTTATCTCGCTGATGCCGGTATCTACCTCGTCCTTGACACTGATACCCCTCTCTACTCCCTTAACAGGAATGAGCCCGAAAAGTCATACAACAGCGTCTACCTTCAATCCATCTTTGCCACTATTGACAAGTTCGCCAATTACACCAATACCCTTGCTTTCATCTCCGGGAACGAAGTTATCAACGACGTGAACAACACCAACTGTGCTCCATATGTCAAGGCCATCGTGCGAGACATGAAGGAATACATTGGTAGTCGTGGTTATCGATCTATTCCTGTCGGTTACTCCGCTGCTGACGTAGCTTCCAACCAATATACCCTTGCTGAGTACCTGAACTGTGGAACTGATGATGAACGATCCGATTTTTACGCCATCAATGACTATTCATGGTGTGATCCTTCTTCCATGAGTACATCCGGCTGGGACACTCTTGTCAAAAATTACACTGGCTACAGCATTCCTCTATTGTAAGTCTTCTCTGCTTGTTTTCAATTTGCATGTTAAAATATCTAATGAACTTTGAAGCATGTCTGAATTTGGTTGCATTACCAACACCAGAAAATTTTCCGAAATTGCCGCCCTCTACAGCACTGAAATGACCGCCGTTTTCTCAGGAGGACTTGTGTATGAATATTCCAACGAGGGTAACGGATACGGTCTAGTAAATATCAGCGATGGAACTGTTACTACCACCGACCAATTCACATACCTCAAGGAGGCATACGCAAACACTACCTCTCCAACGGGAGACGGTGGAGCCGCTACCACTACTGGATCAGCAACTACTTGCCCAACGGAAAGCTCCGAATGGGATGTTTCGGGCGATGCTCTTCCAGCTATGCCTACCCCAGCCCAGAAGTTCATGACTAATGGTGCGGGTACTGGACCTGGTTTAGATGGAGCTGGATCTCAAGAGGCGGGTGATACAGAGAACGAATCTCAAGGCACCGCCACGGCAGGTTCTGGCGCAGTTACTTACACTGCTTCGGCTGGATCTTCGAGCTCCACATCTTCTTCAAAATCTGCTGGTGGTAGAAGTGTCGAAGTTGATGTGAGAGCCTTTGGGGTGGTTACAGTAACGCTTGCCAGTATGGTTTGTGGTATGTTGTTGCTTTGAATGTGGGGTTCAGTTAGAGTACAGATAGATTTCCTTATTCTTTTCTAATTATTCTTTTGTTATCCTTGTATACATAAAATGGAATGCATAAATTTGTGTACAACTTCTCTTTTGCCCAGGCTGTCTTATGTGTGGTGGGTTGTTGTTTGTCGTTTCTTGGCTGTGTGATGGTGTCACGGCTGTCATGCTATTAACCTTACCCCACCAATAAGGTTCGTAGTGGCTTTGAGCTCGGAAAGTCTAGCCTCATCCAATTGTGTCCGTCGCTGCATACCACTCACTCATTTCTTAGATGAATTTTTTTCTTACTTTCGTGAATTCAAGATGTGTTTTGAATAAAAGTTTGTAAGTGCCTTACAGCTTGCCAGTCACCATAGTTACTTGCTAACACTCGTTGAAATATTACTACGTCTTTCCCCTCAGTCGGTGAGCGGAATGCGGCTGAGGTTACCCAAATGAGGGGTTCATGCAGGGACATATTACACGACCGTGTAACCTCTATCATCTTTTCTGCCCAAACATCTCACAAGGCTTCATGAAGTGCTTATGGCTTTAAATCCACCGATACATGGTCCAGTAGACGGTAATGCAAAGTCATGATGTTTTTCACCATCTTCAAGCCATGGTTCATTGCACATCAAGTACTGGATATTCATACGATGATCACCATGTAATACTTTAATCTATTACACTGTCATGTGCAGATGGTCTTGGTCATGGGTTAGTGATCTGTGGTCTAAGTCGCCTATTCATTCAGCTGGATTCTCGTGATTATCTTGGCGCGGGGCTGGCAGATTCTTGGATGCGGATAGCCATATATTAGCGACTTGATAAAAAACGCCGTTTGTACCTTTACCCAAATATTCCAATTAGAACGATAAATGCTAGTTATATTTGCATAATTCCCTCTTGCTCTCATAAATCACTCAAACTTTCTCGTTCCCTCTCACGATTGCAGCTAAGCATTTACCCCGATAACTTTCGTACTAGCACAACGAGCATTTGGAATTATGGCTGCAATTCCAGCACTCAACTACCCGATCATTGGGCCTCCAAAAGCTTCTCCAGCTCCTGCTGATGGTAACTTGACGATCCCTCGCTACTTTCATTCTGCTAAGACTTTTAGGATCTGTCCTTCTGAGACGTGAAATTCGTGATCTTCAACGCAACTTTCCTGATCAATGGACACTTTACATACTTGGGCTTCAGGCTTTTCAACAACTTGATGAGAAGTCAGATTTATCATGGTATGGAATTGCTGGTATGTATCTCAGAACTACTTCCGTGAACATGAGATATTTTTGCTGATATGCAAAGGTATTCATGGACGTCCATATCGTCCTTGGGGTGGATCTCAAGGAGATAACTCTCCTGGATGGCAAGGCTATTGTACTCATAGCTCTATTCTTTTTGCGCCATGGCATCGTCCATATCTTGCATTATTCGAGGTAAGTACAACGTTCATCCATATCCTTCCATCCTTCTATCCAACACTCATACATTAATAGCAATATCTCTACCAAATTATACAAAAAATTGCTTCTACATTCCCCGCCGCCACCAAGGCTCGTTACCAACAAGCGGCTCTAACCTTTCGCATTCCATACTGGGATTGGGCTGCCACACCACCTGCTGGTGACAAGTACTTTCCTACTGTTGTCGGACAGCCCATGATTCAGCTCATTACTCCCACATCGAATGACAAACCAGTACAAATCACCAATCCCCTCTACTCTTACAAATTTAACCCCTTGAATGCATTAAAGGGTGATTTTCCTAGTGCTCCGGTATGATTACCCATCTTCTAAAAAACCATAATATGTATTGACATGTTCAGGAATCACGATGGCCTAGCACTCTCCGGTATCCAACCAACGGAAGTGCTACCGCCAAATCCCAAGAACAGCAAGTCTTTGACGCTATGGAGTCACAATTTGATTCCTATCAAAGCAATATTTATCTTATCATGAGAGATCCGAACTATAAGCAATTTGATGCTTTTAGTAACCATCAATGGGCAGCAAATAATGCTCCTGGTACATATGGTAGTATTGAGGATGTGCATAATAGTGTTCATAGTGAAACTGGTGGGAACGGTCATATGGGTGATCCTGATTATGCGGCTTTTGATCCTTTGTTTTGGTTACATCATGCGTAAGTAAATATTCTTGTTTTTGGTCATACATCCAATAATGTCTTGGATGTCATACTTATAACATTTTACAGTAACGTCGATCGTCAATTTGCCATTTGGCAAGCCTTGAATCCTAATAGCTATGCAATCAACAAACCTTCCAGCGACGGAACCTTTTCCATCGAAAGCGGTGCCCAAGAAACCAGTACTACTGCCTTAACACCATTCAACAATGCCACTGGCAAAACTTACTGGACCTCTGACGGCGTGCGCAGCACAGCGACATTTAACTACGCATACCCCGAGACCCAACAATGGAAGTTTCCTACTCTCCAACAATATCAAACCAGTGTTCTAGCCGCAGTTCAAAAATTATACGGTGCTACTAGTAATCAGTTCATGCAATTGATGGGTGTGCAAACTGCTGCTGTCTCTGAGCCTATTGCTGTTCAAGCGAGCAAAATCGTAGCAGATGGCAGTAATACAGCTCAGAAACCCATTGGCGATAATGCTGCTTCGTCATCTGGCGAACACAAAATTTTATCAAATCTTCTTCACAATTCTGCCAAAGCTAATGCTAAGCCCGTTGACGTGGCAAGAGGTGGGGAGGACTTTGAATCCGAGATTGGGAAACGTAAGACACCTTTCATTATTCTCCTCGTAATCAATATCTAACATTTTTCAAGCATCCGAAAGTTCTCCAAGAAGCGTAGAACCGATTAAATATAGAGAATACATTGTCAATATCCGCGCTCCGAAGCATATCCTCCATCAAACCTATCGCGTGCGAATTTTCCTCGGAGATTTTGATTCAGATCCTGCGACATGGGTATGTTAGATCTTCTATATTCTTTTTCCCCCTCCCTCCTTCTCTCTCTCTCTCTCTCTCTATTTTTGACCTCTTTTCTCCATCCAAAAACTAACAAAATAAAAACCACCAGCCAACCGCCGACTCCACAATCGGAACCTTCTCCTCCTTCGGCAAAAACCCCGCCACCACCTCCTGCGGAAAATGCATCAAAGACGCCGCCCGCTCCCTAATGATCTCAGGAACCATCCCTCTAACGCCCATCCTCCTCAAACTTTTCCAATCCGGTGATCTTGGCTCGCTGGAAGTGGAGAATGTCATTCCGTATTTGAGACGCAATTTGCATTGGAGAGTTACATTGGCGGATGGGACGGAGATTGATAGAGGAAATGTGGAGGGGTTGAAGGTTAGTGTGGTTAGTACTTTGGTGAGGTGTGTGCAGGGTGGTTTTCCGGAGTTTAGTGGCGTTTATGAGGTTCATAGTGAGGTTACTGGGGGGAGGCCGGCGGGGTTGAGTGAGGGGGATAGGGTTTAGCTTTGGGCTTTGAGCTTGGAGGATGAGTTGGGGATGGTGATAAGTATGACTACCTGATGGATGTGGATGTGATTTGATTTTGTTTTGTTGGTTTGGGATTATTTGAGAATGCAAAGTTGTGAAATATTATGAAATCTTTTTTGGAAAAAATCATGTCATCACTAGGATACTGTCACAAACCACGACCATAGTATACAATAAAAACAAGTACGGGGGTCCTTATCGATAAGGAATCCTAGGACAAGTGTCCTAGGATAAAATGTGCCCCAGGATAATAATTATCCTAGGAGCTATATTGTCCCAGGAGACGAATCGTCCCAGGATTAGTGTCCTGAGGCAAATAGTTGGATCACGTGATGGAGCCCTGGGAGCCTTCAGAGCTCCTAAAGCTCCAGGAGCCTTGAGGAGCCAGGAAGCTCCTAGAGGCTCCCTCTACGAATTAGTATATAGTTAGAATAGTTTCATAGTTTAAGAGCTTCGTGCTCAACTTAATTATCAATTAGTTTACCTACATTCTACTTGATCTAGTAACGACTTCACTTCCAAGTGAATACCAGTGATAGAGCCTTAACCCATAACTACCAACCGACGAAACCTCAGGCAGCCGCTGCCTCCAGCACAGTATCGTTACACTTTGAGCACCGTTACGGTTAAGCTATATCAATTACGATGGATCCCAGCCAGCAACCCACTGAACCAGTTTCCTTCTCCTCCGTCGGGGCCCCAGGACAGGCCGCCGCTACCATGGAGCTGAAGCGAGCAATCCAAGTATCCACCCCTGACCTGTTCCACGGGGATCGTAGTAAGCATCGAGCTTTTGTCGCACAAGCTGATCTCTACTACGCCTTCAATGGACACCTCTTCTTAACACAAATGCAAAGAATCTTGTGGTTGATCTCGTTCTTCCGAGGGACCGCGTTCAATTGGATCGAACCTTTCTTCAATGACCTAATGACCAAGACAACCGATGGCCAGCTTAAAGAGAACATGAAATCTGAGACACGCCGCCTCTTCAGTACGTACGAGTCATTCCGACAAGGATTCGACAGGGCTTTCGGGGAAGTTGACCCCGATCACATGGCTGAGAGAGCATTACGACAACTTAAGCAGACAGGGTCAGTTACAGCCTACACTGCCAAGTTCCAACAATACGCCGGGCGTATTACATGGGATGATGACTACCTTAGATCCCAGTTCTATGAGGGACTCAAGGATATCATCAAGGACGAGCTAGCTAGAGCTCCGAAACCACCAAAACTTTCCGAACTAATCGAGACCTCCATCCTAATCGACAATCGTTTCTATGAACGACGAATGGAGAAGAAGGGAGTAACTCAGGAAAGTAGAAAGTTTCCAAAACATCAGCGCCAGAACAGACACCATGACGCCGGCGACCCAATGGAATTGGACGGAGCTGAGCGCCGCCATAAACCAAACGGACTCAGCGCTGAGGAAAAGAAGAGACGCAGGGAGAATAATCTATGCTTCACCTGTGGTAAAAGTGGACACATGTCCAGGGATTGTTCCCAGAAAAAGCCATTCGCTGCGAAAGGCAAGAAACAAGTAGGATTTGGAAACAAGAGACAGGGATCCCGAGAAGCGGGTGCCCTAGAAGGGAGCTTCCGAGAAATGGGACTATTGGAAAAAGAGCTACCTCAACCATATCAAGAACAACTCGAAGAGTTAGACGTAGCCACCCTAAGCACAAGAGTAGAGCCACCGGAAAACATCGACGAGGAAGTCGAGTCTGTAGGAAACTCCGAATCAGTCGAGGAACCCATGGAGGAAGGATCCACTGTAGGATCCGAGGGCAGCCCTCAAATAACTGAAGAGCTTCTAAGACCCCAAGTGAATGAATTATGGTACATGACGAGTTACCTCGACGGGAGGCGCACCTGGCGCCACCACGGAGAAGAGAAACCAGATTTTGTTGAAGAACATCGAACTCATGACCATCCAACCCTGTTGATCCTGCACGCTGTAACCTACAGCGACCCATACCGCATGGTATTCAAGGAGAATACGAGCACGGATAACGCTAGAAGATTTGTCGCGGACTTAAGCTCTCCTCACACTAACGAGGGATGGGCACACAGCGATTGTGACCTAGTGATCGGAGATGTATGGGAAATCCTACTACAGAATGGAGATCGTAGGGTCTGGCATAGAATCAATTTCCACGACGAACTCCGATGGGTTGAGGATTACTGTCGAGACTTTCAAACAGGACCAGTAGAACTATTACCTACTACACCCTACCGATTATTGAGTATAAGCGAATATCAACGTGAGTGGTTAAACCTCCTCACCGGAGAACAAATCACCGAACCTTTATCGCTAGAACTCAATGGTACAATAGGGATTGGGCAGTTAATCATAGAGGTCAACCTAGAGAACCAGGAAGTCAAGGCCCTGATCGATTCAGGAGCGATGGGAATATTCATGGATCCCGACTTTGCTATAGAAAATGAAATTCCTACCGAACCAAAGGAACACCCCTACCAACTGACGCTGTTGGGAGGCAAGAAGTCCGGAGTTGATGGTTGGGTACGCAGACAAACTAGCGCCATCAAAATGATCATGCCAGGAGGACACACCGAGCAAGTCAAAATGGACTTAGTACCGTTGGGCAGACATGCAGTTGTCCTAGGAACCCCTTGGATCAAGAAGCACAATCCAAACATTGATTGGGTAAAGGATACTCTTACATTCGATCGTTGCAAATGCAAGAACGAATGACTATATGGCCCGAAGGAACAGACTTCTGGGAGGCCGGATACCGTGCTATGGCAGCCACGGATCCTCCACTGGTCGGCAAGACCGATGCAAAAGAAATTCCAGTGCAGTACAGAAAGTTCGCCAAGCTGTTCGAAGATCCGCAGGACTTGAGAGCCCTGCCAGAACATAAGCCTTGGGATCATGAGATTAACTTCAAGGAGGGATTCGTACCCCCTGCCGAGAAGTTGAGACCACATAACCCCAGTACTCTAAGAATATGGGAAGAGTACCGAGCTAAAGCTGAAAAGAAAGGATGGATTAGGAAATCCAAGTCCCCTTGTGCAGCCAACGTATTGTTAGCATACAAGAAAGGAGACCCGAATGGTCGACCTTGCGGAGACTACCGCCGAGTAAACGACGGGACCATCAGGGATGTGTACCCAATACCCAAAGCTCAGGAGCTAAGGGATAAATTAAGCAAGGCAGTGATTTACACAAAATTGGATCAGAGAAATGCTTTCAATTTGATACGAATCAAGGAAGGACATGAGTGGAAGACCGCCTTCATATTACCTTCCGGACTATGGGAGTACACTGTTATGCCATTTGGACTAACGAATGCACCGGCCACATGCCAACGACAGAACAACGAAATACTCAAAGAGTTTAGTTCATTCGTAATCTGCTACTTGGATGATATCCTAGTCTTCTCCCAGAGGGTGGAGGATCATGAGGGACACGTTATTAAGGTACTCGAGGCTTTTAGGAAAGTCGATTCACGACTCAAACTATCGAAGTGCGAGTTTGGGGTCAAACGAGTAACCTTCCTAGGATATGTCATAGAACCAGGGCAAATGAGCATAGATCCGGAGAAAACTGAGAAAGTAAAGAATTGGGAACGACCTAGAAACGTCAAAGATGTGCAAACCATACTAGGGTTCGCCAACTTTTGTCGAGTGTTCATCAAGGACTTTTCCAAAATGGTAGAACCACTTACGGAGATGACAAAGAAAGGTGTGGGATTCGCCTGGAATGAGAAGGCAGAGCAAGCCTTTCAGGAAATTAAGGATAGATTCACCAGGGAACCCATACTGTACAACTATCATGACGATCGGGAAAGCATCATCGAGACGGACGCTTCCGATACCTGTGTAGCAGGAGTCCATCTCCAGAGAGACGACAACGGGAAACTGCACCCAGTCGCTTATTATTCCAGTAAGATGGATAAAACAGAACAAAATTACAATATTTATGAGAAGGAACTCATGGCTATAGTCAAGTCACTAAAACATTGGAGGATCTACCTCCAAGGGGCTAAATTCCCAGTAATCATCCATACTGATCACATGAACCTACGAACCTTTACTACCACTAAGGTCCTGGATAATCGCAGATTAGCTCGATGGGCTGAGGAATTAGCCAGCTTCGATTTGATAATCAAGCATGTGAAAGGCAAGGACAATGCAAGAGCAGATGCACTTAGTAGGCCACCAGGGTACGAAGATGACAAGACCTACCAAGAAACTGCAATCCTAAAAACATTGCCAAATGGGGATCTCGTTCCAAATCTAACGGAAATCGCCGTTTTAGAAAATAAACCAACGGAAGTCTGGAAGAACAAACTCATAGAGGCACAACAGAACAAGGAAGGTGTCAAATGGCCCGAGCCGCCAGTAACCGTTGACGGATTGGTACGAGTAGTAGGGAAAATATGGCTACCAAGTAGCATTGCTCCCGAATTCATCAAAGAGCAGCATGCGTTGCCAGCTCATGGACATCAAGGAGTACGAAGGACGTACTTAAGAATTAAGAGACAATATTGGAGTCCGGGACTCCGAACCATGGTCAATAAAGTGGTCACAGAGTGTGATACCTGTATCAGGAACAAGGCTTCCCGCCATGCCCCCTACGGACAGATGCACACAACCGAAATACCACCATCACCATGGAAGTCAATATCATGGGATTTTATAGGACCATTACCTAAATCCAAAGATCCAACGACAGGAGTAGAATACGACTACCTCCTAGTTATCATGGACCGATTAACCAAATACATGATATTAGTACCATGCAAAACCACTTTAACTGCAGAAACCCTAGCAGCTATATTTCTTAAAGAGGTCATTGCAGTACATGGATTACCAGAGGAGATACTCTCGGATAGGGATAAACTCTTCACATCAAAATTCTGGACCGCCTTAGTAGCACTACTAGGCGTAAAAAGGAAAATGTCTACAGCATTCCACCCACAAACGAATGGAGGGAATGAAAGAGTAAACCAGGTTGTTGAAGCTTACCTTCGCTGCTATGTGAACTACCAACAGAACAATTGGGTAGGACTACTACCCTTAGCACAGTTCGCATACAACAGCTCCGCTTCAGAAACAACACAAGTCTCCCCGAACTACGCCAACTTTGGATACGAACTAGTCGCGTATCGGGAACCAGGCATTCCAGAAATAGAGAACCAATCCGCCATGGTACAAACAGAAAAACTCAAGGAAGTTCACAAGGAACTCGCAGCCGAACTTAAGTTCGTTGCTGAGAGGAACGCTCATTACTACAACAAAAAGCGTAGTCAGGAGCCAACGCTAAAAGAGGGGGATAAAGTCTATTTGCTTCGAAAGAACATCGAAACTAAGAGACCAAGTGCGAAACTGGACCATAAAAAACTAGGACCATTCAAAATCAAGAAAGTTAAAGGACCCTTGAATTATAAATTGGCACTACCAAAGAATATGAACATCCATCCAGTATTCCACATTTCCTTGCTCGAACTAGCACCACCAGGGGCACCTAAAGCCCCTGAAACAGAAATCATATCCACAGACCAAAACGCCGAGTACGAGGTGGAGAATATACTAGATTGCAAATACATTAGAGGCAAGGTCAAATATTTGGTGAAATGGGAAGATTACCCGGACTCCGAGAACACGTGGGAACTGGAAAAGGACCTCAAGCACCTTGAGAAGTTTGAGGAGTTTCGCCGACAGAATCCGGATTTACCCAGAAAGAAGGAGAATTCATCGCAACCTGTAAAGAAGGGGAATTCATCAAAGAAGGGTCGAAAGGGTCGAAACCAGTCGTAGGAGGATCGGTCGGACCGGTTTGCTCTAATTGACCAAATTGACCAGGCGATAATTGACCAAATTGACCAGGCGATAATTGACCAAATTGACCAGGCGATAATTGACCAAATTGACCAGAAACCGGAGGGATGGTTGTGGAGGCTTCTTTTTCTTTTTTCTTTCTTTCTTTCTCTTCAAGAGCATCAAGCTCATCAAGATATTTGAGCCCACGACGTAACATTTCATCACGACGTTTTTTGAGCTGGGACTTCTGTTTAACAAGACGAGCGGTCTTAGCAGAGGACTCAGCGATTTCAGCATCTAGCTTATCAACCTGCCGATCAAGACTCTCCCAATCATGTTCCCTAGGAACCTCACGATCCCAATCATCTTCCAAACGAAACTGCGCATCACAAGAAACGGAATTCCGAACACATTCCGAACAACGCGTGTGATGCTTATCGGAAAGATCTTTAACGCAACGACGATTTTCTTGTCGACAATGGGAACAAGGAATCATTTCAACACCAATGGAATCAATAATAGTGGCTAAACGAATTCGCTCCTTTTTCTTTCTTCGAGATAGGATAGCAGAAGAATCAGGATTGCTCATAGTGAGGAGAAGAAAACAATTAAGACCTGGACGGATTATGATTATCGGGTGGGGAATGACAAGCAATCTTATAAGCGATCGAGGACGACGCTTAATCAAGAAGGGGATAGTGTCACAAACCACGACCATAGTATACAATAAAAACAAGTACGGGGGTCCTTATCGATAAGGAATCCTAGGACAAGTGTCCTAGGATAAAATGTGCCCCAGGATAATAATTATCCTAGGAGCTATATTGTCCCAGGAGACGAATCGTCCCAGGATTAGTGTCCTGAGGCAAATAGTTGGATCACGTGATGGAGCCCTGGGAGCCTTCAGAGCTCCTAAAGCTCCAGGAGCCTTGAGGAGCCAGGAAGCTCCTAGAGGCTCCCTCTACGAATTAGTATATAGTTAGAATAGTTTCATAGTTTAAGAGCTTCGTGCTCAACTTAATTATCAATTAGTTTACCTACATTCTACTTGATCTAGTAACGACTTCACTTCCAAGTGAATACCAGTGATAGAGCCTTAACCCATAACTACCAACCGACGAAACCTCAGGCAGCCGCTGCCTCCAGCACAGTATCGTTACAGATACGAGGAAAGGGCTTTTCACGATTTGACGTCATCTTACGCATCATCATCTTCGTCATTACTTCGCTTTCCTTTATTGACATGCATCTATAATTAATATCCCATCTCCTTGAATTGAAGTTAGTATGAATTATGTGTGGATGTAAATTTCCTAGTCACACTACAGTACTATACTACGATAAAAAGTTATTCGTTAAATAAGGTCCTACATATAGGGAAATTATAATGGAAAATTACTCTGTACTACAAAATGGATTTATTTTTGATGGTGTAAAAGTGATGTAGAATCTATTCTTAATTGGTTTAGAATCTAATATAGTAAAAGAATAGAATTTATAATAACTTATAAAATAAAATATGTTATTTGGTTATTTGGATACTATAAGAATTTTATATAAAAAGTTATATTCTATAATAAAAGAATTAGAATTCTTAATTTTAAGATAAATTCCAGATAATATAAAAATAAACATTATTGACTTGTATAATATAAAATTAATTAATTAAAAATATAATGTATTTATTTTTATAATTGTTGAAAATGAGTTGTTTGGAAGTAGTAGTATTATTAGATGTAGGTTGAACTAAGGATCTTGTTACGTAGTAACAGTCAACCTGTCCATATTGTGACGATCACCCCGATCGTCCCGATCGGGCTAGTCTCTCGCTTGCGCTCGGGCTGCGCATATACAAAAACTCTTGTGCTTTTCATTCTTTTTCTCTTTAGCTTAGTATTTTCAATACAACGGGTACCTATTATCACTCTTGTATTCCCGATCGTGACACATATGAGCTCAGTGTCACGAACCACGTCTAATATTATCCTAGGATAAGAATCGTCCCAGGATTAGTGTCCTGAGGCCAATAGGATATCACGTGGCCTGATAGCTTTGCTAGCCAGCTAGCATAGCTAGCATTCAGGGAAACAATGAGTATATAGTTAGAATAGTTTCATAGTTTAGGAGCTTCGTGCTCAACTTAGTTATCAATTAGTTTACCTACATTCTACTTGATCTAGTAACGAATTCACTTCCAAGTGAATACCAGTGATAAAGCCTTAACCCACAACTACCAACCAGACGAAACCTCAGGCAGCCGCTGCCTCCAGCACAGTATCGTTACACTCAGATCCCGTGGAAAAGCAAACCGATTCACATACAAAATTGTATGGTAATCGGTTCGTAGGATCTTCCCACCCTTAGCAAGCTTGGACATATAGTCTGATCCAAGTCACGTGATGAACCCTGCATATTCAGGGATACGAATCGTAGGTCCATACGAATCGAAGGTCCACAAACTCTCAGGATCCAAGAGATCCAGTAAAGGACGAAGGTCTATATAATCAAGATGGATTTCCTTTGTATAGAGCTTCGTGCTCAAGATCAATCATTTAGTATACCATACTATTAGTTACGAATTGCATCATATTATTGTCATTACTTTAAGTCCCTGCTTGACGCCTAGTTATAAACCACCTCGAGAGCCTAGAGCACTTCCACGTGATCTAGACGGCAAACCTCGTAACACCGGAGGTGTGAGGCGTCACATATTTAATATTTGAATTTATAATAAACTTTTTTAAAATCTGAATTTTTATTAGACTTTCTCAAAAAGTCAGGGGTCTAGAGGGTGCAGGTCCCTGATATATTGTATTATTAATATAAAAATATATTGAAAATATATCAAAAATATATTAATTATTAAATTTAAAATTAATAATAAAAATATTCAAAGAAAAATTTAAATTTTTATTATATCTCTGTATAAAAAAAATTTATATTATATATATTATAAAATTCAAAGTTATTTAAAAATTATATTCTAATTAATTTAGAAAATAAATGTTACGAGGTTTGCCGTCTAGATCACGTGGAAGTTCTCTAGGCTCTCGAGGTGGTTTATAACTAGGCGTCAAGCAGGGACTTAAAGTAATGACAATAATATGATGCAATTCGTAACTAATAGTATGGTATACTAAATGATTGATCTTGAGCACGAAGCTCTATACAAAGGAAATCCATCTTGATTATATAGACCTTCATGCTTCTATGATTACTGGTGATCCTTTATGATCACCTGTGATCACCTATACAGTGATCCTTAGTGATCCTTAATGATCACTACTGATCACCTGTAATCACGTGCCTTGGTCATGTTATGGTAGTAGTGTAGCCCGTCGTAACAATAAATTACAAATCTAAGTATTTTAATTAATAATAACTCAAAATTAATAACTCAATATTTAAATTTGGATTTGATAGAATTGAAAAGAAGATTAATAAAAGATATTCATCTTTTGTTTCTATATAAATATTTAATATCTAATACTACAGCTAAATACTATAAACAACAATAAAGATAGATAATTTTTCTAGGGATATCAAGAAAGTAATTAGGAAGATTCTATTTTGGGGGTTTCTTTGAATCACAAGGATGTGAATGGAGGTCATGGTGAAAGAGCAGAACTTCTTCTTCCACCACCTATTAAATAGCTTAGCATTAGCATTAAAGCCAGGTTGTATGTACAGTTTCGGTATTGTAATCAAAATCCAACTTCAGTTACTGATTACACATTCAAATTCTATAGATTGCATCTGCCATTTTAGCAACCAAAGCCATCGATGGTGAATGTACCCTCACAATATCAGCTCCACCTTGAATTGCCGCTGTCACGGTAGCTGCAGTTCCCCAATCCCTTTCACGTGGTATTTTAACACCGGTTATGTTACCAATGAACTTTTTTCGGCTAGTTCCTAATAACCAGGGCAAGCCTCGTAGGCCGGGCCAATCACGTAATTCATCCATTCGACGAAGGATCTCCAGGTTTTGATCTTGTGTTTTGGCGAATCCCATTCCAGGATCTAGAATGATACGCCATCGACGGATACCTGCTGCCTCTACTTCGGCTACTCGTTCTAGTAGTTCTTTTGCAATTGTTGGAATGAGACCATCGGGCTCATAGTTTGTGAGGGTATTCATAGTCGCAGAAGTTCCTCTCATATGCATCAGACAGACTGTTTTTCCAAGTTGGGCCATTGTGGATAACATATCGGGATCGCGTTGACCCGAAGACACATCATTAATGATATCCGCACCTGCTTCAATAGCAGCCCTAGCAACAGATGCTCTATAAGTATCGATACTGACTGCTACATTCTTAGAGGAATTTCCATCTCTAATCCCTTGTATGGTCGGTAAAACGCGGCCCACTTCAACCTCGGGGGATACTTCCGGTGCACCTGGCGCAGTTGATTGACCACCTACATCAATGATGGTTGCTCCATCCGCAATGATTTGTGAGGCTTTATCCCTTATAAAGTCTCCGTCATTACAATTCTCCCCTCCATCTGAGAAAGAGTCGGGTGTCATATTCAAGATTACCATTACATGGGTTTGCCGATTCGTTTTTAGAGCATGTATTGGAGGGATGGATGGATTCAACGGAGTTATGGTGGATAGGGGAGTCGGAGATGGTGGTAATGCATTTAAATAATCCTGAGTAAACTTCCAAGGAGATTTCGGATTCAGAGGTTGTCCAGGAATAAGCCTTAAGTCATATCAGTAAAAAGTATGCTTATGGAATGGATTGGTGTGAAAATACTCTGCCAGTGGTCTCAAAACGAACTCCCGTTCAAGCATACCAGGATGAGGTATCTGTAACCTGGGGTGATCCACAACCTCATTGCCGTAAATTAGAATATCAAGATCAATATTTCTTGGGCCTTTATCAATAATCTTTTTCCTACCCATCTCATTCTCAATAGCTTGAAGCTCATCAAGAAGAGCCAGTGGTTGTAAGGTTGTTTCTACCTGTTGATGAATATCAGCTATAGTTTGGTGACGTATACCAAGTTCAAATGAGGCAACTTCACTACTATCTTTGAAAGCTGGCATGAGTGATACTGTTGCTCGAAAACAAACATTTTAAACCAACCTTCCAAAGTTGGTAGTCACCTCGTCCCAATTGCACAATGCAATACGAATAATCACGTGGATGAATCGGCACCATTTAACGCGAAAATAGAACTTACCTCACAAGCTCCATTAAGAAAGTTATTTTGATCAAGAACATACATAGGTTCAGTCTCCCATAGCCCACTAGTTCTTTTTATTTTAATCCCCCTCTCCGACATTTTGTTGCAGGCCATTTCTATCCATCCCACTCGATCACCAAGATTACTACCCAAAGCAATATATGCAAGTTGAGGGTGACCTTGAGGTTGAGATAGCTTCGTTAAATCATTTTCGCTCGGTTGATTCGTATTGAGTGGATGTTGGGTCCATGGTGGCAATGAGCTTGCCCTGTCAGAGCTATAACTTCGAGAGATCGAGGTCGAGGTAGAGGTAGAATTTGTAGAGTTTTTAAATTTACAAATTCCATAAAAAGGTGTTTGAATAAATGATCGTGGTGACGTTACAACGCGTCTTACCACGGATGGTAATAGACAGCTCCTCATGAGTGTAAAGTCTTCCTCTTTCTTGCTGATATAGAAGGTCGATTTAATTGAGGAAATTTGAGGTATCTGGGGGCAAACTTTGTTGATGGTGGTTGAGTAGGTTCCCGTATTCACGGAGTACGGTGAATTGTGGTAACATGATTGGTCATGTCAATGCACTCGATCATATTGGTACCCTGTTTGTAAGGTTAGCATTGGTATAGAATAGAGTACGGTGATGAATACAACTACCACCAGTACGACTACTTCGACTACCTATCTACTTCACCTATTCAAGTATCTACCTATTTCAAACAATTTACCCCGTTTCCGTTGCTTGGTGGGAACAATAATTACAGTATTATCAATATTCAAGGCACGTGCATGCATGCAGGTCCAATCAAGGCTACCCCGACGCTAACAGCCATACCGAGGCATCTTTCTCACACCGGGTCATTTTTACCCCAGGATGATTGATGATTCCTTTATTTAGAGGGAACTTGTTCCGAGGTATCAAGAATCCCCTTCAAAATAAATCCATCCATCTGTTCTTCATCGACAATAAAAGACTCTTCCCACTCTTGATCAATTGCTTTTCGTATTATACCCTTGATTCTACGCTTCAAATACATCTATATCATTATAAACCAAAGTCCCACAACCATGGCTTCTAAACGTAAGTAACCACCGCCATCACATGTCTACCAGGACATGATACCCAACGCCAACGCTGAAGAGGCCATCCAACTAATTGTATTCCTCCTGTAGAACAACTCCGCACGACCGTTACCGATCTTCTCAAGATCAACCATCCTATCATCCTCGCTGGAATGAACGTTGCCGCAGGACCAAAACTCGCAGCAGCAGTAACAAATGCCGGTGGTCTTGGCGTTTTAGGGGGTATTGGGTACACTCCTGATATGTTAAGAGAACAAATTGCCGAGCTCAAATCATTTTTGGATGACAAGAACGCTCCATTTGGTGTTGATCTTTTACTTCCCCAAGTTGGAGGTTCAGCGAGAAAGACAAAGTAAGCATGATCCCCTTTTACCTCTCCTTTGCCACTGCCTCCTCTACCAGAGCCTCTTCGATTATTGTACACTTGTTGACGTGTGTTTGCTTAGCTACGATTATACCAAGGGAAAATTAGACGAACTCATCACCATCATCATCGAAAGCGGTGCTAAACTATTTGTTTCCGCCGTCGGCGTACCACCCAAACATGTCGTTGAACGACTACACAAAGCTGGTATTCTGTATGCCAACATGATCGGACACCCCAAACATGTTAAGAAATGCCTCGACCTCGGTGTAGATATCATCTGCGCACAAGGTGGAGAGGGTGGTGGACACACTGGAGATGTTCCCACAACTGTCTTAATCCCAGCGGTTGTCGAACTCTGCAAGGGAAAGACTAGTCCTATGACTGGCAAGCCCGTTCAAGTTGTTGCTGCTGGAGGTATCTTCAACGGAGCAACTGTTGCCGCAGCTTTGATGTTGGGCGCTAGTGCCGTGTGGGTTGGTACTCGATTCATCTTGACCGATGAGGCTGGTGCACCAAAGGCTCATCAAGAGGCTGTTAGAACTGCCGGACATGATGACAATATTCGAACCATTATCTTCACCGGTAGACCATTACGAGTACGAAACAACAATTATATTCAAAACTGGGAAGAAAACCGTGCTGCAGAGATTAAGGAACTTACATCTAAGGGTGTCATTCCAGTTGAACACGATTTCGAGACTCTTGGTGATGATATTGATGATGAAACTATGGATAACGCACGACCTTTCCTGATGGGTAAAGCCGCTGCTGTTGTCAATGAAAAGAAGAGTGCAAAGGCTGTCGTGGATGAATTGGTTAGCGATGCAGTAGCATGCATCCACAATGGAGAGAAGTTGACAGCGAAGTTGTAAAGTATTATATTCAAATGATTTAATGGGTCATTGGGCGGAGTTGATGAGATTGAGATTATGAGGTGATATGCATAGAGACATGATTAGAGTGGCTGATGCGCTTATGGGTGGGCTGATGAGTACTGCTCGGTCGGTTGTGTATGCATTCCTACATAGCAACTGAGGATAGGATGACCATTACGCTCTTGGACACGCGGAGGAATTGAAACCTCTGAGAAATTGGATAATCTGGGATTAGGTTTTGATATATCTATTTGCAATTACAATCCATAGGATCATATTATTATTCGTATAATTACTTCCAATCCTTTTCTTGTCCTTGAAGATGCTTCATCTTGTGGCTAAACTAACTTATGGACAACACATTGATTCGAATGACATCCAGACGCTCCTTCTCCTTTTTTTGCGATCACATTTGTCATAAGTCAGTTCAGTCTAGCTACGGCAAAAGAATGAATACCTACCTATCCTACTCGGTACCTACTCATTGATTCATTCATTCATTCATTCATTTACAACTCATCCAAACTTAAAGCGTATCACCAACGAAGGGTGGAAACATTAGAACATTAGAACATTAAAACATTAGAACATTTTAACAACACACCATAAAGGAAGGACCGACCATCCCGTGATTTCATCTCTCAATTCCAAATTCAGAGATGCAACAAAATATGTGGAAAAGTCACGAGGTTAAAAGCTTGGTTCGATTTTGATTGGTTGGGTTCACGGACTCCGACGTGAATGCTGAGCTCTTGTTTCATTTTGGAAAAAAGCATATTGGAGGGTACGTACTACGGAGTGGTAGAACTTCATACGTACAGGGGTATTATTCGTCATTCTTTCACTCATTTGTTGATATGTTCATGGCTTCATATAAGAATCGAGGTTATCGAGGCGGTGCGATTACAATATTTATTTATATATATATCAGATGAACAAAAATGATTTCAAATATCAAATATCTTCTCGATGATTACTACAAATAATTACGTCTTCTACCAATGAAATCAAAGAGTATGCAGAGAGGATCGTGGGCTGGACCAAGGCAGATCGTTGCGGATCCGTATCGGCGGATAGAAAAAAAAACGATGACGTCTAGCGTGTATCGCAAATAAGATGAAAAATGATTTGAACTGGTTTGGTACCTTGAAGTTGGTTGGCGTAAATACTAATAATATTCTATGTAGATTCTTATGCGGTAAGGCTACCTATTTGTTTATTTTTCTTCTCTTGTCTTTTGGAATCATTGTATAACCTCATTTTTTTCGCGAAAGTCTCAATCGATTGTTTGGTTGGATTGTCTTGTCGTCTGTCTATTGCCTGTGCGGTGTACTCGTCTAGTCTGACAATTATCAAATATCAAATTGCCGTGTTGGTTGGAAATCGAATCGGAAATATTAAAAATCCCATTTATCTACTTACATCTTGAGAAGAAAAGTATATCTTTTCACAATTGGTGGTTACACATAGTCAATCATTCAAGATGTTTGGTATATCATATTGGATGATACCTGTCTTTTCAGGAATAGTATGGCTTGCCATGCTTCTTGCTATGTTATTGACCTGGACCGTTGCAGATGGTTCTCCAATAATTACACCTATGGATAATGGTCAAACCATTGCGTTCGTATGCCCATTCTTACCCTCTCAAATCTTTCCTAATCCTTTCAAAGATACATTTCAGATATCGGAGCACATGAACTTCAACCACTTTTCATTGCAATGGGTTCAGTAACTGTGGTTACCTTTAACATTGTGTTTATCTCCGAAAGATGGCTACGACATAGAGGAAGATTACATGGGAATACTTCCGTTTTTCAAAAGGTCTTGTCGAGTCTTGCTATCATCTGTTCGATTGCAGGTGGAGTCGGTCTAATCTGTCTTACCTGTCTCAACGATGTTCATCACCACACTGCACACGATGTATGCCTCGCCATTTTCATGTAAGCTTTTTTTCCCCATTCCACATGAAGACCTCAATCACAACTAACAACCATCAAGCGGTGGATACATCCTCTCCGCCATCTTCATCTGCTGGGAATACCAACGACTCGGAATCCACTACCGAGAACACCGCATCCTCCGCATCTCCTTCTGGGTCAAACTCGCCTTCATCTTCGTCGAACTCGGCCTCGCCATTGGCTTCGGCGTCTGCAATCGCAAATCGTGGTGGAACACAGCTGCTATCCTCGAATGGATAATCGCTCTCATTTATACTTTCTACGTATGGAGTTTCGCTATCGATTTCATCCCGGCTGTTCGAACGAAACATTATTCTAGTGGTGATACGGAGGCGGAGATGGCGATGGCGATGGAGGGGGAGAGTAGACAGAGGGGTTTTAGTGGGGTGGGGGATGAACGGAGAGCGTATGCTAACACAGGGAGTGCGGGGAGTAGTGGGAATGGGAGGTGGAAAGCTGAGGAACCGGTTGTTCCGTCGAGGAATTTCTAGGTTCTTGGTTGTGGAGAGAGGTTGATTTTCTTTGTATGAGAAAGATATCTGGGGATTTAAGAAGTAAATGATTGATTATGAGGGTGCATTAGAGATGAGGTTTGGGGGGTGTTAGAGATGTAATGTATTTTTATATTGCTGGGGAACGAGGATCGGTATTGCTCGTTTGATCGATTCGGATTAGCTGACTAGCTTGCTTGGCCCTTGGAGGCTTGGAGCTTGGAGTTTGTGGATGGATTTTGGATTGATTGATTGATTGATTGATTGATTTATTTATTTATTTATTTATTTTGTTTAAGCGCTGGGCTGGTCACGTGTTATAGCACGTGCCACTAAACCTCCCGAAGGGTATCCAGCGTGCCTGCGCAGCTATATACGGATTATATACATAGTTACCAGACAGTTCCAACGCATTACTGCGGCAGCCGGGCATGGGAATGCTGTTATGAGCATTTTTAGACTTATATAGGGTAGCTAAAGGCTATGGCTTCGTCGATGGGTGTTGTATGGTACGGAAAAAGGAAAAGGGAGGGGGAGGATTAAGGTAGACTAGATAAGAAAGGGGTAGTAAAACGAAAGAATTAAGAATGTGCGAAGAAACGGGTTCTTGCGCACCATTTAGCAAAGACTTTTGCGCCCTCAGTAGTGCTTAGCGCCCACCAGGCAGGATTTGGGCAGCGTATTGGGGCAAAGAGCTCGAAAGGTGGTGATATTGCCTCACAGATGGCAAAATGGTCTAGGGAGCTATCTTGATTACAGTGTTGGCAGTAAAGAGACGCGTTCTCGTGATTGAATCTCTCATGGTAGGCTCTGAAGTCACCATGCCCCGAGCGGGCGGCTAGTAGGTACCCTAAGGTAGGGCGGGGGAGTGTAAGTTCCATTGGCATTTTTGATGTAGGGAAGGGTAGGTTGAGACGTTCGTATTGAGTTGGGCACTTCTCGCTCCAGTACTCGGCTGCAGCTCGCTCGTATCTTAGTTTTGACAAGCGCTTGGCACGTGCTACAGAAGCCTTGCTGCGTGTAGTAGGCAGCAGGCATGCGGCTTTGGCTAGTTGATCTGCTAGTTCGTTCCCAGCGATACCGACATGTGCTGGGCACCAGCGTATACCTACTGCTCCACAAGCGGCATTCCGGGCTCGCCCTCTTGTCAGCCAGGCCTGCCTGCAGGCTTGGAACTCTAGAATCTCGCTGGCACTAGTGCTTGTAGGAATACCCGTATGAAGGCGTAGTGCTGCTTCTTGATTATCGAGGCAGATTGTAATACTCGTAGCAAATCGTGCCATGCAAGATCGCAGGGCAGCCTGCAGGCCTGCGAGAGCACCTATAACCTCAGCATCATATACTTCTGCAGTCTTGCCAAGGGGGACCTGGCCTTGTTCAATCAGTTGGCTGCCGCGGTATATACAGTACGCGGCTCCCGCATTATCATTCTCGTTCATAGAGCCATCGGAGTATACAATAAGGTCTAGGATGGGCTGTTTTTCTAGCCACTGCTTGAATGCTTGAGGCCCATTAGTCCGTCCACAGGCTGCAATCTGCTTGAGGGCATTGTCGCGGTCTGTATCTTCCCAAGGGGGGCGAAGAAAGGTAGGAGAGAGTGCTAGTTCTTGTCGGCGGCGCATCCACTTCATTCGACTAGAGCCCCAACGTAAGCGTATTGGGTGCCTTTCGTCTGCTGCTGCAACTCGTGCTATATATCTGTCATGTGCTCTTTCGAGCCAGGCAGGGGCTGGGGCCCATCCGGTCTCCCTCAGGAGTATCGGGATAGGGGTGGTCTTGTATACCGGCAGTACAGCTCTAGCAGCCCGGTTGATTGCAAGTTGTATCAGGCGGAATATCACAGGTGAGGTATGTTTTCCATACCAAGTTTCAGCACCATAGAAGAGGGTGGCGAAGGCACAGCCCTGTACTGCTTGCCTAAGAAGGGCTGGTTTAGCTCCTTTTATTGTACGGCAAAGATGTTGTACATGGTCTGTGATCTGCTTCGCCCGCAGGCATGCTATCTGTATATGGGCCTTGAATGAGAGCTTCCTGTCAAAGAAGATACCTAGCCAACGGGTGATGTTGTTTGGGGGGATCTCGACGCCATCAGGCAGGTGTAGTGGCGGTTCAGCAGCCTGGCGCTTGCGGTAGAAGTACTGTAGTTCAGTTTTTGCGCTATCGAAAAGTACGCCATTCTCTTGCCCCCATGCAAGGGTCATATCAAGATGCTTCTGCAGTTTTGTCTGTACTACTTGTGTTGTAGCCCCAATAGCCAGCATTGCTCCATCGTCAGCATACCCAAATCTTCCTCTTGTAAGGCGTAGAAACGGCTCTACATATAGCAGGAAGAGAATGGGTGAGATTGGAGAGCCTTGCGGCAGGCCGCAGAGGACAGAGAAGGCCTTCGACTTGACCTTGTCTAGACGAATATGCGCTGTCCGGTTGGCTAGGAAGGAGCGAACCCATTGTGCAAGGCAGTTGGGCCAGCCCTGCTCTCGGAGCCTTTGGATAAGTCTGTTGGCCAGTACACCATCGAAAGCTCCCTTCACATCTACTGTTAGCATACCAGCTACAAGGCCTTTTGCCCATGCCTCTTCTATATCTGAGGCAAGCGCTGTAGTAAGGTCTACTGCCGACCGCTTGCTAATTGCGCTGCACTGATCACGTGCTAGTATTTTAAGCTTAAGAGCCCAGAAATTAATGCGTCTGGCTAGAAGTCGTTCTAGACCTTTACCCAGGCATGAGAGCAGTGCAATTGGCCGATAGGACTTAGGGAGAGAGCGGTCCCGTTTCCCTGCTTTAGGTAGGATCACTACTTCAGCATGTTTAAAGGCTTGGGGATGTATTCCTTCTTCCATAAGGCGCTGGAAGAGAAGGGTGATACGTGCACCGATTATTGGCCAGGCCAGACGCAGGGCGGCTGCTGGGATCTCGTCTGCTCCTGGTGAAGTGGATGAGACCTGACATGTAGCTGAGAGTGCCTCTTTCGCTGTGATGTTCGCCCAAGGGATTGTCCTTCTGGGTACTACGGGTGTATTAGCGGGGATGTCTTCTGCTTCAAGATGGCGCGAGAGTAGAGCTCCTTGAAGCACTTGTGCCTTCTCCTGTGGCGTTGTAGCCAGCCCGCCTTCTTTTTGTAGTGGAGGTGATTGGAGTACTGTCTCTTTCTTATACCATTTCACGATCTTATAGACATCAGTGACATTAGCTGCATTCTGTACTATCTGCTGCCAATGCGTTTGCTTTGCTTGGCGTACGCAGCG
Source organism: Sclerotinia minor (assembly GCA_025389075.1). Classification (NCBI taxonomy): domain Eukaryota; kingdom Fungi; phylum Ascomycota; class Leotiomycetes; order Helotiales; family Sclerotiniaceae; genus Sclerotinia; species Sclerotinia minor. The sequence continues at coordinate 1,583,760 of QRFH01000010.1, read as the reverse complement.
CCGAAGGGCTTTACGTTCTTCTTCTGCTGGGCCAGTACTACGCAGAGCTCTGTATCTCTGATATGCCGCCCGGCATGAGTCGTTCCACCATGGGGCACCGCCTGTGGCTTCGAGATACCGTTTACAGGAGCCGTATAGAGCGGTTTGGAGTGCTTGAACAATATCAGAGGTCTCTTCTTCTAGATTACTATATACGGGGTCAGCTGTATGTTGGAGCAGCTGTAGATACTTTTCAGTATTGCAGGTGCCAAAGTCAAGACGTCCTGCCTTAGGGTAGAGACTACTTGATAGGGGGATTATGGTTAGTAGTGATTCATGGTCGGACGAGGTATGTAGGGAATGTTCGACTTCACATCTTGCATTAGGATGTGTGACTAGGACTAGGTCTAGAACGCCTCCCCCTTTGATGGGTGGGAGTGAATGGAGGGTTAGCAATGCGTAGACTATGGCTGTCTGCCCACTGGATTAGCTCTTCTCCGTCTTTTGGCGTTCCTCCTGTAGTATCCCACAGGGAGTGCCGGATGTTGAAGTCCCCTGCTACAAGTGTGGGGGCTTCATGCCCATGTCGCAGTAGTGCTTGCAAGCCCTCTCCTGCATCAATAGCCCCTATAGGTGCATTGTAGACATTCCAGAAGAGCATAGGGGAGTCTCTGCCTTTTAGGGCAATAAGTAGTATATCTTGACATAGGTTTGCCGCTGGCTGGCAGGGTGAAAAGCCTCTCCCTTTCCGAACATAGGTGATTACTCGGGGGCGCTTATCCCAGTCGGTACAGGGCGCAAAGGTCTCAAAAGCAGGATGCGTTTTTGTACATCTACGTTGAAGATCATTGTGTATCCAAGGCTCTTGTATCAGCAGCAGATCACAGTTGTTCTCAAATGCTAGTGAGAGAGCAATATCATGATTGGATCCCCCTTTTCGTACATTGGCTTGTAGAACGCGTAGACTGCTCTGCCTATGTTGTTTCTTCTTGGTGCCTCCTACCATTGTTGTACTGGTGGGGGTGCTGTCGGTTGGGTACTATTGCTCTGCATAGCCTCCGTTTCTTGATGTAGCTGTATACTTGCCTCTTTTTCCTGCTGGGCTTGTGCGTCACGCTTTGCGCTAGCTTGTCCTCCAGCAGTCCTAATAGCACGAAGCTCGTTCTTAGTCGGTCTTATTAGTTGTCCATTGCGGTGTTGGGGGCGCGCTGGGCAGGTGGTATCGGTTGCAGCGTGAGGGCCGCAGCAGTTAACACATTTAGCAAGGCTGGGGCAGTTTATATGGCGATCCTGCTTACCGCAGTCAGCGCAGCGAAGGTCGCGTGCGCAGAGGCGTTCGGGATGGAAGCCAAAGCAGCGCCCACATTGGGAAGTAGGGCTATGATCGCGAACCCGCTGCACCCGAACTGGGCGGGAGAAAATGCGTAGATTCGGCGGGAATAGGGCCGCTTTGCTAGAAGGGACGCATACACGGATATAGCCTTCGTCTAATGCAGCTTGTGCACGACGGGTCCACTCAAGCTGTCGGATTGGCATATTATCACGTACTAGTTGAAGCTCAGTAAGAACATGGCCTTCTGCTACTGGGTCTACTATTCCATCTACAGTCTGAATCCTCTTATGGATGGGGCCGACTACGAAGGTTGTCCACTTCTCTTGTCTTTCCACTTTAGCTGAGCCAATAGCGTTCTCTATCTCGGAGGCATGTGCTATGATTGTGGCTGCTTGAGCTGGTGTGCTTGCGAGGACTGTGAATCCAGATGGGACCGCCCATACATCTTTAGCTATTCTATCATTCTTTAGGATCTGTCCTATCTTCTGCCTTATTGTATAAGGGTCTTCTTGTCTTGTAGGGTGGTCTTTGTCTAGACGGATCATCACTCTTCTGTCTTCCTTGCTCTGTAGCTTCGGCGGCGGCGGTGGAGGGCGGGTCTGCTCTGGCAGATGAGCTGCGCGTTGGGCCTTGCTAGCCCAGGACTCTTGCAGGGGGGCGCTCGGTGAGGAGGCGCGTGGGGGGGAGGCGGTTGGCGTTGGCGGCAGGGCAAAGATCGCTGAGATATCTAGGGGTGGTGGGAAGCCCATCATGGCACGACCAGCCAGCTGGCCAAAGAAGCTGCGGAAGGTGGAGCCCCAGGCTGGTTCCGTTTGTTCGAGCTCGGCGAGAGGGTCTCTAATAAGGTGCATGACCGCTGTAGTAAACTGTGCTATATGTGCAGTCGTAGAGCTGTCAGTTTCGCTTCTGGCAGGTGCAGGGGGCACTGAGGTACTAGACGCGTACTCAACGCGTCCTGCTGTGCCTCTGTTGGGTAAGTCGGGTATTCCAGGGCTCAGAAAGCCCTCCAATATTCTAGCCGCCTCTTGATTTGAGGGCGGCGTGTTAGTCGTTCCTGCTGGAGACATAGAGCGATCAGACGCGTCAGCAGAGGCCGATCTCGAGGGAGAGGGATCAGGGGCGGCGCGTTTACGCGTCCGGAAGTTGTAAGTCTTCTCGCCGGCCGGTGGGTGGCCTGGCGTGTCAATTGGACTGGACATATTAAGGGATCGCTCGTATGTATGTCTTTTTGTTTTTTGTGTCGTTGATGTGTGATTGATTGATTGATTGATTGTGTTAAAGTGAATGGTTCCTGCGTAGCACGTGCACAGGGCACTAGTCCTATTAGGACTAGATTGAGAAGCTCTCTGTAGGAGAGCTTCGCACTTCCGTAGAACTTAGAAGAGTGATTAACATACTAGACCAATATTACCTCAGTTCTGCCCTATCAGCTTCCCACTATTCCTGTGTAAGGTCATTCCTTTTAACAGATTGTATGATTTATATACTAAGTAGATATGTATAGAAATGAGATCGGGGCAGATGAGATGATGAGATGATCAATGTTAATAATATTAGATAGATTAAAATGATAGAATTAATGAAAAAATTAACTTACAAAAAAGGAATTAAAAAGTTAGTAATTTATTCTTTTTATATTAATTATATAAAACTTAATAAAATTAAATAAAAAAATTAAAAGATTAAAAATTAATTAATATTTTATATTTTGATTGATTAAATAAAATTATTTACAGATGAAAATCGTGATTTTTTATATAAAAGAAAGATTTATAAAATATTATATAAATTAAAAATAAGATATCATATTTATATACTTATTATAGATTTAAAAGAATGAGATAATTTGATCCGATCTCGAACGGCGAAGGCTCGATGACGAATCACGTGCCTGCAGTTAGCCTAATCTCTTCGATCATTAGGTTCATTGTAAGATATATTATAAGGAACAATCAAACCCTGATTTACAAGTTTTTACAGCATTTGTATCACACTTCATCATTTCCAGTATCAAAAGCTTCTTTGACAAGCTAGTACATTTTGGAATAAATCAAGTTGATTCCAGAATGTTAAATTTGCGCAATGGCTTGGAGCAAATCAACACAAAATGCACCATGCTATCAATCAAGTGGATAATCTGTGAAGAGCTAATTCTCACTTCTCTCACAGCAGTGCCTATTAGCCCATAGTATCATGATGGGATTATCTGCAGCCGCCAGAGCTCAGGGCGTTGCATATGCGCAGTTCAATTTACATGGGCGCTTGGTATCCATGAATATGATTGGTCGCCGGAAGCTTGCCTGCGCCCGTCGCTTGAGACTTCGCCAAGTGTGAGAAGACATAAAATCGTAGGTTTTCTTCCTCGATAGTCCTCGAGCACTGGATACTTTTTAAACCTTTCTCTCGTCATAGTACGATCAATATAGGGGAGCAATTATGGACAGTGGAGACCATCATACTTCGTTTGAAGAAATGTTCATCAGCACGGATCCATTCCGAGACCTCCCGGGTTTACGTATGTTTTTCGTATTGTATATATTTCCTCCTCTCGTGTATGAAATAGCAATTCTAATTGGGAAGTACAGTGCATTATTATGATTGTTGTGGCGGGTTTGGAGTGCATGATTATGATTGTTATGGCGGACTTCAAAGTTGGTCCAATCATTTGGGATCCGTGGGGCACGACGAGGGAATTCAATGGAGCTGTCCTCAAGATAGTCTTATTAACCCCTACCAAGGACACCCGTTCAGAGAAAGGCAGGGAAATGTCACACAAGATCTAGTAGCTCCTCCACACCTGGACAATCACACTTCTCCTCACAGTCAGCCAGGTTTCGTGAATCATGAGGCAATACAACCAGCCAAGAGCCGAGTATCTTCGATGCATATGGATGCCATGCAGAAGTTAGAGGAAACAATATATGCCGTTCCGCCATCACCTAGAACGAAAGAAAAACTTATGGAGCAGCTCATGAACATGCAACAAGTGTTAGAAGCCCAAAGTAGTGGAGGCTTCATCCTTGCCCCTTTGTCGTCGCGCCCAGTGAAGGAACCCGCTCCTTCAAACATGACGTCCTCGGTGGAATATTATACTTCTGACACAGCTTCTGCAGCCCAAGTCCCGACCTCTGGATCTTATTTTAATGTTTCCGCCGAGACGTCCCATTCCACGCCTTGTGATGCCACTGTTTCTTTCAGTCAAAAGCTAAAACCTTCTAAAGACTTTAGCCAATGCACATATCCGGCTTGTGGTTTGAACGTTAAGCGTAAGACTGATTGGAAAAGGCACGAAGAAACACAACATTGGCCTCAAAAGCAGTATATCTGTCTTGATTGCTTACCTACTTTCAAGACTTTTGACGGATCGGAAGTGTGCACATTCTGCCTTTCTCCCGTGCAATTTGTCCAATCCAAAAGACATCATTATCTCACATGTGGTACGGCACAAGATCAAGCAACCATTTTTCGTCGCAAAGATAAATTTCAAGAACATTTGAAAAGGCATGGGCCTCTAAACCTCACATACAAGGCTAGAGAATGGACTTTTGAAGTTGAAAGTGGTTGGCCAAAGCAATGCGGCTTCTGTGGGGTCCAGTTCGATTGCTGGAATGAACGATTTAACCACATTCAGGAAGAATTCAACAAAGGTTATAGGATGAACATGTGGAGACTCCCGTTCATTCCGTATCAGAGCCATGAAAATACCAGTTCTCTTCATACGCCCGACGACAACGACTCTGACGATGAGATTAATGAGCCAAAACATCTAAGGCTACCTTCTCAAATTCCACCTATCACCTCCACACACTCAGCACTTATTTCTTCAGACCCATTCTTCGGTCACCCTAGCTGTGAACAGTATGGCGGTCAATATGATATTGGAGCTTTTGATGCCCCATTCAGCATTCATACAAAGCGTGAAAAGACTGGTTTAGATCTCAAGCAGCCGTCTACAAGTGGCTGTCGAGAAGATCGCAAGATAGGAAAAATTACGAAGGACTTGAAGGGGATTGATCTTCATACAGGCAAGCAACATGTGGGGGTGTCATTTCTACCTCTTGGCTTGAAAGGGGAAATAGATGATGTACCTATTTCTAGTAAGGTCATTGCTCAAAAATCGATCAGGAAGCATGTGATGAATTCTTCCGAGCAGATTGGCCTGAGGAATGACCATGAGTACGAGAAGCTACTCATCAACTGGAAGGCAACTATTCACATCGTCGGCATGATCAACACCGATATCTATTCTGACGATAACCGCATTCTCACATCGCCGCTTCTCTATCCTGACCTTCAATCATTCATGGTCAATTTTAGTGCTGGTAGTCGAAGATGGCCCAGTCTTCAGCACACTTCTCTGTCTAAGTGGATTTGCTGCCTTTCGTCCGCAATAAATTTCCTCCACCTCCAAGATATGGCTCATGGAAGTTTGTCGTCGAGCTATGTGTACATCCGTGGACCAACCGTTCTATTATCCCATCATGAATCTATCTTTAATTCCACTACTTTGCCAGGCTCAGATCCGAGTTCATCTGCAACTTACTCTCGCCTCCTAGATACTCAAGCGAAAGATATACTATCTCTAGGAAAGATATTTGCTGAGATGCATACTCTACTCGCTGAAATACCCTTAACCTACCTTTGGGGGTTTTCGAATGACTTTAAGGAATTCCCAAATGACTATTCGTCGATTATCAGTTTATGGCTAGAGGCGTTGTCTAGCACTTCAGTGCCGAAATCAGATGTTCGTATTGTGCAACAGATGATTATTGCAGATCCCAAGGCTAGGCCTACAAGTCGTGCATTGAAGGCGCATTTTTCTATCAATGGAGTTCCTTATCAACTCGATAATAATTCGAGATCTGATCCTCTCCCGAATCCGCCCAGTTTCATTGCTTTGGATAGTACTTCGAAGACTACTCGAGGCCACCCCTTAGAACCGGTAAAAAGATCCTTCATGCTAGATTTGTGGCTCGCTGAACCACCACGAGAGAACGCAGTTATGTTTTATTTTTGCAACGAAAGTCCTCATGACGTGGATTTGCAAACGCATCACACAAAGAGGAATTGCTACTCGGTTGATGCATGGAAAAACGAGACGATCCAGTCAACAAGCTATTCTGACAGTGCTACAGTCCTATCAAAAGCTTTGGCATCATCAATATCAAGCGCTGCTTCAATAACAACGGCCTATACAAATTTAACTGTATCAGAAGCAAAAGTAAATGTTTCACCCTTAACTGAAGAACAGACTAGCGGTGTTCCCCTTGTATCTTCAGGGCTTGAAGAACTATTATCAGATCACCGCGAAGAGAAACTCCGAATACCCTGTGAATTTCGGTTCATAGATTGTCAAGTTACCTTCGACCTCAACGACATGGAGGCTTGGATCGACCATTCACTAAGTCATTTTGCCCGTTGCGGTCCACCCAAAAAAAGCGGCTGCATATTTTGTGACTGGACGCTAGAAACAGTTTCGACGGATCCAAAAGAGATACTTGCTCATTGGAGGGAAAGAATGTTACATATTGCACAACACTATGAGACGAACACGCGTCGAACATCAAATCCTGATCACCAGCTTCTTCTCTATATGGAAGAATCTCAGCTCATTACTTCCAAAGATTATGCTCATGCTATTCGATATCCGCATATTTCAGATCCTGAAGATGATGAAGCTAAGGTTTCATGATAAATTGTAGTCTTACGGATGCATTTTCCCTTTTGAGGATTTTGGTAGCGAAATTATGTTTCCTAGCTAGAATAGCTACGCTATATTAATGAAATACTCACCATGAATCCTTTGGTTTTGTTTTTTCATATACTCGAGGTTTTCGTTCAAATACATTTGATAAGAATGCGGCTATTCTATAATTTCTATTTTTCCTTGCAAGTATATTCGTGATACCCTTTCCTATTGATATGGTTCAATCTTTTTGAAGTTATCCATCTTTAGTTGTCAGGATTGAAAAGTATTATCGACTCAGAGATCAAAAAGACAGGGTCAAATTTTTTTTGGTAGAGCGTTGATTTAAAGGAGAGGTAGTTGTTTATTAATTTATATAACAAAATAAAAGGATACATTTATATATAATTAAATAGTGACCTTGAATACTGAAATCATCTTAATATAAAAATTGGAATCGTTGTTACTTTTATTCATTATAGATTTTATTTTCTATTTTCAAAATCTAAATATCATCATTCACAATTTACAATCAAAGTCATCTATCTGGTGATCTCATCACCATCACATCATCGTGCCTAACATCCTTAAATCTAAAGTCTTCAATCGCACACCTCGAAAATAACTTCATAACACGAATCCATCCATGATGAAGCGACACGGTCCACAAATGACTGTTGAAAGCTTCGGCATGCCGGTAAATAGTCTTTATTCCAGGACTCTACTTTTCGACCACTCTGTTACGACAGACATCACATGATCACGGCACACTGATATGTCACGTGAAGGAGCCTTAGAGAGCTAAGAGCTCCTGGAGTGTACAGCTCCTAAGGGATCCAGGAAACGAAGGTCTATATAAAGGAATGGATTTCATTACAATGTAGAGCTTCGTGCTCAAGATCAATCATTTAGTATACCATACTATTAGTTACAAATTGCATACCATTATTGTCATTACTTAAAGTCCCTGCTTGACGCCTAGTTATAAACCTACCTCGAGAGCCTAGAGCACTTCCACGTGATCTAGACGGCAAACCTCGTAACATATATAATAAAGATATTAAAGTTTCTTTAAATTTTTCATTTTTACCTAACAAAAATTACTATGGGAATTTTTAAAATCGTATTAATTCAAGAACAAAATTCTTTATGATTTGTCACAAACCACGACCAATAGTATACAATAAAAACAAGTACGGGGGTCCTTATCGATAAGGAATCCTAGGACAAGTGTCCTAGGATAAAATGTGCCCCAGGATAATAATTATCCTAGGAGCTATATTGTCTCAGGAGACGAATCGTCCCAGGATTAGTGTCCTGAGGCAAATAGTTGGATCACGTGATGGAGCCCTGGGAGCCTTCAGAGCTCCTAAAGGCTCCCTCTACGGATTAGTATATAGTTAGGATAGTTTCATAGTTTAAGAGCTTCGTGCTCAACTTAGTTATCAATTAGTTTACCTACATTCTACTTGATCTAGTAACGACTTCACTTCCAAGTGAATACCAGTGATAAAGCCTTAACCCATAACTACCAACCGACGAAACCTCAGGCAGCCGCTGCCTCCAGTACAGCATCGTTACATGATTGTCTTATAACTCTAATACTATATTTTAATTGGATATTGAACTAAATTATTAAAGCTTTAAAGTTTATCTTTAATATTTGTAGAGTTATGTTACGAGGTTTGCCGTCTAGATCACGTGGAAGTGCTCTAGGCTCTCGAGGTGGTTTATAACTAGGCGTCAAGCAGGGACTTAAAGTAATGACAATAATATGATGCAATTCGTAACTAATAGTATGGTATACTAAATGATTGATCTTGAGCACGAAGCTCTACAGTAGGGGAATCCTTCCTAGCTATATAGACCTTCATGCTAATCGTCCCTTCGGTTCCTTCGGTCTCTTGACCGAAGGGATCGAAGGACCACGTGACCTCGTAAGTGGTCACATGATACGAGGCCCGAAGCCGTCGTAACATATTGATTGAATAAAAACAAATTCATCGAATGATTAATTTTAAATAATTATTTTATATAAATATATATAAAATCACTTGATTTCTGTAACAATAAAATAAATAATTAAGTAAAAGTTATTATATATCCTTTATTGGTAAGCGATGAGATTAGTTGTTATTTTATATACAATATTACTTTTCATACTCTATACTTACTGACTGAGCAACACGGTATTAGCTCGACAAGAGATGAAATGCGGCATTCGATAAATTTCATCATAGTCACATGTCAGGAGATGAATTATTGAGAGCAGAAAGGTAAGACTCAGTTCTTCATTTAATGGGAAGAACAAAAGCTGTTCAATATTCTAAGCTATTATGAGTAATGTGTATCTCCCTTATCAAGGGATTATTCCCGTAAAATCAAGAAATGATATATCATATCTTTTCGTTCTCCACTAGACAACTGTTCCCATCAATAACACTAATTACCCTCAACTTTCCTCAGCAGGGACTATTCCCAAAATATAATCAATCTTAATCCACTGCTTTCCTCATCGAAGAATTATCTTCACCCATTACCAACAATCATCCACCATTTTATCGTCATGCCAACATTCCCATTTAATTCCACAACGATTTCTAAAATCTCATCTCTATCTCCTCAACAACGCTTCGGCAATAGCAGGTCTTAGCTGCTCCAAACGATTCCAAATCTCTCCATAGTTTTCCATGAAAAGCTTTGGTTCTCTTGCCATCAAGACGTACATAGTACACATCCCTCCCTTGAATGGAGCCAAAGCAGCTCTTGCAATCTGCATTCCTCCGAAAAAAGCAAACGCAACCAGGACATCTGCCGTCAAGGCATCGCCAGTCTCTGCAATAGGGCCAGGCATCAGAGTTACCAAGAGATATGTTGCCGTGGCAGAAATCCCTGCAATGACCAGGGGAAGGTGCTTCATCATCTCGGACAATCCAGTCTCTGTGTGCAGAATGTCCAAACCCCTGCTCATCAAAGTGACACCAACTTGATTAGCTTTCCAGTAGGGAAATCCGTCTAGGGCAATGATTACAAATACCCAATCGTTAATCTTGGCATGAAGTGCTGCATAAAGTGGTCCCATATACAAGAGGAGCGACATTAATGTTGCGGTAGTTGCAGAACGAAAGGCATCTCTCGGAACAAGTGCCAAATTTTGCGTAAGAACCATGGTAAGATCTTTGAGAAAGAGGGACAATGAGAGCAACCCTGCTCCAAAACATACGCTTCCGCAACTATGTCTAAGTATTCTGCGAATAGACGTTTGAACTTTTGGTTTCTCCAGACCAGTATGAACTTCGAAAATGTGTTTTTGGATGGCAACTGTCGCTAGTGTCTGGCCTAAGCAGGCTATAACTTGGGTGATCCAGTATGTGACCATAGACAAGAAGAAAGGTACCATAATGAACCTCGAAGAATAAATGATTCGGTCCTTGGTACATGCCGGAGAACAACTGTCCCAAATCTGCCGCAATGCATAAAGAATTGACAAATAGCCCCCAAATACCAGCGCTGCCATTGCGCTAGTAGAGATGCTAAGCGCGAAAAGGGACCATGATTTGATGCTGAAGAGCTCCTGGGCTAAGACTTGCGACCAATGCCTAGAATCAAACCAGACAATGAGCCATATGACCGAGATTGTTGTGAAAATGATGCTGATCAAGGAAGCTCCCGTTTGCTGATAGAAAGCTAGAAGCATAGCGCTAACTAGTCCGAAAATTGCAGCGGCGGCGGAGAACCACTGAGTGAGGTTAGACTTTCGAAGAAGTGAGCTTGTAACCAGGACAAAGTGCGACAATATGAAGGATATGCCAAATGATGGCGCACTAATAATCGAGGTAAGTTAGCCATAAAGAAAGGAAAGTGAATACATTGTAGGAGGAATGTAGAGGGTTCATATAGTAGAGAAATAAGAAAAAAGGATGGTCTAGTATATGAAAACTGTTGAATGTATGCAAAGTGTTGACTAAATGACAACTTTTAAATAAATGATAAGTTTTGAAGAAATAACAATCTTTCAATAAAAACCAACATTTGAATGAATAACAAGATTTGAATGAATAACAATGTTTGAATAAATAGAAACGTTTCAATGCATAACATCTTCTGGATAAATCACAACCGACAGCGAATATAAAAATGAGCTGAAAGAATGAACTTACACCCAAATTATCTTCTTCCTCAGCAAAGCGGAAGTCTTTCTCGTCTCACCAATATTCAACGGCCCGGTCCCGCAGTCGAGTTCATCCCTGTGGCCAGAGAGGTAGGTGCTGAGAGCAACCTCCTTCTGGGCCGCAAGGACCGTAACGTAAAGCCCGAAGGCAACTGACGCGACCACGGACGCGATGAATATGATGAGTGCCCAAGGGACACCACCCCTTGGGACTTTCGTTAGTATGGTGGAAGAGCCACCACTTAGAGAAATGCCCGAAGGCGAACGGAAGGAGGTGTTCGAAGACACACGGGAAGAGTTGCCCGAAGGCGGGTTTCGGCGACGTGTTGGCATGGCGGCGGGGAGGAGAGAGAGGAGGGAGGCGGGAGGCGGGAGGCGGGAGGCGGGAGGCGGGAGGCGGGAGGCGGGAGGCGGGAGGCGGGAGGCGGGAGGCGGGAGGCTGGTTGTTGTTGTTGCTGCTGTTGTTATTGTTGTTGTTGTTGCTTCTGCTGCTGCCGGAGTCGTGGTCAAAGTTTCAAAAGAGAGAGTGAGAGAAAGTGAGTTTAAGTAAAATTACGAAGGGGCAAACTCGCTTAATTTAGGGTTCTTTCCCCAAATCCAGTGAAGGAAGGGAAGGAACCAACAGTGAAGGAGGAAGTGAAAAGGTGAAAAGGTTAGCTCGATCGCCGATCTACCTAGTAATATTAGGTTTGGCAGGATATAAAAGTCATAGCTTTTTTGGTTCAATGAGGAGGTGAGAAGGAAGGTTGATGAAGGATTGATTGATTCAACTCTAACATTCTGAATTCATCAATTAATGATTACATGGGGAGAAGAAAGGAAAAACAAGATTGAGGTTGTAGATCTAAGGGGTTAAGTTAATGCTGGAGACTTCATTGCACCATTCCATCACTTCATCCTCACTGTCCCAACAGTTACCCATTGCTAACAACGATGTACAAATGATGTGACAATTGACTTGAGTATGACAAAATTAAGAGAAGAAAAGCTCTTGTGTCGCATGAAACGTTTTGAGAGAATTATACCAAGTCTTATTGGGCCTCAAGATTTGCCAACAATGTATCTCAGTTTCTCTCATGCATGTCCTGGAATGTTCAACATAAAAGCGAATACACCAGATCCAATTACCACTACTATCACTATGATAATGCATATGCAAATTGACCATTGAATCTATAGTTGGACGTAAGAGTCGTGATGATAGACGGGGAGCATCAACCTACAAAAACCACATGCTCCGAAGACGAAGAGCTTAGTGATACCATCAGCAACATTGAGAGAATAATATATATCTAAGCTTTTGTGTTTTAAAATGTCTGAAAGATGCGGGGTTATGCGACATTGGCATTGTTCAATTGGAAGTATGAAATTGGCAACAGCTCCTACTCACTTTGTGAAGTAAGTCCTTGACAGTAATGTCTGAGTCTCCGTGCCATGAGATACCATCTATTTTCTTGCCACCTCTTTCCTTCCTATGTTCGAGAAGAGATTCTCAGGAATTTGATCGACCGGTTCCACGGCTTAGGATTTAATGGTTAATAAGTTGTCATGAGATTAAGAGGGAACGAAAGAAAGAAAGAAATAATCGTGACATCGTGACAGTTTGGCAATGCCAAAGCCACACTACATTAACTCAGCCACTTGTCACGCCTCAGTTTCGTGCAAAGCAAAGTTGATATTCGCCCGTGTTCTCAAATTGAACATTTCACAAGTACACATATTAATTAATAGGTAATAGGTAATAGATGTACATTGATTGAATTGAATAAGATACTTCATCATCATTCCAATACTTATTGTCAATCATGCCCTACCAATCGCCATCATTACCTCAATATCAAGGTAAGAACCGAGCCGTATGGTTCCAGACAGTAGTTGTCATGCATGTTCGCAATTTATTAATAAATGATGTTAGCTTTGGAAAATACCAACATTCATCATCTCCCTTTCCGCGGCACATCTTATCCGCATACTTTCTTCTTCTCAGTCTGGGTCAGAGGTGGATCCTCAAAGGAGTCCTTCAACTTAATCATATACATAGGTCGAATATCTCCTTATTTCCCTTTGCTTGGGTAGCTCAGATGCAGTTGTGCTAACTTGGCTTCGCACAAATCTAGCTTACCTCCACCCTCGCCTTCTCACCAGCTTCATTCGTGAATGAACATGATTCTCTCATTCCGTACTTCTTATTGATGCACATTTGCATGCCTCCAAGTCCATATCTTCCTCATATTCCGAACCGCAAATTTCCTTTCCTCAGATGCGAACAAGACAGACCCTCTGGAATACAAGTCACCACAAAGCATCCAGATGCCCGCTCAACCTCGACAAGACTTTACTCCCGAAAACCCGACGGTCACAAAAGAGATCGACTGACAAACACCTGCTGATATCGGTCCTTTAGCTAAAATTATCCCTGTCTATCGACCAGAACCTGGTAGTGCATGTTACAAACTTCAAACTTTTCGGCCATTGACTCTGTGCATCGAAGACACGTTTGGAAGTTGATGAAATGAGAAAAAAAGTGAGAGAGCTTTGGGAAAAAGATGACATTCGTTTCCGTTTGAAAGTGTGCCAGGGACGAGAAAACATGTGCTGAATGATTGGGAAGGGGTGGATAGATATTCAAAGACTGAGGAGAGATAGGCGGAGGAGAGGGGGAAGATGACAAAGGGGAATCGTATGAACTGTGAGTGAGGAGTGGATGAGTGCGGTAAATCCAGCTACTGCATTCGAAAATAAACCGTGAGAATACTGGACTGAGGGTTCGACGACTCGTAGTAATAAATTGACTTTCTTCATTTCCGCCATGGTAAGCCTTACCAACGGATCAATAACCAAGTCAATAACAATTAGAAGAAAAACCACTAGAGATCTTCAATAGATAACTCTCACCCAGAAATCCAAACCTAGCAAGTAGTAGACTACCTTTTTCGGCGTCAAGTTTGCTCAGATGCTCTACTCAGATATGTACACACGAGTCTTAAAAAGATGTGTGCGTACTATTTTGCGAAATGACACCCATCCAAGAATTCAACATGGCATAAAAGATACAACCACGCTACCTTGAAACCAAGCTGGCTGGATAGGGATAAGTGTCTGCTTATCTAGCATAATGTCCATATAAGACCTTACATCCGTCAAGCCATGGCAGCAAATATTATATATATACCTCGATGCCCTGACAAAAATAACAAGCTGCAGGGAATTATTGCGTGAGATGTGGACAAAACTCGCGAATACCTAGTATCTCAATATCATTGCTGACAGGATCTCACTCATGGAGCAGTTGGAATGAATGTGCACTCTGTTCTCTTCTTCTCGACTTCTTGCGCTGCTTCATAATCAATAATCAAATAATGACATCTTTGTAAGTTTCGCAATTGCCTCAATCCCGGATCTCGAGTTGTGCTGAAATTGTGCAGGAATTTTGTGGCCCGTCTTCTAAGGAATAGACCTAGGGGCGCCGCAGCCCGACTGTTATTTGATAGCGATGGTGATATCTTTTGAACTAGATTCCATCAAAGTGAGTCGAACAGTCCAAGAGGAAGTAAGTCTTCCTCTGAAATTGTCCAAAATTTTCGCTTTCCTCATCTGCAACATCTCACCCCTAGTTCTGTCTTTGAATGTTTGACTTCCAGCAGAGACTTTGAACACTCCTAATCATCATCGAAGTCTCGCATTTCCCCTTCGACGAAAAAGGCACTCTGGATTTGATATTCCAATGTCGATTTTCATTTCAGTTATTGAAAAATCTTTAATCATGCCCGAATCAACGCATGCCAAACCAGCAGAAGCCAAACAAAATTTGATTTTGAATGTACAGCGCTTTATTCCAGACATTCGGGTGTTCAACTCTTTTTAAAACACGAGGTGATTTTTAATGAATCACCCTTTTCGCTACTAGAAGGTTTTCATTCATCTTGATCCGATTCGTCATCCAGATTTCTCTCTCGGCCACTGCAACAAAAAACCACTTCTTCCCCCCGTATCATCGCCAAGTTATCCCGAAGAATCTGCTCTTGTTCTTCCCAGGCCCATTCGTTGCATCCGCATTCTCAAGGTATATCCTCTGGTGTCCTTTCACGTCCAAGAATAAGTATTTGTACACAAATTCGCTCTCCGATGGTGGCTTGATCATATGTAAGTTCACCACTCCTTGATTTAGTGGACCCTCGACATTGAAATGCATAACTAGATGTTCCACTCCTCGACGATCCTTCGTAATGTTCGAGCTGTATGTAGGTCAGTACCATTGCATAAATGTAGTCAAGAATACATACGCAATAGGCCCAGCTCTAGCCCATTTGCTGGAAGTTGGCTCGCCATATGCCCTTATCTTCTTTCCATTACCCAATACTTCTATGCACCGTGGATCCTTCTTGACTTGATCGGCTGCTCTATTGAATTGGTTGATTTTACTTTCGGGAGCAAACACTTCTGTGTAAAGAAGATAGATGACACCACCCTGTATTAAACGTTAGAAGTGAAGGGTATGGAAATATGGTGATCAACGTACAGTTAATGCTGTGCCTAGAAGGACGGTACCAAGGTTGAAAGTCTGTTGTGTGGTTCTAGCAACCTTTTCCCGTCCCGACAAATCGCGCCAAGGAACTCTGCCATTATCGTTGAAGGTTGTAACGGCTTTCCTTTTTGGTTGCGACGAAGAACTTGTGGTGCCTAAGCCGGTATGTGTTGCATAGAGTCGTGCGGCGAGAAGTGGTCGCAGGGATGAAGGTAAACTAAACAGACATAATGGTCTTGTTGAGGGGAACATCTTTGGTTTGATGGGAGGTGGGTTGCTTTGAGATGGGAGAGGGAGGGCAGATGATTTTGATATGGAAAGCCTGGCTGGATGTTTTTAAAAAGAGGCAAGACGGGTATCGAATAGGGTATCAATGCATGAAAGAACAAGATCTTGGTGGGAAATTCTATCGTTTCCGAGATGCAGTTAACAATGAGAATGAAGATATAAGAAGTGAAAAATATAAATCCTGTAAATCCTGTAAATCCTATAAATCCTATAAATCCTAGATATAACCTTATTAGGTAAATAAATTATTTTGAAGCTTCAAGCTATTGTGGGGTTAATGTCTAGTGACTGGTGAGTTGCAGGATCTTTAGTGCTTGTCTAAGCCTGTAATCTAATCTAATGCCACTTTACCAAAATAAGCTTAGTGGGCACGAACCTTAACTAACGTGCCAATGTAGTCCATACGGTAATCTGGCCGTCCCTCAAGACGACTCAAGAATTTGAATTTGAATTTGACCACGTAAAAGGGGTCTTATTTCTACAACTTGGATCAACTTTCACAAATAATATTTACATCTTCCAAGGTTCCCAACAATGGCCGCTCTTGCTTCAAAGGTACAATCGCAAAAGCTCTTCGAGAAGTTGAAGACAAAGCCAGCAAACAGGGTACGCAAGACAACCCTTCTCTAACAGTGTTCAACCATGATGCACATGCTGATTTATATGGCAAAATAGATTTGTTTTGATTGTGGGGCGAAGAACCCAACATGGACTTCTGTGCCTTTTGGAATTTACCTCTGCCTTGATTGTTCCTCGAATCATCGCAACTTGGGTGTTCACATCTCCTTTGTGCGATCGACGAACCTTGACCGTATGTGTAGCGGATAACCTTGACACAGATTAGACAGGCTAATGTGGTGATCAGAATGGCAATGGGATCAATTGCGAGTTATGAAAGTGGGTGGTAACGAATCTGCTACAAAATACTTCCAATCGAACGGAGGAACTGCAGCCCTCAACAGCAAGGACCCCAAAACTAAATACCAGTCAAACGCGGCCACCAAATACAAGGAAGAATTGAAAAGACGCGCTGCCAAGGATGCCGCAGAGTATGTTATCTTCCATAGGTTTTACCTATAATGCTGACAAAGGTCCTCAGATTCCCGAACGAAGTTGTCATTACTGATGCTGCAAGTGATGCTGCTGACGGAACCTCCACACCTGCCGGCGAACCTGAAGACGACTTCTTTTCTTCTTGGGATAAGCCATCGATCAAACGACCAACTCCTCCAGTATCTCGAACCGCCACACCACCTGTCGTTGGGCGAACACCCTCCCCTTTCCTCAACGCTGGCGCCAATGCTGCTGGTAATGGAATCGCAAGAGCAACATCACCACTCGGAAAAACAGAAGGCTCAGCTACAGCGCCTACTGCTAGCCGTATTACATCGTCCGCAGCATTGCGCAAAGGGACCACAACGGGGGCAGGACCACGAAAAGCCAATGTTCTCGGCGCCAAGAAAACCAAGTTGGGTGCGAAGAAGGTCACAGGCGATGCGATCGATTTTGATGCAGCCGAGCGAAAAGCAAAGGAGGAAGCCGAGAGAATTGAAAAATTAGGTTATGACCCTGAAGCTGAAGAGGCTGCGACAAAGAAGTCGTCTGCTAGTAAGACATCAGACATTGCCGCGCCAACACCTGTCAGCCCAGGAAGGGCAGGATATGGCCACACCAGAGAGCGGTCAAATGGTGAGGTCGAAAGGCTCGGAATGGGTATGGGTCGACTTGGGTTTGGACAGATTGGAGGCGCAAAACCTGCAGCTGGTACACAAAAGAAGATGGGTGGTTTTGGCTCAGTGGGACCTATCAAGGCTACAAAAGAAGGTATGGCATCATATTTATGGGCTACCAGATTTTCGGTTTCAGGCTAACATTTATGCAGATGACGAGGAGAAATATGCCCGTCAAAAGTTCGGTAGCCAGAAGGGCATTTCCTCCGACGAATTTTTCGGCAAGGGATCATTCGACCCGAGCGCACAGTCAGAAGCCAAGACTCGTCTACAAGGCTTCGAAGGAGCTACAGCTATTTCATCAAATGCTTACTTCGGAAGACCGGAAGAAGAAGAGACGGGAGAAGATTACGGAGATCTTGAAACTGCCGCAAAAGACTTCGTGAGGAAATTTGGTGTCACAGCCGGTGATGATTTGGATAATTTGACACAAGTCCTCGGAGAGGGTGCAAGCAAGCTTCAAGGTGCCATCAGAAGTTATTTGAACGGCTAAATTATGGTGGCGGATGGAGGATTTGGGGAGTCGGGCGTTGGTATGAGCTTTATGTGACATTATTGATGGCAAATCTAAGAACGAGACGAACAGACTCTTAAGATCGCAGACCGGGTGAAAACTAATCCTCGCAGAAATCAATAAGGGTAATTCATTTATTGTCTTATGTGTATATTTTGTCTGTTGCAATTTAGATGGCATGTTGTATTTTTCGTGGCTAATTTGGCCAATGTTAATGTCTGAATGTACACCGAAAGTTCGGTATGAGAGCTTTGAAAACTTGAAGGAAATCAATTTTTCAGATGTATTTGACATTAAAATGAACATTATACTAAGTGAAATCAAAACGATAGTTACCAAGCATCTTAGTCGAATTTCTGCTCCATTAACATCCGGTGTGGTGAGGTGGATATTTTACGTATCATGAAGCTTCTGCCTGCCCATATTTAAGCAGCATCACATCATTCGCCTAATCCAGTGAACAAGTTCACTAGCTCACTTCTCTTACAAGCTCCTGTCCTGACAGAAGAAGTGCTATTACCAACGGGATAATTGCCTCCTTGATGCCTTCCAGCTGTGGTCATCGATGTGATCGATCCAGACGGGCTGGGAACTTTGCGAACGGGTAGGCGGATGTGCGGTCATGGAGATACCGGTTGTAGAACAGATGTTGGCTCTTTTTATTTTCTCAATGATGATTGTAGGTCAAGGGATTAGTGGTACGTAGTTGGTAATGCTGATAGGTTCTATGTTGGTGCTGAGGGTGAAAACCATGATGGTAGCAAAGGGTGCAGAACACTAACTGGAAGGATGGTGGGAATTTTTCCGGTAGGAAGTTTAGGGGATGGGTTACGGTGGTCTAATTGGGAATGGTCTTTATGGGGAGCATTGAAGAGAGCTTGTTTGGTAGACACCAGACATTCTCAGTCGCACAGCTGTGAATCGTGTAACCGCTTGTGGAGTTGGCAGCGATGGTATGCAGGTCGGCAGAGATTGAATCACTTGGAATTATGGTCAGCGAGCTTGTTTTCTATTGGCCTTGCTCCCTTTAAATTAGCAGAATCTGTAGAAGATACTTAAAAGTCAACAAATTACTGCAACCCCAGAGTTCCAGACATATCCCAAAGGAATGACGGCTAAGATCTCCCCCACGAAATCCGCGTCAGACGAGGACTCAGCAGAGAATTCTACCACATCATTTTCCTCAACCAAAACAATGACAATTGGAATTTCACCAGGACAGGAAGCTCTTCTGGGTACATGAAGTATGTCTTACCACTAATCAAGCACCTTGAAGTTAAAGGCACAGAGTACGCAGTTGCCACGGCAGGCGGCCCAGCTTTCCATGTAATAAAATTTGCTTGTCTCGACAAGTTCCGCGTAGGTACCAACTTCGATGTAGAAACTCTCGGTGAAATTAAGATTACATGGCCTATCTGATTTATACACAATACAAGCTTTGTATTGAGAGGCGTCGATATACGCACCTACTTCGAATTTGAAGATATGTTTGAAGACTTTCAGAGACACCAGCTTTCGATTTATACCTAAGAGCGACCATAATGCAGGCACCTCCTGACGTAAAATTTGCTGGTATGAGGTTAAACTTTATTCCTTTCCTGTTTTTTGTGAAATTCTATGCAAGAAGCATTTCTAGAGACATGGTAAAAACAGGGGATTACTCACATTTTCACTTCCATAAGTTCTGCTCCAAGTGGATTTGGTATGATACAGAGGCTCACTAACTGTTGGTACGAGAAGGATACGGAAGACGTAGCACCCACGGATTGCGTAGGTCCTGTATGTCTAATTGTATTCTGTCTAAAGAGCTAGCTACATATTGAAAGTAGTAAGTCTTATATAGACTTACTGAAAGAGCTAGTCTCTTTCGCATTCGCTTAGGGCTTTATTACAGTAGCTATATTACAGTGGTAATTGAATTGAAATCATTCACTTCGTTCACACACTAACTGTGAAGGCCAGATCAATATCAAATATCAGGCCAACGGAATTCTTGTCATCAAGCCGGTTGTAAGACTATTAATAAATCAACAATAACATTCTCAGAGTTAAGTATCACCTTGTATTTAGTCTTGCACCAACAGTATGTTTTAATGTAAATAGTGGGAAAATACAAGATGCGGTTGCAGTCGAACGTAATGTCTATCTCGAAACGACAAGTTACATTTTGGAAAATCGACTTTAAGATTTAGGTCAAGTGCGGTCCCTGGAGAAATTGTAAGACCTCCTAAGATGGAGTCATCCGTGGGTAAGGATTGATTTTTCAGTTGTGAAGCACTCCACGCAAGTTTCTTTGATAGATCCTCTGGTATTTTCACCTTCGCCGGTGTGTTCTTGAGTGAAGCGCCAGAATCGACTTGAGAATTGTTTTTTTATGGATGGAGACCAAGGAACTACATTCGTAACATTAAGAAATTTGGTGGTAGATGGTGGGCTAGAGAAAAAGATTTGAGTTCTGATGTTTGACACTTTTCTTTTAAGAAGAGGCAGCTCCAGCATAAGCGTAGGATATTTGAGGCTTCAAGTGCCCATCTTTCCTCCCATGTGCTTTGTCTGGGAGAATACTCGGCAATATATTCTTGACGAGCTCTACGTGTAGTTACCAATAGGAGACTAGATATTATCCTAACGGTTCAGATAATAGTGGTCAAGCGAGAGATGAGTTGGTGCAATACAAGTCAGTTTAGAGGAAGCTACCGGATCATTCAACTAGACTCATATTAATTCAGACCATGGAAGCCAAACCTACATATAAACATGAAATGCAATTACCCGGAGGGAAAGAGAGAATTAAGAGTGAGATCTGGCAAGGAAGGAGTCTTATATTCGGTAGAAGGGGTATTCCTGGCCCAATCTTGGGTGCTCGCATGGATGGGCTTTATGGAATTTAGCCGCAATATCAGTAGTCTTAGAGTGTTTTTTGGTATGATTTGAAGAAATTAGTTGGCGAAAGTAATGTCAGGAAAGCAAGATTTAACCTTCACTTCACAGATTATTCATCCTGACACTGAGATGCTGCTCATTGTCATGAGCGTTACTCTACTGTGGTTAAATATGTGCTTATTCTATCACCGTGATTCATTTTCCGCTACCGTCCTTGGATGTCATCCGCAATTCACACGGTATTGACACGCACGCTGTGCTCCCCGTAGCGAGACCTAGTTTCCATACACAGAATAACGTGCAGACCAAGATATGTACATACAAAGATACAAAAGAGGTTATTTTTACCAGCAAAGCCAAGAAAAGATGATATTCCCTCCTTTTAAGAGTGTCTATAGTGATCCTCGACAAAGGCCCTCTGAGTGAACAAAGGCCCTCTGAGTGATCAAAGGCCCAATGCAAGACTGAAAAACGCCCCTCAAATCCTCCACACTCATGAACAGTTGTAGATATAATATGAGATATCAACTTCTCCCTTCAAGTACTACTTAGCACCCGAACGAGAGCCAATCCTCCACGACCTTGACGTTGAATAGGAAGTCGCATCATGTTGCCTGGGTATCTATCACCTTTTCAACCCTTGATACGACAGGTAATACTGCCGGCGACTGCTAGGATGAAATGTTAGCTTCGCTTGATGATTGAGGAGGAGATGTAGAAAGTAGACACTTTGCCGTAGGATTTTCGCTAGTAGCGCCCGATATCTCTCACAGCATATGGTTGACCAACTAACTGCATAGTGTGATTCCACAAATATCCCCTGAAGTTTTATTGTTATTCTTTTGCGTAAATATGAGTCAATATCAATTGACAACGGAAGTAGTTAGTTAATAAGTGGAGTGGTATGATAATTAATAATGAGGATTTTTTGAGTCATCACAAAATCCCCCACTGTTGACCTAGCGTCGCCCCTTCATCGCTCTCGCCAATTGTTGTGACTCTTAAGGTTCCGGAGGCTCCAGGGGCTCCAGGGGCAGATCTGAGATCACCCAGTGGATGCAGAGGGCCTAATGACGCTATAACTGCACGCTGCACCGTGCTGAAGCACCTACAACGCCATAAGTCTTATGTCTTAAGTCTCATCCGAATTGTCCTTCAAATCGGAAACAAATCTACATATCTACATATCTAACCAAGCCACAAAACTTATTCTTCAATGCCTAAGAAGAGATTTACATCACAATATTCTAAACCTGCCAGTACAGTCCATCCATCACTCAATTCTAATGCTTCTGCTTCGGCATCAGCATCGCAAAGTACGTCCCTCATGTTGAACAAAGCCCGATTTAACCTTACCCCGCCACCCTCCTACTGATACTGATCATTCACACTAATGCGCGAATTGTGCAACAGATAAAAATGTTCCATCCGTCAACGATTTAATAAACTCGGCCCGCAAGATTGGTATCTCTCCTACCGAACACCTTCGCGCCGCCTCTTCCCTCACTCCTTCTCCTCATACCCTCCCTCCTCAAATCCGCCATCTCCTCTCCCATCCCGAAACACCTTCCCCCACTCCCCGCAGACCCATTCATAGTCGGCGTTTTGATGCCAGCGGGCGTCGCATCCCAGCAGGTCCTGCTCCTCCCAGAAGTTGGCTCGAAGGAAGTAGGCACGCTCCTGCTGATGTGCGAAGGCGGTTCCGCTTACAACAGAATGGAGAAGAGGGTCGGTTATTCCAGAGATCGGTCGATTATTTTCCTGGTCTGAGTGATGGAATCAATGGGAATGGGAGAAATGGAGGAAGGAGCCTGCTAGAGGTGTGTTTGAGAGGATTGGCAAGGGATTGGGAGGAAATGAGTGTCTATGAGTCGAATAACTTGGCAATGTTGCCGGTAGGGCTGAGGATGGCGCTTTTAAGTTATATCGCGGTTTATGGCCCTGAGGAGGGGGTTGGACTTCAAGGGTTGAAGAGCCTACTTGTCTCGCCGATACAAGAAGAAAGCACCGGTGGAAGTACAGGTGCACCAGAAGGGCGAATCGAGGAAGAGACGGAAAATTGGGAAGAAGAAGTTGATGGAAGATCTGCTGGAGGGAATAATGATGATTTCTTTCGATTGGATCTTGGTGGATCAGTGGGAAGGTCGATTAGTTTGAAACAGCTGTCAACCCTTCTCGCAGCTACTCCCATAAATAAAGAGACAATACCTCGATCTCTGCCAGCAAGCCTTCCACACCTTACCCATTTATCACTCTCACATCCTCCGTCGTCGATTTCTTGGCCTCGTCTTCTTGCCATCACGACCCATCTCAAAACCATTACTCATCTCTCTCTAGCTTACTGGCCCGCTCCTTCACTTACACCAAACTCAAACACTACTGTTTTTGAGTCCCCAATAGCCGGAAGGAGAGATATTCAATATGGTGCTAGTAATATCTATTCACGGACTTTAGATGGAGACTTTTCGGAGTCGGCACTGGTTTTGAAGAAATTAGCAAGCGGAGTCTACGGCCTTGAATACCTGGATTTAGAAGGATGCATAGATTGGATACCAGCATTAGAGGATTCCAATGGTGTTGATTGGGGCAGCCAATGGAGAAGGTTGAGCACTTTGATATTGAGGAGTGGGATGAAGGAAGATGGTCTCAATTCTGAGGCGTCCTATTTTGATGGGTGGTCTGAAAAAGAAAAGCATATTTATGGGAAGGCTATATCGGATGGGTCGCATGTCGAGCATCATATTAATAGGATGAGAAAGAGCAAAGGTTTGCAATGGATGAATATCATTGCCGATCCGGATCCCAAAGGGATTAGATCGAGGGTTCCTAAGGAGCTTTCAGAATCAATTGCTACAGGTGCTGTTACTAGGAATTGGAATGATGAATTAGCTACAGGAATCACTAATAGTACTTGGGAGTCTTAAGGTATTTACGCATTGGATGGCGTTTGATTGATGAGCATCCGATTAGTATAAGCGGGATACATGGATAGTTAAATGATAGGTCTTTTGATGGTGGACTTCGTATATAAGGCACAGCGATTGTAAATTAGTCATTGAAATGCTCATAGCACATATTTTTATGCCAAGAATAGAAAATCACAACACAGTGTGCTGAGTTCAGTATCCTATCATGCCCTGCCCTCACATATCAAGGCCAAAAGGTTGAGGGTTTTGAGACGCGATGAATCAGAGACAGAATGATAGATATTGAGTGACGTTGAGCTCAAACATGGTTTCCAATGGTCTGGACTGCAGCCCGTGAATAAGAGAAATCCGCTGCCATAAATAAGTCAGACGGGTATATTAAACTCATAGACACCTTGCCTTATTTGACATTCTGGGCTCATTCAATATCTTCAAATCCAGTGAATCAAGAGTTTATTCCCAGCGTTCAGATACCCTGGGAATTTAAAGATTAACGCAGATACTCGGAACGTGACAGCCACCTTGATGGTTCCTTGAATTCGCTTCCTGAAGAATTTTAAAAAAGGGGCGATTGCTTAGCATTAGCACTGTTGACTTAGCTTTCATTTTTAACTGTTTTGTATAGGTAATCTTATATGTACTTTTATTTCTATCATGTGCTGGTAGGTTAATCTAGGTCTTCTCATATACACTTTTATGTGTATCATATGCTAGTAGGTAAATCTAGGTCTTCTCTTGCTTTCTGCTTCGAGGTTTCGAGTTTAGTTGCTAGACGTCTGATCCTTGAGGTTGACATATTCATTCATTGTTAATATGATAGATGTGTGGTTAGATGAGTTGGGGTAGGATGAAAAGAGTAGAGGAAAGTAAAAAGTAGGGAAATTAAAATCGACGAAGAAATCTTAAGCTATGGAGACGACGGGTTTGGGTATCCTGGGATGTAAATACATGTATTCGTGTAATCTCTACTGGTGATGTTGGAATTCAATGATAAATAATCTTACAACGTTGTAGCTCATCTAGCTATACATACACGTTGCATGCTGAGGAAGAGCAGGATCCAACACTAATCAAAAATAATTCAGGATCTCTAGATCTAACTATGCATTTGTTCTTGAATCTCTTTAGCCTGAGGGTTGGTCATGTTTCTACCATCACTCGCTTTGAAGGCGTCATAGTCTTTCATGTGCTTCGATCCTCATTACCCCATTCATTCTAATTAATATGAAATCACTATCTAGAAGTCTGTCCCTCTATTTCTCCTTACACCATTTCCCCTCGCCTCATTCCTAAATCCAAAACTAGATCAAAAAGATCGTAGCAAAAACAAATTAGGCAGAGATAGAAACTGATAACGAAATCTCACACGAGTAGCCAAGTAGTGAACCAGCGACTAAAAATCTTACACAGCCAGTCGCGACTTCGCTTCTTTGACAGCATGAATTAAGCATTAAGGGGGTCGGGTAGGCTGTGCACAAGTCAAGCGAAATTAAGCTTCGAAAGGGCATCGGTGTGGGGCCGAAGGAGACTAAAAAAGGCAGAGCATATTCAAGAAGAAGCGTCTGCTTGCCTAGAGAAATAGGATATCCCTTGCAGAAATGGCATTGTTGAGATTTCGATAACTTCACGTAAAAAAAATGTCTCCTGTTTTTAGACTTCAAATGTTTCCGGCACACAGAATTTGCAACCGAAGAAGACATGTAAAGGTTTCCTAGTAGGTAGGTAGGTATACGTGATATCAATTCAAGCTTTTTAGACTTCGGATCACGCTTTCGGCTTTACTGCCGAATTCTATTAGCGTATGAATGGGACTTGCTCAATGTGTGGGGGACTGGGGTGCTTAAGAATGGGGGATCTGCGTATAGTGGTAGTAGTGGTGCGAGAACCTTATTTAGACATACATTTCACTCACAAGTTGATCGAGTGAAGCCTGGACTAGAGGGAGGTAGGTGCGAGAAACAGCGCTACGGAAAGTATGACATCAAATTTAATTCGGCTTCGAGATTTCCCGGTGTCTCGGTGTCACTTGAGGTGGGTGGATGTGCTCGAGTCCCGAAAGCTTATGATTGATGACCGATGTAGATAGTATTCAGATAAGCATCATCCATTCAAGGCAGAATCGACATGGAAGAGTGCAGAAAACTAGTCTCGAAAGTATTATGAGGTAAAGCATAGTTGAAGACAAGACGGTGAAGAAATTCGAACACGTTCTTGATGTAACATAATTTGCTTCCCCACTAGTTCTTCGTCATCAGTATCGCCAACGTCTTCCACCGCCATCTAATCTCTTTCTTTTCGTGCTTGTATAACATAAAATACATGCATTACGCCCCCAACTTTCATTGGAGTTTAGTTCCTATCCTTGTAGCTAATAACCCTCTAACCTAATCACATCATTTATCCACCCATCCATTCAGATTCACCTCCCCATCACCAACTATCCATGAGCATGCCCGCATCCTCATCTCAATCCAGCACAACCAAGACAGAAGTATATCAGCCCTGTGCAACCCCGGGATTGGGAAGGGGATTGCAAATAGCGATTTAAAACACTCCATGCTAGAGCTATCCCTGGAGAATCCCACTTCAGTAGTGGAATGATGAGATGGGAAATGGCTTTTCTTTGCTTTACTTTGCTTTGCCTCACTCATTTGAATATAGTTATGATACGCACGCGCATACGCGCACGTACATGCATTAGGGTGGTTTCTTTTCCCATTGCCATACTAGGGCCAGGTGCGGAAAAGAGCTGCAAGCTAGTTTGTCTGGTTCGCTTGTTCATTTTGTTTGTTTGTTTTGCCACAGGGATGCTATTGCTATGCCGACTCAGGTTGTGGGCTCAGTGGAGCACTAACGAGAGGATCCGAGATGTTGGGCTCGGCCTTCGCGCATTAAGCAAACATGTAGGCGCATGGAAATTTTTCTCTGTCTGTTATTGGGGAATGGTTCTTGGATCTGGCTATGCATTGTTGTCAAGCATGATCAGGGAAGCAGAGGGAAGTGGCGTGTGATTGTTTATCTTGATGTGTTATATGGAATAGTCTATAGTATGGACGTTCGCCCAACGACTTAGACCTTGAACACTTCATGGTGCCGTGCCTTGCCCCTTGCCATTGCTTGGAATATGCATCATGTTGGGTCACCCAATACGTTTGCGCAAGCAGGAGATCTCTCCGTTAGTAATGGTAACTGTTAAAAGTGGAAGATGGAAAAATGGGATTGAGGATTGCAGTAAGGTCCCGAAGAACACCCACCTGACACTCCTGACGCGAGTGATGATTCAGACCCCCACGCCCAACTCCAACCGCAACCATACCATCCAAGCCAATGCCTTACACAGCGGCCACGCTAGACAAGCAGTATGGTGGATACCGCAAGACGGGAGTGGGACCCATCTCACGAAAACGAAATCATCCTTAGCCTTACTTAGCCTGATCCCCAATTTCGATCTCCTCAATCCTCTCTATCATGTATCATGATCATTCTCGTAGCCATTCATCTGAATAGGAGGAGGTCGAGTAACACAGAAATTGAATCATCTTCATTGTGTTCAATTCGATTCAGACTCAGCCCAATACTAACCCTAACGATTGAGGTGCGATTGTCAATCTGAAAGAGATCCTCGACTCATCTCAACGCCACCAATCATACCATTTCATCACGAAAATCTTTGACTCCTCTTACCAATTCCATTACTTATCTCTCCCCCATTACGCTTAAAGGAAAAAGGTCGCATCGGCACACCCATTTTACAGAATTCTCTTCCACATTGTCATTGAGCAAATCGGAAGGTCAAAGAAACATCCCCATTTTCCAAGAAAATCAAGATTTTCTTACCCTTTATTTTATTTTCATTAAAATATCCCTAGTACTTGTGACAGACACAAACAACGAAGCCGAATCTACACACCAACAAAACGGGAATTCAACCGAAAACCTCATAGGAGCCGGACTCTCAGCCGATTACTGACTTGATGGCGCCTAGTTCGAAACTTTGTGTAGCCTTTGGTCATGCGGCTGGATGTTGTGTAATGTTGGTGATTGATTCAGGAAAGATGAAGGGACAGGGTAAGATATTGGTGGAGATCTGTGCGTCGCCATCTTGCTGAAGAGTGGCCATTGTTTTGGTTATTGTGATAAGTGATGATTGGAGGGAGACGAGGGGAAGATGCTTGATAACTTGCTCTATGGATACTTTCACCAGCTTTACTGTACTGCGCCTTGTATCTTATGAATAGACATGCATGTACCTGGTATGTAGATAGATCATTACTGCCGACTTGGAAGCCTCAAACCTTATAAGGTAGACAGACTACTGACTAGCATTATCAATTTAAGGAGAAGCGGGAGAGATAACGAGGACAAACCGAGACTCTGGAGCCGAAACCGGAGACTCGGGATTAAATGTAGATGTCAACGAAACGGTTTCACATTCCGGGGTTTAAGGTTAGAAACCGAAAAGAGGCCCAGGTAATTGAATCCATTGTTCGGGAATCCCTGTTGTCGCTGCGGGTAGCGGCGGGGGATGAACAGATCTAGCACTTGGTGTTCGTGAGATTAGATTAGAGATCATCATGAACATGGTCATATTGATCCTGATTCCGATTTGATATGATATGATATGATATGATATGATATGATATGATAGTTATTGAGGCTTTTTGATAATCAGATGATGTACATATCGTGATGGGGAAGCCGGATGATGAAGAAAAAGGTTTCGGGACGGGGAATAGATGATGATGATGGTGATGGTAATTATTGCTTGGAAGCGAGAGATGAAACAGAACAAGACAAGAATGAGAAAAGAAAGTACTCTAAAAAGAAAAAGTGGAGACGATTGGATGAATATCAATACTCTTTTCGGTATAAGTCCATCTAATAAACGTTGAACAGGAAAGGAAAGGTCTAAGCGCACAAGAATGTTTGCTGGGATTTTTCCCATGCGCATGTGAGGTTATTGAAGGACAATCAGCCCAAATGGGAATTAGAGTAAATTTGGTGATGAAGGGGCGAATCATCAATTAGACGATATCAATGAGCTCGTACGAAACTACGCCAACATATTGATTGAATGATTGGCCTTGCCAGATCCTTGGGGATTGTAAGTCTTACCTGTTTACTTGTTTACTGGTTTAGTAAATTGGGGATTATTTTTCTCCAGATGTTTAATCGATGATTACCTAGGTAACTATTCATAATAATCATAGGTAATAGAAGTTAGATAATCATAGGAAAGTCATACGATGCGGATAATCATATCTTTTCATCACCTTTTTCATTCAACATCATTTTGATTGGCTTCAGCATATTGCTGTCCCGTCTTTCACAGATTAACCCCGCATAGTCCCAACCATTAGAAATTCTAGTACGGAATACAGCATGTCAGCAAGGATTAGGGGAATCAGAATCCCCAAGGATCGGGATTTTTGAAGTAGTCTCACCAAGGAAAATAAAAATGGCTTGTGTTGTATACTATATCTAGACATAAAATATTGAAGGTTAGATGTTTAGATATTAGGCACTAAATGCTGATTGGATTTTACCTAACTATTATTTAGCTGTATTTCATTTAGCTGTTTCCTTAACCAAACTCTCCATATATACTGCAGCATCCATACTCGAATAAGCCAAAAGCATACCATAACATAAGAGGCACAATTCGAACTTCCAAACCCCTAGAGCAGATCTTACATCAATAGGAAACCAGTGTTTCTGCTGACCTAGTTGTTATTCCCGGTCAGTGACCTTCCGGATGCACCCTATTGCTTCCCTCGCTAAAGCAGACATTTCCCGATGTTGATGCATTGCTCGTTGATATTCCTTGTAGAAAGCAATTAGAAATCCCCTTGAGCTAATCATCATAAGGGATAAAGCTTCAATGACCTTGTCGCACTTCCCAATTCAATCTTGACTACGGTACTATACTATCCTTCCTCGTCGACGTTATATTGAGAAGCAAGCCACAAGTTTCCCAATATTTCCTCCCTTATCTCAGCATAATTGTCTCTAGGCCCTAGGGGAGCAGAAACCGAAACTTATGCCAATCAACGGCTCATCAATACCTCATGTACAACCGTTGGTCGATTTCCAATCAAATTGAAGGAAAAGGGAGAGGCATAAGAGCTTTTTGTTGAGAAACGTATAAGTTGCATCTTGCAGATGTAACTGCCTTTCTTGATTGGCTATCTTCCACAAATGGGTGTGCTACCTGGGGTGTTTGTGTCTCGAGCGGGAGCGATTTGTCACATGGCACAGAGATCGCATACCACCACACAAATTGAGCACGACAGTGCCGCTGTGGTGAAACGTACAGTACGATTTGTGAAGAATTTCTTGGGATGAGGGATAGTGAAGGAGAGATAGAATTATCCTTGAGACTCTTCAAGAGAAGCTGGTAAATTTCAAGGTAGAATCCACTGAAGAAAACTTATCAAATAAGACCTAGTCATTTTACTATTCTTTAGTCTTAAGGGTCTCTTCCCTACATTGTAATAAGCATAGTATAAACCGTTGAGAGAAACGATAAAACCCGGCCCGAGCCGACAAGTTACTTTGAATAGTATGCAGCAATACATACAAAACCAACCTTTAAACAAGACTGGGGTTCGCGGATCATGCTATCATCTATCATTTGCTCTGGCTTTGCCTATTTCCTCAACGAGTTCAATAACCAATAGTAAGCTGCTCTTAAACCGTGCCTTGATTTTCCACTGGGAGGTAAAAAACCTCGAGAAGGCAGTGAAGATCGATAACTCCGCTGGTAATCTGGAATTTCTCAAAAATCTACTTGGACTGGAAAAACCTGGGTTGGAACTTGGTCGTATGCAAGAGATAAAAATGAAAATTGGTACGGTCCTGATCCAAGTCTAGAATGGATGAATGGTAGGAGTGAGGTTGTTTTGTTTGTAATCTTATGTGCATTTGGCTTGGAAAGACGGAAATGCAATCTTTGGGTCCATGTGCACTTTAACAAGTCAAAAGGGGAGATAAAGGGGTGGACTGAGTATGAAATTCACGTGCTTGGAGTGGAGGCTTCTTGTGTTCCGGGTTCGTGCATCGACCATCCCCCTTCATGCAGATTTTATACGTGCGTGACTTACCTTTCTGTGTGTAGGCTTATCTGCATGTGAGAAGGCGAATCAATGTGATCTGTTGGTAGGGCTTGTCCCTAATAATCTCTAGAATACGAGAAATCCTATTTGTGAAGAACTGAAAAGTTATGGCGGATGATTAAACCTTGAAGCTCAATACAATAGTGGTTTCGTTGGTTGTTCTCGGCCTCCCTACTTGCTATTTTCTGACCTCTTACTCTCTGATGCACCAATAGGCCAAAAGCCAACGTCGGAAAGAAAAGATGCATTTGGTATGGCCTCCTAAGTCCTAACTAAAGTCTTTTTTAGCATTAAAACTGCGTATAAAGCACCCTAGCAAGTATGTTTTCGATCCTAGAGGAAATTTTTGAGAGTACCCAGGTTTGATAGTAACAAGTATGTAAGATTTGAGATGAGTATTCATTGATTTCGAGATCGAAGATGACAACAGACGCCATGGGGATTCTCCGTCATGGCTCTGACTAAGAACTTAGCACTCTTGTTGAAGAAGTAATTATGGAGTCGTATGCATGCGGAAAGATAGTTGCCGGCATATTGCATTTCATCAGGACTTAGTGGAGCTCTTTCCGGGGCAGGAAGTTTTACGAGACCATGATCTACTTCAACAAAACAACGTAATTTCGACGTCCTCACTAAGGAGGATTTAGTTAGGGGGGAAATTGAACGAAAGGGTTCATATAAGTATTAGCGTCATCTTGATTTCCAGCTAAGAGATGTCAAAAATGTCAAACATGGCGCGGCCTAGTGAAGCAGCTGTATGTCTACCTATGAATGAAGGCCGTGTTATGCCCCCCCACTACTGACCCATTTGACTCGGTCAGTAAGGTTTTAAAGAGGACGATAACAGAAGGCGTGGGCTTATTGTTGATACCTGGAAACTAGGCGATCTATCGAATTGTATCTTAATGTCCCTGAAGTACGCTAAAGACAAGCCACTACCATCCGATGAAGGATTCCCACTGACTTCTATTGACTCTTTTCTGATATCAACGATAATTATGAGGGGGCTGAGACAAATAGACTCGGAAAAGCTTCAAATGGTGCCATGTCACCACGGAGAGAAAGGCCCTTTTCGTTTCTTTTGGATTAGGTTAATAAGGGAGGTGAGTTAGATCCTGTAAGTTGCCTCCTTAAGTAAGTGTCGGTAGTTGATTGCACCATCTCATTTTCGAGGTCCTGAAAATTTGCAAAAATTGTGCTGTAATCTGTAATGTAAATCAGACTGAATGAACCCTGAACCTTGAACCTTGGCTTGGGCCTTGGTTCTTAGACTTTGGGGTAGATCCGCAAACCTCTCCTAATAGTGGAATTCCCCATATACGCTAATCGATTCTAAACTAGTAAAAAAATTGCGCAAGAAATTTTCTAAATTTGGGCACAGGCAAATATCCAAACCATCAAATCTACGCATCTACAGGAAAAAAACGAGAGGAAATTTCGATTATCCTACAGCCTTCGAAACAAGCCTAACGCTGAACTTGCTAATATTGTAGTGCCACATTTGAAAACCCTGCAAAGAAATTGAAAGAATTTTCATTAGTGGAGGGCTGCATCTTCCTTCCCAATTACCAACCAGTAAGATGTTATGGATGATGCATTTCGAAGATCATAGCTGGTGAATTCTCTGGCATGCCGCATCCCCTATTGGCCAATGATATTCTCGCTCCCATATGCACATCAGAACTTAGCTACCTCAGCTACCTTGCTACAGGCCTTGCTTGTTAATGCTCATTTTAAGTTGGCTTCAGGTAACTAAGTAAATCTTCACCGTGCACTGCTGATGATTTGCAGAAAAAAGAAATCTTGTGAGGCTGCCAAAGATTCTTCGGGCGACCCTCATTTGGCGGTACCTGAAAGATATGATAGCTCAGATTTGGTAGATCATCCACAGACTTGCTCCACCAAATCTAGATAGACTTTCAGCAATTAGATACTGTGTTCCTGCGTCGAAGAACCCTCAAGTTCAAGGGCTAATTTGTTAATGCGGAGGATACTCGTCACAGCTTGTTGCTTTAACTTTAAACTCTGTATGTTTTTATTGGCTCTCATCTAGGTCCAAACCCTATCGGCAACGATCTTGAGTTAGGTTTTGAGTTGCCTGTCAGTAAAGCTTGAAAGGGGCTAATATGCTCGAGTCCTCCCTATCAAATTCTTAGCCGATTTCCAAAGACCATCATCAGTGTGCTCTTGATCCTGTGCAACGTTCCTGTTGCCTCGGAAGCTTTATTGAATCAAACTCTGTACGAATATTTTTCGGTACCTCCGGCTTTGGTAACGTTAAATCCAGTTCCAGGAGGTTGGAACTCTCTATAGCAATAGATCAAGCCGACCTGCTCGAAAGAGAAAGGGCTGATACGTACTAAAGAGGTAGACGTATTGACTAACCCACGTGCTAATGATCAACGGATATCTTTGAGACTTTTCAACAAAACTTGACAGCGTTAGTATCAATATTTGAGTATCATATATCTCAGCATCTCTCCTCGCTGAAAGTCTGCAACCTGCAATATACCCATACATATCAATATCATTAATCTGCAAGATCCTGCTCCTTCAA
Source organism: Sclerotinia minor (assembly GCA_025389075.1). Classification (NCBI taxonomy): domain Eukaryota; kingdom Fungi; phylum Ascomycota; class Leotiomycetes; order Helotiales; family Sclerotiniaceae; genus Sclerotinia; species Sclerotinia minor. The sequence goes on along the minus strand of QRFH01000010.1, from coordinate 1,550,052 downwards.
CATCATCTCGCGTCAATATAAAATTACGTTACCAAAAAACGTTACAAGTCAAGATCAAGGATATCGACTTCCATTCATACACACATTTATTACCGTACATATCAAATTTGCTTTGGCGGCAACTCCAAGGGGCCATAAATTGCTAATTAAGCTTGGAATTCTGGGTAAAGAACACCGCCGCTCTTGATTCATACATTCAAGCTTCAACGAATCGAAAGTACACTCGTCCCGTCAGTACATGAATCTCTTGTTGTTGTCATTGATTTATCACAACCATTCTCCTTGAGCATTAACCAATGCATTGGATCAGCCGTGCATTTTAGACCCCAGCCACGTTATACCCTTTTGGTGAAGGAGCATAATAGCTATTCCTCATCCACAATCACTTTCAGCATCCCGAAATCGTCCTTCCTGCATTGAGTCGAGCGCGTTATCCTTGTTCATTTGATCGGAAGTCCATCTCAGAAATGCTTTGTAGGCTAACTGCATCACAACCAACAGTTTTCGTACGTTAGTTCTCAAGAATTTCTGCAATTTTCCGCAGTCTTATTGTTTCAATTGAACTCGATCGGATTAATCCCCGAAGCAAGCGTCGAAACAAAAGAAGCGGATTTCCAGGAGAGAAGGTGGAAATTTTTTCAATTCCAATTATATTTTTTCAAATATTGCTCCGTTGAAGTTCTTTAAAGTACATACGATCTACCTCGTTAAGACATTCGAAACCCATACACGCGCACGCATACCCACTATCCCCAACATATCTTCACCTGCATACTATACGGTACTTCCATACAACCAACCGTACTGTACCTACCTCAATCAAGCTATCATCAATCTGGAACCCTTTTCATAATCGGCCTACTCCTGCCTACACGCGGGTGTCCCGACTACACGCACGGCCTAATCAAGGACCGCTTTTACTCTATTTTTTTCTAGACTTGGCTTATCCATTTTCACATCCAGATACATCCAGCCTACCACCAAGGACGCACTAAACCGTCACTGTCAGCATCGGAAGCCAGTTCCAGTTTCCACGAGACGCCAACTACCACCCCAGAAAACTCAGATAGCAACATCAACGATCAAAGCTCGGAGCTACCTATACCGTTTCGCTTCCCCGACAAGGCAAAAACCCCAAAAGGACGGAAAACTTTGGCTGAAAAGAGCAAGCAATTAAGCAGACAAAACGGGCAATACGGTGCAGCGCAGTGCAGCTCCGGACAATAACGACTGAACTAGCAAGTTTCCTCGAAAGCCATTGAAAAAGAAAAACCAATCCAATAGGGAAAAATAGAAATAAATCAAAAGCAGCTTTTCTTGGCTGCGAGGCTGTAGATTTATTTGAGAAGTCTTCACACCATCTTTTTCTTTTCTGGATTATCACACGCCGCTTTCAAAACATCCCCTGCTCGTAAGCATTCGAAACAATAAGCCGGGTACGGGTAAGAATTAAGCAAAATAATTCAACATCTCCTTACCGGACGTTGAGAAGTACGGACGGCACTACGAGGGTATTCCTGGCGATTTCGTGCATATTACCACCTTCATTGCAGCCCGTCGCAATACATATCCTCGATACTCTATCTGGAAGTTTCGCCCCCTGTTCCATTAAAGATCTCCCCCCCTCCGTCCCCAAATATCTCACACAGCCACTCACTGGTAGCGACGCTTCAGCGTAACTTTCGCTGAGCACTGTACTCTTGGTGGTTATTTTGGGCATTTTTTCAAGGGGTATTTAATGGTATTCTTAGAAGCTAAAAGAAGAAGATCAACGGCGCAAGACAGCCACTCTCACCATTTTTCCAACATCCATTACAGTCCTCTTTAACTTGGATTCGACAAGGCTGGTCTAGACCCCATCAAAGTCGACCCATATCAAATTCCCCCATCCCAGGTCTCAAATTTCAATTTTGCAGGGACTCGGCAAAACCTATTGCATCAGTGCATTCGCATCAGTCATTACATGGTAATCAGACGACGAATAGGAAACGGCATTTCTTCTTTTGCATTCTTGGAGTGTAATTTCGCAAAAGCACGTACAGTAGCAGCGAGTAGCAGGCAATAAGCAGCAGCTTGCAGCGAAGAAAGGCGACTTTCAGAAAGCAGGAAAAAAAGCAGGACCAAGACAAGGCAAGGGAAGAGTAGAGAAGGGAAAGCAATAGCAAAGGAAAGGAAAGAAAAGAAAAGAAAGGAAAAGATTTTCGAGGCTGAATTATTTTTTGCAAAAATAATAATTTCTTTGGCTCTAGCTTGAGCTTTTAGCTTTGGCTTTGGGTTAGCCTGTTAGCTGTTTAGCTGTTTAGCTGTTTAGCTTTTGGTCTTTAGCTTTTTGGCTCTTTGGCTTTTGGCTTCGGCTCCAATTTCTTCCTTATCCATTTGATTTTTTGGCTTGGAATCAAAATCCCAAAACCAAATAAAATCATTTTATCGCCTATACCTTTTATCGTCTACCGTACTGGATATTCCGTCTGCCACTGTTTACACTCGCACCGATTACTATATCAACATCAACTAATATCATCCATCATCCACCATCCACCCCATCCACCCCATCCACCCATTCATCCATCTTCCGCTAAGAAAAAGTATCCCATCAACAACTCCTTCGTTCAACCCCATCTCCCGGGACGAACGACGGTGATAAGCTGTTGTTTGGTTTTGTCTTGTCTTTATATTAGACTTTCTCCATCATAAGAGAATTCTAATCCTACCCACGGCTTCCATCCTTTCGAATACTCTTTCCCCCCCCCCCCCCCCCCCCCCCCCCCAAAACAACCTCGAATCAGAATCCATCATCGTTTGATAGGATTCTTCCCATTCCTCTCTAATCTGGCTTGACTTCGAAGCTTTGGATTGGAGGCTTGTTTTGTCAAGAAACGCAAAGGATTATCGTGGAACGTAGACTGAAGAGTGTGAGGCTGCAAATGAACGATAGTAAGTAAGCCAGCCCTTAATCCTTTTCTTTTTTTCTGCAACGCCTCTCTCTGTTCTTCAACCAGAATTTATAACGTCCCTGCTTCCCTTTTCTTTCAGCTTTCAGCTCGATTATTTTCTGGACACGATAAACAAATTGAATTTTCTTGTGTTTCCCAAAAAAACATTCTCTCGTCTCTTTTTTTTTTTATAATATATCTTAAAAAAAAAACATTTATTGAAAAAAGGGGACGAAGTTAGAGAATAATTTCGATGAGTTCGTCTCTTATTGATTTTGGAGGGTGTCATTGATAATTTTCGCGAAATGGTTGGTGTAGTAATTCTCCATTCCTCCAATTGGTCTTCCCTATCATATCATACATATATCATATCAATTCACCATCATACCTCATACCTCCCTCATACTTCATACCTCATGCCTCATGCCTTATACCTTACACTTTACATCTTTACATCTTGCACCTCACATATCACATCTCATTCCTAAAAAAGAACAGGGCACAGAGCAATACAGTGTAATGCCGGGCCCTGACAGTGAATTGGTCAAACGGAACGTTCCATGGAAAGAAAATTTCCGGGTGCGACGTCAATATCATCATACACACTCAATCACTCACTCACTCACTCACTCACTCACTCACTCACTCACTCACTCACTCACACACAACCACACACACACTCACTCACTCACTCACTCACTCACACAACCACAATTCATCCCCCCCTCCTCCCCAATTCACCCCTCAATTCACCCTCTCAATTGAATGTTGGAGATTTTGGAAGAGGCGCACAAAGTATCCTAATCCTAAAAACGTTATACATCCCATTCCTTGATATCCAATCTGCATTTTGCCAGAAATTCCCCCCCTCCCCTTCATCCCCCAAGAAAACTTCATTAATCACATCTTTACGGCATAATTCACCCATCTATCCAATCGTTGTCGTTCTTGAATTCTTCATTTCTGTTCTGATTTCTGATTCCTGCTTCGCTTCGTTTATGCTTCTTTATCCATGAAGATTTCAATAACCTATCTTAATATCTTAAATCTCTTCGGAAATTTTTTCATTCATCCGATACTAACCATCTCACCCAATAGTCCTTAAACCTCAAAAGATAACACTCGATCACTTCATGTGCTCTCAATCTGGTAATATCCAAGACCTAGCCGCCTATTCAGGGCATTCGTCTTCGTGTATTGTCGGATCCGAACCAGAGCCTGACAGCTCTTCAAGACAGGAATTTGTTCACCCTCCACAACCACCCTCTGATATGGGGATGCGATATTTGATTGCAGCGCCAGATGAAGTACGGTAAGTCTAACCCCGCGACCCCCCAAACTTTGTTGGTCATTTCTTTTCTCCCGATGTACCCCCCGTCAACCTTGCATTTAGGCACATACGCTACTCCTTAGAGGTGTCTCTGATTATCGTTCGTTTCAAAATAATGCATGCATCTACCGCTTGTGCGATCAGCGCTAAAGCTGGTGTGGTGAACATGCCACGACTCATATCTCGTCATGGTTCTTCTCCGGTAGTCCCACAGCTTAAGCCTCAAATCAAGCCAAAACCACCTTTTGCTTCCGCAATGGTTCGCATCACGCGAGTAGTCCCCGCTATTTTGTACCACTGACGGTTGTGCTGGCTGTCATACATATGCAGTCCAACTGGGCATCATTACCGCCATGAAGAATCTTAGCCCGTAGACCGTGTCCCCTCAGAACCTTATTTTTACTTGGTCTCACAGCCATGCAGACCCGTGGCTGATTGATAGCTCAGATACAGTTCCGATCCCGGTACCTCTCATAGCCCTGTGTTTTCGATAGAACCCACGATTCCAAGCTCAATCCCGTCCAATATCCCATTCCCTCCATACGCGCATGCCTATCAGTCACCGCTGAACGGTCCCACGTACTCAGGTGGGAGCAACTCGTACTTTTCCCCGAGCTCGTCCTTATTTTCTATGCCCGATATTAAACCCCGCTTGAACTCTATGTACGTACCTTCCACCCCCTTTAAGTACTTCGATACACCATCATTTTCTGTGCACAGATAATAATGATCTATCCGCACAGTCACTCCTCTCCTGGAATGGCACCACCCTCACGCTCACCAGCCTTACCACACCCACAATCACCAATAAGCACACGAGATTTATACGCAGGTGCAACACCGCATTTACGTCGAACGGACGGAATTTCCAGATCTCCGTCAACTTCTGGGACTGTAAGAGGCGTGCCATTATCACCATCGACCAGCGGCTTCGCAAGTCCAACAAATATGGAGGGTTCTCAGCTTGGAGGGCAGCTCACCCCTCCTCTCAATCCAACAGAAGTCATACATACTTTGCAGGCGGCTGACGGACAGATTATTACCCCGGAAATCTTTGCAAAAATCGACAAGGGATTTTTTATGGCAGAAAACGACTGGACTTGCTACAGAAGAAATTACTTTTCATTGAGTTGCTCATTCACACTTCAACCCATTGTACCAGCAGGAAGTATACATCTTTTGTTGCCTGGTGGGATGAGACCGCAGGTGCAACACTTTGCGATGTCCATAGCTGCAGTGGTGGATACGCGCGATGGGAAATCCATAGAATTGGTCCAGCACACTCCGAAACGAGACAAAGGACCACAAGAAAAGCCACCTCGACTTCCGGTCGCCCCACGGCCACATACAACACATAACATGTATGGTGGCGACAACGGAATTGGCGGGGGGCCACGTGGAATGTACGATGGATCCTTCGGCCAGTCACCAAACACCCCACCCACTGAAGCGACTTTTGAGCGCATCCAATTCAAAAATGCGACAGCGAATAATGGAAAACGGAGAGCGGCTCAACAATATTATCACCTATTGGTGGAACTTTTTGCGGATCTGGGAAACAACCAGAATCATTCTGAACGTTGGGTGAAAGTTGCGGTCCGCATGTCCGCACCAATGGTTGTGCGTGGTCGCTCGCCCGGTCATTACCAAAGCGAAAGAAGGGGTAGTAATGCGAGCTCTGGACCCGGGGGTGCTGGAGGTGCTGGTGGAGGCGGTTCATATACACCATCTGGCGGGTCCTCTCGCACTCCTGGCGATATTACCATGTCTGGCGCTTCTTCCATGCTTCCTGGTTCTAGCAGTTACGGCTCTTACGATGGTCGATCACACCATTATCGTACTGGACCACTTCAGATTCCCATGGAGCCCACTCTCTCCGCTGAAGAAGCAAAGAATATACAGGATGCTCCCAACTACTTGTACTACCCGGCTGGGCTATGGGACGACCAGGAATCACGAAATCAGTTACCTAGTCTCCCGGAATATGCGCCAGGTAAAGTTAAGCAGGAGTATACTACGAGTGGTTATTCTCTACCAAGTATCAGTGGTGCACAAGATGCTTTGGGCAGGCATTGTGGGAGGTGGGAAGGGGTCCCGGAATCGAAGGGATATTTTCCAACAATGGCACTGACGCAAGAGCTTAATATCAGCTAGCCATTAGAGATGGAGAAATAATCGCCATTTAAGTTGCGATAAAATACGCGTGCAATACTAGGATGCAGCACTCGTAAAACTTGTCTTGTCCGTTTTTTTTTTTTTTTTTGTCCTATCTGACGCCGTCCATTTTAATTTCATCCTTCGCGCATCATAATCTCATCTTCGCCTGCTTTTGCAATGATCACCTGGAGTATAATGGACTGGCTCATAGCTCGGTTGCTTGATATGTTTACAGCAAACATTTTGATTGGCGCAAGGAATAGGGAAGGAGTGAAGGCTCAAGGGACATATTCACACATTTGATTGGGAGATACACATGGGGGAATACTACAAAATCGAACGGCACCAGGTTCATGTCATCTTGACACGATATCATATGCACATACGAGGGATCAAATGGATGAGATGAATGGATGGTGAAAAGCTTGCGCCTATGTCTGGTCTAGGATGGAACGGGAAAAAAAATATCGGATTTCGTCGACGGAGTTGGGTCACTTCTCAGGTACCTTTTCTTTTGTTGGAATTTTGGTCATGGCATGATGGATGAATGGATGGGTAAATGGGTAACAGGGAACAGGACTAGCAACGGATTGGGATGGATGGGTATATGATCTTGCCAGTTGCGGATCCTGGTGTTTCTTACGTGGTCCACTGATGGATTTCTCATCTTTTTTTTTTTCCTTTTCCCCATACTGAGCTTGATGGGATTGAATAGGCAAGGCTTACTACTTGACCAGTTCTTCTACACCAGCTCAGACTCATAAGTCCCTCTTTGCTTGCATCTGATTATTTCTTCTATCTTGACTGCGTGTTAGTTGATGTTGTTGAGTGGAGGAGTTTAGTGTCGAGGAATGATGAAATTTGAGTTGTGGGCTGCTGTTGCATAGGCTTTTTCGTAGTTTGAGCTGTGTTTGTTGTTTTTGAGTGTGGGGATCGATGACAAGAGTGACGAACCTGAAGCAGTGGTAAATTGACAAATGGCTTGTGGGGATGAAAACTGCTAGTGAGCAGGTGCGGAGTTAGGAATGGTTCAGGAAGATTTGGAAAGAGATGTGGAAAAGTATGTGCAGTGAAGTTGAAGCCGGGGACGTTTTATTCGAATTCCTGTTTGTCATGCCAGTCAGTTAGTCGATTAGTCAGTCAATGCAGGAGGCTTTTGTTTCGATAAATAATTGCATGATGATTAATGATGAATACTGAATGATCCAACGTGAACAGGATGTTAGTACTTGACGTTCTCAATAACTTTCCCGCAAACGCGGATTATCACCCAAATCTCAAGGTATCGTTAGACATAATTTAGACGAAGCTCTGAATGAAGCTAGCACTTTCATTCCATTGTAAGATTACTATCTAGAACGCCGTGCCCTCGTCCTCTTTCTTTTTTTCGTTTAGTATCGCTCTACGCAACACTTAACTTTTATTACTTCTTCTCCCACCCCTTTCGAATATTCGGCCTGTGGTATATCAACACGCTGTTTTAGCTAAGATTTAGTTGTAGTGATAGATGTTAAAAATTAAAACAGGCCAAATTCATGTAATAAGAATGGTCATCTACTCTAGTAACTGATTGTCATCACTGTTGGTATATATATTGAACTTTTTTTAATGTTTAGATAATCTTTCATGTATTATCGCTGATAATTTTCTTGATCTATTGTTATAGTAAGAATGCGTCGACTCGTGGTATTTGCTAATGCTGATGCAGTGGTTAACTACCATTCATGTCCCGACTGCTGCCAGCACTGTTCTACGATAGTGATGTACATTTATATTCATTTAAAGAGCATCTGCTCAGCGGTAGATATTTTATTTAGTATTGAAAATGGGTGGTTAGTGTAAATTTTCTAAATCATTGTCACCAACTTTCATCAATGATGCGTTTCTTTTCACTCTCATCATCACCGTCACTGTCACTACATTCCCAACCACCTCAAAGCGAAAAAAACAGCAATTTTACAAACACAGCATGATTGAGATACCAACCATAGCCATATTAGAAATCAAAGTTCGAAACCCTTGCCTTAATAAAGATGATTGATCTGAAAGTTATACTTGGGAAGGATAAGTAGAGAGTAAAGGAGATGAAAATACTAGACGCAATGGATCCCTGGATTATCCAGTTGCTGCGGACATAGTAATTTGTTCCAATTAGGATATTGAAAAGGCTCAGATTTATAGTAATTTTTATCTATCAAATTGTTTAATTCTTTTGTCAACGGATCTTCTAGCTTTGTTCGGATTGCGGTGAAATATTCCGCATGGAAAAGATATCTTTATTCCACTTTTATGTTTCGTTTCTTTTCTTTTCTTTTCTTTTCTTTTCTTTTCTTTTCTTTTCTTTTCTTTTCTTTTCTTTTCTTTTCTTTTCTTCTTCCAGTAATACTAAAGATACTTCATATGATAATCGACTTTTTCAGTGATTAATTAGAGATCCCAACTATGATAGTGAATTTCGGAAAGATTGAGGCTTAGAGGTGCGTTGAATACTAGATGAATTCGTTCACGCTAGCTCAGCAGGTTTGTATGTATTCAAAAAAGTAGAGACCATATCTGTACTTCCTCAAACTAATTAGTCCCAATCCACTCGAGCTTTTTTGTCTAGTAGAACCATGAAAAGCTGGAGCGAGGCAAAGCTTGAAGGTGGCCATGTCCAGCTTCTTCTCCATCCATTTTTGTCGAAGAATATCAAGGTAAGGAAGGAGCTTGTCCCAATTCTGTAAAGCTTTCTCTTTCTTCCCTATTAGGAGAAAATGATCCAATATTGATCTTCTCCCATCTTGAGTGCAACAAGATTAATAAATTTCAAACCAAGTGTCTTGTCACAAACCACGACCATAGTATACAATAAAAACAAGTACGGGGGTCCTTATCGATAAGGAATCCTAGGACAAGTGTCCTAGGATAAAATGTGCCCCAGGATAATAATTATCCTAGGAGCTATATTGTCCCAGGAGACGAATCGTCCCAGGATTAGTGTCCTGAGGCAAATAGTTGGATCACGTGATGGAGCCCTGGGAGCCTTCAGAGCTCCTAAAGCTCCAGGAGCCTTGAGGAGCCAGGAAGCTCCTAGAGGCTCCCTCTACGAATTAGTATATAGTTAGAATAGTTTCATAGTTTAAGAGCTTCGTGCTCAACTTAATTATCAATTAGTTTACCTACATTCTACTTGATCTAGTAACGACTTCACTTCCAAGTGAATACCAGTGATAGAGCCTTAACCCATAACTACCAACCGACGAAACCTCAGGCAGCCGCTGCCTCCAGTACAGCATCGTTACATGTCTATTCATCTTCCTTATAGAAATATTGATACTTAAGTGACTGTCTATCACTATATGATTTCTTTGAGTTTTTTTATTTTGACAATAATAACAAAAATACAAAAATACAAAAATACAAAAATAAAGTTTAATTCACAATTAAATAATACAGTAATAAATAATTTTTATAATATTTATAATTTAATACTTTTACAAAGTAATATTTTATTTAAAATTGTTTTGGATATTAATAAAAATTTTGACTTTATATATATATTAATATATAAATGAAATTAATAAATAATATAAAAAAATAAAAACTGATCGTAAATGAAATGTTACGACGGCTAACATCTACGCCACGTCACATGACTAAAACAAGGTAACGTGACGAAGTCACGTTATGGACCGCGCAGCGGTCCTGACTAGCCATAGGCATGAAGGTCTATATAATCAAGATGGATTTCCTTTGTATAGAGCTTCGTGCTCAAGATCAATCATTTAGTATACCATACTATTAGTTACAAATTGCATCACACTATTGTCATTACTTTAAGTCCCTGCTTGACGCCTAGTTATAAACCTACCTCGAGAGCCTAGAGCACTTCCACGTGATCTAGACGGCAAACCTCGTAACATGAAAGTTTAATATTTATTTATATATAAAGAATTAAATCTAATCGTTAATTAAACAATTAACACTTTATAAATATTAATTAATAATCATTTAAAATACAAATCAGATTTTAAAAACACATTTCATACTACTCGGGCTAGTTTTTAAAAATGACCGGGTGATTAACAAAGTATATGTCACGAACCACGTCTAATATTATCCTAGGATAAGAATCGTCCCAGGATTAGTGTCCTGAGGCCAACAGGATATCACGTGATGTGATAGCTCTGCTAGCTAGCTAGCACAGCTAGCATTCAGAGAAACGTTTAGTATATAGTTAGAATAAGTTTCATAGTTTAGGAGCTTCGTGCTCAACTTAGTTATCAATTAGTTTACCTACATTCTACTTGATCTAGTAACTGTGACGCCTCACACCTCCGGGTCACGTGGCATGCCCCGTTTGTATTTAATCAGGAAAACTCTCTACTCTTGTTTTCCTTCTTCTTTTCTCCTTAGCTTAGTATTTTCTAATACAAGATACTTTACCCAGTATTCTTGAGTGTGACATAATACTAAGCTCATCTTACACTCTTTCCCGTACGCTGGGAAGTAAAAATAATTGCGTATAGACTACGAACCTACGAACCTACGAACCTACGAATCTACGAGCTCTGAAATTTACGTATCGATCAAATCGTAATTGATTATCACACTAGAATTCTGAACCGAAAGAAACAAACACAGAATTGATCTCGAAATGGCAACTCAGAAATCCCCAGCCCCTCACGAAGAACAGAAGGGGGAACACGACATTGTTCCCGATCTCCCTGAATCCGTCAGTCAAGGCAAGAGAAGAGAACGCAGACTCCTGAGTGCACTTGATGCAGTCGACCAGGGCCTTTTGCCAGATATGGCTGCAGAAGCCTATAATTTCTTATTTGGAAGCGTTGCTGAAGACTTTGAACGATACCTCCCGGCGGACTTGCTATCTATTAGCAACGAGATAGCAAGGTGGTCCGACGAGGTATACATAGATCAACAGCGCCATCAAAAGGAGATGGCCTCGATCAAAAGACAACGCGATCGTTTAGCTGCTCAGAACATAGAGATATCGCAGAGCCTTCTAGAAGCAGAACAGAACGAGGTTGAGTACGAAAGTCGGATCACCAGCCTCGAGGCGGAGATCGTTGACCTTCGTAAAGCCCGGTCAACGGCGTCGCCTCAACCCGCCTTCAAGATCCCAGACCCTGAGTTCTTTGAGAGCTCCTCCACTGGCATTTCTTGGGAACAATGGAAAGATAAAATGATGAACAAGATTCGCGCTTCTGGAAACTCCGACCCCGTCGCACAATTGGCGTATATACACAGTCGTCTGAAGGGACCTCCTGCTGAGCAGGTACGAGCTCGTTACCGTACTGATGCTTTGAACCCTTACACTAGCATCGAAGAAGTCTTTGCTACTTTGGAAGATATCTACGGGGACCCCAACAAGAAACAGGACGCCCGACGCAAGTATAATGCTTTATACCAAAGAGGTCGGCCGTTCCCTGAGTTCTATGCCGAGTTCCAATTGTATGCGTCAACCGCTGAAATCACCGACCAGGACCAATTACTGGAAGATCTGACCTACAAGTTGAGCAACGAACTCAACGATAAGATGATCACCTCCCATGCAACTACTTTGACTGAATATGTAAAGGATTGCCAAAAATTCGATTATCTTTTGCAGCAGCTAAAGCCTGCCAAATCGCATATGGGAACCCGCAAAGGCATTTTACAGAGGGACCACTATTCCTTCACCCTCTTCCGCCCCCCAAAATGCAGATGAAGTTCGAAAACCCGGCTGTGCTCCCCGCCAACAAAACCCCTGTCAAGAATCGCCCGGTCTATGACGATCCTGCTCGGCAAGCGCTTAGTCGTGCTGGTGCCTGCTTCCGCTGCCATCTGCCAGGACATTTAGCCCGCGATTGTCCCAACAAGGTACAAGTGATCGATGTCGATGAATCGGATGAATCGGGAAAAGAAACCCCTTAAGGGAAGACTCCTCCTTAAGGGCTCTACAGATCGGGAAACTCGATATCGATCTATGTCAGAAGAAAAAGAGGAACTTTGAATTCCCATGTACTATAGAAAAAACGGGATAACCATCTCTGCTTTCTTTTTACCTGACACTGGAGCAAGCGGTAAAATTTACGTGAATAAAAAACTCGCCTTTGATATCGCTGAAAGAACAAACCTCCCCCTCGAACCCATCAAGCCTCGTACTGTCCATGGCTACAATCAACAAAAGGCTAACCCTATCACTCAACGTTTGAAAACAACCCTCACCATCGGTCATCGCAAGTTCCTTGATGTTTATCTATATGTTATAGAAGAATTAGCTTGTGATCTCATCATTGGAAGAGAGTGGTTAGCACAACAAAAGGTATTGTTGGACGTAGCTAGATCGAAGATCCTATGGCCCGGAGAACTCATGAATTCACCTGATAAAGAACCATCACGATCGATGAAAGGACCAACGCCCGAAGGAACTACACCTCATCGGATAGCATTGATCAACGCTATCGGATACCGAATGAACGCCCGGAACCGGAAGAATCAATGCTTTACAGCCACAAGTTGGGAAATCGATCAGATCCTATACCAAAGGGAGCACTCTGTCGAAGATCGCCCAGAAGAAACAGAACTGGAAACGCTGCAACGAACTATCCCTAAAGAATATCATGATCTCATTGATCTCTTCTCCAAGAAAAAGGCAAATGCTCTACCCCCCTCATCGGAATAGCGACCATAAAATTAGATTGACACAACCCAACAACTTGACATTGTCTCCATTATATCGACAAACGACCCAGGAATTACAAGCTTTAAAGAAGTTCATCGATGAAAACTTGAATCGGGGATGGATCGCTCCTAGTAACGCTTCGTTTGCTGCACCTATCCTCTTCGTCAAAAAGGCTAATGGGGATCTGAGGTTATGTGTGGACTACCGGAAATTAAACGAAATCTCAGCTAAAGATGGCTATCCGCTTCCAAGGATTGACGAGATCCTCTCACAAATGTCCAAAGCCAAAATCTTCACGAAACTCGATCTACGCGCTGCCTTCAATGCTATTCGAATGCATCCCGATTCAGAGGAACTCACTGCGTTCCAAACTTGCTTTGGACAATTCAAATCGCTGGTTTTGCCTTTCGGATTGTCAGGAGGACCCGGGACTTATCAACGGTTCATCAATAATCTCTTGATGGAGAACCTGGGAAACTTCTGTACCGCGTACCTGGATGATATCATTATCTACTCTACAGATCCATCAGAACATACTGCCCAAGTCAGATGGGTATTAACCAAATTGAAAGAGGCCGGCCTGTCTGTTGACATCAAAAATGCGATTTCTCGGTGTCACGAATCAAGTATTTGGGATTCTATGTATCGACAGAAGGCTTGGAAGTTGACCCTGAAAAGATCAAAGATATACTGACCTGGAAAAGGCCTACAACAGTCAAAGGAGTACGAGGTTTCCTAGGATTTTGTGGTTTCTATCGCAAATTTATCAAAAACTACGGACGAATCGCACGCCCTCTAGATAAGCTCACGCAGAAGGGACGAACCTTCGATTGGGATCCGGACTGTCAAAAAGCCTTCGAAACACTGCGACAAGCTGTAACAGAAGCTCCGGTCCTGCATTACTTTCATCCAGACCGCCTCACTAAGGTAGAGACGGACTCTTCCGACGGGGTGACAGGTGGCATTCTCTCCCAATTGGATCCTGCGACAAAGGAATGGCATCCGTTGGCGTTCTTCTCTAAGACTATGAATCCCGCAGAATGTAATTACGAGATCCATGATAAAGAAATGCTGGCTATCCTGCAAGCATTTCAGCAATGGCGAGTGGAGCTCCAAAGCGTTGAAAATCCCGTCCAGGTCTATTCTGATCATCAATCTCTGGAGATCTTTATGCGAACTAAAAAGCTGACAGCACGCCAAGCACGATGGGCAGAATACCTTTCTCAATTCAACTTCCAACTGGAATATCGTACTGGAAAAGCAAATGGACAAGCTGACGCCCTAACCCGGCGCGACGGCGATATACAGAGCCAAAAAGAGCGAATGGAGGCCAATCGCCTCGGTATTCTCCTAAAGCCAACAATGCTCTCCCCCGAAGTGCGAGCAGAAGTATTAGCGCCTCTTGTGGAAGATATCGATCCTGGCCTGGGACAGATGCTACAGGTTTTGCAGGCTAACCGTACTGCAACAGAACTAGAAGAACAACGCACCTTGGCACGAACAGAAGTGAACGGGAAATGGACGATGGTTGATGGCTTATTGCTTCGATCTGGTAAGCTAGTGGTACCAAACGCTATGGTTGTTGACAGACCATTACGAACACTCTTGATCAAAGAAGCTCATGAACAAGTTTCTACGGGACACCCTGGTATTCGTAAATCGACAGAACTATTGATACAACGATATTATTGGAAAGGATTGCCTCAGGATGTTGAAAGATATATTCACAATTGCAGCATATGCCGACGTGCTCATATACCCCGTGACAAGACTCCCGGCTTGCTTCAACCGCTCCCTGTCCCTGAAAGACCCTGGCAGCATCTAACGATGGATTTCAAGAGCTTCCCGAAGTCAAAAAAGGGTCACGATGCAATCCTGGTATTCATGTGTCGATTGAGCAAGAAATCGACAACCATTCCGTGCTTCCAAACTGCAGATGCTAGAGATCTCGCTCGAATGTTTTTGGAACGAATTTACCCTTATTACGGACCACCTGATAGTATCGTTTCAGATCGCGGCCCACAATTCGTGTCGGACTTTTGGACGGAGGTATGTTCGATCTTAGGTATCAAAATGAAGCTATCGACAGCAGATCACCCCCAAACAGACGGCCAAACGGAAAACATGAATCAATACATCGATCAACGCCTACGCCCCTTCGTGAATTTCTACCAAGACAACTGGGACGAGCTGATACCTATGATGGATTTCGCTCAAGCTACCTTAATACAAGAATCGATTGGACAAACCCCATTCTTCACGATTTTAGGTTTTGAACCCCGCACCAGCTTCGATTGGAAGGAAATACCCGCCAGAACACCAGCCGCCGCTAGGTGGAATCGAAGGGAGGCTCAAGCGTGGACCGAACGTCTATATAACGCTTGGAAAATCGCTGGCTCTAATATGCTGGTCGCACAGGAACGTCAAAGAATGCAAGCTAATAAACGACGTCGCGAAGTTGATTTCGATGTCGGGGATATGGTATATGTAAGTACTAAGTCCTGGAGGACTAATCGGCCTAGTCGCAAACTTGGAGACCAGATGAGCGGCCCCTATAGGATCCTAGAGAGACGCGGAAACGCATTCAAGCTAGAATTGCCTGCAGAGATCAAAGTACACCCGTACTTTAATCCTGAGAAGCTCCGCAAAGCCGCAGAAGATCCTTTGCCTGGACAAGTTCACGCACCACCTATACCTGAAGAGGTCGATGGCAACTTGGAATGGGAAGTCGAAAAAATACTTTCAGTCCGCAAAGTTTACGGACTGCTCCGCTACAGGGTTAAATGGCGTGGTTTCGATACCGACATCGATGAATACTCACCTACCGATCTTAAAAACTCACCGCTAGCACTAAAAGCTTTTCACAACGAGTACCCTGACTTACCCGGGCCACCAAAGAATCTTAATTACTGGTTAGAATGCGCATTGGAAGATAAGGTTCCGGAAGATCGATTGGACGACAACGAGGAGAACTAGACCCTGCTTCAGCGGAAACGTATGGCTCAAGCCTGAGGACAGTCTTGACGTTTGAGAAGGGGGGTAGTGTGACGCCTCACACCTCCGGGTCACGTGGCATGCCCCGTTTGTATTTAATCAGGAAAACTCTCTACTCTTGTTTTCCTTCTTCTTTTCTCCTTAGCTTAGTATTTTCTAATACAAGATACTTTACCCAGTATTCTTGAGTGTGACAGTAACGAATTCACTTCCAAGTGAATACCAGTGATAAAGCCTTAACCCACAACTACCAACCAGATGAAACCTCAGGCAGCCGCTGCCTCCAGTATAGTATCGTTACAGTATACTTTTATATCAAAAACCAACTATTTTATATCCTTTTACAAATTCAATAAATAAGTAAATATTTTCAAATTTAAAAATTATTACAAAAATTTAACAAATATTTAATATTATATTATTAATTTTTATTTTCATATATTAAATATGTTTTGAAAATCTCAAATATGTTAAAAATCAAAATTTTAAAATATGTTAAAGTGAATGGTTCCTGCGTAGCACGTGCACAGGGCACTAGTCCTATTAGGACTAGATTGAGAAGCTCTCTGTAGGAGAGCTTCGCACTTCCGTAGAACTTAGAAGAGTGATTAAAATACTAGACCAATATTACCTCAGTTCTGCCCTATCAGCTTCCCACTATTCCCTGTGTAAGGTCATTCCTTTTAACAAAATATTACAATTTTGATTTAATAATTTCAATTAATAAAAAAGTGAAAAGAAATTTCATTATTATATAATTATTAATTGAATAAAATAGGTATTTATATAAAGTATCAATCAGAATATTGAAAACTTGAATTAATATACATTTTTCAAAAGATTGACTTTTTGATGATAAGAATATAAAAACTTGGGCCCAGTCCTCTTTAAAGACTAGCCCGAGTACGTTCATGAAATAATAGCTTTGCTCCTCCATGAACATTAACAACATTCACAAAAGCAAAACAAATCCAGCTAATATGCTTTGTTTGAGCAATCACAGTCGAAAAACGTAGAAGCAAAAATGAACAGAGGGGGATTCGAACCCCCGCGGGCTAAGCCCATGAGAATGCTAGTTGATTGAAGCAACTAAGCTGTTAAGCTTGAGTCACACGCCATAACCACTCGGCCATCTGTCCTATCTTATTATTGGTGGGACTTGGCCTTATTTAAATATATAAATATCCGAACGAAGGAAAATTTGCTAACACCCGTGTGGGGTGACGCAGGGGCTTGGTGTTCTGTTCGGATAAGCTGCGGGGTCTTTGGAATATTTCGTGATCTCAAGTTTACAGCTTAAGAGACAGCGTGAAATTATTCCATGTTATTCAGAGGATGAGAGTTTATTCTTGGTGCTCACATTTCTTTGTTATATGCGAATAGAGTAGCCAGAATACATTCTCATCTCTAATCACACACCCGAAGTTTCTAATCGCCTTGATCCACCATTCTTCCAAACTCTCCCACTCATTCTGATATCTCAGATCTTAGATCCTCCATTAGTACAATCATTAGCAACATAACAAACTTGTTAATTCCGTCAAAATGCCTGAGTCAAATCAATGTCAAGTTTCCATGTAACTAGTCGTTCTATTCATATATGTAGGGCTTTTCGCCCAGCCGAGACAACGAAGCAATAAACTGCTAGGCACAGGCTAAGACAAAGACCAAACGCGGGAGTACTGCGCTGTTCTGAACACTTGGGTAATCGTTAGTCCAAATTTGAAGACGCGAAGGGATATATGAAAGTAAATCATGCTACTAGACTTACTGTGCTCGTGAAGTCATCATCGACGAATAGGTGAAGCATGGAAGTACAGTCTTCATTTGGGAGGAAAATACAATTAGTGCCTGGACAGGCTATGGCAAGGGAGAGAAGGATCGGAATGGGAAGGTAGAAAGGCTGGTGGTTCTAAGACGCATGTGGAGCTGCTGGTGGGTCTTAGACTTACGGCTGTAGTGGTAGAGTCTTCCTCGTCGGCGATGAATTAAGAGATATACAAAGAATAAGGAGGATTTAATATGGTATAGAGAATTGTGGGATGCAGAGATTACATATCAAGGTGTAAGACTTAACATTGCCACTTTCATCCAAAAAAAATTGATGATCCAGTCTTTGGTAACTTCACAGTTGCAAGACTTTCATCAAGTATGTCCAGAAGTGGCAAGCTTGAGTAATCTGAATAGAGGGTGACAACCCTGAGCACTTACATTTCTGGCCATCAATTATTCATCCAATCATTAGTGTCATTGGCCACCAGATGAAGGATAGACGCATAAAATACCTTAAGTTTCGAGTTTTGTGTCAATATTAATCATCGACTTCGGGCATGACAGCTTGTGACTTTAAGAACACAAATCCCATCTAATAATATGCTTCCTTTTTTTTGGCGACGTCCATTGGGCCTCATGCAACATTTTAAGAACACACATCCGACTTCGTAACCAAAGGCTAATTGAGTAAGATATACACTTCCGTCTCGTCTAGTTGATGATTGCGCGTACACGACGACATCAGCAAAGTTTGACTATCAGCTGACGGACTTAAAGAACATGCTTTCGAAGAGCTGATTCAGTCTCTATATCAGTACCATATCAGTATGTGCTCAAAAAGAAAGAAGTGCCGCATGTTAGTGCAAATGGATGGTCCACATATCACTTCGGCTCAGAACAGATGTTAAGACGTGAAAAGTTGCGATAGAAGAAATGATCGTGAACAGGGGAACACAAACAGACACGTAGGTAGTTCATTTCAGGTTTCCAGGCCCGTAATCGAGACTGTTAAATGTTGAGTGATTTGATCCTTATGGACCAGTGGTTTTGAACTTCGCCGAATACGTTTGTTGGGGGGTTCTTTCCCCAGCATCCTTGGCCCACAACCCTCATCGAATTCACTCGATTTCGCGTTTAGAAGGGCTAATTTTTGATGGTATATCGAACTCACAGTTTCGGGTCAAGTGACAGATTTGAAGCACAACGAACCAAGCCCGGGCATTGAAGTGCAGTATCTAAGGATCCCACCGTGCCCTGGTGCAATACAAACTCAACAATTAAAGAGGGATCATTCTGGATCCAGCCCATTCCATGTCCTGGGGCCCCGACTTACACAAGTAAAACTGTCAAAGAACCCTTCAATTGACTCCTTCCGAAAGCTAACATTGGAGACGAATCTTCCGAAATCCTGCTCTCAGTACTTCGACCCAAAATTCAGACTGGGAAAGGTATTCACGGTATTCACCCAAAAAGTGTATTTGGCAAAGGTGCAGAATCACAAGTCTACGACAATCATATGTCTGACCTTCAGTACGGGGAAGTGTTTGAAGGTTGGACTGGGTGGAGCAGGCTAACTAAAATCTATTTGACTCTCAGCACCAAGATTGCAAGTAGAGCTCGCAATGGAATGATCCTGAAGTAATTAATTTGGTACATTCTGAGCTAAATCTACCGGAAGCTCGGTAACCTACTACCTCGACAACTCGTCAGGGTTGTCAGAGATCGAAATGTGATTCTTAAGATGAGCCAAGCAGGGGAATATTTTGTGTACAGCCGACCGGCCTTGAAAGTTTGAGATTTGCTCAATCGGATATCAAAAGTTCCATTGTATTAAGAAGTGCTTCTACTTTGAGTCCACATAAGTATATGTTTTGTTGGTAATTTTTGGAATAATCCACGAATTCGAAGTGATTCCTGATTTAATTGTATGCTTTTGAGGTGCAGTGTCATCTATCTGTAGCAAAGTGTTACGATGGTAACAAACTGACTAATTAGAAGAGCTTGGGCCTTGTGCAAAAGCGATCAGATTTGATTAAATTAGTATGTGATTTAGGCCATTTGATTTGATTTGATTTGATTTGATGTATTTATCGTCATAGGCCGTAGGCCGCACGTGCTTGCACGTGCAAACCTTAGCCGTCTATTCCAGAGTTGGACAAATGACGCCCAGAGGGGGCCTCTGGGTGGAGTACTAGCTAGCTAGGATATTTGTAATTTACAGGTACTAAGGCATGGTTTACATGATTGCCGTCGTGAAGAATTTAAAGCTGTCAGGCTTGGAGAGGTCTCTGTGGTCAACTCCGTCCACTAGATCACTAACTCTTGATCTCTCTCCCTATCTCCTCTTTCGTTTTTTTTTTTTTTTTCTTACTTGATCCCTTTCTGGGGGGGGTTTTTTTTTTGTTTCTGTCCGAATAACCTAACCTTCCTTGATAGCCTAAACGCCTTGTCCGTACCTGCTAAAAAACCGATAACAAAGAGGAAGTTTTTTATTTATTTTTATTTTTTTATTAAATTGAAGCTGTATGCCGTGGGCAGATTTCCTGGTAGAATCTGGTGGATTCTAGCCATTCGGCGAGTTTGATTGCGCCAGGGGGGGTGCTTAGAAGCCATGGGATGGCTTCAGATGGGGGCTTTTTATCAGCGTCGAATACGCTTTCCCTTTTTGGCAAAAGAATAAGTGTAATGGGGTCTTCCTTTTCCCGCATGAACAGAGGAGAAGTGCTGAGGTGTGATTGAAGCGTTCGTGGTATTTTGCGAAGTCTCCATGTTGGGATCTGATTGCAAGGATGTAGCTCAGGGTTGCTCTTTTGAGGGAGAGTAGTGTTGTGTTATCTGTATGTGTGTACAGTAGGTCCTTGTAGTATTGAGGGCTTATGGTGTTCCATAGTTGAGTGTCAGCTTTGCAAGCGTTGACTTTGGCTAGTCTCTTGAGTGATGCTAGAGTGCAGATCGGGTTAGAGGGGGGGGGAAGAGCTGCTCCTTCTTTTGCAGCTTTGTCTGCCGCTTCATTCCCAAGGATATTGAGGTGTCCTGGGACCCAGCGGATGCGAATTTCGCCGGGGGGTAAGTGTGGGAGTCGAGGTCTTTGCGCCCAGGCTCGAGAGATATCTAAGAATTCATCAAAGACCGATTGAGATGAACCATTAAAGTGAGAGCCTAGTCGCAAAGTCACTTCGTAGTTATCCAAAAATATCCAGAGGTCTTTGGCAAATCTGGCCGAGGGTTGAGCTAAGGCCGCTGCCGCTCCTCTAGTTGCTGCTGTGGCTTCAGCGTCGAATACTTCGGCGTTGAGGCCTAATGAGAACGAGTGACGGGCCACCTCTATATCGTATTGAGTGACAATGTAGCCGCCTCCTGTAGCACCATCTTTGCCTTCGCTCTTTGAGCCGTCTGAGAAGACCTGAAGGTCATTCCTTGGGATCGAAGCGTAGAAGGTCTTGAAGTCTTTGGCTGCTTGGGCTTTTGATCTTCCCAAGGGGCCGACGACGCGTAGTTCGGCTTCGGCTCTGGTTTCTCTTTGTTCCCATGAAGGGTGAGCTAAAGGGTTTACTTGTTCCGATGGGGGTAAAGCAACTATGGTTCTTGCGAATCTCGAACTTGGGAGTCGTCTATTACCGTACTTCACTAAGTCAGCCCTTATCCGAAGGGGATGGAATGGGTCTAGTCTGGCGGTGCGGACAGCGAAGAGCTGTGATGTTTGGTTCAATTCGATCTCTGCGGGTCTGAGTTTGGATTCCTCGTGTAGTACTGCTATATTGGTGGTTTTGTAAACCGGTAAAGTGGCTCTTGCGCAGGTCAAAACGACTTTGTTTAGGAGGCCTAGATGCCCATCTATTCGATTCGAAATTTTGAGGTTAGAGATGCTGCTCTTGGGCCTGAACCGGCCTGGCCACCAAGTTTCCGATGCAAAATAGCATTTTTTCAATGCGCAGGCTATGGCAACTCGTCTGGTGAAACAAGGGGGGATTCCGCGGCAAGTGTTGTTGAAAGAGCGTAATGCATTGGCTACCTTTAGGGCCTTTGCCGAGAGGATTTTGACATGTGATTTAAAACTCAGTTTCCTATCGAAATAGACCCCTAACCATCGAAGGGGGCCAGGTTTCGTTTCAATTCTTAGGCCGTCTGTTTGTACAGCCGGGGCGTCTGTCAGTGTGCGATGGCCCTTGTAGAAATGGATCAGTTCGGACTTCTTGGGATCGAAGGTGATGCCTTCTGATTTCCCCCAGTCGAGGGCCTCTTGCATATTGGTTTGAAGTACTTCGCAATTCTCTTGTAGGCTGTCCGAGGAGGCCAGCAAAGCGATGTCGTCTGCATATCCGAACCTCTTCATAGGGTTTCCCATCCAGAAGATAGGGGCAATGTAGAGCATGAACAGAATCGGTGAAATTGGGGAACCTTGGGGTAGGCCGCAATTCAGGGCTGTCTTTGGGCCCGTTTCGCCGTCCAATCGGATTTTTATATAACGGTTAGTAGCGAAGGATTGAATCCATTTGACCAGATTGTTTGGCCATCCTTGTTCGCGGAGTCTGTTTATAAGTCGGCCTGGCAATGCTGCATCAAAGGCCCCTTTTACATCCATAGTAAGCAGCGTTGTTTTTTGGCCTGCTTTCAAAGCTGATTCGATATCATGCGTTACGCAAGTTGTAAGATCGACCGAAGAGCGTAATGGTAGAGCACCGAATTGTTGGCTTGCGAGTATCTTGTAGTGTATAGCTAGCCATGACATTTTCTTTGCGACGAGTCTTTCGAGGCCTTTACCCAGAACTGAAAGCAAAGCGATAGGGCGGTAGGATCTTGGGTTGGTGTAATCGGCTTTGTTGGGCTTCGGGATAATCGCCGTGGTGGCGAGACGAAAGCATTCGGGGTGGTGTCCCAATTCGAGGCACTTCCTGAAGAGTAGGAGGACGAAGTCTTTAATTATTGGCCAAGCAACTTGTAGGATCTTGGTTGGGATCTCGTCTGCGCCAGGTGCTGTGTTGCCAGCTTTTAGAATGGCCTGTTCTAGATCACTCATAACGATTCTTGGGAAGGGGATGTATTGACCAGGGATTGTTGGGACATCGAATGGGATGTCATCAGCTTCTGCCGCGTTCGTCAATAGGTTCTTGACGAGGACTTTTCTTTTTTCTTCAATATTGTTCGCGATTTCGTGGTTGATTGGGTCTTTCAGAGGGGGGGGGGGGGGTGTCCGATATACTCCTGTGGTTTGATGCCATTTAGCCATTCTAAAGACATCGTTGATCTTCTCTACTTTATCAACTTTTGCGATGTAAAAGGATTGTTTTGCTTTGCGGATTGTTTTTCGGAGGGAGCGTTTGGAATCGATTGAATTCTCTGTTCTGTGGATTCGGCAGGCTTGAATACAGTCTTCATTCCACCAGGGCTGTTGTAAAGGGCCGTTCGAGGATCTTTTTGCAGAGCCTGTATATGCCTCTTTAAGTACTTGTGTAATGCTCAAGCAAATTTGTCTAAATCAGCAGGGGTAGCAAAATCTGTTGGAGAGTCGATATTGGTTAGATTTACTGAAAGTAGTTCTCCGAAGAGCTTCTCGTCCAGAGTCTTTAGCATCATTTTCGGTGTGGGTTTAAGCTGCGACAGTTCCAGTATAGTAGGGTTTTCAGAGTTTTGTGGTCTGAAGTACAATCCAGGTGGTCCGCTATAGAGGTGAATGCTGTAAATGGACCTGAGATGAAGGCTAGGTCGAGTACATTACCTCTCGAATGAGTCGGAGTGCCTATGGGAGAAATAAGTCTGAGATTGTGTGTGTTGGTCCATTCGATGAATGGTTCTGCTAATGGGGAGGTGGATATGTGTAGGGGGTCCCAATATGAATGATGGAGATTGAGGTCTCCAATTAGAAGAGTAGGGTTAGGTGAGAAATCTTGTAATTCCAATAATGTTTTGATCGCTTGGTTTTCGTCTAGACATTTGGGGGGGGCGTTGTATATGTTAATGATTGTAAAGGCTGAGTTGTTTGACGAAAGTAATTGTAGGAAGATCAGATCTCGGGAGATTGTGGGTCTGAGTTGGTTGATTCGGAAGCCGACACCTTTTTTGATGTATGTAAGGACGCGGGGGATGGTTTCCCAATCGTCGAGGGGGGTAAAGATTTCGTAGGAAGGGTGGGATTTAGTGATTTTCCTTGATGTGTCAGAGAATATGTATGGTTCTTGGATCAAGATAATGTCGGTTTGGTCTGAGTTTGCTAGAGCAAGAGCAAGTTCGTGTGAAGTTGCTCCTCTGCCTACATTTGATTGTGTAATCGATAAAGGTTTAGTTTGATTCATTAAATAGGATAACGAATGGGTCTTCGATGCTTAGGAATCGGTTGGCGGGGCGGGTGCTAAGGGGGGACAGCAGAGTGGATGGATCCGAAAAGTCGGGTAGGGGTTTTTGGGCAAGATTGGGTAGGGGGGGGGGAGGGAGTTATGGAGGGGTTCGGGGAATCCTCCATTTGGGCGTCCGGGGTTTGGGACTTGGTGCAACCGGCCTTTGCACAGGTTAAGGCACGGCCTTCTGTATAGATTTTCCGGATCGTTTGACGTTCTGATTTGGATTTCATCTTATTAGCGACGGGGCGAAGGGGGCATTTGGGGTCATCTGCTGGATGTGGTCCACAGCAGTGTAGACATTTGGCAGGGCAGGAGTGTGTGGTGCCGCATTTGGTAATGTGATTGTTTTCGGTATGTTTGGTTGAGCCGCATAATCGACAGGTTTGGGGTCTGGAACAGGATCTGGAGTTGTGCCATTGGTAACAACGGTTGCATTGGATCGTTTTCGTCTTTTGGATCAGTAATGTGGCCGAAATGTTGGCTCCGAGGATTTTTAGTGATTTTTTCAATGCGATTGCATCTGCTTTGAAGCTGACTATCCAGGTGGAATAATACAGGTCAGCTGCCATGCTTGTTTGTGTTTGTACAGCATGAGTTAGTTCTTGGCCGGAGTATTCTTTTATAGCTTCGTAGATAATTTCTTTTGTGACTAGGATGGAATCCATTTCAAAGGAATCGTTAAATACCGTAACGTTCCGGGGGACATAGTTGAGTCGGTAGGTTGCCCATTTTTCTTGGGTCTCGATTTTGCAGCTACCTATGGCAGTGGCAATAATAGCTTCTTTAGTTTTTAGAGCCGCAAGATTGGTAGGGGAGTTGGTGCAGAGGGCGAAGCCTGTTTTGACTTCCTGTACTTCTTTCAATAAAGAGGCGGCGGGGCCAAGGACTTTCTTTAGTGCTGTGAGAATGGCGAAGGTTCCTGCTTTTCGGGCTGGATGAGAATGGTCAATTCTTACAAACAAACGGTTGTCTGTTGGAGGGGCTAGTGGTTTCGTGCCAGTGGGGCCGGTTGAGGTTTTTTTTGCGGGGGTGGGGTTGGGTGTGTCTGGGGTATTTTGGGTTTTCTGTGCGTAAGAAGGCTTGGGGGTCGGTTCTCCTGTCAGAGAGTTTGTGCGGGAGGAAGCGAGAGGGGTGGCAGTGGGAGTGACAAAGGGTGTGGTAATGGTGGTATTGGGGCGGGGGGGGGTTAGTGCCCAGCAATGAGTGCATCGAAGTGTCTTTCCGTAGTTGCCTTGAAATCGAGGCAAAGAGCGGTGAGGAGTTTTCGAGATCTCGCGGAGGAAGAGAGGACCTCGCTGGAGCTCAAATAACTGTCCAAGAGGGTGGTAATCGGGCCAAAGATGGATTGGGCCTCGTTGGCTTTGGTGGTAAGGGCATTTGCTCTGTCCAAAAGGGATTGGGAGAGCTTCGGGGGGCTAGGGTTAGCCATTTTTTTTGATGTGATTTAGGCCACCTTATGATCGTAGGCGCACGCGCAAGCAGAAAGCACGTGATCAAGGATTCCCACCGAGCTGAGGAATCCCACTATGGTGGGATTTATTCCCACCTCGATGGGACGATAGGGAGCGATGGGATAGGGAGTACGAAGATCTATATAGCTAGGAAGGATTCCCTTATTGTAGAGCTTCGTGCTCAAGATCAATCATTTAGTATACCATACTATTAGTTACGAATTGCATCATATTATTGTCATTACTTTAAGTCCCTGCTTGACGCCTAGTTATAAACCACCTCGAGAGCCTAGAGCACTTCTACGTGATCTAGACGGCAAACCTCGTAACATTATATTTCAATCAATAAAATCGCAAAAAACCTCAAATTTTTAAAATAAATCAACAATGAAATAATAAATTTATAATTCAAATTTCAATTGATTTCATTCATTGATTGTTGAAATACTAATCGAGCAAAATCGTCATTGGTGTCAAAAAGTAGTCCGAAAGGCGAGTGGTCCGAAAGTTGGTGGTACTAGACTTATGGCAAGGACAGTTAGACGGCCCATAGTGCGTCAACAGAGTTTTATGTACAGCAGTAGCCGTCGGACGACATTTTTGATCCATAGCTAGCATATCATGAAGAAGAGATGCTGTCCAAGAATCCCCCAACTCAGTGAACCATGGCCCTATCAGATGTGCGGTAGCATGGTAAATATAGGTCATCCTACCGGGCTCGCCTGGTATCGGCTGGTTCCTGTACTCATGAAAGTCATCGATTCGTTCACCGTTAGCTACAGTGGCCATCTCGGCAAAGACACAACCCAAGGAGTAGATATCCGCAGGTCGACCTCTTCGATCATCGGCGATAACCTCAGGAGCACTGTACATTTTCGTGATACCTACCAGAGGACCATCCGTTGAACTTGTAAGACCGGCACTGAACTGGTGTGCGGATCCAAAATCGGTCAAGTAAATTTGATCCCCCTTGCAAATTATGTTATTTGGCTTGATATCCTTGTGCCTTATATTCTGCGAATGGACGTATGCTAGCGCAGAAGCAAGACAACATTGCCAGCCATTAAGCCGTTTCATGTCTTCCTCTGGGAAATCACTTTCGCTAACTCGATCAAGAAAATGACCTAGGTCTTCATCACCGGCTGGAGACATGAGAATTCCGAATTGTCGGGGAGCTTTGGTTGTTTCATAAGTACTGATGACTTTCATGATATGCTGATGGGTGAGACCCCGGAGGACGGCTACTTCTTGTTGAATAAGAGGTAATAGCTTCTTCCGCGCAAAGTTAGGAAGGCGAATGATCTTCCGAGCGACTAGAGCTCCATCTTCACCATCATCAAGGCGAACAGCATCAACAATGCCAAGGGAGCCATGCCCAAGTTGCCTGATCGTCTCCAATGGTACATGTTTGTGGCTGGTATATTCTGTGTGGGTATATTCTAAAGTGATATGTCCGGATGGCTCAGATATCCTGGATCCGAAAACTCCAGATAATGAAGGCGGGTTACACATATTTGACAGGCCTGGATGCCGATTGTGAATAGGGACTTGTATAGGTACAGACCTACGGTGCTTGCGAGTTCTATCCTCGAGATGAATCGAGCTACGAAAACCAAATTTGGTTTGTCGGACTGTGATACGGATGGGTTCACATATCTCCTTACAATCTTTGCAAGTGTAACCTTCATTTTGTACAATGACTCTCCTCAGACAGCTGTGACATCTCCACCAGTCTGCCTCAAGCCTATAAGCATTTAATTCAGCTAACTCAATTCCCGAGAGCGTCGAGGGTATCATGCTTATGTCCTCTTTGTGGAAATCTCGGAGATGTTTCCTGTAGTCTTGTTTTGAGCCTCTAAAATCGCAGCAAAGGAATCTTATCTTAGAACCAGATAGTATAGCGGACCCGGTCTGTGATTGACATGAGGGATAGTCACACAAGTAGTATGATTCGCCATGAACCAGCACATAATGGTGAACCAAAAGTTCCTGGGACGAAAATCCACTTTGGTGATCAGGACACGTCCTCATGTGACATGGGTAAGATACGGTGAAATCATACAAAAATCTCTTCGAAGTTGATTGGCTATGCACTATAGGAACGAAATCTTCATTCAAGTTCTTTGGGCTATTAAATCCTTTCGAGACTTGCTCTGAAGCTGTGCCAATCAAAACAGAGTCATTGCTGTCAATACTTCGCCATTGCTTTCCTTCGCGCTCGTCTAAGATAGCTCTACTCTCTTCGTCCGGCCAACTCATTGTCGGTGTTAAAAAAGATTTAACCCCATTCCTATGATTGTCGTTCCTGATGAATTCCTTTGCTTGTTCAAATTGCGTATGTTTGTCCATGAGCCACATCTTAATCGTGTTAAACCTGGTTAAAAGCCCAAGATCGCTAGTGAGTGAGCTGTATCCATCATGATAGGGTAGGATTCCCTCCATGATAATTTTCACAGTGGCCCATTTCTCTAGAGCTAAATCTAGACGCTCGAGATTATCGAGAAACGTGTCTGCTTGGTTGATCGAGAATTCCGCTAGATGAAGCAAGCCGAGTATGGAAGCACCCGAGGGCACATCAGGTTTGGCAGCCAGAAGGTCGTCTAAGTGACGATAAGGACGTTTATACGTCTTCCACAAGATTTCATTCTGTTTGGAGGACCTCTTGGCAGCAGGTTCTGCATCTTGTCCATTATTCGCACGTTTCCCAAAATTAGTTCCGTCATTGTGTCGCCTGGCTGACATTTTCCGTGGTGTCGTGGCTTGATGAGTGTTCAGCACCTCATGTAGAAGGCTAAGCTTGTTTATTACTACAAAGTCTGTATCAATGGTTTGACGACCTTATCTGGCACCGTCTTTCATTCACGGTGTCAATTGCGTCGAACCCGCGGCGGGAAGATGCAAGGAAGAGAATCTGGCACGGAATTTCTTGCTGCGTACACTTCATCTCATTGAAGTCTTCCTGAACTGAATGTACCCATGTTTTTGAGTACGCGCCTGCGTCAGCCTCGCTCCATGGGTGTTGCACGCGACTAAACCGCTTTTGAGACACTGCATTGCGATGCGTGTACGTGGCGGCGGAATTGAGGTGCAAAAAGAGATGGAAAGAGATGGCTACATATAAGATATGGAACACGGACATTATCAACTTGGGTGTTTGAAGAATTGCAATTGGATAGCATAGTCAGGTCAGCTAGCTGTGACAGTGAAGAGAAATGGATGACCTGAATGAAGAAAGTTGGAGTAAATTTTAACTGCCAAGTGGTTGGTAAGATGTTGGAATAAGGAATAAACGTAACACGATCTTGTCTCCTTCCATTCTGAAGTCGTTCGTAAAGACTATTTTACGAAGGAGTACAACGTTTTAATGGGCCGGTGCAGATTTTGTCAATCAAGTGGCCCTCGAGCTCATAATGCTCCTCAAGTGTTTCAATTCGGATTTGATATTCAAAACTTCAGTCTAGAACTAAATTCCACAGGAAAATAAAGATCGACTGTGATATGTATGTATGTATGTATGTATGTATTATGTGTACTATGTATTCGAACTATTGACGAATTCTGTTCATGTGTTATGTGGCTCAAGTGGCTTAGCTTCTGTGGCTCAACTTTCCAGTGGCTTGTGTGGCTCGTGATGGCGGGGTTGAGAAGTGGTATCGTCATCTGTGCACGGGAAAGCATTTACAATCAAATCTGACTTGCCAAGTTCCAAAATGTTAACTACGCAGTAAGGTTGGATATATATATATACGGAGTATGCAGAATAGAAACCTATTCACAGCCCAATCACCTCCTGCATGTCCAATTATATATATATATATTCCGCACATGTATGAAAAAATATCCTCGATTAAAATTTGTGACCTTGGAACGTAAATCATGATTTTACCATGATCTCGCTATGCAACAACAAAGGAACACGCTTCGGTTACGTCATACGTCATAGACCTGGTAGACGGGCAGGAGGCGGGGGGAGATGCTCAATTGAGCATTCCTCCTCTAATAATAACCCAATGAATGAATGTATATATGTATGTATATATGTATATATCCATAACCATGCCAGGATCAATTTCCCTCTTTTTATTTCTCATATTAGAATCGCATCCTCTTCTATGACTTCTCCATGTTCGGTCTGGTCTGGCTGGCTCTTGCAATAATCCAGCAAGATCTTCCATTTTCAGTCATCATTGCTTCAAGTGAGCAATCAACAAGATCTTCATTAAATCAACATTGGCCTAATTGATCAATCATCTACCTCGACACCACTCGACCTTATCCATTTCCCAATTCAATCTCACATAATGAATACTCAAGATACCCAGGATATTCCAAATCTCAATGATCCTCGTGCCGTACCTACAGATCCCTATCGTGGACGCGTCCATCCGATTCACAACCTACCTATAAAAGTCGAAACTCATGCAGAAGACATACCTACCGAGAGTCATGCCCTTGCGGTGGCAGGCCATGAGGAAAAAGGAGCAGCACAGCTAGATCATGGCAATACCGACGTGCGAGATTTAGGTTGGAATGATCAGCCCGATGATGTTCCTGTACCTCTGGTCGGAGGTCTGCCGAACGAACAATTATGGACGCTAGTACGACGATTCAACAAACAGATGTACCACGTGAAATCATTACCAGAGCCACCGATTGGAGGCTTGGACCTAAATATTGCTGACGAAGAAGAGTTCTCGCCAGACAAGTTGAGGGCGAACATTGAGCGGCTGTATATGACAGTAATAGTTGGGCTCATCATCTTTTGGAAACACATTGCAAGGTTACGATCATGGAGGGAAAGAAACCGCACAATTATTTTCGCCTCGGTTTACTTCCTAGCTTGGTTGATAGACTTCCTAGTTCCGACGGTTATTGGCTTCATGATTGTACTTATAGCATGGCCGCCGTCGCGAGAATACTGCTTTCCCCCAGCACCACCAGCACTCATTGACAGTACAACAGGAGGAATTAAGAAACCACCTGCAGGCGTCCTAGGCAACGATACGAGTTTGACGGGAGCCCCTGAGAAACATGAAGGAGAAGCAGTTGAACAAGAAGCTAGTAACTTTGTAAATAGTATTACCTCCATCGCAATCACCAGTGCGGCGGGGAAGCATCCTCAGGGGGATCCAAATGGTGATGAAGCAGGAGCAAGTACCTTGGAGGATGCGTCACCAGATCCAACAAATATAGCAGTAGGGGCCGCGGATGCAAAGAGCAGCAGTGAAGGAAATCCAATAAATACCCTGCACGATAAAACAAAGGAACCTATGAGGGCCGCGATGTGGTCGAAGACTAGGCCAGTAATGCATGCCATTGCTGACATTTCTGATGGGTGGGAAAGATTCGCCAACGCTTTATCTCCAACACCACCATTTCCCCAACAGAAACCTCGACTCAAGCTCGCCGGCTGTCTTACACCACTACTCTTCATCTCAATATTTACTAGCTCGTATATGTTTACGAAGATGATTGGCTTCTTCGTTGGTTTGGGGTTCTTTTGGGACCCGTTGATTTGGCGAGGACTTTCGTACTTGAACCGCGAATTTCCACATTGGCAGAGGTTGTTAGAGATCAGGAATACCCTGCTTAAAGGTGTCCCTACAAATGCTCAACTCACAATTACTTTATTGCGAATTGGTGAGGCAAACAAGGCTCCAATCCCGCCACCTCCATCTTCCTCCCTACCGCCACCTGATGTTGCCCACGCTGCAGCAGGTGAGGATCTTGATCATCTTGGTAAGTAAACATTTCCTCATGAAAGTGAAAGGAATCGGTTAACATTCTCAGAAGGCGTATCCGATGCAGAAATGGCTGATGCCATTCATCCCGACGTAGATGCGAGCACAGCAAGTGTCGATCAGCAGAAGCCCAAGAAGAAAGGCCACCGTATCCTAGCTGCTTTTAAAAGCGTTACCAAAGGTGGTGTTGAAACTGTCTTGGGAACAGATAGATTGAAAGCTGCCGCCGGGGCAGAACATGCGAAAAATCGTCTCGGCGTTCTGAAAGATGGACCGGATGACCCAGCTGGCCCTACACGGTTCCCCTCTAGATATAAGGGTAAGAAGGGTCATGCATATATCACCGCCACTACAAGCACTCCAGCATTGAGCTGGACGACCGAGAGAGATGACATTGATCCTGTCTTCTCCATACCAATATCTGATATCATGGTGAGTTTCCAACATAGCTCAAGAGCCATCGTAATCTACCTAATACGGTGACAACAGGAGATAAAGAAGGTTGGCGGCCTAGGCTGGAAAACAAGGCTTGTTGTGGGATGGGCTACGTCGCGAGAAATCGCCGACGGACTTCTTGTAGTCGACAAAACTAGTGATCAAAAGCTACTCACAGCTATTGCATTACGAGAAGAGCTCTTCAACCGCTTGATTTCGATGGGTCCGCAAATGTGGGAAGCATGGTAAATACGAGCGCTTCCCGAAACGGCGCCTAATGCAAAGGTTTTGGAGTCCTTGATGGATTGATGATGAGACCCAAGGATAGCAGCCTTCTAATCTAGCTAGCAGATGAGATGTGAAGTTTCAAATTGAAAACTTGCAGTAATTTAAATATTTGAAATGATTTTCAATGTTTTAGTTAGATCAGGATGGCTTTTTCCCTTGTCGTAAGATTACCATTTGAACTAAGCGGCATCAGATCAGTGATTATTATTGCTCTACGTTATAGCAGATCACTACTTGTTCAATATGTTTAAATGAAGCCGCCGTGGTGGTGTTTGCTATTGAAAATAGAAATGGCAGAGCATAGGATCATGATCACTGATGGCAAAGATTAGAGCCAAGTGAGGGAGACTTGGAGGATGCTCGGCAGGTGTTGTTAGTAAGGTTTGGTCGAGAACACAGGAATGGGAATTGTATGGATGAGAATGAAAATATTTATATTGGGGACTTGTACGGGAGAACGGGGTAAGCATTTTAATTGGTTCACAGGCCTTGTTGATGTGGATTTTAAGACATACGGGAGTATTAATAAATAATAAGTATTAATAAATAAGACAGGGTTTTCCGAATGCCACTAAACAATTATTATTCGTGGTCTTCAGGATTCTTGTTCTTTGCGATTCAACCGACCACAACCATTTCTAAAATCAAAACAAACTCTCTCTCCTCTCCTCCGTACACAATGATGTATCCAATTATAGCAAATATCGCTGTAGCAGCCTGTTATCGCTTGATATCGCGTGGTACAGCTTGGTATAGCTTCCAAGCTCGCGTTGCGGACTCGGATTGGATGAAGTCTCCTACAACTGTTTTCAGAATTGGTTCTATGGTGGTTACTGAATGGAGGGAGGACAACAAAGAAAAAGTCAAGCATCAGGGCCCGTTCCTGGTTTTCTCTGATCGCATTCCGATATCTTGGGTGAATCTCAGGTAGGGTAGGCAGGCGGGCAGGTAGGTGTTCTGCGTCATGGTCAATCATTTCGTTGTATGATTCATCCATCGCTTTCGAAAAGAATTGTTTCAATGCTTTGATTGCTCATGATTATTCCTAATCATTTCGCTGATTGTTGTTATTGAAGACAAGTTAAAAGAACGCATTCATTTGTAACCCTTTCCATACTTTATCTTTATTTCATCGTCAACTATTTGCACAACACAAATCTACACTACTACTATTACTACTATTACTACCACTACTACTACTGCTACTACTACTCAATATGCAGCTGCTAGCTACCATCCCGGTGGTTTGTTCCATCATAACATTCGTGCTCGGAATGTTATGTGTCTTTGCGGGCAATAAGCCTGGATTTATGGAGGATTATCATATCATAGCAGTATGTGCACCAACCCCCATTTCCAAGGTGATAACTCTGCTCATATACGCTGCAGCTCAATACTTCGGGAATCGGACAGGATCTCATTCCCAAACCGTCCGCCGGCTCTGGTTCCACACCCGCCTCGATATCACCGGGAGGAATTTTCAGTAGTATCAGCAATTTAATCCCCCGCGACCCTGGTATTGGTGACGACATTGCAAATGCACTGGGCGATATCGGGAACGAGATTGCAGATAAACTTGCAGAAAAGTTAGGTATCCAAGAATGGTATTCGATCCATCTAATGGATATGTGCGAGGGATCATATACACCAAATGCCACGGCCAAAGGGACAGGCTATAACGTGAGCTCTTGCACAAATCAAACTGCCATGTGTAAGTACTGTGTTCTCGTCATACTGTTTTCCTATTTAAATTAATCATGTCTCCACGCAGACCACTTCAATATCAGTTCCATAATTTCCGATCAACTATCTATTGGCCCCCTCCATCTAAATCTTGGCGACATAGGCTGGCCTTCAGCCATCCAAGACGGTCTTGATACACTCTCAGCAGCCATGAATGCCACCTTTGTATTCTATTGCATCGGCATTGTAGCCGCTGGCCTCGCAATCTTCACTTCACTGGCCGCAATGTTTATCCCTGGTCGTCTCTTCTCTTTCTTGAACTGGGGTTTAGCATCCCTATCTCTCCTAGCTCTTGCTATTGCCTCAATCATCGTCACTGTTCTCCAAGACAAAGCTGCGGACATTATCAATAAATTTGGAAATGATATCGGGTTGTACGCGCATAAAGGACATAAATACCTTACCCTGACATGGGTCGCGACGGCGATTATTGCTGTTGCGGCGATCGTATGGGTGGCACTTTTCTGCATCGGACGTAAACAAAACGGACGTGAATTCCATGAGAAGAGTCTCTTCGGAAGGAAGTCGAGACAAAGTGAGAGTGTCGAATTTGCGAGGAGAGGGGCTTAGAAACTTTTTTTCTTGCTTGGCTCGAGAAAAATGTTCCTCTAGATGGAGGGAGGCAGATGATGGTTTATGATCGGAACTACGCCGATATACGATATTCTTTTGTATGCTTTTCTATGTATGTACATCTTGATGGGAATAGTGAGTGAGGGAACAGGAGAGATAGATATTAGATATGGGGTATTGGATAATGGAGAGATAGATGGTTTTGGTAAAGGAGATCACGGGTGGTTTTCTTTTTGCATAATGATTGTATGATAACGAGATACCCAGAGGATAGAATAATCGACGAAGCACTGCGAAACATACATGCTTCATCATGGATTGAGTGAGTTTCAGAGAATGAAAACTTAGCTGTCTCACTAAGGTAGAGAAGGAGCTTTCGGCAGCTGATGTATATACACTACTCGAAGTATTTACGTGGGTAAAATCACACACATGAAAATAATCAGAGGCTGGTGGCGGCTACCCAGTAGTAGCGTTGAGACTTTTCATCGACTTCCTGGTTCATGGTAAACGAGTCACAGCTTGGAGCGTAGTTATCCTGGCTATCGTCTGATGAAGACCAGACTTTTCATTATTTTTTTCTTTGGTTTTAACTTATTTCAGAGAGGCTTAGGGCAGAAAAGAACGTAATCTTACAGCCAAATCTCCCCTGAATAATTACTCAACGCTCCCTCTATGTATAAATTGAGTTCTGGATACTTCACGAGAGAATTTAGAGATTGCAATATTATTATGCTTTTCCGCCATCATAGAACTAGTCTCGTGGTTAGAATGGATGCCTTGTCGAGTGTTGGCAGGAAGAAAAGAAGGGAGAATCCCAAAAGTTGAACTCGGACACAAATACTCGAGTAGATATAGTTCCTTGTATCCTAAATGTATATCTGAGGCTTTTGACCTTTCTTTCAAGGACTTCGGAATCTGTCTACATGCTTCTCGCTCTCCTTCTCTTTCTTCCCCCCGCTCTTATTCTCCTTCGTTGTCCTCTCCCTTACTTCCTGATACCATTTGCTTCGCATCATCCATTTCTCTTTGTTCCTTGAAGAAATCCAGTAGTTGTTCATCTACACAACTATTCCGGGACACTTCTCCGAGATAAATCTTCTAGTCCGAACCGAGGATGAGTATGCATCATCTCTGCCACATACTTGAAGATTTACTTAAAAGCACCAGCATTATACGGCGACTAGACGGTGAAAGCTACACCTTGGAAAAGAATGGAAAAGTATTGGCTGATGCATTCCAAGGGAGATTTTTATGTCGATGATAAATTTGCCTGGTAGAACACTACTCCGACTCTGACCAAACAATTCCAGAGCGAAATGACGGGAATGGAACCAACACAGCCTTTCGGGCCAGTAAATTCATAAAAAAGCGAGTGTATCGTGCTCCAGAAGTGCCATGAACATTGCATAGCACTTTCTATATTTACATTCAATGGCTATGGACTCGATAACAAACACTCAATGTCTCGCAAATTCCATCTTGCCGTCCGTGATTGTACCTCACGGAACAATTTATATCTATCAGGAAGGCCAAAACGTGCTCTTGTTTAGCGTGAGAAGCGAAGGAATATAGAGCGGCCTGGTGGGCTGAGAGTCAAGCGCTTTCGCATCATGCATTCTGGATCTAACTTACAGCCCATCTACCCAGTCCGTCACAGTTAAACTTTACCATTTATCCAAGAGAAGAGGCTGACAGAAGATGGCCGCTCCAATATATTCACGCATATGTTAACTATGGCCAATTTTACGCGTTGGGACTGTCATCATCGAAGTAATCGCCTACCTACATCGCCGAGCCCAGAGCCAAGACGTACGCAACTGGTCTGACGTGAAGACTCACATGATGGTTTTGGTGATGAATTCATGATTTCTATTTGTACTGTAAAGGGATGTTGAGCCACGAGGCAAAGATGTAAGTTTCCAGACACTAATCAGTAACTAATAAAACTGTATAACCGATGATGGCTTAGACATTTTGTCATTTAAATTATATATTCTACTGCATGTATTGAAAGCTTCTTTCATGCCTTCCACAAGGTGTCAATAGCCCAGACTGGCAGACTAGATTTTGGATTTTAATGATCGAAATTCTTTGAATATTTGAAATTTCTAGTATACATAATGCTCAAAGAAATGAAAAATATTTAATTACAATTTGTTTCTTTTAATTATTCCAAGCCCCCAAATGAATACTGGAATCCAGAAGCTCATCATTGCTGGACTTCAGTCCGAGCTATTGAATACCCTGGTGTCCAACACTGCCTTGCCCAGAAGAGGACGCCAACCAAGCAAAGGAGATACGCCCCTATGTACTCAATATCTACAATCCGCCTTTACACAATCATCCCCCGCTTCCCAGCAATATGTACGGCCAACTATAAGAAAATAGGTTTCGTTAAAACACCCGCTTACATCATGCCATCCTTGGTCGATCTCTTTCTGGGTGATGCATGGGCGGGTCTTCGGGTAGGGACAGGGCCGTGGTGTAGCCTTTCCTCCCGGCTTCCATGGCTTGCCGAATGTGCGTTTGGCGTTCGAGCGCGGCGGAGCCGGGGAGGAAGCCGGGGAGGGAGGGGAAGAGTGAAGGACGGCAAATGGTGAGTTGATTTTGAACTTGGTAATATTGAAGGGGACCGAATATTCGTCCTTGGTTGCGGTTGTAGTTGTGGCGGAGACGCGAGGAACGTCATTGGAATTCGCTGGGATCACTATCGCTGTGGCTAGGCCGAAAAAGGCGGCCAGAACGAGGAGAGAATTCTTTGGTGGCTTCATATTGTTGTTGGAAGCAGAAGCGGAAGCGCAATTGTATGTTGTGTAGATTGTACGGATTGCGTGAAGATTTGACTTTGATATGTGTGATGGAAAGAAAATTAGAATCTAGGAATTCCAGGAATTTTGTAGGACATTTATATGTGAGGAAGAATATGCTATTCTCCGCATCTTTCCTTTTCTGGCCTCTCCACTGACGAATTGTCCAGACAACTACGAAATATTTTAGGCTCAATATGGGAAATACGATCGCCGGTCAACAGAGTCAAGAATTTTAGCTCCAATAATATGACGATCTTGTTCGCAATTCCAATAATAATCCTTGGAAATTTTGGAAGTTCTGGCTAAGAGAGTTGGATAAAGGTTGCACTAGCCTCGCTTGAATCGTTTAGGGGCATCTTAGTGACAGCCGTTGAACTTTAGCTTGAGGCTATCGAGCCAGACTCAAAGGCCGCCCCTAAAATTTTCTGTGTACATGGCGCTTGTAAGATTGCTCCAACCGGGAATGTTATCGAAGCATGAAAAATCAAACATGACCCTGTCTGAGTTGACGAGATGAGAATTTTAAATAAGAAAGGCTTCTCTAGCTGTCTAAATTTCTTGCATTTCTAGAAACACACTTCTACTAACCAGGTTGATCACAGTCCTTCTTTCAAGGGATAACATATCCCCTCATATGTGAGCAAACGCAGAAAACTGCCTCCAACGACAAGATCCCAACAACTTGAACCGTAATTGGGAAAGTAAACGTGTTTGATTTGCCATTTCAAATATATTCCGCCGTTCCAGACTTTCTGAATTACCAATCCATTCCAAACACCTTCAATATTCAACTCAATCCAAAGTATTCTAGCTACCCAATCTATTCTGTAGCGTCAAAAAAATCCAAATATTTAATTATCCAAAATCGTTTCTAACCTTTGATTCCTTACTAAATCCCGACTCCTCCAAATATCTCAAACATCGTTCACATCCACAGAAATTTCCAGTCCAATTCAACTTAGCCATACGAACTACACCTTCCTCTGGGCCAGTCCAACACCTTTCGCTGTAGTCCACCTGCTCCTTTATTTGCCCAAGCGGTGAGTACAGCAGTTTCTTCTTCTTTTACTTCTTAATAAAAATTAACATCCTGCCTCTGCCAATGTTTTCCATCATTTACTCATTCAGGGTCTCGACTGTCATCTTAACCAAGAATTGAGCAATATCTCACGATTACAATTTTGATAAAAAGACGATTCATCTATATTTTATGCTCCAGTGATATGTATCTTGAATTCTTTGTCACTGGTGGTGAAATATTATCTTTTTTGACTTCCTCATTATTACAAATAGAATCACCCGTATCCCAGCATTCTCTTCCCATCACCTCACGTCAGAATCCGCTATTTTTCTCCTCTTCCTCTCGAAACTCTGCTTCATCTATTCATGGGACGGTTCTCCCACCATATACTCCACATAAGGGCACCTACGTGACCATCACAGTGTCGTTCGTCTATCAAAATTACCATTTTAGAGATTTCATATGCCAATACTTTACATTTATCGACTGAAACATTTCCCGTGTTAACTCCTATTTCAGTCCCCCCATCCTCATCACACTTATCGTTGTTATCATTACCGTCTTCAGCATAGCTTACACTGAACTGAAAGTAGGGAAAATGCCAGCAAACTTAAGAAAGATCGTGTCAAACGTATATTAATTGTATGCATTATACCTGGATAAGCTCTACCTATCGACAAGAAATGAAATGCATTATTTTCCTTCTTCCACAATCTGCCTTTTACACCTATCATCAACTCCCTCATGATGTGACATCGCTATGGGATCCCTCACCAATTCTCTCTCCTTGACTCCCCTCCCTTTTCCTCCTTTCTTACCCCTGTCCTAAATAAATACCAAATTCAGATTTCAAGTTGAACCCAATATACACACCAATCAACTTTTCAAAATAAAATCCCTCCCCTTTCTATCTGGGGTATCTTTCAAACATATGCAGATCTTCTCGTAGCCTTCTAGTTGTTCCATTCCGTCCCGGATTTGTTTCGCCACTGCCTTCTCCAATCCATTTATCATGTACATCCAACAATGAGAAATTAGCTCCAAGACGCCCCTAGCTGCAATACCCACCAAACTATTGTCTCAAATTCAACTGAAAAATTTGGCAGTTTGAAATTCTGTTAATAAAACGGGTAAAAGAGGATCTACACAATTCCTCTTCCAGCCCAATCATGTATCGCTCCATACAGTCTACCTCCCTATCCATTATTACATTCTATACCACCGTTCAGCATTACTACTCATGCTCCCCTAATGCTCCCTACAACACCCATGGTAACCCGGCACCAAGTACAGCAGCTAACAATCCTGATCCCGAAACCCTCATACTCTTCCCCGCAGCGGCCGTCACTGTAGCCTTAATAGCCGAAGCGGAAGTGGAGGTGGTAGTTGATGAACTCGCTGTTCCTTTCGAAACAGTTCCCGAAGCGATAGGCATCGGCTGTGTAGAAGTATCAATCAGTAAGGAGGTTGAAAGTAAGAGTGATGCAGGTGAAGATGCAGTCGAAGCACTTGTAACAGTAGCAGGGGTCGGTGAAACAATTGTAAGACGGCTAGATAGAAACGATGATGGCGTATACCAAGCAGTGGAATTGGTATATGTAGAGGTGTTGCAAGATACAGTTGTGCTGTGGAGGATCTTGATAGTGGTAGTTGTGTCGAAAATAGGTGCAGATGTTGTAAGAGCAGGGGAAGCAGATTTTAATTCGGAAAAAGATTGTGTAGTAGATGAGATGACTGCAGTAGAAGATCGTACCTCTTCTGAGGGTGTAGGAGAAGGCTTTGTGCTAAAGGATGGAACTTCAGGCGAAGGTAGTATCATAGAAGAAGTTGATTGTATCTCTTCTGACGGCGTGGGAGAAGACTGTGTGGTAAGTGATGAAACTTCGGGGGAAGGGAGTATCGTAGACGAAGAGGATTGTATCTCTTCTGAAGACGTGGGAGAAGGCTGTGCGGTAAAGGACGAAACTTCGGGGGAGGAAAGTACCGTAGAAGAAGAGCTAGCCATGGACGGAACCGTGGCACTTTCGATGGAGGTGTACGTTACGGCGATGTCTGATGACGAAAAAGTGCTTGCAGCGCTGCTAGCTCTGGCACTGGTAGACTCACTGCTGGAACTTGAAACGGGGGATGTGCTGGTAGTGCTTGTAATGGCTGATGATATCAAAGAAGACGCTGGTTGGACAAGAGCTTCGCCTTTCACAGCTGGCGGCGGAGCGGAAGAGATCAGCAATCCTTGAATAACCTCGAGAGCAGTCATTTGCTGTCCGGGACCAACTATTCCATCAAATGACCCTGTATACCATTTTGTACCACAAGCATTCGCATCCCCAGTACAAATAGCTGCTGCTGCTGATGCTGATTTTGTAAGATATGCCGTGATTGTGTTCTTGGTGAAAGGTGCCATTTGAGTCGTTGCCCACATGAAGCGTGAGAGATAGGCTTTGAATGAATATTGATCATTGTTGCAGGTGTTGACTGTCTCGCATGCCAGTTCGTACATGATATCTTCCGATGTGAAGAAGTGACTAGAGGCCTGTAACAAGCTTTGACTTCGTGATTGCCATGTAGATTCAGTGGTGTAATTATACATGACGGCGGCTCCATACAAGTAAAGAGCATTGTTGTAGCTCCATGTGATTTTATTCAGATTGGTGCAACCTGTGGATTCATCAGCACCGTCGAAAGTATTGAAGTCTGAATCAATAAATCCGATCTTGGTGGTCCAATCGAAAACTTTTTCTGCCCAGTCGGCGTATGTTTGATTTCCGGTATATCGTGCAAGGCGTGCAGAAAGTTGGAAAAAGGCCCCATTGGAAACGGAGTTCTTGTAAGTATAACCATTGTTGAATGAGAATATCTGCCACTTTAGTCCACCGCCACATGCCGAAGTATCCCAACGAGCAGCTTGGGTATTCCACAGGTTTTCGGTCAATTGTACCCAAGTAAATCCACCAGTGTTGGAGGGTTCCGGGAAGTTCTTTTCTGCAGCAGACATGGTAGACATTCCCCAAAAGGCTTGATCATCATTTCCTTCATCCTTTTGGTGATTTGGCATCATGTAATCAAAGAGTGGACCAACTTGTGATGCCAAGGCTTGTGTGATAACATCATTATATGAAGAATCCCCGGTGTAGTGGTAATAGTCGAGCATGGCTCCCCACATTGCTCCGGCTTCCCACCAGTAATAGGGTGATGGCAGGACGGCGATAGTTTCTGGCGTGTTGGTGACATTGCCAGTATAATACTTCATAAGACCATATGCAATTGTGCCTGCTGCATTTTTGATTGAAGCTACGAAAGAGATTATCAGCAAAATTGTACAGTCAGAGAAGCGTCACAACACATACTTGGATCCGAAGTGTCAAGTGTAAGGCCGGATACGGGTGGAGAGACGGAAAGCGCGAGGACAACGCTTGCCAATAATCTTCCGGAAAACATATTGCTGTTGTTGATTATGAATTAAAAACGATAGATAGATGATGTTTGTTGATATGGAAGCGGGAGGGTGTGGAGAAAGAATTATATCAATCCGTCGAAAAAGCTAGAGAAGAAGAATATGCAGCGTATAATTATGGGGAGTGAATGATGAGGAGAGATTGGAACGAATCTGTTAGTAGTTCCAAAATACGGCTGGTGCTTGCGATGCCAAAGAATGAATCATGCAGGCCAAAAAGAAGAAGCAAATGAGCGGATGGATGTGAATGTGAATGTGAATGTGAATGTTTCTTTTGTTTTTTTTTATATTTTTGTTTGTAGATGAAGAGAGTTATCAAAAGAAAGACGGAAAGAAATATTCAGTTTGTCGTTGAAGGGGTTCATTCGATCTTTCCAAATTAGGAAATTGAAGGAAGGAGGAAAGAGGGAAGAGAAGAGGAGATCTGGGGTGCGACCCGGGGCGGCTGTTTCATGTACCTGAGTGGGTACTGGTGGTACCTTTTAAAGTTTTCAGGGACCTTACAGCTTTTCAAGGAATGATGTTTGGTGTAGATTGGGCGGATAACTTGAGTACAACTGCATCCAATGAAAAATCCCAAGCGTTTTGAAGCCAAGAAAATCTGATGCGAAGCGAATGGCAATTGCTCAATTGAATTGTTCAATTTGAGATGAACGTTGCTTACGACGATGATATTGGTCGGAAGTTTATTAAGGGACAGATGCGTGAAGACGACTTGAAATTGCAAGGAAGCAGATCAACGAAATGAAGCGAGTGAAGTGAAGTGAAGTGAAGTTAAAATAAAATAACATAAAGGACACTAAGAACGAAATCTACGGAGGGGGAAAAGGAAAAGAAGTGAAATATGAGGTGAGAATGGAATTGGAGAGAGGTTGGATGATGATGATGGGTCATCAAATACTTTTTGGCCCAGGTCTTCTCAGCACAGCCTTCAGTTATAATTTGCTGACTGTATAATAATAATAACAATATATTCCTTCATTAGCTGTGAAGGAAGGTACAGTAGGTAGGAAGGATTGCAAAAATGATAACAATCACACCTATTCGTACCTATTTAGGTATCCCATGTGCCTGGTGGTTTCATCCAACAGGACTGGGTAGTAGGTAGGTTGGTGGTCAATGGGTAGAAGGCAGATGTAGATGGTAGATGGTAGATGGGAAGATGGGTACATAGCTACTACTGTACCTAGAGCGGTCTATATTTACGGACAAGGTTAATAAATGTCGCGTTGCTAAGACTGTCGATTCCCTTTAGAAAAATGTTGGTTTAGATCATAGCAAAGTATACTCAATGCTCGATGCTCGTAGGATAGAATGAGACGGGATGATGAGATTGAGGTTACATTGCCTATGATAGCCACATCTTACTCATCCTGTTGCAATCAACATCAACTAATGAATAGGACACGTGAGGCAGGATATCTAGACATCTCAATAGGTAATCAAAGTAATCAAAATAATCAAAATCATCATATATATATATAATTCTTAATTCTTAATTCTTAATTCTTAATTCTTAATTCTTAGTCCGTTTTTCAACCAAGGCTCCGTCCTCTCGATAAGGTTTTGAATCTAAACAAGTCAAGGCGGTGCTTGAATCCGGGGAAGGTGCCGATGTCTATGATTGCCTACGTCTTATGCCTACGTCTATGCCTACGTTCTATGCCTACGCCTTGCCTATGCGCTTTGACTGACAGAGGCCGGGAGATCATCATCAATGCATGTGTGATTTCACTCCAAGTAACGACCAGGGGGGAGGTATCTGAGATAGCTTTGATACCGGTACTAGTGATTTGTAGGCTGGAAGTAAATTCTGTTTGTCGTAAATCTTGTTTATTTTTAGAATAGAACGATTAAAAAATTCACGTGCTTTCGTGTTTAAACGGTTACCATCTACAAATTTTCTGTTATCAAGACGCGGATAACTTTCTTATACACTCCGTGCTCTTCTCATTTGTTACTACCTAGTAGTAATACTATCACCACATTACTAACTGGTCTCTTCACCTCTCATCCTACAGGAATCTATACCATGATACCATGATACCATAATACCACAATACCATAATTTCATAATACCATGAAGCAACAAACGGGAACGGATTCTCAATCCATACATGCTCCGGAAAGATCAAATTTCTCCTCATCTTCTCCACGTAAATACTCATTTCATCTGCATTCCTGCGCCACAACAGAGCTCCAGGCTGATGAGCTCTAGATCGCATGCCCACAGTTTCCGCCGCTCAAGCCTTGCAAGAATTGGAAACATCACCAACGCGATGCATCTCTACCGGTTTGACCAGTTTGGATTTAGCACTTCAAAGTAATGATTCACTGCAAGTATCTGCAAGTGC
Organism: Sclerotinia minor; assembly: GCA_025389075.1. Taxonomy (NCBI): domain Eukaryota; kingdom Fungi; phylum Ascomycota; class Leotiomycetes; order Helotiales; family Sclerotiniaceae; genus Sclerotinia; species Sclerotinia minor. Next base: position 1,505,993 of record QRFH01000010.1, on the reverse strand, counting down.
GGATCAAAGCTATGGTGGCATATCAAGAGGACAGCTGACAGAAATTTATGGCCCGCCTGGCGTTGGCAAGACCGCTCTGGGGTAATGCAATATACTCAAACTTTCGAGTAATCGCTCGTGTTATGCTGATCACATATAGTATGCATTTGGCCGCCAGGGTTTTACATCAAGATGACGAAGTTGTATGGGTAGGTACGTTGATTTTGATTTTGCTTCATCTTGCATGGTCAAACTATGATTTTTATGCCATTTATATAAATTCTCTTCCGATAACTCATTTGATTTATCGCCCCATCTCCAATGCTGAGATCTTTCATGAATCAATGACCATCAAATTTCTTCAAAATGTCCCTGATTAACATGTCCAGACGCATCACATCCCATCTCCGGTCCTAGATTCAGTCAAATCTTACAAACATTTTCGTCTTCAGAATCTTCCACTTTTTATGGACTTCTCAAAAAATTTCATCATTTTTCAACACCAACTCTCTCTCATCTCCTTGCTCTGCTTACTCATACTACATCCAACTTCCCTCCACAAAACACTAGTCTGATTGTTGTGGATTCATTCTCTACTCTAATTGACAGTGCATTTCCTCGGAATGTTGACTCTACATCTACTCCCAAGAGGCCCGGAGGTATGTTGCGATTAAAAGCGCTTCCGCTTCTGTCACCTGCACTCGGCTCTAGCGTCACATTACCAACAAATACTCAGACTAACTCCATCAGCCCTCAACCCTGCCTCTCGGAAATTCCCCCTTCTTCAATACCTCATCAATGCACTCCAAAGGCTCGCCACCACTCGCAATATCGCCATCATATTCCTCAATCAATGTGTAACTAAGATGCGACCTGGTCTTGGTGCGGCCCTTGTACCAGCTATCTCCGCCACTACATGGGAACAAGGCCTTGGATGCCGGCTAGCTTTGTTCAGAGACTGGGGTTGGGATGATGATGAAGGGAATAAAGTGAATGGTGCACGATTTGCACAAGTCATCAAAGCAGAGGGTGTAACGCTATCTGAAGGAAGAGGTAAACTTGCTGCATTTGTTATTGGAGAGGTAAGTTCTTCGAATTGTTCAAGACATAATTTTCGATCCGGAAAACTTACACGGCGCTTCCAAAGCTCGGTCTCTCCTCAGTCACCGTCCCCTCATCACCAACAGTCGCATCACCTTCCAGAGGTCGTTCTTCACTCCCGAAGCCTCAAGCCACCATCACCTTAGCTCCGCAAAAACGCAAAAGAGCGGAATTTGAGATACCGGATAGTGATGACGAAGATGACGAAGATTATGGGTGGGCAGAGGAAGGTGAAGAATTACCGCCAATGCCTCCTCAGTGGCAAGGCAGCGAGGACATATTGGTCTCACCGCCGGGAGAGTTGGAGGCTGAGGAGGATGACGATGTTGTAGAAAATACCGGTTATGAAGACACTTATCGCGAGGACATTCTCCCGGGGGAAGAGCATACAGGACCATACGAGAAAGAACTAGAGCGAGGCATTCCAGATAGTGAAGATGAATTGGCCCTTTAAATGCAATATAATTTCAGCATGATATCGTTTCTTATAATATTTATTATCATGGTGCATAGGGTGAAATCAATTGACCAAACAATGCTCTACTCAAAATACTGACTATCCACGCACCCACGTATGAACGATGGTAGAAAATCGAGCATCCACGATGAGAAAGAAACATCTTATACTGGTGATGAAATGAAGCATTCAGGTATAAAAATATTCATATGTGAGAACTATCGCAATATGCCTTTTCCCATTCAACTACAGTAGCCGTGCACAGCCAGCCCTTCGTCGCTCATCAAATATCATGTTAAAAATATCTATTTTGTTATATTCTTGATTGAAATAATTTATATTTAGCTTGATTATAATTAATCAAAAGTTGATATATAAATTTACTATATATATGAATATTTATTTCAGAATTCAAATTTCTAAAGGGAATATTTACAAAAATAATAAAAAAAGTTTTATAATTTATTTTTTAATATTAAAATTGAATGAATACTTAAATTGAATTATAATTGTTCAAGATTTCTGAATCGTTTTTGAATATTTCATTATTGATATTGAAATTCTATTAAGTCTTCTATTTTATATACTGACTATCTTTTTATTTCAATTATCATTTTATATTAAAAATCGTTATTTTCAGTTATTAATAACTTTGTAATCAATCAATAGAATTGGATAAAATTTGGATTATAGATTTATAATATAATTATAATTCAATTCTGAAAATTTCGGATTTTTTCTAATTTTATTGATTGAAATTTGAATAATTGCAAATTAGAATTTCATTAATAAGTCTAGTACTTTATTTTCCGAACATCTTTTATATCAAAATTGTCATTCAGTTATTAATATTTCAACAATCAATAAATGAAATCGATTAGAATTTGAATCGTGAATTTATTATATAATTATAACTCAATTCTGAAAATTTCAGATTTTTCGCGATTTATTGATTGAAATTTGAATAATTGAAATTACGATTTCAATTTGTATAGGATTTATATACAAATTTTAAAATCTTGAAAACTTTGAATAACTTTTCAATAAAAATAGCTAAAAATAAATTATATAATTTTTCGGAATTTAAATATTAAAATCATATAAATTAATCTTATTAACAAAATAATAAAATAATGACTACTAAATTCTTTTTGGTAAAATTTATACAAATGATTAATTCATATTAAAATATTCGAAAAAGATTTATAGTTTATTTTTAATCATTTTGTTCAAAAATTATTCAAGATTTTCAAGATTTTAAAATTCATATATAAATCTTATACGAATTGAAATCGCAATTTCAATTATTCAAATTTCAATCAATAAATCCCGAAAAATCTGAAATTTTCAGAATTGAATTATAATTATATAATAAATTTATAATTCAAATTTTATCGAATTCTATTTGTTAATTATAAAGTTATTAATAACTGAAAATAATGATTTTTGATATAAAAAAGTATCTGGAAAGAGAGGTATACAAATTTAAAATTGTAAAATATATAAATAACTTTTCAATAAAAATTATAAAAAATAAATTATAAATCTTTTGATAATATTTAAATAGATATTATTCAAAATCTCTTTATTAAAACAAATAATCATTTACAATTAAAAATTTTGATTTTATTAAATACATATTTATATAAAAAACTAAAATTTCTGGAAACTATTTATTATATACTATATTATTTTATAATAAAATCCTTACAAAAATTATATTTTCTTATACAAAATTAAATATTCAATTATTTTTGAAATTTTGAAATATAATAATTAAATATAAAAATTTTCTAAAAAGATTTACAATATATATATAATGATTTTTATTCAAAAATTATATTTATTTGAATTCAAAAATTTTCAAAAATTTGTTTCTTTAATATTTTTCTTATACAAAATAAATTAAAAATTTAAAAATTTTAGAATTTTTATTTTTGGTTTTATATAATTTTCAAATAAAAAATTTAAAAAATAAATTCAAATAGTTTTAATGAATTTTTAAAGATTAATTTTCTTTTTTTCTTTTTTAATAAAAATTTGAAAAAGATCTCAAAAATTAAATAAAACAAGATTTAAGTTTATAAAATTTTGGAATTTATTTATTATATAATATAATACTTTTCATTTTATAATAAGTTATTAATGATAAATTATTTTTTATTATATTAAATAGATTTTGATAAATATTTAATAAAATTTTTAAAGAGATAAATTTTTTATTCTGGTTACTTTTTTTATTTTGATTTATATAATTGTTTAGTTTATACAATATTCTTAAATCGATAATATCTTTATATTTTCGATTTAAATAATTGTAAAAATATTTTCTATAATTTCTTTATTATTTTTATTTATTATTTTTATAAATATAATATAGAATCATAAAGAATATATTTTAGATCGTTTTTTTATATCAAAAATTTCTTTTTTTCTTTTTTTTCTTTTATATTAAATAGTAATACATCAAACAAAAATCTATTTTTTACAAATCTATTTTTCAAAAATATATTATCGATATCGATTATAATATTTAAAAATAATATAAAATTATATTCTAAAAATCTCTATAAATGTAAATATATATTTCAAAAGTATTTGTTTTTTTTATAATTTTGTTTTATACAAAAACAAAAAATTCAATTTTTATTTCAATTCAATTTTCTAGTTTTATTTTGTAATAATTATTAATAATATAAAAAAAACTATATTGTATATAAATAATATTAAAATCAAAAAATTTATATTTTATTAAATTTTTGAATTTTCGAAAAGTTAAGAATAATATCATTAATAAAACAAATTTTATAATTAATAATATTAATATCAATTATTATTATTTCAATTATTATTTATTTACAAAATACAAATCAGAAATTATATTGAACTATTTGAAACTTTTTATTCTAAAATAGAAATTAATACGATTTATTGAAAATATTATAATTTTTCAATTTTTATTATTATTTTTATTATTATAAATTGAATCTTAGATCTTATCAATATTATTATATAAGATTTATATTTTATATATAAAATACAAAAATAATAAAATATATATTTAAAATATTCTTTTTCGAAAAACTTGAAATATAATATAATTATATTATTATAAATATCTTTATAGAATTTATAATAGTAATAAAAGAATATATTTCAATTATCAATTCTTTTATTATCGAAAAAATTATAATATAAATCGAATTCAGATTTACTCGGCGAGATTTTTAAAGACGCATAGGCCAATTTACCACTCAAGCGTTAGAATATGAGTGCTGGAAGTAATAGTATTAATTATATATAAATTGAACTAAGGAACTATTTACAATGGAAATGAAATTGAGGTTATTCCTAAATATGGTCCATGCACCAATTTAGTTATATGACCTCAATTCTAATACCATAATAACCTCAATTTCAACACAAAGCATATTAATTTGGATGTTTTTTTAACTTTAATATTTTATAACTTTTTGAAAAATAGAAATATAAAAAAGGTAAAATAACCAATCGAAAGCTAACATTCTAATCAATATACTATTAAAATTTCAAAAAATAATATTCAATTCCTGTAAAGTTATTATAATTTAAAAATATTTTAAAAAATTTAATTATTTCTCAATTCAATTAATTACAATTTCTTTAATATTCAATAATATTTAATAAAATTTTGTATAAAAATAATTTATAAATTTATTAATAAATATATAAAATTTGAAGAAATTTGAGAAAGGTTTGAAAGAATAATAAGTGATTTAGCTTCGCCTATACGTCTTTAAAAATTTACCCAAGTATTAATTATAAATTTTCAAAATATAAAACCAATATATTAATTAAAAAGATTATTTAGATTATTTTCTTTTAATATTTCTTTATTATTTTCAATTTTTTAATTTTGAAAATAAAATAAAATGAAGATTATCAATAAAAAGATTATTATTATTTAATATAATTTTAATTATTAAAGGTTTTATAATATTTTGAAATATTTTAGATATATTTATTATATTCAATATAATAATTAAATAAATATTTATAATGATTTATTAAAAATTAATTTTATATATAATTTATATTATATTAATTATTATAAATCCTTTTTATAAATTATACAAATTATTTTATTATTTTTTAAAAATAAAACAATAAATATATCGAATTAATTTATATAAAAACTTGATAATATTTAAAAATATAATAATATTATTTTCAAAATAATATATTCTATTATGAATATTAAAATCTCTATTATAATCTTTATTTTTATATAATAAATATCAATTTTTGTATTTATCAAATATAAATATAAAAATAAAATAATAATATAATAACGTAACGTATGGGGAACTCGGACACTTTTTCAATTATTCTACACGCGATCTTGTTCTACGAGCCACACAATCCTCCAATTCCAATTCTGAATCACTTGAACTATTCTCTACCTCTTCTTCTTCAATCTCTTCTTCTGATTCTTCAATTGGGCGTTTGCGTGGCCGTCCTCGTGGCTTTTTCTCCTTAGGTTTTTCCTCCGCCTCACGTACCATTTTCAGTACTTCCTCAGTACTAAAGACAATTTGACCTTGTAATTTGACTCTCTTGCCTTTAGTTCTCTTCTTTCGAGTCTCAATTACTTCCTGAGCATCAGAGAGCTGTTTCCGAAGTAGGCCTATCTCAGCATTTTGAGATTCTACAAGCCTAGTCATTCTCTTGGCATATCGACGAGTTGGTGATGCAGGAGAACCACTGTTTGTTAGAGCTGTATTAAAGATCTGATTTGCTTGCCTTAGCTCTGTCCCATCTGGAGGAGAGCTTCTGAGTATAGATAAGTCTAGGTCTTGATTGGTGGTTCTCATTTGTGGAGTAGAAGGTTGCTGGGAGGAGTTAAATGGTAATGTATCAGTACTTTTCGTGGGGAAAAAGGTACTAAACCAACTCCTCTCCAGCCAGCTTTAATATTAGAAGAATTGAGTGCTTTTTTTCTAATATTTTGAAAGAGTTCTACCCATTCAGCTCTTTGAATTCGCTTTACACCAGCTCGAGAATATCGATCGACCTCTAAAGCATGATATCGTTTCATCGGCCCATACACCGCAATATCAAGTGGCTGAAGCAAATGGGAGCAGTGAGGAGGTAGCATAAGTAAATCGATATCCTCCTCTATACAAAAAGCAATAAAACTGCCTGTAATATGACTTGAATGGCCATCCATGATCAAAAGTCGAGGCCGGTCACCTGAAACTTTCTTGGATTCTGGTTCGAAACCCCTTTTTAGCCATTCTAATCCATGACTATTTGAGGTCCATCCATTTGTACTAGTAGAGAACTGCCAGCTTTGAGGTGTATCCTTTGGAATCCATGCAGTATTCGTATTCTGAGCCTTGAAAATGACCATAGGTGATAGAGCCTTTCCAGCTGCATTGACACATTCAAATGCAGTTATCCATTCTTGCTTGCCAGCTGTAACCTTCCAATTCGATTTTTGAGTAGAATCAACTATAATACGTGTATTTTGAGTACTCCCAACTCCAAATCCGGTTTCGTCCATGTTATACATATCATCTAATTCATACTTTCGTTCAATGAGACGCGTATGAAACGCGTCAAACCAAGCCTAAATATTTTCCAGAGTTGCTTCTTTAGCTCGATTAGACTCTAATTGACGTGAATAGCATGTTTTAAGTTCTAGATGTCGTTTTTGGAATCTATAAATCCATTCATGGCCTATAGGTGGGATATCTGTCAAGGTAGGGTTTCGAGATGACGCGACTTGAACGCGTCGAAGACGAATTTCGTCGGCCATTTCCTTCACCAACATAGGTGTAGCAGGGAATCCAGTGATTGTAAGTCGTGAAATCCATCGTACAAGAGTAGTTTCTTCTGCGTTTGATAGAATTTGAGCCATTTCGTGGGTTTGGGAACGTGTTTTCTTCCCAGCCAGCCTATCAGCTAGGGTAGACTTAGGGACTTTAAAATGCTCTGCAGCCTTTCTAATTGATTTAAATTCTTTCAATTGAAGTGCAATTATGGCCTTTTAAAGCTTCTCTTCAATTTGAGCAGGTGTAAAAGGTGATTGGGTATGCATAATAAAAGTTATTACGGTTTCAAGTTGGTGATGGGCTAAAAGTGTCCGAGTTCCCCATACGTTACGTTATAAGAAAACTAAATCTATTATAATTACTGTTATAATTTATATAATATTTATTTTAAAAATAATTTTTTTTTTATTCTTTTTATAAAAACAAAAATATAATATCAATCATAAATATCTTTTTTTTAAAAAAAAAGATTTCCTTAATTCACTTCTTAACAAAATAAATATAAAAAATAATTAAAAAAAACAAATTGATTATTGATTTTATAAAAATTCCTTTTTTATAATAAAATATCATAAATAGTTTTTCAATCAATATTATAATCAAAAAATTTATTAATATAATATTCAAATTAAATAAATCAATATCAATTAAAATATTTTTATATATATTATTTTCTTTGAAAGATTTTATATAAACTCAATCAATATTATTTATATTCAAAATTTTTAAATAAAAATAAATAATAAAATCTAAAATCATTTAGAATATAATGATTATATTTTAATCAATTTTTGGAATTTTCTTATTTTTGAAAAGAAAGAAATAATTCAATTTAGAATTATAATTTATATATACAAAAAAACAAAATTATAAAAATCTATTTATAATAAAGGAATTTTTTAAATCAATATGAATAATATTATTATTCTAAATATATCTTATCAATCAATTATAAATAAATATTTTATTAAAAGAAACTTTAATCTATAATATAATTTCTTGAAATAAAATATTAATATTATATATGGAAATAATAATTTTATAATATAAGCTTTTGATAATAAAATGAATTTTATTAAAAAATTAAATAAATTTATATATAAAACAAAATATGTATTTGATTTTGTATTTTTCAATATTTCTTTTATTTTTATATTTATTAAAAATGACTTATATATTAGATTAAATTATATAATACAAATTACAATACTCGGATAAATTTTTAAAAAGATATAAACGAAACTGAATCACTTATTATTCTTTCAAATCTTTAAAAAAAATTTCAAATTTTATATATTTATTAATAAACTTATAAATTATTTCTATACAAAATTTTATTAAATATTATCAAATATTAAAGAATTATAATCAATTGAATTTAATAAATGATTAAATTTTCTAGTATATTTTTGAATTATAATAATTTTACAAGAATTAAATATTATTTTTTAAAATTTAAATAGTATAGTGATTGAAATATTAGTTTTCGATTAATTATTTGTTTTTTTTATATTTTTATTTTTCGAAAAGTTATTAAAGATTAAGGTTAAAAAAATCCAAATTAATATGCTTTGAGCGGTAAATTGGCCTATGCGTCTTTAAAAATCTCGCCGAGTATACTGAGAAATTCAAGTTCGTTTAGTATTATGATCTAATTGGTTTATGTAATAAGTTGTGATCTGTGTATTCTAATTGGTAAAAATTTAAATAAGGTTTCTCTTGGTATTATTAGTTATATATATTATATATATTTTAGGCATATTTGACTCAGAGCTTTTTTTAATTGATTTAACATAGGCTTTATTCGATCGATTCAACGTAGGCTTTTTCGATCTATTCGATCTATTCGACCTAGGCTTATTTGACCTAGGCTTATTCGACCGATTCGACCTGAGTAGTAGTAGTAGTAGTAGTATTAGTTTCGTCTAACGGACATAAGCTCAAGACTTATATTCTATAATTTCCCAAAGGATAAAAAGATATACTAAACTAAAAGTTTATATTAGTATTACCTCAGAAAACATTTCTAATTTATAATAAACTTTAATAAATTATTCAATTATAATTCTTTCATTTTATTTAAAATAAATATTTATATATTTTAAAATTAAGTTTTTTATATATAAAAGAATAATTAAAAGATTTATAATAATACTAAAATAAACTAAAAAAATAAAGATATTATAATTTCAAAATAAATAAAAAATAGGAAAAGAAAAATATAAAAAATCAATATTATTAATGAAATCAAAAGGAGAATAAAAAAATAAAAAATAGAATTTGAAATAAAAGTAAATATTTATAATATCAATATTGATCTTTATTAAAATAGATAATATTATAAAAATCTAAAATATTCAGAATTTGAAGAACTTGAAGAATTTTTCTAAAAAATGAAATAAATAAATCAAATCTTTTTTAAAAAAAATAAAGAGAATATAAATAATTTCAATAATTACTTATTAAAAATTTTCTAAATTTTTATATAATAAATAATATATAATAAACTTTTATTATATTTAACGTGGTTTATCATCGAGTGGGCCACTTTTCCCTCAATTCACACCTTCAAACCTATATTATTCAACAATCATTAAATCAATTGATTAAAACTATTAAGAATCTAATAATCTAGGATCTATTACATTGTTTTGACAAGTTCTTGAATTATGACCCGGTTTTCCACACTTACTACAACATCTATTAGAAGATGCTTCCCCATTAGAATTCCCCCCTTTTTGACGCTCGTCGCGTTGAATCTGAATATCAACCTCTTGCTGAGATAATATATCAAGAGCCTCTTGTCCGGTGAGTACTCCTCCTTGACGTAATTGGGTTTTTTTCGCGCGTCGACGCTTGCTTAATGCTTCATTTGCCTTCCGAAGTGTACGAATCTCTGCAGTCAAAAGTGTATTTTCATGAGCTAATCTCTCTGTACCCTTAGCTAGAGCTAGTACAGTCTCGAATATAGGTGTAGGGGAGCTTGATTGATGACGGGTCATTCGAGATTTCACTAAAGTTGATTGAGAAAGAGCTTCAGTTGGGTTGCGAGGGGGGGTTTGAGAGATCCATTGATCTAGGTTGAAAAGAGGGGGGGTAGGTGTGCGAATTCGAATATCTAATTTCGAAAGTACAGCTTCAGGATTAAATGGTATTAAACCTGTTCCTCGAAACCCTGATTTCATATTCTGTGAGGTGATTGATTCTTCGTATGCAGCTTTAAAGGCCATAAAGAATTCAACCTTCGAAATATGATTGATATGTGCCTTGATAAACCCATCAATTTGACCACCATATGAACGTTTCAGATTACTGAAACAGCCAACATCAAGTGGCTGAGTTAAATGACTTGAATGCGGTGGTAAACGTAAACATATAATATCATTTGCTTTACAATATGACTGAAAAGCTATTGATTCATGACTTTCGTGTCCATCCAGCACTAGCATTCGATATTTGCCCTTTCTTCGATGAATTGTATGCTTGTCGAAGTGCTTTAACCATTCCAATCCTGTCTCATTGTTTGTCCATCCATTAGATGTAGGTTTAATAGCCCATTCCGCAGGAAGATTGGTTTCGGTGTACCAATTGGAGAGATGAACCTGTCCTTGGACCACTAGAAATGGGGGAATAGTTTCACCCTCTCCATTGCCACATATAATTGCTGTAGCCCACTCTCGATTGCCTGGCTGTACTGATTTACTTCTGCCATGTCTTTCGGCACTAGTAACAACCATTGCTGCACTTATAATGCCTATCATAAAGCCTGTTTCATCGAAATTGTAGAAATCGCCGTCCAAAATGCCGTATTTCGCTCGCATATTCGCAACCAATCGAAACCACTCTTCAATAAGCTTAGGATCTTCGCAGAGAGCTCTTTGAAAGTCATAAACACGACTAAAACGCGTCTTTAATTCGATTCGACGCTTTACGAATCGATGCGCCCAGAGCTTCCCAACACGCTTCGTACCCCTCGATTCAAGAATATAATTCGCCATATCTTCCACATTCTTAAGTTTAGGTGGAAAACCTCTCGAATCCATATCAAGAATATATTGAACAATCACTTCCTCTTCCAATTCTGTAATATTATGACGATTCGCTCGAGTTTCTGTACGAGGTGGTAAACCATCCATTCTGTGTTGAAGAGTCGTACGAGGGATATTATAGAGCTTAGAAGCTTTTCGAATGCTTAGTTTTTTATCTTTATGAATAGCTTCGATAGCAAGAAAGATTCGGGCTTCTTGATTAGTTGATTCCATAATAATTGATTAATAAATCGCGTGTAGAAGTTGAAGGTGTGAATTGAGGGAAAAGTGGCCCACTCGATGATAAACCACGTTATAAAAATATTTAAGATTTATATCTTTATATCCGAATTTTTAATAATATTATATATAATCTTTATAGAAAAATTTAATAATTAATAATCAATAAAAATATTTATTCAATAAATCAAACTTTAAAAAAATCTTAATTTTGTATTTCAGATTTTATTTTTGATAATTAATCGAAAATTTTATATTATATTTGATTCATTAGATTTATTATATATTAAAACAAAGATTTCTGAAAATAATATTAAATCTATTAATAATAAATTCGAAATCAAAATTAATATTATATATCCTTTATAAAATATCATATCTATTAATTTATTTATAATTTTATTATCTTCAATATTTAAATATCCTAATAATTATTTAATCCAAATTTTATAAATTTATATAATATTTTAAATAATGTAAAAGATTTATTAAAAAGATTTAAATATATTTCTTTTAAAATACCAAATAATTAAAACTATTAATATTATTTTTATTATATATTTAAAATTTTTTTATTAAATTATAATTCTTTTTTATTTATTATATAAAAAAAACAAATCTATTTTTTTTGATAATATAAATTATCTTTAAATTTTTTTAAAACAAAATAAATTTTATTAAAATTATTTTATTTTATAATGTTTTTTATTTCAATAAATAATATCCAGATGTTTTTATCAAATAAAAATAAAGTTTTGTAAAAATGTATATTATTAATATATTTAAATTTTATCTTAGTATTTATAATAAAAAGTTTATTAAATATAACATACTCGAGTAAATTTTTAAAGATATATAGGCGAAGCTAAATCACTTATTATTCTTTCAACCCTTTATAAAATTTCTTCAAATTTTATATATATATTAATAAACTTATAAATTATCTTTATACAAAATCTGATGAAATATTATTGAATATTGAAGAAATTATAATTAATTGAATTGGATGATTAATAGAATTTTGAATTACATTTTTGAACTTTAATAACTTTATAGAAATTAAATGTTATTTTCAAAATTTAAATCATATATTAATTGAAATATCCGTTTTTGATTGGTTATTTTGCTTTTTCTATATCTTTATTTTTCAAAAAGTTATTAAAGATTAAGATCAAAAAACAATCAAAATTAATATGCTTTGAGCGGTAAATTGGCCTATACGTCTTTAAAAATTTACCCGAGTATATATAATAAATAAAAAAGAAAAAACCTTATAATATATTATATATAATCTGATAATTAAATATCATAAAATTCTCGAATCTGATTTGAATAAATTTATTAATAAAAAGGAATTTATAAATATGAAAAAAGAAAAAGGTTATTTTTATTTGTTTATATAATTAAACAAATATTATTTTAGAAATATATCAAAAACCTTTTGAATATTTATTATAATTATTATAATTTCGAATTTCTAAAAGATAATTATTTCGATATTGTATATAAAATTAATAATCAGATCTATAATAATCCTATATAAAAATACTTTATTATATTAAAGAGTCAAAATATTGTTTATAAATATTATTTATTCAATTTATTTAATGATAAATTATTTTAGATTTTTGAAGATATAGAAAATAAAATATTATAAATTTCTATAAATAAATCAAGAATCTATTTTTTTTATTTATTTTGAAAAATATAATTATGTTGATTAGTTTTCAAAAAATTAAATAATAATTTTTCATTCCTAATAATATATTGAAAATACTAATTATATTTCTTTTGATTTTTTTTTAAAAATGTTGAATTAATCGAAAACTCTTTTTTCTTATTAATCTATTAATAAATTATAATCCAGATTATGATTAATATTGAACAATTGAATATTATTATATAAAAAGTTTTGATTTTTGATTTTATATTATCAATTATTTGTTTATCAATAATAAACAAAAGAAATCATTTAAATTTAAAATTTAATTTATATCAATTAATAATTTTATAAAAAATTTTATTATTTTTAATTCTATTAATAATAGACTTTTAAAATTTATATTTAATTTTTTATATAATATTATAGAATATCCAGATAATAATCAGGTTTTCTTTAATTAAATAGATTTTAAAATGATTTTTATAAACAATTTCGTATTTTTTAATTTATTATAAAACAAAATATCTATTATTTTAATTAAATTTATTTACTATTCAAATAATTGATTTTATAATAATTATGAAATCTATAATAAATATTTTGATAATATCAATATCAAGAAGAATTTTAGAATTATATAAATTTATAATTTTAATATTGATTAAATTGAAGAATTATTTAAATAAATTTTTTATAATCTTATAATAATATTTTTTCAATATAATTTGATTTCTATTTAGGATTATTATAATTTGTATTATATAATCCGATTCAATATATAAATCATTCCTAATAGACATAAAAACAAAAAATATATTGAAGAATATAAAATTGAGTATATACTTTATTTTATATATAAACTCATTAGATTCCCCAATAAAATTTATTTTATTATCAAAGGATTATATTATAAAATTATCATTTTAATATATAATATTGATATCTGATTTGAAAAATTATATTATATATTGAAGTCTTTTTCAATAAAATATTTTTAATAAAATATAAAATAAATTATATAATTCAATATTTTATTTATAATTAATTAATAATAAATATTTAGAATAATAATATTATTAATATCAATTCAAAAATATTTCTATTATAAATAAATCTTTATTATCGAGTATATAATCTTATTTGTTTATATATATAAATTATAATCCGAAAGAACCCTTCCACTTTTTCAAATGCCCCATCAACAATGAGACACGTGGTCAGTGGCCAACTGCACCACGAAGCGCCATCACCACCACCTGGCAGACGATCATGTATATCCACAAGCTTCTACGTGCTCCAGACACGTTCGCAGAGCTCTTGCGGGTCTCAAAGTTCTATACCCAAGTATGCCCGCTGTACTGACCCTGTGCCACCCCTCAAAATCCCTCTCTTCCCCTCGCTCAAAAGCAGAGCACAACACGCCACAATCCACTTGACTTCTCCAACTGGGCTATCCGACAACTTAGCTCTTCCCCTCTCTACATTTCACTAAAAACACACACTGGTGTGCAAACACTGACGCCTAGCTAACCAAATGGCGCCCCCCTCACTCCCCCACCCTCTAGCTACAGAATGGGAATGTATAAAGATAGGCCTTGCAGCCCTCCCACACGCACTTATAAAATAACAGTCACACACACTCGCCACAACTGAGTGGACAGGGCGTTCACGCAAAGGGACGAACAGTCCCCTTCTCAGATGCTAAATTGTTAATTAAGGAGGTCAACAGCTGTCTGTAGTTAATCCCCTTAGCTTAGCACGTCTAAATACCCCTCGGGAGGTCAGAGTAGACGTTAATCACAATAATAATAATAATAATAATCATGACATGACCCACTTCTAGTCAAGTTACGTTAGATAATATTAATCGAATTTATATAGAATATTTCAAAAAAATATAATATATACAAAAATATCTTTATTAATATTAATTTATTTAATTTAAATATTTTATTAATGAATTCTTTTATTATAATATTGATTATTGGATTGTTTATAATATTCTATTATAAAAAAAGATTTTTGAATAATCAATAATAAAATTATTTTTTTATTATCTTTTATAATTATTCTGTTATTAAAAATCATTTCTTTTTCTAAAAAAAAATATCTAACGTTATAATTGATATTATATTTTTGTTTTTATAAAAGAATTAAATGAGAATTGAAATGGGTTTTCTTTTGAAATAAAAGCTATATATATTATAATAATAATTATAATTAATTTGGTTTTTTTGTATTATATTATTATTTTGTTTTTGTATTTATATTTCATAGATATAAAAATTGATATCTGTTGTATAAATATAGAGATTATAATAGGGATTTTAATATATATATAATAGTATATATTATTTTGAGGATAATATTATTATACTTTTAGATATTATCAAATTTTTTATAAATCAATTTGATAATTCTGTTATTTTTTTTAAGAAAATAAAAAAATAATTTATATATTTTATAAAAAAGGATTTATAATAATTAATATAATAGATATATTTGAAGTATCTCAAAAAACTATAGAAATTTTAATAATCAAGATTATATTAAATAATAATAGCTTTTTTATTAATAATTTTTATTTTATTTTTAAAATTAAAAAATTAAAAAGAATAAATAGATTTCCAAAAAATATTGATTTTTTAATTAATATATTGATTTTATATTTTAAAGATTTATAATTGATATATTTAAATCCAATTCATATTATAATTTCTTTAATAATAAAAATATCAATAATCGAAATATATTCTTTTATCAAATTTATAAATTTTATAAAGACATTTATAATAATATAATTATATTATATTTCAAGTTTTTTCAAAGAATATATTTCAAATATATATTTTATTATTTTTATATTTTCTTATATAAAAAATAGATCTTTTGTAATAATATTGATAAAGTTTAAAGTTTAGTTTATGATAATAATAATAATAATAAAGATCAAGAAGATTGTAATATTATTGATAAATTATATCAATTTCTATTTTAAAATAAAGAATTTAGAATAGTTCAATATAATTTTTAATTTATATTTTATAAATAAACAATAATTTAGATAATAATAAACAATATTGATTTTAATATTATTAATTATAAAATTTATTTTATTAATAATATTATTATTAGTTTTTGGAAATTAAAAAATTTAGTAGAATATAAAGTGTTTGATTTTGATATAGTTTTGATAATATTTGTATAAAATATTATTTTCTTTATATTATCAATAATTATTATAAAAATAAAATTATAGAATTGAATTGAAATGAAGATTAAATCTTTTGTTTTTATATAAAACGAAATCATAAAAAAAAATATTTTTAAAATAAATTGAATATATATTTGTATTTATAAAAATCTTTAAAATAAAATAACGTAACTTGACTAGAAGTGGGTCATGTCATGATATGGGTCAGGTACCTTTACACCAAATTTTGTATATAAAGGTACTTAGAGCGACTTTTATAACTCTACAAATGAAAATCAAATAAAGAATTATATTTTTATTATTTTTTAAATTAATAATTATATTAAATATAAAACTAAATTGTTTATTATTGAATTTGTTTATTATCCAATTGTTTTAAATATTATTTAATTAAAAAAACATAATTTTTAAATCGAATAAACTTCGAATAAACTTCGAATAATTTTCGATTCGATAACAAATTCTATCAAAAAAGCTATAATACTTTATTTTATTCATTTTATATTTATACTCTATTTGATGTTTTTGAAAAATTCTGTTTTATATATTTATTTTTCAAATTAAATGTTTTAGAAAACAAAAATATTGTTGTTATTTTTATATAAATATATACTATTTATATTTATCGAAAATATCAATTTTTTTAAATTAATATTGAAATAATTAATAATATTCTAAACAAAAAAAAGATTTTATTTTCGAAAATCTATTTATTAAATTCTGAAACTAAATCAATATCTTTTTATTGAAAAATATTAATATTCTATTTTTATATTGTTTTTATAATTATAAGATTTATTTGAAAAACAAAATCGAATTCGAATTTTTGATGAAAACTTTGTATTTTATATTTCGAAACAAATTACTAATTTTGAAAATCTAATTTATTAAGATTTTTATAAAAAGATTTATTTATTTTAGCTTTTTTACTATTATTTTATTGTTTTATTTATTAAAAAGTTTAATAGAAATCTTTGATTTTATATCGATTATTATATTTTAAATAATCTATCTATAAAGGATTATTATTTATTATTATTAATTAAGCAATTTTTGAAAAATTTAAAAAGAATAAAACATTTTATAAAAATCGATATTATTTTTATATTTAACAATATTTATATAAAAAAAAATCAAAAGTATTTTATTATATTTGTATTCGATTTGGTTTATTTGAATTCTTAATTATATTATTTGAGTTAATCAGAATCTCAATAATATTCTAATATTTCATTAGTAATATTTTATATAAATATCTAAATATATTTTGTATTATTTATTTAAATAATATTTTGATTTATAACAAGATTCATACTAAATATATCGATTATATTGATAAAGTTTTGAAAATTTTTCGAAAAACCAATTTATATACAAAACTATTGAAATACAAATTCTTGAAATCTGAAATCAAATTCTTGAAAATCATTATTAATAAAAACAATATCCAAATAAACTTTAATAAGATTTAAATGATTATAAATTAAAGAATTCCAAAAATCCTAATTGATATTCAAATTTTTATAAAATTCAATAACTTCTATTAATAATTTATATATAATTTCTTATTAATTATTTGTTTTTTAATTAATTTAATCTGAAAAGATATTTTATTTATATAAAACAAATTCTACAAAAAAACTTTTATAATTTAAAGAAAATTTTTATTATTATTCTAATATTAATATTATTTAATTAAAAAAAGAAAATCATTATCAAAGCTAATATATTCGATTATATTTCCATCAATCTTTTGTTTTAATATAATAATATAATAATATAAATATATTAAAATTTATTATTCCCTTTTTAAAAAATATTCGATTATAAAATATAATTATGAAATTTACAATAAAGAATTTTTGATAATCATTTATTATTTTGAAAAATGAAAATCAAAAATGAAAAAAATATTATCCTTGATTAAAATCATTATAAATTATAGAAATTTAAATTATTTTATAATTATTAAATTATTGAATTGTTATCAGATTTATTAATCTAAAATTTTATTTCGATTCAATTTCAAAATCATTTACCATTTTGAAAAATTAAATACTAAATTCGATACTTTGATCAAAAAATCAAAGAATTTATTTCAAAAAAGAAATAAACGTTTTCTATATTAGAATTAAACAATTCTGAAAACTGAAAATCTAGATTCCAATCTATTATTTTCTATTATGATTTATAATTAAATCTATCAATACTATCTATCATTTATTCTATTATCAATTATTACCGTTTCTAGTCTGTTTACATCGCCTATATCGAATATACCCGACCTCGCCCCATTTTTATCGAATACCCTAAAATCTGTTTTATTCGATCTTGAAAACCCTTTATTTAAATTTGTTTTATTAGATTGTGAAACTCTTTTATTAAACCCCAAAATCCTTTTATTCGATTTTGAAAACTTTTTGCTCGATTTTGTTTTGTTCATTGATTTGAATTTTGAATTTATTATATTATTAAAACTATTCAAAAAACTGAAAATCATATTTTAGAAAATCTACAATATCGATCTATTTTCAAATTCTATTTTAATCATTTTACAAATCAATATTTGCAAATATCTATATATAATCTTATTTGAATATATTGAAAACAATAATCGATTATTTTACCAAAATCGTTTATTCGTTTTCGATTCCAATACTTTGAAATCAGAACTATTTCATTTCATATACAATTCGTCGATTATTAATCACTTATATTATATTTATACCTTTGAATTTCTAAATTGTTATTATTATTGATTCGAATATTATAATTATATTATTAAATAAATATATAATTGTTATAATTGTTTTCGTTTTATTTTGAATTATTGAAAATAAAAAGATATCCTCCGATTATTATCGATTTTTCAATAAATTTGAAAAGATATATTTTATGATTTTATAATATATTTGTTTTATAATTCGATATATAATACTATATTCATTATAATCGATTATTTAATCAAAATAGAACGTTTTTTGTTTTATTATAATATCTATAATACAAAATATATATTTTATTTGTTTTTGAAATATATATAAAAGCTATATAATTTGTCTTATTTAATTGTATCCAATCGAAAATTGTAATTCGTATCTGTTTTCTAAAAATATTTATATTATAAATTAAAGATCGATATTAAATTATCAATAAAATATTATTCAAAAATCGATAAACAAATTAAAAAAGCAAATACTATATTCGAACAATATCTACAATTGTATATCGATTATCTACAAAATAATTAAACAGATTAATTATCGATAATTGAATTTTCGATCAATTGTATTTAATCAAAAAATACAAAAACCTTTTTATTTTTAATTAATTATAATTATTATTTATATATAAATAATAAATTTGTATTTGTAATCAATTATTTTAGTATTTATAATACAAAAAAGTTTGTATTAAAGATAATTATGGTTCATTAATATCTGAAAATCAAATTTGTTATTAATTAAATCCATTATTTCAAAAATGCCGATATTTATTAAATTTCTATTTAATAATATTTATTTGAAAACCTGATTTGGTTAAATACAAAAAACATTCGAATTTCATATTTCTAAAAGAAATTGAATTAAAAGAATTTTAATATTTTTAAAATTCTATAATCTATAAACAAATATATTTACAAAATAAAAATTTTTATTTTAATAAAAAACTATTTAATATTCTATATAAATTTATTATATTTTGTTAATTTTGATTTTGATTTTGTTATTTATAAAAATCAACAATTTCGAAAAATTCGAAATCGAAAAAATTCTAAATTTCTAATAAAAATATTACAATTATAACAATCTTTGTTTAAAATATATTATTAAATAAATAAAATACAATATATTTACCAAAATTTTCATCGATTATCTAAACAATATTCAAAAAATCATTCAGAATTACTATTATTATTATCTCGATAAACTTAATCTTTATTTGTAATCCATCTAAAGATCGCTTTAACAAAATTCAGTCTAAGAAAAGGAATACTATTACAAAACCAATCAAATTGGCTATTATAAATTTTTATAAAACCAAAAACCATATATCGATCAATACCAACATTTGATTTACTATAAACATTAAAAACTCAAAGTTTTAATATACATTATATATAATCTATCTTTGATAACTCCTTGAACTATATCTTATTATCATTCTGTACCCCTATTTTGCCTTTTACCTACCTGCCCTATAACAAAACTAAAAATATAAAACTATTTATAAGAATTATTATAAAATTTATTTAATTAAAAAAAACTTGATTATCATCAAAATATTTTATAATATTATACAAAAAACTAAATATAAATATTAAAAATAAATTATTATTAAGATTGAAAATGATAAAGAATTTTATAAAATTATTAATTAATATAAACTAAATTTCAATTTGAAATTACTTTTTTTATTTATTAGTAAATAGAAAATAAATAATATAATAATATAAATTAAAAGTTTTTATATAATAATATTGAATTGCTTCAATATTGATAACAATCTGGATTATAATTTATTCATGAATTAATAAAAAAAAGAAATCTTTAAATAAATCAATTTAATTTTTATAAAGAAAATCAAAAGAATATAATTAATATTTCTAATATATTATTAAAAACAAATAAAATTATTATTTGATTTTTTAAAATATGTTAACAATATATAAAATATATAATTTATAATTTTTGTAATTATTGTATAGTTTTAAGTTTTTTTTTCTTAAATTTAGGAATTAATTAAAATAATTATATTTTTAAAAAACCAAAAAAAAATAGATTTTTAATTTATACAAAAGAATTTATAATATATTATTATTTAATATATTTAATAAATAATATTTTAAGTTTTTTATATAGTAAAATATTTTTATATAAAATTATTATAAAGCTAATTATTAATTTTATATATAATATTGAAATAATTATTCAACAAAAATTTGAAATTACAATAATTATTATAAATATTCAAAAAAAATTCAATATATTTTTTTAAAAAATTTATTGAATTATATAATCAAATAAAAATAATTTTTTTTTTGAATTTTTAAATTTATTTTTATTAATAAATTTATTTAAATTAAGTTCGAAGATTTTATAATATTAAATTATTAAATATTATATAATATATTACAAAACATTTTTATTTATTTATATTATATATATTATATTTAATAGAACTTTTATTATAAAATATCAAAATAAAATTTAAATGTATTAATAATATATATTTTTAGAAAATCTTAATATTATTTGTGAAAATAAAAAATATTATAAAATGAAAAAGATTTTGATAAAATCTATTTTATTTTGAGAAAATTAAAAATAATTTATACTATTTGAAAACAAAAATTATTTTCTTTTATATAATAAATTAAAAAAAATCTCAATTTATTTTATAATAATTAAATATATAATTCAATAAAAAGATTTCTTTTTAATAATATATAATAAAAAAATAATAAAAATAAAATATATAATTTATTGTATTTAAAACTTTATTAAAATAATAAATAATTTATTTATTTTGATTAAAAAAGATAATTATTATTAATATTACATTTTTTTTAATTTATAATATAAAAATATAAAATATTAAAAAAATCAAAATTTTGAGATTTTAGTAATGGATATTAAATTTTAAAAAATATATTGAATTTATTAATAAGATTTTTATTATTACAAAAAGTATTTATTAATATAAAGAATTATATTATTATAATTCTTTTTAAGATTTGAATATATTTTTAAATAATATAATTCTAAAAATAGCTAAATTTTATTTTGTTTTTCAAATTTAAATTATTAATAATAAATGTTCTTTAGTAAAATATATTCTTTTTCAATAATTATAAAAAATTATAAAATAAAAATTAAATAAAAATTCAAAACAAAAATTTATTTATTTATTTATTCTTTTTAGTATTTTAAAATTAATTTTAAAAACTTTTTCTTATATTTACAAATATAAAATAGATTTTATAAAAAGATTCAATAAAATAATTAATAATAACAATTTTCCAAAAATAATAAATTAATCTTTTTTTTTATAGCGTAACTTATGGTGAACCGGGTCATATGGGGAACCGGGTCAGGTACCTTACACCAAAATTTTGGTGTAAAGGTACTTATAACAACTTTTTATATCTCTATGAATATTAGAGATATAGCTTAGATATTTTAAAGTATAATATAATCAATATAAATATTGATTATGATAAAGTATTATATAAATATACAAACATATAATAAAGATATTAAAGTTTCTTTAAATTTTTCATTTTTGCCTAACAAAAATTACTATGGGAATTTTTAAAATCGTATTAATTCAAGAACAAAATTCTTTATGATTGTTTTATAACTCTAATACTATATTTTTATTGGATATTGAACTAAATTATTAAAGCTTTAAAGTTTATCTTTAATATTTGTAGAGTTATAAGAAATCGCTATAAGTACCTTTACACCAAAATTTTGGTGTAAAGGTATCTGACCAGTTCCCCATATAACCCGGTTCACCATAAGTTACGTTATTATTTATTATTTGATTATTAATAAATAAAGAAAATGCTTCGAAATTAAAATTTAATTAATATCAATTAGTAATTTTGTATAATTTTTGATTATTCTTGATTTTGTTAATAATATATTTTTAATTTTTCTATTTAATTTTTCATATATATAATATTAGGGGTATGTGCTTTTCGGATTTTTGGCTTTTTGAGAAAGTCTAATAAAAATTCAAATTTAAAAAAATTTATTAAATATATATTAGAATGCAAATAGAAAAAGATTTATTTTATCAATTATTATTTATAAATATCAATTTTATTTTAATAGATTTAATAGATTTGATATATTTAATAGATTTAATAGATTAAATAAACTTAGGTCGAATAAGTCTAGATTGAATAGATCAAAGGTTGAAAAAAACTCTAAGTCAAATATATTTAAGATAACTTATATATAATATATATAATTAATAATATTAAAAGAAACCTTATTTGAATTATTATCAATTAGAACGTTTAGATCGTGATTTATAGTATAAATCAATCAAATTACAATTGATAAATAATCAATAAACGAACCTGAATTTTATAGTATATATAAAATATAGATCTATTATACAAGGATATATAACAAAAATTTTAAAAAAATAAACCTTTAATAATATATACAATTAAAAATATCAAAAGAACCCTTACTTGAATTATTATCAATTAAAACACTTAGATCACAATTCATTGTATAAACCAATTAGATTACAACTGATAGATAATTATAAACAAATTTTAATTTCATTGTTTATATAATATAGATTATTATTATACAGAAATATACAATAAGAATTTTAAAAAGAGTAAACCTTCAATAATAAATCAATTCTAGAACTATTATATTTATATATATAATATTTATTTTAATATATTAAAAGCGTTATTAAATCTTTAAAATATAAATATCACAGCCAGACAAATAATAAAAGTAGCATTGTCAAATTCAGGATCCTAGCGGTCTCCACACGACAATTGAGAATGTTGAGTGGTCAGGTGATGAATTAAGAGGGGGATTTAATGATGGCATGGGCTGCTTTGTATTGGAAATGGACATCGAGCATCTCGTAAAAATCCTCGTCTAAACATTATTTGCTCCAATTTTACGTTGCATATTATGGAATACTACGGAGTTTGTTTCTCGGATCTTGACTTGTGATTTTTTGACTGAATGGATATGTTAAAGCTTCTTTTCACGCCTCAATTACATAGCTTGGGCTACAATACAGCATTTATTAGTTTAACATCATATCCAGAAGTCAAATTATCATGCATCCCATCTCAATAAACCATAGCCATTCTTAGCTTCAGCAATTTAGCAGGCGTATTCTAATATTATTGATTAGAAGTCATTGGTTGCATCTTTGCATCATTATCTAATATCTCCCGAGCCTGAACTGGTGAACTAGTGAACTTGAATCTAAATGGACTCGCTAGTCTTCGTTTTATTACTCCACCAGCTCAGTTCGGGTCATAAGTTTACGAAACACATTTAATCCTCATTCATCCCATCTCGTTTCGCACTTTACCTCCATCCCGCCTTCAATTACCGACCCGAAAAAGTTTTGTTGCATATCTGATGCGTATTGGTTTTCACACAGCGACCTAGGCTAGTAGGAACTGGAGATCTCAAGCTAACAAATACTTCCTCCTAACGACTTTACTGCATGGCGGATATACAACAGATCCGAAAAAAGAATCCTTTGCATTCAGTCTACAAGTCCCCTGAAAAAATTATTCCAATAGATACTTCAAATGATAATCCAACAAGATTTCATCGGGGGTTTTCGTTTATCATCAAAAGTCAAACAGTTATGCTAGCATAGGTATATTCAGCTTTTGGTGGCCCAGCTAGCAAAATTAATATGGTTTAGATATTTATTCTACTGGCAAATGAGCATCACACATACGATAAAACTTATGAAAGGCCTAGTTTGTATATGTCTGAAGTAGCTGGGATGAATGGGAGGAATTTCATACGACTTCTAAAATCTTCACCTTCCGATCAACTGAACCCATAAATCACCAGATCAAGTAGTAGGTAGGTAATATGTATGTATAATTTCTATCATTCAATCTCATAGAATTGTATACCAGGATCCAAGACAAGGCATTTCTGAAATCAGCTTGAAATTCTATATAATCTTTATATTTATAGAATTAACAAAACCTATAAGGCGGCTGTAAGAGAGACAGTTCTCTCTCTGCTAGCCTCCCTCTCCGCTATGGCTACCCCAAGCCCCCCCAAGTCTCTCTAAAACCCTCTCCGATAAGGCTAGCAACCTTCTCCACAAGGTTAACGATGCTCAAACCATCTACAACCCAGTTACCCAGCTCCTAGACACCTACCTGAGCTCAGAGGAAGTTCTTGCTCTCCCAACGAGATCACGAAAACTTCTCACTGCTCTTTGCCTTGAATTTAAGGCAACTACCGAGCGACACTTTGATGCCCTGATCACAGGGCATCACCCCCCCGAGTCACTACGAACCCCGCCACCAACCCTCCGCTACCCCTTATAACACCCCCTACAAGTACCCGTACTAGCTCCCCGATCACAAAGCCAGGCCCCAAGGCAACATACGCCCAAAAAGCCGCCAGCCCTACTGATCTTACACTATCGATCAAAAAGACGAAACCGATCACCTACACTGATAACCGCCTGTTTGCACGTATCGAACAATCCCACCCTGCACGCAAAGCAGGGTCCTTTGCAATCCTCACTGCACTAAAGAAAGTACTTGGCCCAGCGGCCTCTCTCTTGAAGGAAGTCCAAGAGGTTAAAACAGGCTTTGCACTCTGTACAAGCTCGCCTAGCAATCTAGCAGCTCTCGAGAAGGAGAAAAGCATCATTGCCAATGCCATCGGGAATTGCAAGATTGAAACACAAGAAAAATGGGACACATACCGCCTGAGCTATGTACCTCGGAAAGTTACAGTGCTAAACGACTCCTTCGAAATTGATACTATCACAGTTACAAAGGATATAATTCGCAACGCTATCAAAGAATACTCTGGGCAGGAACTATTACACGCTGTTCAAACCCAGGCGAGCAACACAACCGATCAATACCACTCCACCTGGATAGTAGGCTTGAAATCAGGCACTGAAGCCCTAAAGAGAACCCTCAAAATCCTTGGAGCCAATATCACCACTACCCTCTTGATCCACAAGCCAAAAACCATCCAATGCACTCGCTGCTATCAATGGCATAACAGCAGATCATGCTCCAAACCTCAAACTTGCAGACTATGCGGCTCAAACAAGCATTCTGAAAACGGCCACACAACCAAATGCAACACAGCACATACATGCCCCCCAAAATGCCTTCACTGCTGCGGACCACACCCAGCAGACGACCCCAATTGCCCTCTGCGCCCTATCGCTAGTAAAATAAAGTCCAAATCAGAACGCCAAACTACACGCAAAACATACAGTGAAGGCAGAGCCCTAATCTGCTTGAAAGCCGGTTGCACGAAAGCCCAGGCACCTGACTCCCAAATGGAGAATGATACCACCCCCCAACCCCCCCTCACAAGCCAACCCCGCCCCAAAACCCCAACCCGTATATTCGGATCCATCCACTCTACCGCCCCCCCTAGTACTCGCCCTACTAACCGCTTTCGAAATTTCTTTGATGAATCGAACTAAACCTCTATCCATTACACAAACAAACGTTGGTAAGGGAGGGATATCACACGACCTCGCTCTCAATCTAGCAAACTCGGACCAGATCGACATCATCCTGATCCAAGAGCCATATATCTACAAGGATATATCAAGGAAAATCACCAAAACACATCCCTCATACGAAATCTTTACCCCATTAGACGATTGGAAAATCACTCCTCGCGTCCTGACCTATGTCAGAAAAAGAATCGGAATACGAATCAACCAAATCAGGCCCACAATCTCACGAGACCTAATTTTCATACAATTACTCTCCACAAACAACTCGGCATTTACAATCATAAACATATACAATGCCCCGCCCCAATGTTCAGACGGTAACCAAGCTATCACTTCTCTTTTTGAATTGCAGAACTTCCCATCAAACGTTATCCTACTAGGCGATTTCAACCTCCATCACCCTAACTGGAATCCTTTACATCCCACCCCCTCAACGCTAGCTGAGCCCTTCGTAGAGTGGACCAACTCTCGAAATCTACACCTCATCTCTCCAATCGGAATTCCCACTCACACAAAAGGAAACACCTTAGACCTTGCTTTTCTATCAGGACCCTATATAGCATACACCTCTCTAGCTGAACACCTAGATTGTACTTCAGATCATAACACGTTAAAAACCTTACTTCACTGGAACTGCCAAAGTCCGAAGCCCATTCAAAAACTTAGATTGGACACATTGGACGAAAAACTCTTTACAGACCTACTAGGAATGAACCTAACCGATATCGATGCCAGCACCGAAGCACTCTCCACCAACGAGCTAGATCGATTAGCATCATCTCTCACACAAGCTCTCATAAAGGCCTACACAGGCTCTGCAAAAGATCTACAAACGGCCCCCTTCAACAACCCTGGTGGAACGAGGACTGTACAAAGGCTGTACACGAACACAGGACTGCTAAAACTCCTGTATCCAAGCGCTCTCTCCGGAGAACAGTCCGGAAAGCAAAACGTGCCTTCTATATCTCGAAAATCGACAAAGTAGAGAACATAAACGATGTATTCCGAATGGCCAAATGGCACCAGACTACAGGCACATACCGAACCCCGCCTCTAGCAGACCCCTCAAATTTGACCACTGCAAACAGCATCGAAGAGAAAAGAGAAGCATTCGCCAGCAATCTATTAACAAACTCGGCCGAAGTCGACGATATTCCTTTCGACATCCCAGCGATCCCAAGTCGTTCTATCATCTTCCCCGATATCGATCTACAAGACATAGAACTAGCCATTCTAAAGGCCGGGAACACAGCACCCGGTGCAGATGAAATCCCGACGAGAATCTTACAAATCGCATGGCCACTAATCAGGGATATAACCCTCTCCCTCTTCAAAGGATGTTTAAACCTAGGACATCACCCAGAATGTTTCCGGATAGCCACAATCGCAATCATCCCTAAGCCCAATAAGCCCGACTATACCGACCCAAGATCATACCGCCCGATTGCTCTACTTTCAGTTCTAGGCAAAGGCCTTGAAAGACTCATTGCGAAGAAAATATCATGGCTTGCTCTAAACTACAAAGTCCTAGCAAATCAACAGTTCGGAGCTCTACCACTGCGATCCTCAGTAGACCTCACATCTTGTGTCACACATGATGTCGAAGCATCTTTGAAACAAGGGTTAAAAACTACACTTCTCACAATGGACGTGAAGGGAGCTTTTGACGCAGTATTACCAGGACGACTAGTGAACCGCCTTCGGGAACAAGGATGGCCAAACAAATTGGTTAAATGGGTACAGTCCTTTGCCACCAATCGTTACATCAAGATCCGACTGGACGGCGAGATCGGCCCAAAAACAAAGCTAGAATGCGGCCTTCCCCAGGGCTCTCCAACCTCCCCGATCCTGTTTATGCTCTATATTGCGCCCCTTTTCTGGATGGGCAATCCGCGGAAGAGATTCGGGTACGCTGACGATATTGCGCTACTAGCAACATCCGATAGCCTCCAAAAGAACTGTGATACTCTTCAGGCAAATATGCAAGAAGCTCTCGAATGGGGGAAAACCGAAGGCATCACCTTTGACCCCAAAAAATCTGAGCTAATACATTTCTACAAGGGACATCGCACGCTAGCTGAAGTTCCCTCAGTACACACTGGATCCCTGAACATCGAGGTGAAACCTGGTCCGCTCAGATGGCTTGGAGTCTATTTCGACAGAAGACTAAACTTCAAGCCACACATACAGATTCTCACAGCAAAAGCCCTCAAAGGAGCTAATGCACTAAGATCCTTCAATAACACATGCCGAGGGATACCCTCCTGCTCCACCAGAAGAGTGGCTGTAGCCTGTGTACTAAAGAAATGCTACTTTGCTTCGGAAACATGGTGGCCAGGCCGAACCAGATTAAAGAAGAATGCCTCGAACGAGTCAATTTCAAATGTAGTGGATAGCCATATAAATCTACTCAACAAAGTGATCCTCACTTGTGCAAAAGCAATTCTCCCGGTATACAAAACCACGAACACAGCGGTGCTGTACGAGGAAGCCAAACTCAGGCCCTCCGAAATCGAGCTAAACTTAGCCTCACAAACATATGCTGCGCGAACCTTCAGACTAGACCCTTACCACCCCCTCAGAATTAGAGCGAAGAGCATGATCAAAGCCAAAGACCAGAACCGAACTGCAGATACAAGACTTTCAAGGTTCATCACAGCATTACCAAAAGCCGAACATATAAATCCATTAGCTTTCCCTCCATGGGAACACAAGGAATCGAGAGCAGAAGCCGAGATACGTGTAGCTGGCCCGATGGGCAGAACAAAGGCCCAAGCGGCTGACGACTTCAAGGCCTTCCATACTAAGATCCCAAGGAGTGATATACAGATCTTCTCGGATGGTTCAAAAAGCGAAAGCAAGGACGGCGCCACCGGAGGTGGCTTTGTAATCACACAATTTGATTTCCAAGTGGCCCATTACTCCTTCTCACTTGGCACAAATGCAGAGGTATTCGACGCGGAAGCTATGGCTGCAGTAACGGGGGCAGCAAAGGCCCTAACGCTACCATCAATCAAACTTGCTACAGACCTATGGATCTTCTTGGACAACTACGAAGTAGCCCTAAGATTAGGCTCCCACTTCAATGGCTCGTCTCAGGCGGTCTTCGAAGATTTCCTGAAGCTCACACAGGCCTGGGCCGCTAGACCGAGGCTCCCACATATCTCCCCTGGTAAAATACGCATACGCTGGGTCCCAGGGCATCTCAACATTCCAGGCAACGAAATGGCCGACAAAGCAGCCAAGGAAGGGGCAAAACTCCCCCCACCCCCCAACCCGGCCTGCACGTTAGCCTCCCTCAAAAGACTAATCAGATCAAAGGCCAATAAAGCGGACGACCAATTGTGGAAGACAGTCAGCCCTCAGTATTACAAAGATCTGCAATATAAGCACACTTCCAATACGATTACCCTCTCTTTAAAAAGAGCTACACTTCACTACATTCTTGCAGCCAGATCACAGCATGGAGACTTTGCGGCATATCACGAACGCTTCAACCACACTACAGCCCACACTCTCTGCTTATGCGGTAAAAGGAAAACCCCGTTACACTTCTTCTTCTGCAAGAAAGGCAAAGCTTACAAAACACTCACGAAAAGCCCACCATCTGAAGCCATCCCCTGGCTTCTAGGCATCCCCACAGGTGGTCTCGCACTAGCCGATTGGCTTGAATCCACCAAATTCTATAAAGATATCTGCCCACAGCATTTATCTGCAGCTTAAAAAAAAAAAAAAAAAAAAAAAAAGCCTTTCCTTCGTTTTTCCTCTACTTCCTGTATCTCCTCTGTCAAACAGGTTCTCAAAGGGCTTATTCTCTCTCCTTCTCTTCTCCTTCCTTTTCTTTACATCTCTACTCCTCTCTTCTCTTTCCTCCCCTTCCTTTAAAAAAAAAAAAAAAACAGTAAATACACAAGATAATTCAACAAAAACGTATGAGGGGAAGGGAGAGTGATCAAGAGCCAGTGATCTAGTGGACGAGGAGGACCACAATATTAACCACTAAGCCAACCGGCCCCAAATCTGTCGCGAAGGCAATCATGTAAACCCTGCCCTAGCCCCTTTAAATTGTATATAAATACCCTCCCTAGCTAGCTAGTACACTACTCAGAGGCATACTCCTCTGAGCGTCATTTGTCCAAATCTGGAATAGATGGCTAAGGTTATCACGCGCCAAGGCGCGTGGGCCTACGGCCTATGACGATAAACACAATCAATCAATCAATCAATCTCTCGGCTAAGTATCGCGCTAAAGAGTGTCCAGTCTAATTTGCTCCGCCGCGCCGCGCCAAATGAGAGGAAAAGCAAGAATGATATCATCCCAACTTCTATTTTGTGCATGTAAAACAATTTGACACAACAATTCACATCTAATAAATCATCGTCTCACTGAGCACCACCTACTCATCCGAAAACTCGACTGCCACACTGGTATCCAAGTCGCTCATCGTCCCCTCTCTTTCGCCACCTGAATCCCCGTCGCCACTTTTCCCATCCAGTTCCCTACATAACCTTCCGAGTAATCTCTCCACCCTCCCCATACACTCCTCTAATTTCCCCAGCCGCGCTAGGATATGTTCTCCCTCCTCATCACTACCTCCCTCGTTCAACAAATCCCTTAAATGTTTTGGGATGCTCATGCCTGCAAAGGGAGCTACGGAATCTCTCCTGATCCTCTTGGAACTACCAGCTGTATCTCTCCTCTTCATTTTTTCCCTCGGATTAACGTTTTTCTGTCCAGGTTGCAAATCTGGTTTTGTTGATGCATTAAATTCCTGCGCAAATTCATTTTCGAAAAAGTTTCGATCGTGCGGAACGTCATTAGCCGCCTCGATTTCAATCTCATTTGCGATATCACCAGGAGGCTCGGCTTCAAAGACTGCTTGTAAATCGCCATGAACGCTGAAGCCTCTTGAGAAATCCCAAAGCCGGGGACGAGGTGGGACACGGGGCAATTGCTCTGCTTCTTTTTGACGACGAGGACCGGCCCATAGCTGACGGCACTCTAAATAGCCAATGAGGAGTAAGAGCGGAGCATTTAGGAAACGTACGGCTGCTACGTTAATTTTATGAAACCAGCGAGGTGTTAGGACGAATTTGAGGGGCATGAGGACGAAGAGGGCGAGGATGTTGAAAGGGGGGAAGTAGGCAAATAGGGAGTCTGATTTCACCCCTTCGAGGGTGAGGACGGCGCGACGGAACTGGATTTCTGCGGTGGCGTTGGAGACGATGGTTGAGAAGGTTGTCGAGAGCATAGAGACGAGAATAGTGAGGAAGAGGGTATTGCCAAGAAATGCGAAGGTAACCATGAGGATGGGACCAAGAAGCCAATGGAACTGAGCAGAAGTTGTAATTCCTGTACCGTCGAGTCCAAACCATATCCAGAGCATCCATTTGGAGACAGTAATTGGTTCGTGAACACCATTGCCAAGCCATATCATGGAAAGCAGAAACCCGGCAAAGCACCATACAGCTAAAATGGTCAGGACAGTGAAGTCGCGCATCATGGCTCGGAGAGAGATAAAGAGCATGTTTTCGGACATGAGGTTGAATGCTAGACGTGGAACGAGGACGGGAGCTCCCAAGGCGAGGACATCCAGAGCTTGTTGACCAGTACCAATGTTATCAGTGCGCCAGCCCCTCAAGCGTAGTACGAGATAAAACCCGAAGATTGCGGCGAATGTGACATCGAGAAACGACCAGAGATTCTGGGTATACACGTGCCATCCGTGTTCCAGAATAGAGCAACTGCATCCGACGTTAACAAGGGTTGTTGGATTCGACTGGAATGTACCAAGGGAACTCACAATTGATCCAAAGACCAACCTGTTGTGTAGATAATGAAGAATAATTCCATCCCGCCAAATGTTGCTGGATCCCGGTCTGCCATTACATACAAATAGAAAACCAACAGAAGCAAAAAGTGACACACTTCTAGGTAATTTCTCGTGCGAGGAACTATAAGTCTATATTGGTTAAACAGTGGAGCCTCCCTCGGATTGTACAAGGAAATAGGCTTGTTTTTGTAGTGATCAGGTAGGATATCCATGAACGCTGTTGGCGTATATATGACTCTACCTTCATATATTGCGCTTATTACTTTTTGACATGCCGACGAACTAAGGAAAGCTTTGCTTTGAGATATAATAGCGATTTCTAGGGCTGGTAGTCTCCGATTAGCACCTGTGCGGGAGTGGACGGCCCAACCAAAGTTACTGCTTTCTCGAATGACATTATTCGGAGCACCTTGAAAGGGATCAAAACCTCCCACGAGGATACGAGAAAGGAGAAGTAAACCTTCTGAGCCGGTATGGTCCTCGTGGAAACGGCGAAGAACTCGATTAGCAACTATTTCGCACAGATGGGCACGTGTGGTGCAAATGCTTTGTTGATGTGGGAGGGCCACCTGCTCACGTTGAAATTGTGTCTTATTGACGAGAAGACAGTAGACTGGGGTGCATTAGCATTCAAACTACGTGTAAATCTAGAAGCAACAATAAAGACTGTGGAAGGAAGCTAAGGATAGGATGGAACAGGCCCCCGAGGACTGCTCGGAGCATCATCCAAATTTCACCATTTCATTATTCCAAGGCTCCTCCAGATCTCAGTCCGCTGGCTGTTATTCTAGTCTCCTTGAGAAAGGTGCGCAATCAATTTCTTCCACAAAAGATGATTTCAAGGATGAATATAGCAACATACCGACTGACAAATCATCCAAATCATACAGCCTATCCACCAAGGGTCTAACCACCGAAACATTCAGCCTTGGATCCCTGAGTTGTTCTAAACTATACGGGTCATCTATCTCCCCATCAGCCAAACTGGTACTTTCAAAGTTTCAATATCTTTCCCTCAATTGGACTCACCAATCGCCGAAATAATATCTCTCCTTATCCTAATCACCCATCAGCATTACTTCCAGCCAAAAAGCAAGTTGGAGAGGGAAACGAACCGATGAATTGTCTTGTAAACCGGTAAATCCCCAAATTCATCTTGGGGATAACATATATCGCCAATCGCATGAGGATGGAAACATGCATGGCCATCATGCCTCCCCCTAAGGGTACTCCAATTTTTATTTCCATTTACCCTCGTATCTTCGTCGTTGACCTCCAAGTCTACCTCCGGCTCAGGTGTCAACAACTGTGTGGTCTCCGTACTGGTGTACCTCCCATCTTCATTTCTACGGGAATTTCTAGGATAATTTCTAGGGTTCGAATTTCTAGGAGAAACGGAAGAAGAAGACGAAGACTGACCCATCATGCCCCAACGGACATGCCCAGACGTCTAGGACGATGAATATGGTAATGAATAATGGTAGCTAAGTAGTATCTATTGATAATACAAATTCTTGGAATTCTTCACAGGGCAGGATCCAGCGCCCGTTTAATAATTTCATACCATGACGCAAGCGTGATAATGCATTAGAACCCACTCACACACTGGTGTGTACCCATCTTTGAATGCTAAGAGGGGGTTGTGATGCGTTGTACGATAAGGATCGAAAAAACAAACTTTAAAGCGGCGAGGATAGTAGAGAGCGAATAAAATAAGAGTACAGGAGTCAGACCTATTTTAGGTTTGGTGGTTGTGGTGGAGCACTCGATGGATAATAATCTTATTCACAGATCGCCATCAATATCAACACGGTTATTCTTTCGAGATAGATAGTTAACTGAATGAACGGAGAAATTTCACTTCATTACATTGTTCTATTCCCTGGCCTTCTCACTTCCCTGTTTCCAAGGTCCCCTAATGTTTCATACCGTCTCCCAAAAATCAGCACAAAATGTGACCATCTCCTCCTCTCAAACACGCTGCAAACTTGTTTACAGCGTTCTCCCATCTCACCTGTTTGCGACAAGAGAAGCGATATTTGCCGCCGGGAGCGGTGCCTAACATCAAATTATGTTTTGAGATCCGGGGTTTGGGCAGTTTTCCCGGGTAGCTGAGAAGGAAGCTGTGCCTTACACAGGGAAAGTGGGAATTCTGGAATGACAGAAGAAGGATTTGGTACATACGTTGTGTACCCGAAGGAAATTACGAGAAAAGCGGCAGAGCGGTCTGAGGAGGTGTGTTATATTTATTTGTTTATGTGTTTTGAGGAAGATGGGAGGGCTGGATAGAGAGGAGAGAAAGAGCTGATTTTAGAGTATAGAACACACCAGTATGGGCATATCCATATGAGTGGCGATGGATGCTGTCACATGTATACTCCCATCCAACTCCTTCCTGCATTTGTTAATCATACTTGCCTCCCAATAAACAGTAAGGGCAAACGGCGGCACTTTCCCTTTGTTGCATAGCACTCATAACAACTGGTGAACCCATCTAAATCATCTTTGGAATCTTCACATTCGTCTTTTCCTCCAAGATTTATCTAGCCATATCTTACTGAATTTACTCAACTGAATCTGTGAAGTTAAGGGCAACAATCGTTATCTCGATCTAGAAGTTATATCCATCATGGCATCTGGCTGGGCTCCTGACAGGAATCCTATCGGGCTCGCTGATGGTACTCTGATTTGCGAAAGGCATCATCAAGTCATTTGTGGTATATGCTGCTGTGATTATAGCTTTGTACAAGAGCTTCGCGATGAGGACGAACAGGCTACTGAAGATGCCGGGAATGGAGGTCTACGAACCTTCCTTCCAGCTCACTCTGGAGATGAACTTGGACATTCGGCAGATTTTTTCTATTCTGCTGGTGCCACACCTAGTCACCCCACTGCAATGAACAGCTCGGCTTCTCGAGACAGATCTGAAATACCCTTCGCGTCGGATCCATCCCCTCCATGACCAAATTTGTCCCACCTAGGTCTACCGACAGCCCCAGCATGCTTTTCCAAGGAGCCCATCGTTTCATTCGACGTACAAACCCTCACGAAATACTCATCTACACGGATGGCGCCTGCTTATCTAATGGCCTCGCCAATCCTCGTGGCGGTTGCGGTCTCGTTGTTTCCCTAACTTACAAAGTAAACTTCAGACTCGAAAACACCGGCCCAACTGATGAACCGCACCCTCAGACTAACAATCGCGCCGAATTGCGCGCCGTGATTGCTGCACTTCAACTTCGTTACTGGCAAGGTGATTGCA
Organism: Sclerotinia minor; assembly: GCA_025389075.1. Classification (NCBI taxonomy): domain Eukaryota; kingdom Fungi; phylum Ascomycota; class Leotiomycetes; order Helotiales; family Sclerotiniaceae; genus Sclerotinia; species Sclerotinia minor. The sequence continues at coordinate 1,470,151 of QRFH01000010.1, read as the reverse complement.
TGGGAGCCTGGACTCGTCTCGTCATCGCTACGGACTCCGAATACGTTGTTTTGGGCGCAACCGAACGAATCCGCGGCTGGATCACACGGGGCTGGCGAACCAGCGCTGGAAAGCCAGCCAAAAATAAAGATTTGTGGGAGAAGCTAATATATGAGATCCAGAAGTTGGATGAGCCACAAACATTCATACAACCTCCTCATGGCACATCAGTCTCATTTTGGAGGATTCCAAGGGGGTGGAATGAAGATGCAGATGCGAAGGCAAAGAAGGGAGCTGAACTGGAGGATGTGCAAAGATACACGGAGATTCTCGGGGTGATGATTTGACTTTCAGGACTGGTGGACTTGTGGATTTAAGTTTAGATTCCGGTGTGATTGGAGTTAAGTTTGACATTTAAAGACTTAGAATTGTACACCGAACGGGGGTGGAGGGTGCTTCTCATGTTTCTATGCAATTCTATTTGTTCTGGCTTGTGTTACTGGCTCGTGGCTTTCTTACTCTTAAATTTTAGGTAATCTAGAAAAACTGGCAGGGACACATCAATGTCCGGCGTGTAATATTTTTTAGAACCTTGAGAAATACTCAGCGACCAGAAGATTCATAATGTAGACACGTGCATTAATCAAAAATTCAGATTTCTGTCATTGTGACTTTGTAAAGTACCTCTAATCCCGACAACAATAGGTTTTCCAGAACGAAACACAACCAGTTACATCCGGCAGAACACTTCAGATATTCATCACTACGCGAACCCGTTCAACAACCAGGCCCCATCAACCCCAAGAGACGAGTTTAATCAACAACTTCTCCAACTCTTCCTACAAAACCCTCTAATCCAGCAATCCCCTTCTCCCCTCTCTCACTTCCGGCATATAGTCCATGACCGCCCCCGGGCATAACCAAAACCTGACTACCCAACTCTATCCATTCCCTGGACGTCAACAATTCAAAACTAACATCTGTGATACCATCCGTCCCAAAAATGAATGGTTCATCTTTCGTTTTTCCATCCGGATCGAATATGTCTCCGCCATCCAGTAGGCTCAAACCAAAAACATCATCGACGTCTTCTGTCCCCGTGTCTGCGTGTATGTCTTTCGTAGGAAGATTTGGCTCTAGTTTGAGGACGCGGGCGGAGGCGCGGATGCTAGCTATGTAGATTACCACTACTGTGCCCGGTGTGACAGAGTTAATGTCACCATCATCGAACGACGCAGTAAAGCCACTAGCTGCTTGGAGAGAATGATGAGTTTGAAGCATGTGTTTACTTGGTATCGCCATGACCATTCCTTTCCGAATTCGAGGAGCAGATTGCGAAGAACGTTTCAGAGGACTATCTGAGTGTTCTTCTAGGGTTTCCGAAATATCGAATACAATGCCTATCGTGCCTATTTGACCAGCTTCGATAGTGTGGACCGGAAGACGGAGATTACGGATACTGACTATATGCGCATTTTGCCATTCGCCTTTGGTGGTCCAAGTAATGGGTGTATTCCTTGAGGCTATCTTGGAAAGTTCGGCTGCTGAAGGGTGAGTGAGTGAGGTACCTAGACTGGTAGGAGAAGAACCGGGATCAGATTGAGGGGAACCATCCTCGTAAGAATCTGCCGGGAAAGGACCGATGACGATACTATCCCCAATTGACAGCCTACCGAAACGAAGGTGACCGGCAACTACACTTCCCGCATCGATGCCATTGTTGTTAGAGGTCAAAGAATCGTAGAACGCTGGTACTCCAAAGACATCTTCGATGTGGAATAGGCACGAAGGTTGTTCTGGATTGAGTGCCATGCCGATGTAGTCATGGGGAGTTGGCGGGGTAGGTATCGGCAAAGCTTGCAGAAGAGCGTGAAGCTGGCGAATACCGCTTCCCTTGGCTGCACTTGTAAGAACGATAGGAACTATGGATCTGAGGTCTGACATGGCCATTGTATTGATGACTTTTCGAACGATATCAGTATCCTTGGGAAGTATACTGGTGAGATCTGCGTCAACGATATTCTTAGTTTGATCTGGCGGGAGTATCGAAGGAGTTCTCCCTGTTGCTTTGATAGCAGATAGAAGCTTCGAGAGTGTCAGGGCCAGACTGGGTTTTGAAGCAAGATCAAGCTTAGTGATCACGACAGCCAAAGGTTTGTCTAATTTCAAACAAAGCTCTAGATGTGCCTTTGCTAGATCAATCCCTGCCCCAGCCGTGCCAAGTATTTCCGTTGCTGAAGAGGTACTTCCGGCTCCGCTCGAAGCCGCGTCATCTGCTGCGACACATAAAACAGTCCAATGTGGCGCCCAGCCAACCAAGCCTCGCACTGTTGTCCTGCGATATCTCGGATGACCAGCAGAGTCGGAAACAAAGAGAAGCCGGCCGTCCTCTGCTGTGGCATGGATATCCGTCCAGGAAGTAACATTGCCGGAAGCATAGTTTATGACCTGCGAGTCTTTATAACCAACCAACTCCTGTGCCACAGAACTTGTAATTCCTGTGGCAATTTCATGACGATGCTTGAGTAGACTGAGTCTGCTTTTGCCTCTGCCGTTATCAAGCGTTGTGGTAGACAAGGTCCCCAGAAGACTTGATTTACCAGATGTTGTGGGGCCGGTCAGAGTAATGCGCAACTGTTCAGTTGTCTCCTCTTGTTTGGGAAGAGAGGTCTCGGCAAACTCGCCTATCGTGGGTTGGGGGGTATCATGACGAGTGACGGGAGCTTCATCGTAATCTCTTGGTTTTGCTCTTTTGGAACTGAGATCTGGAGTTATCAGAGCTTCAGCGACCCACAATTTCTCTCGATGCCGGAGATTTTTTGATGTCGTCTGGTCTTCAGGGACGACCAGCCATGGCTTTTGTTTCTTGATTCGTTGCGGAATTTGAGATCTTGTGGCTTCATCCGTCTCTTGCCATTCACAATCCCCAACAACCACCTTCCGAACAATCTCAACATTGCAGCCAAGACTAGCTGCCATGGCTCGGAGATTTATCAGACTCTCGTCCAGCTCATCGCTCGTCAGACCAACAAATGTACCATCGTCAGAGACACCGATTTCATATAATGCTCCCCGACTTTCCTCGAGCCCGGCTAGCAGCTTCCCAGGCCTTGAGGGAGCATCTAAGATAGTTGCGCTGCCAGGCAATCTGTTGCAATCGAGTTAGCACAAGTTCACAATCAAGTACACATAATTGAACGTCGCCATATTTAACTGTGCTATTCTGAAAATGGGCCACAATGGCACAAATATACAATCAACGATGTAGGTTCATGCACTCACTTCGGTAACACAAGATCACTTGTAGACGATGCATGGTATGGGGACGACTGTTGCAGGCGCCACAGCAACTGGGTTGTAAGCTGCTCTAGACGTTTCTGTTTGCTTTGATTAGATGGTGCTAATATGGGGCTAGCCTTCTCCTGATTCAGGGGTTGCTGTTTGTGCTGCTGAGAGCCGGATATGATTGAGCCAGTGCTCGAAGAACTGTAAGTCCTCCGTGGCCTTAACAAAAGATGCAATTTATATTCCGTGGGGCCTTCTTGCGGTTCCGCCTCCAATTTCGTAACTCCATATTCCGAAATATGACTGGACGCAGGGGTAGAGTTTAGGGCTTTTGGATACGGCAGAGGTGTTGACGGTTTGGGAGAATCGGTAGGAGTCAACCATGGAGATTCTACCCTTGGGGGTTCCGGCTCATATGTAAAAATGGATGCCATTTCCAAGACTGATACTACCCGTAGCCAATAGCCAATTATCCAAACCTCTGTTGATTAACCCAACTGCCGATGGTACTTATTGTCACCGCCCGGGATATGCCAATCCTCACTCAACAAGCCGTAGATTCTTCACAGACTGCCGCCCCCGTATTGATATTTTCCCGGTGTCTGGGGAAGAATGTATATTCATATGGTGATTATGTATTCGGAAAGGGTGTAATAATAGTAAAATCATTTTGATTTTCGTATTGGGAAGTGTTACTGAAATGCTGGATTGCTTCAGGAAACCAGGAGTGACTGGACGGCGGAGGAAATAAGTAGATAGTACCTAGGTAGGTATTGAACTGAAAATCAGTTATGCTGAGACGGCAGAAGTCATGTTGATATAACTTCTCTTTGTGGGTTTCAATTATTTGGGCATCTTTTAGGACAATAAGGTAGGGAGGAGGATTCTACTTGATAAAATAATAAATCGAGACGAGATGAATCATCACACCGTTGATGGATTTGTACGCCGTACGGTACATACTCCGTAGTGGCTAAGGCCTGGTGGGCTAAGGGGGGGAACGCTCGGAAGTTTCACAGGCTAAGCCCCACTCCTACTCGTCTTTTCAGGCATCTTGTTCATGAATCAACACCCTGAAACTCATTTGCATCTTCGACCCATATTCCCAAGACAACCCTTGGTTACAACTTTTCAACTTACCAGCAAACAACATTTACTTAAGAATAGTCTCAGATCCCCTTGAAGTTCACTACTTCAGTACTTCATTGCCATCTCTTTCTATCTCCCAGACACAATACACCACTAGTTCCATTTCCTTATTAATCTCTATTGAAACCCTTTAATTATCTACCTTTCAGCCAAATAATCGTCGATCTCATTGCATTATCACAATGGGTCTCTTTTCACGAAAGGACAAGAACTCCTCTCCTGCTCCGGCGGCGAATCCCTATGCCACTCCTCAACCTCAAGCCGATCCTTACGCGCAAGATAACAAGTATGCCAACACGCCCGCCCAGTCCACTCAATCTCCATATCAATCAGCCAGACAGCAGCAGTATACCGCTCCGGGAACCGGAAATGCCCCTGACGGCCCTCGAGGTGGAATGGGCGGCTCCAATCCTCGAGCTCCAGCTCCAAATGGTGGTGGTTACGGATCAGATAAATATGGCAGCAGCGGTGGATATGGCGCAAACCGATACGATGGCCCTTCCGCCAATTCGGGATCAAAATATGGTCCCGCTGGTTATGGTGGCTTGGGACGAGCAAATAGCAATGATACAACTACGACGGAGGACAACAAGAATGAGCTGTTTGGTGGCGCCAAGGATAGATACGCACAAAAGGCAGCTGCCAGCTCTGATCGACCTCCACCATATGGTGCCCAGTCAGATTCGGGCCCATCAACTGGAGGCGGATATGGGGGTTATGGAGAAGAAAGACAGCTTACCGCCGAAGAAGAGGAAGAGGAAGATGTACAGGCAACCAAGGCTCAAATCAGGGCCATGAAGCAAGAAGATGTTTCATCTACCCGAAACGCACTGAGAATCGCGGCCCAAGCTGAGGAAACCGGCCGTGCTACCTTGGCTCGTCTAGGTGCACAAGGTGAACGTATCCATAATACTGAAAAGAACTTGGATCTCGCTGCCAACCATAACAGACTCGCTGAGGAGAAGGCTAAAGAATTGAAGACTCTCAACAAGAGTATGTTCGCCGTCCATGTGTCCAACCCGTTCACGGCAAAGTCAAGAAAGGCTCAACGAGATGAGGATATTATCAACAAACATAGATCAGAACGCGAACAGCGTGAGGAGACTAGAAATGCAGCTTTTGCATCTTCACAAAGAATGGAGGCAAACTTCAGGGAACTTCAGCCGGGAGATGTTGGATATCGGCCGACGGCCACCAAGGCCAGTCTTGCAGAAAGGTCAAAATATCAATTCGAAGCCGACTCTGAGGATGACGAAATGGAGAATGAAATTGACTCCAACTTGGATGCTCTCGGGCATGCTGCCGGAAGATTGAACCTACTGGCTAAGGCTACTGGTCGCGAAGTTGATGACCAGAACAAACACATCGAGAGAATCATTGGCAAGGTACGTTATTATATACTCATATCTGCCTATATAATTGCTGACCATGTCTCAGAGCGACCGTGTCGACGATCAAATCGCTATGAACAGAGCCAGATTGGACCGCATTCACTAAAATTTATCTTCGTACACATATACTCACTAATATCGCCATATTTCATTTTCGCCATAAATTTCCTTCAATAAGTCATACTGCTAGCGAAGTGTAGTACACTGTGATAATCCATCTGAAAATAGATTGGAATAGCCAATCATGACAGAGTCATGGGAAAGCGCCGTAAAAATGCTCCATCGTGGTTGCTGGCGGGATTTTCTGGGTGGCAGCGTACCATATTACAGTCTAGGAGTTTTGGTTGCATGCATGGGTTTCACAAGGTCTTTGAGGATGGGATACCTAGTTTACTTTATAGTTGATATGTATAGATACAGCGTTTGCCAATTGAAATCTTCATTTGATGTCCTCTTCGAAATGCTCTCTGTCTCGTGAGTATTCGACGCTTTTGTGACTTTCAAGGACCTTGACTAGAGAAGTGGATGAAACGGATTTCGGGAGCGATTATCATCTAGTTACATACTTCATGGAAGCAGATAGACAAAGATAAAGCCTAACAGGTTATAGTGTATTTGATTTACTTACGTACAGCACCGTATCTATGACGTTTTCCTCGTCAGATCACACTCTTATGTCCAGAATCTACCGGTGAGAAAACCCATTCCTTTTCGGAGAAGGGAAAAGGCAAGGAGACAGAAAGAGGAGCGGCGAAAGTGTTCGCCTACCTTACTTACCTCGGAACCAGGTGATTATTAACATATCAGATGTACTAGTAAACTCATATAGTATTGTATTAACATTCGTAAGTAGATGAATATGCGTTGGAAAACTCATAACTCAGTAGTGAAGCCATGCAGATTTTGATGATCTGGTACAGGATGGATGAATGGATGTTAGACATATCTACCGAGGTCGTGTCGTGTCTCCTCTTCCTCAACATCCACAATCATCCTGGGGTGTTGCGATGTTCGAGTTATTCAATGTTTTGTCTCTTTATGTCTAGAGATGTATGATGTGCTGTCCACCGTGGATAAATCAATGTAGTGAATTATAAAATCCACATCACCATTCACAGAGAAGAATGTTCACATTTGACTTCTGATCTAGTTCTGATCCAAGTATGCATGCAGTATCGGGATGGATTTCCATGGCGGACGCACAGTGCAAAATGTAGATATGCGAGTAGAGTTCTTTGATATTCATTTAGGATGCGGAAAGGCTAGATATACTGTAGATTGGGGGGTGGGAGGTTGAGGAGGGCAGGCGCTAAAAGATGTGTATCATGAGCATAGAAGGCGGGAGGTATGATGATGGATGAAATGGAGGGAATGCTTGGAAGATTGAATTGAATGAATATATATAAAAAATCACAAGTTGGAAGTCAGTCATTATTCGCAAATATTAATACCGCTTCTAGACAGACGAAAACATAGTATTGCACCTCACCTCCTCATTGACTAGTGACACTACATGGCGAAAAGTGTGGTATATGAAAGTTTTTCTCGTGATATTAGAAAAAGTCTAAGGAATTTTAGGAAATGGGAATTATTTGTTAAATCGTTCTTCGCTGGGCAAGTAGCAAGCCGATGATCTCGCTCCATGAAAACAGTGTTTAATTGGCGCCTCATGATAGCTATAAAAATAGTCTTCATCTATATGGTCTGGTGAATGAAATGAAAGAATACATTTGAATGAGCGAGTAGTCACGAGGGTACATCAACACAAAAACCCATCGCGTTTTGCGTAATGATGAATTCTTGTACCAGATCAAATAGATTCATTCATTAGCAGCGGAGATGTGCATTCCCTGATTCTGAGTAACATATCTTGCAGCGGATTTCATCACTCTCTTGTAAGGGTGTCTTTACTCCCTGCATACTATTCAAAAAGATGAAAAAAGAGCAAAGAATGGATTAGTGTTAGGGCAATTGAAACTCTTTTGACTAGGAGCGGAAACAGTAGAAGAATCCAAAAATAGGGGATCAGTTGGGAGAGTGTCTGAAGAGCAAAAACATGTTCTCACATACAACAGTGGGGATTCGCTGGTGGTCACCCACCCAACTACTAATCCACCGATCTGAAGCTTGTGTATGGCAGAGCGGACGGGATGCCCAATTCTCTTCAGTCTATGGTCGTATGTGATAGAGAGGTGTTTCTTTGAGGATATATCTCCATTGACTTGATGGGATTACTTGTTGGAACCCCAAACTTATTCAAGCATGCCGGATCAAGTACAGAAAATAAAGGGACAAAATTCATTCCGGGTGCAGTAAATACAAATTATCGACGTCGTAAGAAAAGTCGGGTTTCAGAGATAAAAGTCTGTGATGAGAAAATGCTTGGGTTGAAGTTTCCAATCCACTTGGACATATGAAGAATAATATATTCGTCGAATGGTAGGAGTAGCTACCAGGTATTCCAGAGTGATTTCACCTGATCGATGAAACCATTCATTACTCGTTGCTATGTAGATTACTAGCAGATTAGCAGACTAGGTGAGTTTCTGTTTAGGTGATATGCAGTAGCACGGAAGCTACTGGTTCTTGTTCGTAGTCGCCACGAAAAATAAGCCTTCTAGACCTCGCCCAACGGGCATTCATATATCCACATGAATTCGGGGCAACCGATTCACAGGCTTGATCACGAGAACCTCTGAAATTATTCCACAAGGCGTAATTTAGTGATCCTCCTATCGAGTCGCCCAATATTACCCAGGTGGTATTCATATCGTGAGATTCATATTTCAAGCCAGTTCCAGATTGTTGAACAGTTTCTTGTTTCTGAATGATCCCTTTGTGGATCAAGGAGAAGGTGAACATGTTTCTGTAAGGTTGGTTGAAATTGTGTATGTATGACCAAACATCAAGCCCACAATTTCACGGAGAGAAAAAAGAAAGTATTTACCCAAGGGATTCTGACTATCAAATTGGTAAGTCACAGAATGGATCGGATTCGTATATGGTAGAAGCGAAATAGTGCAATTCATGGTGTCCGATGTCCCCGATGAACTTATTTATTGCAATGGGTGGGTGTCATGATTGTGCGCCATTGTTGGTATAAGCTGAATGGTCGTCGTAACATAAAGCCGTCTTGCTTTTACTGTACTGTACGCGTACTCATTCATCATACACGATAAGCTTGGAAAGGTTGTACGAGCTGGATTGGCAGACACATGGGAAACTTTATTTGCAGTCAGTACATGTGCACTGTAACGCGGTTGGATTCACGGGATGGCTTGTTGCATTTTGCATTTCGCATCCGCATGGAGGATGGGTAAGATAATTCCGGAATAACGAAATGTTCTTTACATGGTTCCGCATTTTCCATCCTGGGCTCTTGTACATGATGTTATTGAATATACCAGTGATATTGCCCTGCCGATGACGAGAAAAAGTCTAGAAATGTGAGAAAGTCAAACCAAATTCCGAAGGTTTGATGATATGATGGGTTGTCTTTGCAAGGACTTGATTGTTGAGTAACGGGATGAAAAAATCCTCACAGTACCGGGATATTGCTTGGTAAATGGGTGTGGAATGGGATGATGATCACATATGCATCAATGCTCCATTTTTCGGAAAAGGGAAAATGAGTTGGTAAATGCGAGCAGCTCGCTTTGTTACTATATGTACTCGTCGAATGTTTGGTGGGTGTTAGCACCAAAATTGAGGGCCCGGTGCTGACGTCTCCAAATGAACTGTGTTTTTACCGGAGTAGAAAAATGTAAAAGTGGAGGAAGTAAAATCATGAACGTTGTGTGAGACCTTCCTTCCCTTTATTTCTGCCTGCTTTTTGGTTGGCATTGATATTGTGTAGCATTCAGAAACGAACGGAAGTGTGAGTTCGCTGGTGGTTAAAGGCTGTTTTGTTTTGTTTCGGGCAAGGAGGTTGAAAGGGAAGGAAGTATGAGTGAAATGGAAATGGCCTTGAACTTCGATATGGCTTACATGCCTGGTGAGGTTGTACCATCAGTCAAAGAGCCTTTGGGGACTCATCGGACCTTAGCTAAGTATCGTACCAGGAAAACTAGTGGCGGATGGAGATAAATGGATGAACATATGTAGATATTGGAGCCCGAATCACTTGGGTAGTTACAACTCATAAACGAAGTAGACAAATCATTAAACTCAGTCTTGGAGTTAGACTTCATAACGATACACCATTCAAAAAGGGATATGGCCATGGACCATGATGCTTTTTCTAGGATCTCATCGCGATTTGCACTGTACTCCAAATGTTTCCTTTTTCCGGAGAACGGGGGGCACCTCAGATACCTTGGAAAAGAGGCTCTGCTTGTGCGAAATGCGCGCAGCATACAGCGATCATCGATCATCGATCATTGATGAATGGATAATACCTGCGAAGACTTACTTCAGCCCGATTACAAGTTATTCAATCAACTTTTGATGGGCTCATACCTCATGGCATGTGCCCACTGCCCATCCATATAAATATTTCATCCATCAATGCGCGGGTGATCTTTCTGGCAAAATACCGGCAGGGTACGTACCTTAACGGTAGCAGGGCATCTAGAATCGGGACCACAAATTGACATCCTTGTTACAGGAGGACTTGATGTCAAACCTCAAATCCCGGGGTTCCCCCAAGACCATCGTTGATCGTAGTGCTAGGATTTGAATGTGCTGATCCATCACCAAGAGCTGGTGGAGCATCAATGTAAACGAGTGACGTTGCCATCAATAGATAATATAAGAAAGATTACGATACCTACCTACTCGTAGTATTACTAATTTACTATCAGCAAACATCTCTCCAAGCATTTGGATGTTGTGGGATTTACCGGGCAGTCGAGTGGATTGCCCAGCGATGGATGAAAGGTATGTATGTCGTCATGGTTGACGAAGATGTTGAGTAAATGAAGGAAAGTAGGAAAGTAGGAAAGTATCTACAGTACCTACATAAGTAGTTAATTAGCTGAGATCAGACCGAAATGAAAGTCTAATAAAATGAAGCGATTATTTCACTTATATGTACAGTACTCCCAAAGCCTACACTGGAGTACCTAGTTAAGGTTATCTATCCATGCATGCATCGTTATCGATAAGAGAATGGCAAATGCGGACCTGGTGAAAGAGAGAGCTAAAGAAGATGATCAACAAAAACCTTGTCAAGTTGTGAGATAGTTTACCTACTAATTAGGTATTATCCTACTAGTCAGTTACCCTTCCTGCTTACCTAATTTAGCTACCTAGCTACCTAGCTACTCAATCTACCCTTCTCTCTACTCCAGCCACCTACCTACCAACTCTACTACAGCCAGCAGCTTATCTGTGTGACTGTGTCTGACCTTCAACACATACATACATACATACCTACCTACCTACCTACCTACACATATTCACATCCTTCACCACAGTCAAATGATTTTCATGGTTCAAATCAAAAATCCAAGACATGCTTCCTACTTGCTACGAAACATATCATGATCACTTATCGAATTCATGAGTCGTGATCTTATCTATGAACTTACCTATCTACCTACATACTTATTACTTACTTTCGTAGTAGATACCGAGAAAACACCAAAAGTGCCCACCTGCCCGTGCTTTTCACCAAGCCAAGCTTGTTTATCCTGAACCAGAACTTCTAACCTGCCTAGTAAGTCCACCTCGAGTAATCAGCCATTTCAATCACTACTGTACCTACCTACACTACCTACCTAATATCTCCCGCCGTGGATGCTACCTACCTGCACCCCGCTCTCATAAAGGCTTTCCAATTTATTCATCCATAGAACAAACAATAAGTGTGAAACTCTTTTGCTACAGTACTGTTGCTGATTTTCTACACTTTTTCTTTTCGCCGTGTCATGCATGATCTTATGTTTTCTTCTCTCGAATTCCAATCCAATTCCAATTCCAACTTCAATTCCAGCTCCAGTTACAGTTCCAATTCGATATCTATCAATCTGCCGGATATTTCATCTTCTCTGGACTTCATTCATATTCCACAGCAACTATATTAAAATCGCTTGACCCATTGACATTTGGAAGGGGAATACGAGTAATTAATCCATCATTTAGGAAGAAGACTAAGCAGGTACTTATTTTACTACCATTTGTTCCCTCCTTGACTGCCTCACATTTTACCTAGTCTATGAAAATCCCCTTCACAGCTACCTACATATTTGTACTAACAACCCCAGCTCTCGGCTTCAGAAGTCAATCATAACTAACACACCCGATTCAGTTGCGACCATAACTCAGTCAGCTCCGCATCAAATCCTATTTCCCAACCACCCTTCCCGCCTGATCTTGTCTGCCTATTACTGTTTCTCTTTCACTTGGTATTATTGTTCATATTTCCACCATACTACACCATACTACACCATTAATCTTAAAAGATTGAATCCATCTCCAAATCATTCGAACTCCTACGGAGCTATCCAAACCGTCTGATTGTCCACCGTACGAGTTTGCCTCAATCAATTAGAACAAGGGCCTTACCACGCACGTATTGTTACTTAAAAACTACAACAACACACGATCAAGTCAGGTTGAACGGCCTCTTAAGGGCACCTTCCAGCGCTTTATTAAGCAATCTTCAATTCATACACAACAGTCAACTTTCTTTACCAGAGATCGTCGAAGACTCGGAGATTCTATTCGAGTTTCCATCACGGATCAGTGCGGGGTTAATAAGACAGAATGGATAATACCATAGAGGATGACGATGTTGATATGCCGTATGCGCCGTCGTTGCAGCAAGCTACCGCCTCTCGATGCCCATATACTCAAGCTTCCCGAAATAGCATGCACCGGCCCCATACACGGTACCCAGCACTCATGAATCCTTGGACAGGCTACCGAGAAGGCTTCAATATGCCCCCTTCGATGTATGGCAGTCCCGCTATGGCCTCATTTCCTTATGGCGGTGCAAATCCAAGTTATGTACCTGCCGGTTATGCCACGCAGCATGCACAGTGGTCTCAGAATGCACATGCTCAGGGCAACGCATTTTCTAATATTCAAGATCCACAACATCAAAATCTAGAGCAGCCGGGTAGTAGTAGACCGTTCCCTCCTATGTCTGTCCCCGCCGATTACCACTCTTGGCCGGGTCTTTGGCCTAATGAACCTCGCCCTATGCCCATGTTCGCCGAAGAAAACACGATACCGGAAAATAATAATAATACCCAAGGAATGACCCATACGGGAAACAGCGTGGCAGGCGTTTCAAGAGAACAAGGTGACTTGCCATTTCGATTGACCTGTTTACCTCATTTACAGATTATTACCGGCTCCATGCCTTCTGCTTTTCATGAGGTTGTAGAAGAAGTTAATCGCTGACATTTTGGTAATAGTTCAACGACGACGCGAGCGAGAGAGTCAGGACCCATACACTTCTCCGGCTGCTAATTCGGAAGCTTGTGAGTACACACTCACTTCTATATCGGAACAGCTTGGGGACTTAATCCAGTCGTTTCAACCAGCTCTGCCTGTCATTTCTTATGTCAATGTTTTCCTGCTTTAAAAATTGTACAAGGCAAATACGGAGGAGACGAAGACCGTTCGCTAACGAAGTTTTAGTTGGAAATGCGTCTTTGCATACTACAGTTCCTGCTAGCACTTCTGAATGGGATCAGTCGACAACTAGGAATACACGACGTTTGGCTGAGGCCCAACGCAGAGCAACTTTAGCTCGTGCCAGTTATGGTGCCAGGTATGCCAATAGAGATCCTCTGAATAGAGATTCAGATACCGATGAAGAAGATCTTGAATACAGCGATGATGATGATAACCTAGAAGCAATACTTGGATATTCTCAAATCATTAATATGACGAACGGGAGTGGCAGCTTGGCTGCCGCTTTACGTGGACGTGGTGGAGTGGCTGGTAAAAGAATGCCATCCAAGGAGTTTTTGCTCTCACTCGAGACTCTGAATCCCACTGATTTGTCGGAAGAAGATCGAAGTAAGTCCGGTCCAAAGTACCGTCACTTTTTTCTGACCACATCTAGGTTGTATGATTTGCTACAACGAATTTGGCGTAAAGAATCCTGAAGGCGTGAGCGAACAGCCGTTACGTTTACCGAAATGTAGACATATATTTGGAGCTATATGTATCAAAAAATGGTTTAAGGAGAATGACAGCTGCCCGTATTGCCGGGACAAAGTTCCATCGGAGTCTGCAGCGGCGAAGATAATAGTGAGGCATGCTCGTCAGGTGATGCGGGATCAAAGGGATCAAATGCGAAGCCGTCTCAGCGCAACAGCCCGTTCAACTGAAGCCGGTCACCTCAATCCGAGGTACGTCCCTGTGAATCCTTCTCCGAAAATCAGCTAACGTGCTAGAAGCGCACTCAATTCACAGGAACCTCAAAGCATGACCTCGGGCGATCGCACACCACCAGTTTGGTCAAGATCATCGACAGTTGAGACAGTAGAAAGCCGACGTCGCGTGTCCCGAGGAAGAACTGGGAGCCATAGAGCAGCGCATTTATCGACACGCCCAAACCCGATGACTTCTGCAAGACTTTACACTCCCACCTCTCCTTCACAGTTGCAAAACGAAGTCAGCCCTCAAACACATCTACGACATAATTCGAATGCGGAAGGTGTATCACCTGGGGTAGCTGTCGGACCGCCCACAAATAGCAGAGATCACCAGCCGACACCTCTTTCAGTTAACTCGGCAAACTCGAATGCTTACATGGCCCCAAACTCATCGCGGGCAACTTCGTCAATCTCGAATAGCTATATGCCCCCATTTGCACCCTCTTACTCCCAAACTAGCCCGGTCGCGTTCGGGTCGATGAGAACGCCCACATTCGATCCAACCCAAAACGAGAATGTGGCCCACCATTACAATTTTCAACCTCAGATTCCTCAACAGGACGATTCTGCTGTCTTTCAAAGCCAGCAACAAACCCTGCAGCAGTACCAGCAGCAAGTTTTTGATCAGCAAGCTCATCAACAACGAGAAATTGAACAGCACAGAGAGAGGGAAATGAGAGAAGTGGGGCGGCGTGCCAATGAACAGCAATTTCATTCGCATGGGAGCATGGGAGATTATTAAAGAACACTTTCCGTAAAACAAGATGCTTTAGGAAGCACCTCAAATTGCCGACACAACTTTCAATTTATTCAAACTCTTTTTATTGACTCTCTTAATCTCTTATCCATGCGCACATGGCAATCAATTGGGATATTTGGACCTGACAGGCAAGGCGTACTAGGGAAGGATAGGAGTTTCAGGTTTCTATACCATTTTGAATGTGGAAATCTCTTGTGTGCCGGTGGTTCTATGAATATTTTCCTACGCTTTGCTGCAGGGTTGGTTGAAACGATCACGGTGGTGATTGCGGTGGTGGTGATGATAATGATCTTCCACTTCTTGTTCAAGCCAGCGTTAATGAGTATCCAGCGTTGATGAGTATCGAGTGACCAGCAATAAAAATATCGTGATAACTTCTTGGACTTATACTCGGTGGATGAGTGGTGAAAAAAATGTGCTAATGATCGCCGCTGCTATGATATTTAGATTTGGCATACGTTCTAGTTGAGAGTGTTGAGAGTATCGCTGAAATGTCTGTTTCATCCGATATAAATTTATAATCGTGATCCCTGCATGAAGCAATACGAGGATTTTCTACTCGTATAAAAATAATTTTTATCTTTTGAGGGGTACTCGGCATCAAATTCATTTTCTGCCCACGCGACGGGACGGCTGCCCCTCCTTAGTTCACTATTATTAGTCTCACTATGCAAGGCTGACAAGGCTGACTCTTTCCACCAAATGTAACTTGAAAGACAAGGCGGCGGGATTTGGCAGAAAAAAAAAAGTTCCGTTATCACTCACTTATCGGCTGAGTTACATTATTATTTTAAAATAATCTTCACTCCCGCTCATTTGATAGAGACCTTGACACTTCTTCACAATCATTCGCCCCATAATATAGATAAATCCCCTGATATTTGTCTGTTTTCGCGTCCATTGGTTTCATGGAGGATTGAATTTCGAAGCATTTCTAGGCGCTTCAAACATTTGAGAGCTTCGAGAATTCCTACCATAACAGAGCTTTAGAATTCACTCGTCACCATGCCCGAGGAGGTTCTTATTAGGTTCTGCGATGATGGTGGTGAGGAATCTAATATTACGAAACCGACGAGATCTTCTAATGCGGAATCAACTAAATACAACCAGACAAGGTCGGATTCGCAGTCACATTCCGCGAAATCCGCAGGCACGAAACGTCTAAGAGATGGAAGTCCCAAACTGAATTCGAAAAGAAAGAAATTAGTGTCTGTATCGGAGAAGATGGAAGGTGCAAGCAGTGCAAAGTTGACAAAGTTCCATTTTGCGGAAGAAGTGGAAGTGGCCCGGAAGGAGGGGGAAACAAGAGTAGCGGTTCCTGAGGCGACGGGAAGAAGAAGAAGCAATGGCGCCAATAAAGCCACATCTCATGACGACAAAAGCGAGGGACAACGAGGATCAAATCCGCAATCTGGTGATGTGGTCAACGGTGCCAAAAATGCACTTCCGAACAGGCATTTACAAAGAACGGCCAGGGAACTCGAACCATTTCGCAAATCCCTTCCAGTATACAAGAAACTGGTTGATCTTAAAAACCATTTGTGCACCAAGGATGTTCTTCTTTTGACCGCAGAGACAGGTTCTGGTAAAAGTACTCAATTGCCCCAATTTATACACAATGAGCCTTGGTGCAAGAAGCAGAAGGTAAAGATCAAGAACGTGGCAGGTCAAGAGGAGGAAATCTCAGTTGGCGGGGTTATTGCTATCACGCAACCTCGTCGTGTCGCTGCTATTACCTTAGCCCGCCGTGTTGCTGCCGAAATGGGTTCTGCCCTCGGACATCAACGTACCAATACTCCTGGGAAGGTTGGTTATTCCGTCCGTTTTGATACCAACACACCTGTTGGAATGAAGATCAAATTTATCACCGAGGGTACTCTACTCCAAGAAATGGTTCACGACCCAAACCTCAGAAAATACAGTGCTGTCATTATCGATGAAATTCACGAGAGGGGGGTTGATGTGGATCTTATCGCTGGATTTCTTCGACAAATAGTTCACGGGGATCGAAAAGGCCGTGGTGGCATTCCACTGAAAGTCATCATTATGAGTGCAACCCTTGATCTAGGGGGATATGAGGCTTTTTTTGCAAAACCGGAATCGCATCCTACTTATCGTCCGGGGAATAACTATGGCTCGATATTCTCACCACACCTTGTTAATAATAAGAGGACCCGTGAAGTCGCCAAGCCAATGCTTGCTGTGAAATCTGAAAAGGCAGAAGTTGTTGAAGTAGAAGGAATAAAAGAACATGAAGGATTAGACACTGGCGTCGCCATTGAGGAAGTCAAGGGTAGAAAATTTAAGGTCGATCTATACTACGATAAACCAGCCGACCCTAGTAACTATCAAGAGACTATGTTTAAAAGGATTGCAAGTATACATGTCACCGAACCTCTTCCCGGAGATATATTGGTATTTCTAGTGGGTCAAGAAGAGATTGAATATATGCAAACAAGGCTTGAGGCACTTGGAGAGTCACTGAGCAAAGAAGTACCAAAATTCAAGGTCATTCCGTTATATGGTGCTCTTCCACCAGATGCTCAACAATTAGCATTCGATCCAGTTAAGGAAGCTAGAACAAGGAAGATTGTACTAGCTACCAATATTGCAGAAACGTCCGTTACAGTTCCTGGTGTGCGTTATGTAGTTGATTGCGGTAAGGCCAAGGTTAAGAAATACCGCACAAAGTTGGGAATGGAATCTTTGCTGGTTGTACCAATCTCTAAACAGTCTGCCCTGCAAAGAATGGGTCGTGCTGGTCGTGAGGCACCTGGTAAATGTTGGAGAGCATATGGTAAGGATGAATATGAATCTTGGCTTCAAGATGAAATTCCTGAAATTCTTCGTTGCGATGTGCTCGAGGCAGTTCTTAAAATGAAAGCTCGCGGAGTTCAAGATGTTATTAACTTTCCGCTCATGGATGCTCCGGACGTGGAAGCAATGAAACATGCTATATTTCAACTCAACGCCATGGGAGCGCTTGACGATGAGGGCAATCTAACCGTCGACGGCAAAAAAATGGCCAGTTTTCCTCTTCCTGCTGCATACGGTCGAGCTCTCATCGCCTCTTCATCTCCTGAATTTAACTGCGTTCTCGAGGCCATTGACGTTATCTCCCTTTTGACAGCCGATCCCGAAGTTTTCATCCAGCCAAAATCCCAAGAACAAGAAGAGGAAGTTAACGCCAACCGCGCCGATATTGTTCGTCGAGAGGGCGATCTCCTCACTTATTTAACAACCATGCAACGCTACGCCTCCGAAAATACCAATCGCTTCCAATGGTGCAAATCTCGCAATATCAGCGCACGAGCCATGAAATCTGCGATGCTGAATCGTAAACAGCTGCGCCAACTTTCGGTAACCCATGGTCTTATCGACGCACTCCCACCACCCGACCCTCAACCGTTTGAACCCGCCACCCCTGAAAGAGCCGAATGTTTGATCAGAGCATTTCTGAGGTCGTTTGGAGATAGAACGGCGACGTTGGCCCCGGACGGAAATTATGTAACGACGAAGGGGAAGAATGCGGTGGTTATACATCCGCAGAGTGTGCTCTGGGGGAGGAAAATGGAGGCGATTATGTTCTTGGAAAATGTTTTCAGTACGCGTAATTGGGCAAAGAAGGTTAGTGCTGTGCAGGCGGATTGGGTGTTAGAGGCACTAGGGGGGTGGATGTGATGGAAGGGCATGTGTGTGGACTTGAATGGTGATAGATGATAAGAAGATTTGAGTGCATGGATAGATACCCGACAGACTTCAGAGGTGTAATGAGAGCCGGATGTATATAGCCAACGGGTTTTATCTGATCTTTGGGATAAATATTTATGGAACCAATGCTAACCATAATTAAAATGGAATGTGGAACCACGGATAATCCTAATACATTTTTGGTCCCATTGCCATTTAACTCCTTCAAATTTCACACTTTGGGTTTTCTGAGTACCATTCATGTGAAGTCCGGTCTGGTTTGCGATTGCAATTTCATATTTTACCTCCCCCTCTTCAGTCTACCCTGAAGTTTGTAGGAACCCGTCCGTTTGGACAAGAGGGGTTGGATTGGATGTGTTAAGAGTGTGGTGGACTGTCCTGTCGGTGAATGCAATTCTAGTTACAAAACGGAGAACGGAGCAATAGATAGCAAAATCAAGCCATACACGCCCTTGACTGCATTCATTCCCTTTCATTGAGCAATTCTAACATCTTTCCTCTCCGGAACGCAAAAACTATTGCTGGTGGTCATAGGCGACAGGAGGTGTAAAATATTTCCTTACAATACAACCAAATTCAGCGAGTGGTAGATATAATCACCAAAAGGCTCCTACTATAAATCCAGATGCATTTCTAATTCTCCTGAATTACTCGTGGAGCATATCTAGTGCACTTCCTTCAAGCGCCGTGTTCTTACTATATATACAGAGATTAAATGGCCTTACTTTATCCGTGTTTGTTCAGTCTGGAGTATACTAATATTCAAACTAGATGTCCCTTTGAAAAATCTTCCCTCCAACCTTTAAAAGTTCTTTCTCACCCTTTTTCTACTTTTCCAACGATACCTAAAAATAGGAGTGTCTTCCCTAGATTGAAAAATAAGGAATTGAGGAAGTAAGATAAGCTTACATGACTTGACTATCTTTTAAAAAGGTCATATAGTTGGAATGCCAACTTAGTGGGCACAAACATGGTGATGTACTTTCGGATTTCAATATGTGTGAAAAATTCTTGTGACAGCAGGAGAAAATGTTTATCATGGGATCTGTTCCCTGCTGGAGAATATCTTCAACTCTAGCGCAATATGGATTTGAGCCCTGGCTCTTGTGGGTTTATAAGACTTCATTACATGAAGTCAGATCTGAATTCCTAGTCTAGTTTCAACTTTCCACATTGACCTTTTGTAAAGCTTGGACGGTGTTTTGATGTTCTAAACCAACCGTTCAGAGGGTCTAGCCAGCTACATTCCAAATAATGTATAGCAAATCTCTATCAAAAACACATTTTAGAGGAAAGGTATTTCTCTATTGTTTCAATCACTAAACTTGGTACACTAAGCGACGGAATTGACGAAAACCGCGGCTCTTGATTCAGTGGGATTGAATCTATGTAGTATTTATACTTATAATTTGAACTTTTCTTAAGTCTTCTAGATATGCGAGAACCAGGACCTGTATCACTGCGCTCAAGGATGATCGCAGCTGGAGTTTATTGATGTTTTTGACATTAAAATGTTCAGGCAGATGTAGTATTGCTGAAATTAGACGCGACGATCGACGCGATACTATGTTTCGCAAAGGACGCTCACTTCACCACCTTTTACTTCCTCAACCTATACCGACCGCCTGCACACTCCAACACTCCCTCCTCTACCTTGCCACCCAACCACTCTAGCAACTCCTCATTGCTATAGGGAAAGCCCTCTGCGATCAACATTTTGAGCATCATAGCAATCTGCGGCGCTCCCATCTGACTCGAGCTATTCGTCAACATACTCTGGACAAACTGCCAGTAAACCTTTGCATTTTCACCCATAATACCCTTCTCCCCCTTTTCTCCTTCATCTTCATCATCGTTATTATCAGCATTCGATGTCGCCGAAGCAAGAGCATCGGAACGCGCACGCTCTGATGCGTTCAAAGTTTCGAGAACGGAATAGATTTGAGATTTGGGTGGATACTCGTGAAGAACGAGCTTTGAGACCCAAAACTTGAGAGCAGAAAGGATTAGAGTAGATTCCATTTGTAGTTCTGAGATTAGTTCTTCGATGCTTTTGCTCAATCCAACTTCCTCGTCTGCGTCGATGCCGCCTGTTTCACTCTGGAAACAGGAAATTACAGTGGCTTGCCAAGTCGTACATTCTTCTACCACGGTACGATCAGCTAGTTCGAGTTCGACGGTTGTATGACCAAGCGCAGGGAGCCAAGTGAGTTTTCTGGCGGTTTTCAGGGAGGAAAAGGCCGTGGAGTAGTGGTATTGAAGATTAGTAATTTGGGCAGGAAGAGTGAAGGAGGATTCTTGAAGAGGAGGCCAGAAGAGTCGGGAAAGAATTTTGGTATGCAGAATTGGTTCACTTGGCGGAGGAGGTGTGGCTTTCCTTTCTGCAAGACTGAGCTCTTGAGTTTTGTGGATAGCGAGGTCAAGCCGCACGGAATCGAGAATATCTTTTAGCATTACTTCGCAACTTTGCAGTGGAGATTCCCCGAAGCGGGATTTGAGTAGTTCCAGGACTTTTATCTGAAGGGGCATTAGAATCGTCTGCTTGAGAATGGAATCGAGTAAATACATACCTCTTTTTCAAAAGCCCCATCATTTTTCAGAAGATTTTCACTAATGATATTTTGAAATTCTTTGATGAAAACTTCTTGAGATCCGAAAAAGCCAATCAATGTCCCGATAATATCGGCATTTTTAGACCTCTTGTATCCTGGTCCAGCATCTACAGGATCAGGTACCCATTCCATATCATGCCAGTCCAATTCTTCATCATCAATCTTTCGCCCCGACTGTTCTGAATCGTCATTTAGTAACTGGGCCAGCTCAATGAGTCTATCCCCACCAGGTTCTATCGGATTCCCTTGCATATCTACGGTGTCCGAGAGCAGCCCTGTGATAATTATTCGGACAGTGTCTTCTCGTGAGCACAGGTATACCTGTAATGGATATGCTACACGATCTAAAAGTACCTTCGAGTGGTCAAGCGAGTGGAATGACCATATCATTGAGATGTATGTTTGTAAGATCAATAACGTAGAGGCCCCAGGGTGCAGCAGCCTCTCTTTCAAAGTGGCTGCAAAAACTTCCGTCAAATGCAAACGTCTTTGAGGTGTGGTTATAGTTGTTCGGAGGTCGTGCAACGCTCCATTGCTGTTTGGCCAATTGACGACAATATCAAATAGCTCATCCGTCCTGAGTGCTGCAAGACGACCAATGCTCATTTCCTTCCATTTTTCCATGTCGCTCCAAGCCACTTCAACATTGTCTATAACTTTGAAGACTAAAACAGCAAGTTTAGAATATCGATCTTCAACCCAGCCGCAAAGGTCTGTTACGCAGTTGGATGGCGATACTTGATGTGCCGTTCGTGGAAGTACAGAGTTTCTCCTATCACCATCTTCGGGAGTCATGTCTACTACGTTGGAAGACCACAGTCCCCTACAACCTCGATTGACATATTCGGTCATGGACTGATTCATAATTTCGGCGAAAATCACCTGGAAATGCTCCCCTGCTAGACCTACTTTATGTAACGATTCGATGAGGTTGAGCATTTTGTTGCAAGCTTCATCTGTTCTTGCACTGACAGGTGCAATACCAGACTCTTCCCGTCCCTGTAGCCCAAGGATAGAAGAAACATAATTTTCGAGAACTGTCTTTAATGCAGTGATAATCTGAGGTGTAAGTGAGTTGCTAACAATAGCATGTAGATCTCGTCGAAATTTCTCGAGCACTATCCGCGAGAGCCCCAGAGTCAAAAGTTCAACTTGTTTGAGAATGATCGACAGCCCATGCAAATACCTACGATGAGCATAATCTAGTATCTTTACACTACTAAAAACCAATGACTCGGGGCCTTCAGTATCACTGCATTCTCGCAACATCGGCAATATTTGATGGAGAAGATGCCTACGGACTTGCTGAGTGTGCCAAACAAGAAGATCTTCCGTGTGAATGGCAAACGGCAAGCGCCTAGCAGAATCCAGGACATCTTTTAAAGCATCATCAAAGGATGGATCAGGTGGTAAAGATGGGGATTCAAGAGTCTCGATAGAACTTGGATCTGGCGGTACATCCAAAAGTTGGAGACGATAAGTAACGGTATGCCAAGATCTATCCCACTGGGTTTGATCACGAACTTGGTCAATAGATTGATCCCCAATATGTCCACCAAGCTGTTGCGAGCTGGTCGTATTTGAAGAAGAAGGTCTTCTTGGCTCATTGTTGAAACCTTCTGGTCCTTGGAATGGGTGGCTTGGAGTTGTGAAGCTATCAGTTGGGCTCGCGACTGGGGTTGGTTCTGAAATCTCGGGCTTTTTGAATACCGAATCAAAGACACGCTTTCTTCTCGCAGTAAGAGTAGCCATCACAATTAAAGGGCGGTCATGTAGTAGAAGCTTGTTAAATTATTGCATGAAGTTCATGATTCATGTCGCTTCACTTGCCAACTGTTGAATGGATAGATAATGTTGTAATGATAGAATATTCATACATACAGTTTCGGGGAAAGAGCATCCAAATACCAAAAATCACGACTTCACGTGACACGGCGGCTTCCTCACCAGCTCACCCGGTGAGCCAGGCAACATAACCATTTGCTTCGTGAAAATTTCTATACTTTCCAGAGTGTAGTTCAACCATCAGTTCATGGGTTAAATGCACCAGTGTACTTGAGCTCATCCCGGACCATATATTTATTAAGCCGTGTCAATTCACTCGGTGACTTGATATTGGATTGACGGGGTCTGTTTTACATGTTACATTTCCAAGCCACTGCAGATGCTAGATAATAATCAATACCTAGGTTTAGGACTTGCCAACTCCTTATGCGCCTGCGCCAGCGCTTTCCTATGTAATAGTGACAATTGAAAGCTATTCTAAGCATTTTGGGAGTCCGTCTCCAGAACTCCTTTGTCTTTCAAGCCAACCC
This sequence comes from Sclerotinia minor, assembly GCA_025389075.1. Classification (NCBI taxonomy): domain Eukaryota; kingdom Fungi; phylum Ascomycota; class Leotiomycetes; order Helotiales; family Sclerotiniaceae; genus Sclerotinia; species Sclerotinia minor. The sequence continues at coordinate 1,446,613 of QRFH01000010.1, read as the reverse complement.
AAGCATGTCTATTTTAAAACTTGTAAAGAAAACGTTAAACATAGTATCATATCGACGTGATTCTCCCCACTGGAGTTGTTCTTGGCCTTGGCCGTAAATTAATTACAGACTCCAGTTCTCGGAGCATTTTAGTATTAGCATCCGTTCGGTCCCTCATAGACTCTCTCTTGACACGATCTTCCTTCATCTTTAAAATTCGTTCTTCCCTCGTCCACTTGCTCCGTTGGCGCGGTATTGCAACTGCCTCAAATACCTCCTCTACTTCGGAACCACTCATTTCGAGGCTAGATTCGGACCTGCTCTCACCGTTTAGGGCCCTCAAAGCGTCAGCCGCTGTTCCCTCTTCAACAGCAGTAAGACCTCCTAGGGACGATGCTGGTGATGTCATTCCCCACATAGAAGATACTCGTTTTTCGTTTCTGTCGATATTCATTGCCAATGCAGCTCTCCCGTCTTCCCACTCTTGCATTAACGCTTTGAGGTCAATACCTATCGAATCGTATTGCATCATCAGATTTGAACCAAGTTCTGATACGTCTTCAGTATCGTTCAATGATTTATCCGACTCTTCGCGCAAAACGTGCAGTTTCGCTTGTAAACCACGAATCCCAGATGACAACGTATTTAATTTGCGCAATTGTGCCCGCGCACGTTCTCGACCTGGAGTAAGAGGTAATTTTGGAGTAGTCGGAACTGGGAAACCTATAGCATATTAGACGTGAACAATATTAATTGATCTCTTTCGACCTACTTTCTTCTTCGCTTAGTATACGACGTAGTTTATCCTCGGCCTCGGACGTAACTGAGCAAAGGGTATGTAATTCGTCAACGGCAAGCCCCCATCGATGGAAATCCGGTTTACCGCCGTGGGCATCAAATGCGAGTAGACAACAGAGGAAAATCTTTCGAATGGTATGAAATCTCGCAGCAAATATCTTCAATACCCTGACAGATTCCTCATCCTCAAATTCGCCTGCCGAGTAGCCTAACATAGCTTCGGAGTAATCCAGATCACTTATGTCGTATACATCATAGTATTTATCGAGATCCATTTCTTCCGCTAAGGGCTTCAATAAGTTGCATGCTTGAACATAGCGAGGGATAATGTTGGCAAAGGAAATTCGAAGGATCTTGCGGAGCCGTGTACATCTTCGTGTTTGACTTCGGTCTTCGAGGCGGCTTACGGGAGGTAAGGGCGTGCTTCTACCTAGGGCGTTAATTTTGCCAGTAATCTGGATGCTAAGAGGGGGTCCTACAGTCTATAACCACGAGATACCAGTTCAACCTCCTGAACGAGTGTCAAGGCCGCTGCTGCAACAGCATCGAACTCCTGCGCTTTATGGACGAATTGCGAAGCTCCCAGGATAGCCTGCTGCCGAAGGTATTGAAGCCACTGCCTTCGTATATATGTGTACAATATGATGGCAGATCCTACTATCGCAGTAGATAGTACTATCACACGAATTTTCCCATGTATAAAGGAGGCATTCCCGCGGGCCCAGTGTATTAGCCATGTAAAAGAAAAGGCAAGTGTTGCTGTGGCTGCCACGCCCGAGAGAGTAAAGGGACCAAATTGCGGGGCATCGAGTGTAGGTCCAGTGGCATCGCGAGACTGGCCATGACCGGTTTGGCCAAGGAAGGAATCTGTATTGAGAAGTTGCGAAGCTACTATAACATATCGAAATCGCTCCAGAAACTTTGCATTGTCGGCTCGACCGAGTCGTGAATTAACAGCTTTCTGCGATTATTTATCAGACGATAAGGATTTGATAAGGACCATATGACGACTCACGGAACAGGTATCATGTAGTGCAGCGACGGTAGGATTGCGTAAAGGAGTGAGCTGCAAAGGTGGAGGAAGCTTATGTCGAAATCTAAGAGATATGGTTGGTTTGCCCCGTGGAGCAAACGATGGACTCGACAAATCAGAATCCGCATCCCCCTCGTGGCTTGATGCCCATCGTGTGTCCTCTCCACCTTCTCCTATGGTAACATGTCAGTAAGTCCCCACTCATGCGTCACCTGCAACACATTCATCCTCTTCCTGCATACCTTCGAGATAGGCGGCGAGCGGGGAGTCCTCGTCTATAATAGTCTCCATGGAAAAGCACGTCGTTATTGATCGTTGCCGCCACAGTCCATTCCGATTAGTGCTGTCGAAATTCCAAAGAGCAAATGAATGAATGCCTGAATGAATGACTGAATGAATGAATGAATGACAAGAAGATGCAATGAAATTAGTGAATATAGTGATTGTAGGTAGGTAGTGATGGGGTAGAGTAAATTGTCCAATTAGTATTAGTTGTAAGTCTGTTCCTGAGGAAATGAAGGTGTTTATTCGAATGAATCAAAATTGATAAGTACAGTATTGTATGTAGAACGGATAGGATAGATATGAAGAAGCGAAACAGCTACCAGCTACATTGCCCAGCTAGTATTTAATATTATGATTATGACCTCCCCTTGTTCACACTTATAAGGACTACGACAAGACGACCACCAGGACCAATACTCGGTGGATGGAGAGTCCCTTGTAATTGGGAAATCTTATTAATAAGTATGGATTAATCATTAATCACCGATTTACCGATAAGATAATCCGATTGTACGGGGAGTAAGATTAATTAATTGCAGGTCTAGTGCATACTGCACTGCATAGGTACTTGTACCTGCTTTGCGGAGTACATAACGGAGGAGGAATAATAAGGAACCACGGAGGAGTTGCCTCTGACCCTCCTTTGACCCTCCCTCCGCCGACCTTCTGAGCCACTCAAGCCACACACACACATATACAACACACCAACCAACCCCTTGATTTGAAGCATTTCCCCACTACCGGTACTCTGCCGATTTCCTCATCACAGCATCAACACGTTACTGCACCTGGTCGGACTAATATTGAACCGCCTCTGTAGCCATGATGATTGGTGATATCATTGTGGCTGTGAGAGTGTATACTATCTATCTACCTACCTGCCTGGGTATATATACCTGATGGGCCATTGACAGGTCACAGTACTTCTCCCCAGGAATTCCAGACAGAAGCGGACCAACATCCATCCGCCCAAAGACGGTGGATCTTTCAGGTTAATGCGCGACACACTACAGCGCTCTCGTACTTTCGTTTGAAGAGTTTATCTCCGTTCTACGTAAGGGACCCATTGCCGCTGTCACTGCCACCTATACATTTCCATGGCTCTAGAAGGGAGCTCTCGTCTCATTTCCCTCAATTTTGAGTTGAGCCAAGCTCCGTAGAAAAAAATTGTTTCAAGTTGCTAGAATGGGTGCCATAGCGGCCTTCAATACGGAAAACTCCACTATTTATCTCTAGAACCGGGCCTGGTGGGTCACTAACTGTTTTCTCGATACTAAATATAGTTCTGTGTCTTACCTATCGCTAATGTAACCTAGACCTCATTTCTAGTTCGAAAGTCGAGATTGCTCAGCTCAGCTTGTTAGGTGCGGTACGGAGTATGGTACCCGTACTGCCGCTCTTATGTAAATTTGTACCTTCATATGCACAATATTGGTTACACCTATGTCCTTTTGTGCGTACTGGATGACAGCACCGTCAGATTTGTATGATTTGGTGTGAGATGCACGATCTCCAGCATAAACGAAGTAAGTGTATACTATGGAAATTCATGCCTTCCGCAGAGTTCCGTATGTCACTTCAAATCCGCTGAGAGAAACTTTGGACACAAATAGTCCTAACCCTCAAAAGCTTCCGTTTTTTCCACAAGTCCTTAACGGAGATAAAATCTCAGTTTCAGGCGCTTCAGAATCTCGGAAATGTTAAAACTGCCGACGCCGTGCCTGTTTCTCTTCAGCTACATTGAAAAGCGATGTCCAATTCAGTGCCTCAATTGTTGAAGACGCCCTCATTTCTTGTTGAGAGAAGACCTCTATCGGACTTGAAAAAGACCGGTGTCGACTGCATACGGTTTGTGGAACAAGCCATGACGACTTCAAAGTCGATGCGGAACCGACACAGTATCTCTTGTGGCGGCGTCAAGTCTTCCTCGCGGGCGCAGGCACCGTTAATGCAGTGACAGACTGTTCGGTGGATACGATTGAAACAGGTATAAATTAGCACACCTAAAAAAGCCCGATGAATTTGTATGTCACTCAAAGTTCGATTAGCCCGCCGTGCAATAAACTTGACTTGAAACAAGGACGTATCTTCGCGATACCTATGATGCAAGAGTTAACATGGAATTTTCTTGGCCTGCGAGGACCAAAGGTGCCCACCATTGCCTTAGTCGTTGTTTGGATCGAAGAAATATGGTAGCAAACGACCGCGCCTTATATGTATAATTGTCACACCATTGCCCGCTTGCTATTCTTGGTAGTCGGCGCGACTTCCCTCCTTCAAAAAGTGCGCTATTGCGAACCCGTAGTCGTAAAGTGAATTTGCTTTATGGCTTGATAGGTAAGAAAGATTCCTTGCCACCTACTGTGGCTTACAAAAGCAAACTTCAGTCTGAATTATACCAAGTCCTAACAGTATCCATGCATATATAAGCATCTGGGTCTTTAAGTGAGCCTTCAAGTGAGCCTTCAAGTGAACTTTATGATTGTCAAGCACCCGCAATGTCTTTCACAGCTCCCATCTATCCAGGTGTCAATCTTGAAGCTAACGAGGGGCCTCTGTTCAAGGCAGTATCAGTTGCTTTAATCTCCTTAATTGTTTACACTATTGCTGTCTGCTTATACTTCCGCCGGTACACCAAAGTCCCTCTCGATAGCCTACACGGCAATAATAATAGTCGAAGTCCAGACTAACTTCTATGGTCAGTATATTGGCAAATCAGATCGAGAACATCTAGAAGCTTATTTAGAGGGTTTTTAAATATTAGCGATTATTTATCCAGTAGCTCTTGGCATGAGCAAACAATTGTTGCTAGCGCTTTACTGGAGAGTTTTTGCTGCCACCAGAGGTAGAATCCCCATTCTCCTCGCTAGTGCGTCGAACGGGGCGTGGTTTGTTGCTGCTGTGAGCTATTCCTTTTCGTTATGGCATGTAAGGTTTCCATGCTCGTGGAAAGATCCCTTCATGTCATATCACGGCGTGCCATCTCAAGCACATTATCAGTGAGACTTCGACATCCTGGGAAGGTCAAAACTAATACTTTCTACCCTCTTAGCTCATTGTGGGTATTTTTCCATGCCGCCCGATTTTAGCTTCCTAGGATCATACCCTTACTGCACAATGCACCGATTACTCAATCTTATTTAACTCTACCGACATTCACGATTTGTTTGATATTGTGCTTCTGTTCATTTTCTGCCTGGTTCATTGCGCAAATTAGGGGAAGTATAGAGAAAAAATCAGCAGTATTACTACTTTCTTATTAGGGCCTGTATAAGTGTTTCTTGCATGGTTTGCTGTTTCCAGCATGCTAATACTGAGAAAATAGCGTTACGTAGTTACTACAGTTCGGTTCTGGCGATTGGTGATTGTACAAAATATGCCCCGGTTCGATCCAACTTTTTAGTTATTCTTTCTTCTCCTTCCTTCCTACTGGCTCCGCAAATTTACCCTTTCACGCCGCCAGTAACTAACAGCCTATACATAAAAAAACAGACGCGGGCCTCTGGGTAATAATAGAACTCAACCTCTGGATCCTCATCGCCATAATCTCCACTTTCTGCCCGTTACCCATCAGAATCTGGAGCCCTTAGGCTAGCAAAAAAGCTGTGAGGAGTACCAGCGGTGGCACGTCATCAGATTTCGCTTTGAGTAAAACGGTCAATATGGTAACTTGGTTTCAAAAGAAACCAAGTGATTTGGATATAGATAGCGAATCTGTGTCTGGATTCGGGGATGCACAAGGTTATTAAGGGAGTGAAGAAGATGTTGAGAGACTTGGAAGGAGTGGGAGGTGCGGAAGTTCGGAGTGTGGTAGTAGTTGATTTGAAGATGACATGGGTATTCCAGTCGTGGGTATAGATCGAGACTGGGAAATGGAAGAAGAGGGATGGAGAAACGTATATGGATATGCCTGTCAAAGAGGTGGTGGTAATATCGGAGAGAAAGGGAGATGGTGTAATGAAATGAAGGACTTGGCAGGAATTACGATGCAGAAGAAAAAGGATGTAAGAAGGAATACCGGGATTTGGATTTAGGTCGGGCAATAAACGGCTAATGGATGGGAGGCATTTGGGAGGACGTTCGATTCGCATCCGAAACTAGGAATCTGGATAGCGGCTATCTACACGTTAAAAAATGTTATGGTTTTCCATTTAGCTGCCGATTTTAAGTTAAAACGGGATGTAAGTGTCAATGCTCAATTTAATTGGGAATTCGAAAGTCTTCGGAAATCAAAATCTCAATTGTTGAAAAACATACGAACAAAGGGTTAGCCCAAAACTTTTCGACGAGATTCTATAAGCCGAGCCGAAAGATTCTAAATCTAATGCTTTGATGAAGAGCTCTAACCCAAGCATTACTACAAATAACATGCAAAAAACTACATCCATCAAGCAAGTGTGTACCCTACCCGACTCGTCCCCTTTGACCTCGCAATTTTCTTCAGGCTAGTCTTCCCACAATGCTTCGTACTATCCACATGTGTCCCACCACAAGGATAAGTTTCCGCTCCTACAATCTTCACCACGCGGAACTTTTCCTCCTTCGTCATTCCCATGGCTACTCGATCGGGTATCAATCGCTCCATTCCATTTGAAATGAAATCAGCCTCATCCCACCAGTCGATCTCCACAGGCATATTCGCCTCAATATACTCGTCAACTTTCTGTTGGATGGGTGTTTTCCAAGTACTTTCTATGAGGCCGGCGAATTCACAAGCGGCGGATGAGGGGAAATGAGAAGCTTTCGTTTCATCAAAGTTGGGGACGGAGGAGGAGACGAGGTGACGGACCACAGCTCCAAGGACGTGGCCAGCGGTATGGTAGCGAGAATATAGGAGGCGTTTTTCTTGGTCGATTTTCTGAGTGATTTGCTGAGAGAGGTTGAATGGGGTAGGCGTGGAAAATGTGCCGAAGTGGAGGACTTCCCCGTCTGTGGTAGCACTCATGCGTACTATTTGAACGGTAAATCTTATTCCTTCCTCGTTTTCCATAATCCCTTCATCTGATGGTTGGCCGCCGCCTTGCGGATGAAAAATGGTGGATTTGGTTGTGATGGCATAGGAATTGTCCTTAGCATCCTTGAAAAGTAGTTTATTCTCTTCGGCAAGGGCAGTGAAAGGAGCTATGGATATGATTATGGTTTGTATGGTAGAGAGATGCGGGTCATGATGGAAAGCCAAGTGTGTGCGTTCGGCCATGGTTTCAAGGCGATTGAAAAGTTTGAAAGATATCTAAAAATTCGGGGCAACTTAGACGAATCTTAAGTCTATGATTTGACTCCTCCGCTCAATAATAAAAATCAAAGGACAATCTAGGAAGTCTGGAATAGATTGAATAGGTGTTATCTGCCTCAATGATATGAGGTCGAGATACCCTTCCCCTGGAGTCGCTATGTCGAAAGGTTCTAGTCGATTATACACAGCTGAGGATCCGCGTACGAGGTTTAAGATATAAGGCAGATATGATATTTCTAATTAGAACTTCAATGCTAGGAATCTTCTAGAGAGGTGTTCTTGTAAGCTAGCCTGAGAAGAACGTAGTGGGGAAGCACATGATTACCACGTGGTATGTCAAAAGATAACGATCACGCCCTTCCTGTTAATTAGTCACTATCCCTTTAGCTAACCCAACTTCACCTCATGTCCCATATGCATGAACTTCTCTTCTCATATAAAGTCTGGTTTAAAAATCAGTCAATCCTTCAGGATATGCCACAAGTATACCATGATTAGTAATCGTCATGGACAGCGTACTAGAAGCATGTGAGCTACAGTCACTTGAGACCTGTGCATATTCAACTATGCTTGAATTTTAGCAGGATTCAATTCCGTATTCTTTGGAGTCTTATGTCATTGAACGCTTTCAAGAAGCTTGCAGTAATCAGCCACATAATTATATAGTCTTCGGACCTCGGCGTAACCACGTCAACAGCCCCGGGCAAGAAAAATCAGCACCAAATTGGCCAGATCCCATCCCGTAGATTGGCGAATCGGTATTCACAGCCTGAAGTTGCAATTGAGATTACAGTACAGATTGCTGCAGGCCATGTAAGCAAATCCCAAACTTGCAGTGACGTTATATCATGTTTTGCCTAAGGCTAACCTGGTTAGCGGTATTGTGTTGATTTATATGGTGATTTTCCGAGTATTATGAGTGTATCACAATGACATTGCCTCTTCTGCCAGGGCTTTAATGAGCGGAAGACAGGTGAATAAGTTGATTTACCGCGACAACGAAACAGATACTCTTTTGATCCTTTGGTGAGCTTAGAATGAGTCGTGATGGTGGATCTATTCGTATTGCACACGAATTTCTTTTGCAGCACACAAATACGATGAGAACCTTCATGAGCGGATGTTCGTACGTGAATTTCCAAATATACTCTTTTTCCGAGGTGGCTTGCAGACTGTGACGTTTCTTGATAACCTAGATATCTAGAAGAATTAATTAAATCCCATGATCCGTAAGGCTGAGCAATGAGTTTCTAAGTAATCTAACTGAAGCTTACTACACATCTCGAAAGCATCAACAATGAACATGCATACAATGAGACAATCTAGAGCTTACAAATCCATCTAGATCTAATCTTTTGGTGGAAGCACACAGGAATGGGGAAAATGACATAGCGCCAGCGCCCAAAGATCTACGTCGATCGAACTGATTGAGGAGAAGTATTGAGCGAAAGGGGACAAAAATTGAAGAAATAGATACACACACAAGACAAAATGCTGATGGATTGATGACAAACATGGAAACTATGACACTTTTGATATTCGTATTTATCTAAAGCCATTCGATCGAACAGAACATGAATTTATAAGGCGCACTAATTGACGGCGGCGGGGCTAGTGTGCCGTTTTAGTTTTTGTCTGTAACCATTAATAAACCCCCTGTGAAAATCACTCACTAAGCGGTTCACTAGCCATCACTTTTCCGGTGCATGCATCTTCCAAAGTTCTCATCATCGCAAAAAAACAGTGAACACAATAATTTCATCATGGTCCATAATTCTTTTCTAGAATACATATCAAAAGGCTAATAAGATGCGATACCTAGGTTATCAGGCGCTCAAACGCAGAAATGGCATACATTGGCTTTTCCAGCGTATTGATAATTGAGCTACGAGCTTTCTATCTTGAGAGTGTGCCTTTTTTTAGGTATCGTAAGCCGGCGATATATTTCGAGTAACTGACGATTCGGTATATCCTAAATTCATCAGCGTCGCCACCGATATATCACCGGTTCTCATGAATAACATGTAGGATATGTCCCTCTCCAGTGAATTAGGGTCTCCACTTCGCCGAACTATTCCGCATTACATCCCATACTCATTATGACATATACTACACAAGAATCATATAAGCTTCCTGCATCTCAGGAGAGATCCGAAATCCCAAGTACGGGTATGGAAACCTCTGGATGCAGCTGGTGATGGCAGTCAGCTCAGACCCACCATCTTGGTAACCCCCTTGTTGTGGAAAGTGCCGTAGGATTCCTCGATTTCCTGTCTAATCCCCTTTAGGATGCTGCTCAAGCTAAGCGGCTTTATACGCAATGATGAAGGGTATACTGATATCAAAAATCTACCTTTGTGCATCTCATTTCTAAGCATCTATATAGACGTGAGGGCGTCCTCACTCGTTCCATTGTTCAGTACATTCAACAGTCCCTTACACAGCATCACAACCAATATTTTCTAGCTTTTCTCTACTTTTGACTGCCCGTTATATCATTCTTCTACACCAAATATCATCCCTAAACACTTACTATCAAGCCATGTCTCTCAACTCAAAAATTTCCCGTCACCAATCAAGGAGCACCGCGGGCAACCCCCAGGATATGGTCGAGCAAGTCAAGAGCATCGTTACTTTGCTAGACGAAGTTGTGTCCTTTAGACCGCACGAATGCGAGACGTACATCCCGTCTGCTCGCTCAGCCGTCACCGCTCTCGAACACATTCGATTCTTTCGTGACCCAGCACGTTTCGCTGAGCAAGTCTGGATTATCCGAGCTCTCCAAAGCTTTGCATTCTATGATGCAGACAACGGGAGTGTGATAGATATTGCAGACTTTTGCCAGAATGCATGGCTGAGAGTTTTGAGAAACTATCCTGAGAATGTTGACGTCTTAACGGGTAAGCCAATATGATGTCCCACTATCTTCGGGTAATCATGTACCTAACACAGATTAAAATATCAGGGTTGGGTAGGAATTGGCTTCAAAGATCTCAAGCGACTCTAGCGCGCATTCACTGCGAAGAAGGAAATGATACCACAGGTACTTCCGATTTGGCCATCCACTTTCCGGGTTAGAATTCTGATGATTGCTCCTTTCTAGCACCACCAAATGATCTCCGTAGACAAGGTCCTCTTTATGTTGAAGCCCGAGGCTATCTCCAGCCAGCCGTGGATTTTTTCACTCGAGCTATTCAAGCGGCTGATGGACTCAGATCTACTTCCGGTGATTTGCTGGCTTCGGTACGTTCTCAGCCCTCATGACTAATTGGTAATTTTAGTCTAACCATACACTAGGCGGCAGAGTCACATATGAGTCTAGGTAATGTGTCTGCAGCTCCAGCAGACGAGCGCGCATTTACTCAAGCAATTCGATATTTACGCCGTGCGGAGACAACACAGGGGTATCAGTTGTCGATTTATTTGCAACAATACCTTAATGATTATGGAAGATATGTTTCTTAGATTCGTCTTTTTCTTCTTCTTTCTCTCATAATCCTCATTAAATTGGGCATTTTAGCGTGTACAACAAAGGTCGGCATTCGGAGTCAGTATCAGCATTTTCCAAAATGGCATGGGATCGCATAGCATAGCATATCCATGGCGACTAAACGTTGGGCGAAATTTCTTTAATCAACATTGATGACGACGAAGATTAGATTTCTCTTGGGCAACTTTACTTATCTTTTGCATTTTCCTTCTGTCTAAATTTCCGCGAGCAGTTTCCTCGCCATGTTTGTATCATCTCTTTTATTTTTCTCCACCTAGGTAGATCCACGGAACTGCAACAGCAAGCCTGTACCATTAGTCTATTAGATATTTAGCACAGCTAGAATAACATACCAAATTCTTGCACAATTTCTGCTTCGTTTTACCTACTTTCTTCAAAGACGTCGACATTGGAGAAGTTGAAAATAACAACGAGGGATGAAATAGATAACCGAATTCCGAACTCCCCATGTTCAAATCCTTCCGGAGTGAAAAATCCTTTCCGATACGAAAATAGAGTTTAAAGAACCGCGTCTAAGTATGTGAGACAAGCGCCGTGAATAGGTGGGTACAATTTGGCGCATGCAAGTCCGCGCCTGTGATCTTTGAAGGGGTATGTCAGGGCTTTAATGAGTGGCCTGAGCAGTGTTGGGCCGTAGTTTTGTAGTGACTACTTGAGTAAATGTAGACGACAAGAGTAGAGAAGCTCAGCGAAACTTGAGTTTAAATTTCGGGCAGAATAGAGGATACAGAAAAGTATAACCACTTTCTCTTCGAAATTGGATTTGAAGGTCCGAATAGTGACGTCGAAGATTGAAGTCTTACAAGTATGAAATGTAGACTCAAGTCGTCACGTATAGGAAGACACATGCTGACATGGGCCGTAAGCTAGATATATATGGTTTAGCTACTGAGAGCATGATATCGATTGAGCTGAAACCTTGTCCTTGGGAAGAATTTTGCATTAGCAATGATGGAGGAGATGAGCAATCTCTACTTTGACGTCTAAGGGATTTGCTTGATGTGAATGTCATCATGATCTTCTTAAACAATAGCGAATGACAGAGATGACAGGGGAGTCAGGGGGCTTTCTGGTTGCAATTGCGTTGCTGCATACATCATCATATCGAAAATTCTGATGCGATAGCAATGGATTCAGGTTTGAATTTAGCGAAGATCTAAAGGGAGACAAATTTCGTTGACGACGCATCTTCTGAAGCTTGTTTCATTCAATCATGTCCTCCAGCGTTGTGGCTGGGTGTGGCTGGTAATTCAATCAAGCCTACAAATTAAGGCTTCAAAACCCAAAGCTCACAAACAGCTTCTTAACGGGGTGCGCCACATAGCACTTTGATAATCACTCTGCGACAAACCCTAATACTGCAATATAACTTATTACTTCATATCGTCGTAAAGAAAAATAAAGTCTTCACCATGCTTACAGAGCGAGAAATGCAAATAAGCCCGATTGTGCAAGAGTCTGTGATGCACAATACGAAGGTTCGTTAGTTGTTATTTTAGAGCTCAAGGGAGGCACCTCTCTTTCTGGGGTAGCGGGGAGAGCGAATTGCTCTGACAAGCTCCCAATAACTTACCACTGCTATTGCATCTCTTCCCCTCACAGAGACGCATCATTTGAGCTAATCATCATCCCACATAGACCCTCGCAACTCTCCACAATCTCACAGCATCCCTCTTTGGTATCGCTGCGGGTATCCTTGGTCTCGAATCCTACCCCGGATTTCTATTCTACATCTTCTTCACGCTTCTCACCACTACCTTCGTATATCTCTTTCGCATAGCCCCGCATACGAGTAAAGACACAATGGGGGATAGATATTTTAGAGGAGCGTGGGAGTTTTGGACCAGTGGGTTGGTAGAGGGACTGAGTGGGTTTGTTTTGACTTGGACGTTATTTTATGGATTGGTTAGGGCGTGACGAAGGACAATTGGCCAAAGTGCAAAGGGAGTTTGTGCATGAATTTTGGAGATATTCGTGGAATATGCTGAGGTAGGGCATCACTATGAAGAATACTCGGACGTGGCAGGACATCGTCTCGAGAAATCGGTCGATTTTTCATTCCGAGTCATCCTCCACATGAACGCTTGTTGAAAAATGCGGGGATTGTATAGGATGAATAGTCACGAGCGCAATTGAGAGGAATTCGGGCAAATACAGGATCAGGGTCAGGATCAGGATCATAGATGTGGTGGTGATAGGAATGAAGACAGTAGCTTGCGCTTGGTGGATTTAGACGCGGATGGATTTTCATTATTGCAGTAATATCCGGCTGGCGTGGCGCTGGAAGTTAAACGCGATGAAACCACGCATGCTCGATTTTTGCTCTTGGAAGGGTGGTTATATTTGTGTGTCCAAATACTGCGCTGGTGCACAGAATAATAAAGCTGAGGAATACCAAATTCTCCTTTGCGTATACAAATTTGAGTTGAAACTTCTGCGGTATGACCATAGGGGCGAGTAGTCGTAACACGGTAGAAAGAGCTATTCTACTATTTCTTCTTTGATGTCGAGTTGCAAGCCCATTTCGTATTCTGTCCCGGTCTAGGTACCCGCTAGTTAGCCCAGATTTACCTCGCGAAAGTAGTGGAGCCGGACGGCAATTGTTGCTAGATATTGCGGAAGAGTGGTAAAATCTACCAAATTACCAAACTTAACGAATGTTTTTTTGTGCTCAGCTCGTCCCCTTAAATATCGTGCCTTCATACGATTGAAACTCAATCGCTGTGTCTGTTAGATATCCTTTTGGCAAAGATACGTCTATTTCCATGGAATTCTGCCTGCAAGTAGTGTGTGGGTTCGTGGAATCACTTCTGTCACTGGAGTGTGACTTTTAACTTTGTGGCTGTTACGTTGGGGCATTCTGAAGTTTAATGAACATGCTAGTTTAATACAAGATATTATAGAGCTATTTTGTTAATCGTGTAGCGAGAGATGTCGCCGGACGAGAGCAAGAGAGACTATGGCACATGCCAACAAAGTCTTTCCAGATAACTCAATACATTGCGGGGTTAATGGGGAGTACGGGGAAGTCTTTGTATCTTTGCTCGGTGAGAAAGAGGATAGTGGTAACGTCAGCAAGAATTCCCGAAACTCTAAACATTTCAGCAGAGGAAAGCGGATGGTATGGATCCTCAGTAGAGGAGATCAGGAGCTGTCAAAGCATTGTTACATGGTGGCCCGTGGAAGAGAAGGCTCTGAATGACTTTTCAATTCGATAGACTAGTAAGTAAACTAAAGTGGTGAAAAAATAATGGCTAGGTGGCAAATCAAAATAACGAGCTTCATAAAAACAGAAGTACCACAGCACCCACTCGTTCTTTCCTCAAGCTTGACAATTTACCTACCATCTCCGTGCCATGAACATCTCTTCTTCGTACAGCAGCCAAAGCCATATATACAATTAACAAAAATTGAAAAACATATCCCATTGGGAGAGTTTGACAAAAAGTTGACATTAGTCCGGAGACCATAATTGAAAAAGATTTCCTCTCGGGAAGAGTTATGAATCAAAAATTATGAGATTGGTCCGTAGACCAACGAACTTGCAAGCAAGCCCGCATCATCTAACTTTCTTGAGCGAAAGATGATCTCTCTACACCTCTTCCCTTACAAAGGTAGGTCACACTTCGGGGAGGACATAAACCGCTCTTTAGTGGGTGCCACGCTGAAGAGGGTTACCACTTTGGGAAGGAGGTTCAGCGCTTCGTAAAGGGATGCAGCACTCCGAAGGAGGCGTATACCACTTCTTGAAGGTGACTCTGCGCTTCGGAAAGGACGAACACAACTCTGTAGCGGACAGACGCACTAGGGAGGACTGCCACTCTGTGGAGGTGGGTTAACACTTTTGGAAGAGGTGGTATGAAGAGAAGAGAAAAACGGAAGAGCGTCTGGGGAATGGGGTCGTTTAAATACTTTTCTAGGGAGGCGAACTCGTAGAGCTTCTGTGTGGTCTGTCTTGGCAGACTAGCCGATCATGGAGAAAATCATCTTTGGCAATTGGCTGGCTCAGCAAAGGCATCGAAGATCAGTGCTGGCTCGGATAGCTCGAGTAAGTGAGGAGATGGGTTGATACTAAAGTTTAATACTCGCCTAGTTTTTTAGTAGTGTATCTGTGGTCTAATTTCCCACTACATTGAGGAAAGACTGCTTGCATGAATCTGATTCTGGCTAGAAAGAAAATCTGATGATTTTATTCGTGTTTTCTGATGATAAATCATTGGCTATAAGAAGGGGTTCCTGATTAGATGTTTGGATCCTACAAAAGAGCATTATTCTAGCGATTCAGTTCACGAAGGTACTGATGACACAGAGTGTACTGGGCAAGTTTCATCGACTACGACGGTCAACACGGAGCAGATACATTGATTGTGATATGGGAATAATTGACTAGTCTGGCGCATCACGAAGGCCTAATCTTCTAGTTTATCAGCTACTACTTCTAGAACTTGATTTCTTTCAAAATCGCACGAAAGTTCGACAGTCACAAATATTACAATTCTTCTTGAGCCTCAATGACAGACAACTAATTAGCCATTAACCTGGATATAATAATCCTTTACTATGATCAATGTGAAAGTCTTATCAAAATACAGACATTACCATTTCTTATTTTCAGGCGCTAATAATCAATCAAGAGCTTACGAGAGCCATTAGATACAGAAAATTCTGCATGACGCTAAAGAAGTGACCGACTTGTGTAGGGAGCGGGGCTGCAGCCGTTACGTTAAAGAGCCCAACTATCGTAGAGTTTTAACATTTTTAGATCGTGATTAGCTTTTGTTGACTCAGGTTACTTCCGAGTTATGCTAACTTAATAACGTTAACTAACACGATTGCATTTTTCACTATTGCATCTTATCTTGACTTATGACTTCACTCAATAGATACCATGATTCAAACACATCATACCAAGATCGCTTTAAGAGAACACAGCTAGAGCAAAGTTTCGAGGCATTACCTCGAGAGGAGTCGATGATTATGTAGTCGACCCACAATATTAGACGGTTGCCGAGGATAGTTAGGGGTATTTGAAACCCCACCATCACATGTCAAAAATAGCCAAGGAAAATCAGGGGGAGTTAGAGGATTCGCATAGCTGATATTAATCCTATTGGTCGCGTTCCTGCCTAAGAAATAGGTACGTCATATTCCACACTGCACGGCCTCGCATATCCATCTTATGTACTTGCACATGTCAGAAGCTCTTTCCTACAATAAATTAAATTTCCTTCTCTTTCCCCCTTCCCTCTTCATCAATTGAGACATACATATTAGATACACACAATTCTATTTTCTCCCACAAAAAACTTGAATTGCGAAGATGGACTTGTTGTATCCAATATTCCATCCTTTCCTCTTTCTCTACCAAGTATGGCAATTCCTTCTTGCCAAACTTCTCTCTCCCTCTCCTCCAGTTGATGGTCAAAAGCTTGGAAGACCAAAAATCGCAATCATCGGTGCTGGATTGACTGGTGTTTCTGCTGCTTCCCATTGTGTGGGCCATGGATTTGATGTGCAAATCTTTGAGGCTGGTCCTAGGAGTCAATTGGGTGGCATCTGGAGTGTATGTTTGGTCTTTATCTCTTCTAGACGCCCCTCTTTTGCCCTTTCTCTTTCCTATAATGGGGATGCTGGCTTCTACAGGCAAATGTACACATGAACGATGCTAACATGTATTGAAAGAGAGTTAACAGTACATCTGGTCTACAAATTCATTCCCTGATGTACCGATTTCATCCCTCCGTTCAATGGCGAGGTGGCTATCCAAATCAACAACAGATCGTATCTCAAATCACTGAACTTTGGAAGCGATACGGTCTGGAAGAGAAAACAAAGTTCGATACCAAAGTCGAGAAAGTGTATCAAGACGATAAAGGACGATGGATAATTAATAACACCTCAGAAGGACGATTCGAAGGTATCATCGCAGCGGTGGGCACCTGCGGAGATCCAAAAATCCCACATATCCCAGGCATGGACAAATTTAAGGGTGAAATATATCATTCAAGTGATCTCACTGGTAAAGACGCAAAGGGAAAGAAAATCATTATCATTGGGGGTGGTGCAAGTGCAGTTGAAGCATTGGAATTTGCGACCCATGAAGAGGCAGCCAAGACCAAAATTTTAGCCAGGAGTGACAAATGGATTATCCCTCGAAATGCTGTCGTGGATATGCTCCTCGCATTAAATATATTCGGACAAGAAACATTCTTGAGTTGGATACCGGAAACTCTTCTCAGAAAATTCTTTTACAGAGATCTGGAAGATCTAGCTCCTACTGACAAAGGATTATTCACCGGCACGCCCATGGTCAATTCAGACGTTATGGATAAAATCCGTGAAGGAAAAGCCGAATGGTTACGAGGCGACATTAAGAGATTCACGGAAGAAGGTATCAAGTTCAATCTTCGTGCAAAAGGTGTTCCACCAGGTGGCCCTGGACAATCGAAACTCTTAAAGGGTGATATCGTCGTAATGGCTACAGGATTCGACCGTCCATCTCTCGACTTCCTTCCATCAGATACTTTCCAAGATCCTTACTCGCCACCCAACTGGTATCTTCAAACCTTTCCTCCCTCACATCCATCCATCTGCTGTAACAATTGCACATACATCAATGCCATTGGTGCGGTAGGCAATTGGCATATTGGAATCTACACACGTATTCTTCTCATGTTTCTATCTGATCCCCTTACCAGACCTAGACCTTTCTGGATGGAACGCTGGATTGATATGACCCGATTTCTTAAAAGATTCAGTCCAACGGGCGCGTTTGATTTCTTTACATATCTAGAGCTGGTATGGTGGTTCATTTTTTGCATCGCGATCAATCCATTTAGATGGAAGTGGGCTCTCTTTGTGTTCACGGGTATCGGAAGAGGATTGCCGAAGAAGGTTGTAGAGGCGGAGGATTCTTTGAGGGGCACGTTAGGATGGAGAAATGGACATGGGCAGAATCATGATCAAGGTAAGAGCCTTTAAGGTAGGACGGAGGAGATAACTATTTATTTAGAGAGCCTAGCGCGTCAAGGTCAAGGGGTATTCTTGGGCATCGAGACGGAGACGGGAATTGAAGGTTTTGGTAGAAGATGATGAAAATGATAATTACGGGTAACACATACTGACTGGGTGGGTAATTTTGGACGGCTGGCTGTTATTTATAATGGAGGAATAGGTACACTAACTAGGTAACAAATATATGATTAAAATAGGAGAACAAATTAAAACAAAACTGTAACCAAAAATTTAGAACTGAAGAGGAATTACAAGAGGGGATGAAAAATCTGTTGCACACTTGAAGTTCTTGGCCATGCTTATTAGTAGTAGTTGCTAGCTAGACCCAACATTGAGTTCGCTCGCTAAGACAGTCTTGAGAGCCAAGGTCGATTAAGGGGCTAGTTATTATTTATTCTAGGAAAGAAATTTAAAAGGTTTGCTTCTTTGGGCATAGAAAAACAAAATTTTGATCACGATGGCTGGCTGAAGTGGAAATTAAGTCCTGGTAGCAAGCAGCAGGTTGATTTTGTTATTTTGTTCGTCACTTTTGTTGGGGGAGGAGAATAAATATCATCACCCAAAAAAACTTTACACCAAGCCCAAAAAGAAAGATGGAATCAAACCACCACAAATTTTCAATCCAAAGACGCCGTCTTTGGCGGTGCTGGGAATCGAACCCAGATTGAAACGGAAATCATTCGTGAGATATCCTGGGAAGGATGAACCACAACGTCACGTGCTACTATTACACCACACCACCATTTGTATCCCATGTCCCAGATTCCTAGCGTCATTTCGTCACCAACCAAGCTTGATGTGACAAGATTGGATGAATGGTGAGATGAGAGCTAAGGGGAAGTGATTATGATTGGCCATTGCTAAGCAAATATATATTGAGCTAATAATTGGGTAGGGAGTACTGAAAAAATTGAAAAGTTTTTTTTTTGTCAAGAAGTGGAGAAAGTGCATTCATCAATTGAGCAGATGCAGATGGCAGCTTTTAGCGAAGTATTTATGTACGGTACGTACATATTATAGTGGGGGACCGTTTTAACATGTAAGGCTACAAATACGGAGTAAGGATCCACGGTTCGGAGTTCGGAATAAGTTTTTTAGATTACCGAGATATTTTGTTTCCCCGAAATTTTCACGGGCAAGAAAGTTGCTGGAAGGTAAATTGCTTATTTGCTTGGCGCGGCATTGGGGTGAATCGTGATATAGATCAGATAGATGTGCCTTTTTTGTTTTTGGGTTTTTTGTTTTTTTTTTGAGGGTGGTGAGGGAAATACGTTGGGGAGGTTGTGTAACTCAATTAATTTAGGATGTGATGCAGCTGTAATGCCACAAGTCGTGCAAAGTATTACGCAATGGGTGGAACACTTTTTCTTGTGCTTTCTGTACCTGAATCAGTAGTCTGCTTCTACGGCAGTGACTGCCGGAGGACAGCGAAACGTCACTTTTGAAGGTATGACTGTGATTATCAGACTTTGAATTCCATTTAAATATACTCGAGAACCTCTTCAACGTTATCATGGGATGTGAGGAACCAAAAGATTTCTAGCACTTAAGAGATTTTCTGGACAAGGAAAAAGAAAAAGTCAGTCATTCTCGGGTATGAGGAAAAATCGTTTATATTTGTTAAAGGCTATCCTAAGATAGAAAAAGAAGTGAACCTCCACACTATCAACCATCAAGGTGATCCAAACTCTACCGCGCCTACCGTCAACTCCACGAATTTACTATCCAATCCCCCGACCTAATAGAAGTTATAACCCTCCACGTAGATACATTGGGAGTAGTATGGGTTCTGAACTTTGCAGTAGGTACCCTCAACACAGGTGGTAGATCCAGTGTAACCAATTCCTCCACATCGGTAGTAAGCAGCGATCAAAGAGCTTGTTGGGTAAGCAGCGGCACCAGTTCCAGAGGCGAAACCGGAAGAGGCAAAGCCGGTAGAAGCAATGGTTGGGGAGGCACCGGTGGAAAAGGTTGTTGGGTATGGTGGAAGAGAGTTAGGAGCCTTTGAAGAGGATGGAGCAATGAATGTTGATGAGGTGTCTACATCGGAACTCTTCAAAGATGTTGGGACAGCGGCGGCTGTGGAGGTTGAAGCTTCTGGAATGGAAGTTACAGGTTGTGGAGTAACAGTGACGACAACGGTCTCAGAAAGGAGGTTTGTGAGTGTAGTTGTGTATGGAACACTGCTTGTTGGAACAGGGTCGGAGCTGACTGCTGGCGCGGAAGTGACGACAGGAGCTTCGGAGCTAATGGCTGCAGCAGAAGATGCTGCAGCGGAGGTTGCTGCGTCAGAAGTTGCTGCCGCAGAGGATGCTGTAGCAGAAGTTGCCGCGCTAGAAGATGCTACAGCGGAGGATGACTTGGTCGTGCAAGGCTTCTTGGACTTGGTGTGGGTGTGGGATGGTTTTCCGCTTGGGCGAGGGAAACCAGATGCGTGGCCAGTTCCAGATGGGTGTCCAGTTCCCGATGGGAAAGGGGGAGCTGTTCCATTGAAGGCTTGAACTTGGAAGCTATTTGCGATTAGCAGATTGTAGATTTTGAATATGAATGTTAGATTGTACTTACTGGCCTCCAGGACGATGGATGTTTGATGCCATGGCTGATTGGCCGAGCGCGATGCTGGCGAGGATGATGGCGTTGCACTTCATTTTTGTTGAGGTATGGTTTTTGATAATCTGTTTTTTTTTGGAGGATCTGGCCTACTGATATATTCTTCGATGTACAAATAGAACGTAAAGATGGCACAGCCAAGAGATTGTGGTAAGAGCAGGTCTTTGAAGAAAGAGAGACTGAAGGTGAGATACTTCGAAAGCTGGTAGAGAGAAAAGAAGAACGAATGGAAAATTGAGAAACGACAAAGTATTTGAACGGTACACAGAATGATAGTGCATGGTTCCAGATTATGGATTGTATGGGTCGACCCGGGTATCCCGCCCCTCCATAATTCAAGGTATATTAGTATTTGTGGATCGAGAAGCTTGAATAAAGCTCAGGACAGAACTCAGCACTTGCTATTGACCAATGACGATGGCATAGTGGTAGATTAAAAAGGAAAATTGGTGATTTCCTCTCCCATTTCTCCTGACGAGAGACTGTAGCTGTAGCCAACCATGGTTGCAATCTCACCGCCGCTTGAATGTTTCATTGACAATTTATGGTATAAGATTGATTTAATTTGTATAATAATATCACCAATCTCGTGGAAAGCAGCAAGACATGTGTTATCAATCCGTCAGGGGAAATGCCAGGGGATTTATTGGTAGAGGATAAGAAATATATGAAGTTCATCTCATGTTGGATTCGGGTGATTAGACGGATTGAATTGATTGGGAAAGGCTGAGGAAACTTTTTCGTTCTAGATTTTTGTCTGACATTCAGGGATAGACACACCATCACTAGACTAAAATAGGTAAGACTCCTCTCGTTTAATATAGTGGATTTTGATTAACGATGTTTCGAATTGATAATTTTGAGAGAAATAAGATCTTTATACATTTCTTCCCTTCAAATGTTCCAGTCTAAATTATCATGGCTATGACGACAAGATCCGCCATCAGAAACTCTCTTCAGAACCTTACAGCCAAAAGATAAGATGGAGGGCGGCTTTCCAAACATCGTGAGGCGTTGATTACTTGCATCCAATATCTCCAGTCCGAAATGCCCATCCTCATCTAGGCATTCGAACCGCTCACTCAGCATTTTCGGCAATGAAGCAAGCCAAAAGATGATGTGCAGCTCATAGTTGTCTCCGCCATCTAGCTAGTAGCTATGTACCCAACAATCCAACGGCAACACTATCAGCATCACAATGTTTCCTCAATCCAGATCATCATTCGGTGATTGTGATATGCAGAGAATGAGCGGTTACCAATGATTTCATGAAATGATTCCATGGATGGGAGTATAGCAACCTTGTTTGGCACCCCTTTATCATTACAGCCAACAGGGGTTTTATAGTGATAGTCGTAATCACATCAACATAAACATCCCTGACATAAAGGAAATCTCGAACCAGAAACTTTCGTCACACAAGCAAGGCTATGCCAGGCTATTATCCTTGATACAAGATCTTCGTTGAGAAAGTCTTAAATTGATGGAATACGAATGAATTGAAAAGGACCAAAATGTGTTGTCAAAAAAGCTTAAGTCAACTTTGATTGTTAACCAGGTAAATACACATGTCGTCGTTTGACTCTCGTCAGATTCTAATGTCGAGGCTTGTATATATATATTAGAATTAATTTCGGCCAGTGCCATCATTTACTGATAACGGAGATTTTTCCAGAATTTAATTGAATTCCTTCACCGTTCGCTTGTGTAAAAATATATTTGAGTGATTTCCCTGAGTGAGATCGACATGCTAAAAGCTCCGCCCGATATTCTCCCCTTTCAATCTACATCGATGAAAGTTGGGCGTACTGTACTGTATTCCTCCATCTTTTTAGCTCAGAAGCCACCGAGCCAGAAACCTCCGACCCGCCATACGGGATAATTCCCGTTCGGTTGCAATTGTTTGTTTGTAGTCTTGACTACTTCCTGTTCAAATATCTACAGTGACCGGGCACTGATAATTAGCCGAGGGCCATTCTACACCTAAACTCAACTGTTTTAATAAATCAGAATAATTTCAATTATTGAAAATATCTAATAAAAAATTAAATATTCCAAATTCTCGATATTAAATAATGTTTAAATATTGTTGATTAATTTTTTATAATTTTATATCTTGAAATATAAGATCAAACTTTGATAGATTAAAATTTTCTTTAATTTTTGCAGTAAAATCAGCAAAATCTGAAAACATTATTTTCAAAATAATATTATTCTTTACTTGAATTTTTCAAGAATTAAAAATTTTTATTTCTGTATTATTTCATTGAAATTCTATTAAAAAAAAGAATACGAATTCAATAATATAATTTTTATTACTACTAAAATATATAAATAAAGTAGTCAAGTTTTGGTGTAAAAAGACCCTCGGCTAATTATCGGTGCTCTAGAACTGTATCTTCATCAGATCACTTCCATTTACGAACATTTCTCTCCCGATTCCCTTCGGTGCATGCCATCGTTGATCTATGTCTTCTTCTGATACATTTCCTACAAAATATCAGCATCGATGTCAACTGAACCGACCTTTGGATCTTCCACTAGGCGTGTTAATGTACCGATCGGTTATGTGATATAGCTTACTGAATCCCTTCACGGAAAGTATCAAAGGACGAAGTTATTCAGTACCCATCACATATGGACAGTTAGAAATCTCTCATCTCATTATGGGAACGCATTGATTCCATTTTACGTTAGAGCTACACGTCTCGATATAGATATAATTTCTGACAACACGCACTCTGAATAGAGTCGGAGTAAATCAGATTAGACAAAGCTGCCAAAAAAGGAAAAATTATGTCGCTAGGATGGGTTTTTGTCAGTCGAGTTTCCGAAGATTTTTTTTTCCCCTCCCAGAGCTCAGGATCTTGTGTGTCACCGTATCATAACCATCTTTATTGTTCACTCCTTCAGAGATATTTGCTGGTGCCAAAAATGTCCTGTTGCTAGACCTCAAAGTTGAGTTCTGAAAACTTTCTCTTTTCGGCTGCGGAGATTGGCTTTCAATGATATCCAGCCACCCAGTCACAAATGTGGCTTTTATGCATATTTTCTTTACCCGTTTATTTTGTTGGGAGATGACTGATTGGTCCCGAATAGCTGAGTACTGTTACACAATGAAGCCTTCCTCCTTTCTCAGGTTCCGGCTCGGGAGAGTTCTCGAACAATCTAGATGTGTGAACGAAGTGAATGACTTCAATTCAATTACCACTGTAATATAGCTACTGTAATAAAGCCCTAAGCGAATGCGAAAGAGACTAGCTCTTTCAGTAAGTCTATATAAGACTTACTACTTTCAATATGTAGCTAGCTCTTTAGACAGAATACAATTAGACATACAGGACCTACGCAATCCGTGGGTGCTACGTCTTCCGTATCCTTCTCGTACCAACACTAGACCATTGCATACGATGATAGATGTTTTTTCAAATTCCGCTGCTTAATTTATGCGTGGTTATATGTTGTTAGTAACCTAGAAGGATGACAGACTATAAGTCATCCCCGATCACATATCCCCAAGCATTTTACTTGGATCGATCGATATCAGAAGCAAGAAGTCAGCTTGTATCACCAGCATTCGTGCGTTATATGGTTGTAAGCTTCTAAATATAGATGTAACCGAGTGTGGTTACTAGGACGCGGCTGCAGTCAAGAAAGACGACATGAAGCCGAAGAAAATGAAGTGGGAAGCCATCAAGCAAGCTTGCTCGGCCTCATTCAGAAAATCCCAACATGAATCGATTTCAAATATACATTGTTAGTTCCTGGACCTTCTAGATGACAATCAATTTATGATTATATGGAAACTTAACAGCCCCGGTCGGTGTGTGCAGCTAAATTTTCTCAATTCTGATAATGTTTAAGACGTCGTTCCTTTGACCCCGTTTTTGGTTTGCGGATCTTAGAGAAGGCGGTGCTTTCAAGTCTTCTAATTATAAAAAAAAAGAACTCTATGTTCATAATTCCATCCATGATGCTTCATTGGCCAGGCGCATACAAGTAATGCACCAATTAATTATCAATGAAAAAGAAACAGTACAGACTCTATATAATCGGTGTTATTTTCGTGGCAATCTTGCTTCTTTAGACTCGAGCTCGAAAAAATATCTCTTTCCTCAGAGCATATACTCCGAGGTACACACACTACCTAAACAAATCTATCATTCACCAATTTCATACTATATATTATTAATTAAATTTTGGTTAAATCCATTTGATCGTGCAAGACTGTATCTATAAATAAGAAGAGCAGTCTGCAATGGAAGTGCTAAGAGCAGGGTATTTGTACTCAAATCCACTCTAATCGTACCTCTGGGGTTTTAGGCATGTCTAGATGGGAAGTATAAGTTTCCATTCATATTCATTCTATTCAGAAGAATTAAAGCAAGTTTTCAAGGATCGTGGTTTATTATCTAGTCAACCTGTCTATATAGAACCCTTCCGCCGGCCGACGCACCGCTCTGAAGGTCATAAACTTTTGCCCAGCTTTCATCTTGTAAAGTGGTATTAGAGCGCTGTTGAAAGAGAAAAGGTGAGTTCTAGAGTTTTAACAGATGTGTGATTTCCAGATCAAGAAAGAAATCCTGACCAGAGTTCTGTCTTTATTCGTCAAGACATCACATCGAACACGTTCGAGGATCATACTAATTCAGAAGTCAAGAGCGAATCGTACTGATAGATCAATATTACGAAGGAGTTCTTCGTCTTACGCTGCGCAGAAAGAATAGCTGCACATTTAACCATAAATTCGTTTCTCGCCTACCGATGCCCAAAAATCCCACTCTGGAACGTACTCACAAGCGTTGTACCATCACCTGAGCTGCCCGATATCATTTAAAGTCCTGCTACCGTGTATTGGGTCCCTTTCTCTTACATACACTACTGAAAGAAGATGGCTCCTCCCATACATGATAAAAACTTCATGATCTACTCATCTTCACGGTCAAAGCTCTTGCCAGCTACGCCATCGGTAAATTAGTAACATGCTCTTGCTCTGTCCCTACATCATCGGCATTTATTGTGGTCGACGCAATATTCGAAACAATAAGCCAGGCCTAGAAGTGCCACCTGGCAAACGGGACTCCTTGGGTATGCACAAGTCAGACGAGTCGATCCAGTTCATCGACTCCAAATTGACGTTGCAATCACCAACAGGGCTGCCTTGTACAGGATTAACAAGTGGATGAGGGAAGGTGCACTCTGTGCACTGTATAGAAGATTCTCTTATCTCTTATTAAAAATATCAATTTCCACCCTCTCTCGAGTTTCCCAACCCAAAGTTTTGGACTTCTTCACGAACTCTCTCATATGCTGCCTCCTCATGGAACAACTTGTGGGATAAGTGAAAGAGTTCCATGAAACCTACTGAGAAATTTATTGTCTCGCGCAAAATGAAGCCACGTTCGCCAACAAGCAAGTTTGGGACAACATAAACCTTCCGTCAAGACCATGAACGCGGAAGCAGAAAAAATGTTTGGTAAACTCCATTTGGAAATACTCCCTGAGAGTCAACTGAACAGCAGTTGTTAATTATCCTAGCACCGAGGAAAAATCAGTCTGAAAATTCCACTACTATGATTGACTTTAAATTTCACGTCCGTGTTTGAGGACTGCTGAGTTAATTTCCCATCCAGGAAGCTCTGAGCTCACAATACCCGCCGATCCAATCTCATACTGAGGTACTCATCTCCAAAATCAGAAGAATCTGCTGAGAAATCTGATAACTGGGTAAAGAGTGCGCGAGTCAATGTATCTCGGTTGAAATTTCTTGCAATAGACATTAATTGTACACCAGTAACGGAGCGTCATTCGGCTGACTCGAGAAGGGAGAATACAATAATCGAATACGCGCTACCCAGTTATTCCAAGGGCGCATTGGTCGCGGCACCCTCGATTCTCTCCCGCGGTGGAATTTCTGTTCCATACACTGATTTCCAGGAGCATTACAAACGAGCAGAAAAGCATAGCGCCCATGCGAAAATGTGAGCAGGCAGCGCTTAGCTCAATGCCAGGGAGTTGAGAGAGTAATTAGCTCGTGGTATGAAATGGATTGAGGATGTTAAAGTAGAGTATTGTTGTTATTTATTAAGGTTGGATACTGAGGGCGTATATACCTACTAGACATTGGATTTAGGAGAAAATGAGGTCTGTTAGACTGGGAGAGAAAAAAGAGTGATAAATAGTATTTCTTGATGTACTACCTATGTCGAAGCTTTCATTTTAACCGATTTCATAGACCGATGCAGCATGTATTTCCTTCAAACGGATCGCCGATACCAAATTAAACTTCTTTACTTCCTCACACATGTCATTTCAATCAATCCCGCCGGAGCAAAAACCAATTTCGTGTCCTTGCACGTCCGTCCATCCATTCATTCATCCATCCCCGATATCAATTTAACTCCGCCCATCCAATCCTCTCCAGCTTCAGCTCCAGCTCCCATCCTCCAACCCCTCACATCCTCCAACCCTCCACATCCTCCCACACCCCGCATTTCACCACCCCACTCACCCCAACATCAAACTCCCCCAATATCCCTCTAAACCTTCCTATTCTCAGCATTCTCATAACTATATCCCAAGCCCGCCACGCCCTCATCATTATTCCATTCCTCCTTCTTCAACCCCTCTTCCACATGTAATCTCTTCAAATCCTGATGATTCCAACTTTGATTTCTGACCAGATTCGGTTTCCACGTTTCGACTGAGGATTGGAGAGGTTCGCCGAGGGAATTGCGACGGCCGTCCGGGATGGATACTTCGGCTTCTGTTTCGGTGGATTGGGAAGTTGTGGTTTTGGGGGCAGGTTTGGTGTGATGCGGGAGGGAGGCTTCGTCCTGGTAGGTAGGACTAGTCTGTGCTGGTGTGGATGTGGTGGATGCCATTTTTGATGTAGGTTTTGATATGCTTTGAGGTTATTTGAGAGGTAGATGAATTGATGTAGGTAGTTTTTGTAGCGGGTTTTAGAGAAAGATTGATCAAGAGGTATTGACCAGAGGGAAGAAATGGCTTTATTTACAAGACGATTGAAGGCAAAGATGCCGATCGAAACCGAGAAATTACAGGAAATAGGTAGGTAGCTTGCTTTCTCCGCAATATTTCAATTGCCCGTGTGACGTCAATTAATGCCCGCAGGAAAAAGAAAAGTATGGAAACACGGAAACTGCAATAGATTTTGAGCTTTCAAGTTTTTGGTGCTCAGAGTTGTAATATCTTTTTCCTTTTTGTTTTGAATGGAAAGAATTACAATATATACAACCTACCTAGGTACATAAAGTACTCCCCACAAATCGTACGACTAATTCTTCAAAATCATGAGATTTCACTTACCATTACTGGCAACAATAGGATAAGATCGAACTCACACCCGCCCGTATTCCATTTCCCTTTGTCTTCACTGTCAATGGAGTGAATATAATAAGTAGGTATGGCCTTATAATCACAAGGCAAGAATGCCACTATCAATGACGACCTCTAGAATCCAAGAACCAAAGATATCTATCTACTCTTCACCCTTTATCCCTCTTTACCAACCTATCGTATCATACAAACAAATGAAAATCTAAATCCAATCAATCAAAATGCGTCAAAGAAACAGGAAAACTATATGAGGGGAAGAAAACCCCCTCCCCCGCTTCATGTAAAACCCCATCATCAGTACATTACCTAGCGTGAAAGTGGTATGACTTGTCGTCTTCTCTTCTCAAACATGTGCTTTTTGTCCCTTTCCCCTTAGAGAACAAGTTTGACATCACTTCACCTCCTGCTTGTGGGAAGTCCCGGGTTCAATTGGAGGCACGTGTACTAGTCTAATGCGGGGTCGCTTAACCTTATTCTGCGGGAACGATTCGAAACGATTCACTGATAAGATTCGATTTTCTTATCGCCACTTTAATCGACTCGCTGCCACAACACCACAACACCACAACACCTTGTCGACCTTTGGATTTTTATATTTATTAATGTGCCTCTCTCGCTCATTGTCGCAAACCGCATTACCACATCGACATCATCATATTTCATTATATCTCACCAGAGATCATTCTGCTGCTACTTCCTCTACCTGCGCCATTCACCTGCGACAATGGGAAGAACTTCATAAATGCTTTTTCGTTGTTTTTTTACTACATGACAACCTCGCTCGTCTGGAAGACTGAAAAGTTACTTTTACCTCTTCATGTGCTGAGCCGAATAGGGCCGCCTCGAAATTTATGTAACCCGCAGAATACAAACGCACAAAATAATTAACTGACGCCTCGCTATGCAAATAAAAAGGGTATGAGGGACCTGAAATAGCCTGATATCATCCATCCATCATCGTATACAAACAGTTTTTTTTTCGGTCATTATGCTACCCAACTTTGCCGCTTCAGCCGTCGTGAAAGTCGTTTTATCTTACATTTGGTGAATCGAATTGAAGCTGTGAAGCATCCGCGACTCACGAAATTCGATTCTTTCCTTGAGCGAAACCTCAAGTCATATTACTACAGCACATTTATGGAGTTCGTGGACGCTTCCAATAATATTGCTGCGCAGGGGTTAGATATATGTACATATGGTCAACAGCCGGATGCATCTTACCTTATGTTGCTTTCTACAATTCCTCAAACTGGGTTTCCTCAATCCTTCCTGGACTGTCTCCTTCCTTGACTGATCGGTATCTTCATCTGGAATGTAGTAATATTCACTCTCAAGTGGCTTCCCCGCTGCGTCTTTTCCCTCTCGATGAATTTCGCCTATGAACGATGTCCTATTCAACATCTTTCGGAGATCTTCCTTTGTAAGGCCCTTGTTTTCCTGTTTTGAGGGACTAATACCTCTAAGGTTGGATGGGAGGTTTCTGAGAATAGTTGATAATGGCATGGATTGAAGACGAGAATAGGCAAGCTGATTTGCTACATGGTTAATGACAGGAGTAACAGCACCCTCATCAGTGGAGTTGGAGCTTGATCGTTTCTCAGGGGATGCCTTAGGCTTGTGTTCATCACGGCCACGAGCTTCTTGGAGATGGCCAGCTGTGAATTGGGCCATTCTCGAGGAGAGATTTGCACCAAAAGGACCAAAGGAGTAGACAATTGGATCATTTTCTTCATCAGGGTCTTCATCTGGCTCACTCAACTCACTCTCTTGACTAGCTGGGAATGATGCATTGAGTGATGATGCAGCAACCGTTGGTGAGTATGCTGGTTCAGGATCTTTAGACTCAGTAACTGGAGCGGGCTCTGCTTTATCTTCATATACTTGAATGAAGGTCTTCTCTGCATCATCAGCAAAGAGGTTGGCCAAGTTGGCAGACGAAAGCGTTGGGCGAGCAGGTGTTGGTGATACTGGGGACGAAGGGCGTTCAGCACGACGAATTGGACTGGAATGAATAATGTCACCCTGAGCAGTAATGGCAGTAACCTTACCCCTAGGAGAACTATCCTCGCTCCACGAGGGAACTTCTGTTGGAGCAGCAGAATCAAGATGATCACCTTGTGGCCAAGCAACCAGGACCCTTGCATCTTGAACATCCAACATGATCTCAGCATTTTCCGTTTCTGAGGTGAAACTATCCCCCTTTGCTAACTCCCATGTTCGACCTTGACAATGTAACTTGACTCCATTCCATCCACAACAGATAATCTCAATTTTGTTTGACTCGGGTGGGACTGTTGCAGCAATATATCGAGCTTTGATGTGTACACGAGAGATGAGACGATTGGCAGATAATTGATAGTGGGAGGAGTTGCTGGATCTACCCATGAGAAAAGACTCTCCACCTTCAGAAAGAGTAATTGTTGGTACAGCTGACAGAGGAGCTCTCTCAATGGAGGATCGACTTCGATGGAGACCGGCCCGAGCGTGTACCCCTGGAGGGGAGGATGAAAGGATACCAGTTGTGGAAGTAGGAATTGGAGTGGGATACTTATAAGCCAGTTCGAATGCAGATGGGGAAGTACGAATCCTCTTAGTGTTACGTCCTGGTAGGCTAGGTGAGGAGGATGGAAGTGGCTCGAAGGGTGGAAGTAAGGTTGGTGCAGGACGCTTTGTACCCGCCATTGCTGGCAAGGCAGGTTGAGCGTTAATCTTGCTTGGTGAAGAGTCCATCATGATATATGTCCCTTTGATCACAAGTGATGAAAGGTCAAAAGGAATTTTTCTTCTCAAAGTGGATATCTCAGACCGCGACCTTAAACGCGGTGGGTGAGGTGAGAGTCCAACGCGAGGCTCATAGGATTTTCAGAGGTGCCGAGGAGCGAAAGAAGAATATTGGAGGAAAGTATTTGGTGAAACAGAAATAGAAGAATTGCCAATATATGAAATGGAATCAACAGATTGTAAAAGGAAGAGACTGGGTTTTGTATGGGGCCTCCGACCAGGTCTCTGGTTTATAGGTGGAGGATCGGGAAGGTTGAAGAGGAGGTTAAGAAGGTTCCCAGACCCATCGGGACCAGACGCGACCCGCGTTGGAGTCTAAAAATGTTCGTTGGCCGCTTTTAAAAAAAAAATTAATTATGAATTCTGCCATTTTCACAAAAATCAATATGTACTGCAACTGTCCTTGGAAATTATGACGTTTAAAAAAGTGTAAGTCTGTACTTGAGAAGAAAGAAGTGAATTTGTAGATATGATGAGGTTTATTTATAAATATTTCATTCACCTGTAAAGGTGTTGAAGAAATGACTTTTGATATAATTACGAGTAGCAGATAATTACTTTCTGTCATTAGGAATCTAGCAAAGTAATATGTAAGTACCTAGGTAGGTACACATAGGTACTCGTATTTCATTCTTCACCTCTTCTTCAAGCAGTACATAACTTTACCAAAGCTCTTTTCATATTAAATGAACAACTCACTTTCTATATACCAAGTATGTGTCTGGGTCTATACGTAGTATCTACCTACCTAGTAGGTCGTAAGTCTTACATAAGCTCAAACTCTCCAATGCTCTCGAGCCCATTTCAAAAGGAAAGGTATACATACAAGTAAGTGAGAGTACATTACACACCGAGTAGGTTGGTTTGAATTGGTTACAAGACTTAGAGTAGGCATTCATAACTTTTTATACCTCAATTCTTATTTCTTACAAGTCATTCCTCATCCATCCATCCATCCATCCATCCACCCATTCATTCTTCCACTCTCGTCACCAACCACGAGCCCAAGCCTACCTAGTCAACAATTTTTCACGTCCTATCCCCTCTCATCCCACGCATACCAAGCTCCACCATACACGCGACACATAACCCAGCTCCAGCCTCCTTGAACACCTTGGTTTCGTGCTCGTGCTTCGTGCTTTGTGCGTTCCAAACGCGATATGATATGCCGCACTTTTTACGCGCTGATTTGATTGAAACACTTTTGATTGACGGGTTGTGAATGAAAGCAAAGCTAGCTAGCTACTAGGTAGGAATGGTTGTACACAGCTGAGTTATGGTATTTATTATGTTATATTAATATATTATTCCAGAACATGTGTGTTTCCGATGTTTGAATCATAGCAAGGTAGCTGGTGTAAGTAATGACAAGTAATGCTTTCTTGCCCACAATGACTGCAGATTTCGTATGTACCTGGTTACTTGGTTACTTGATTCATGCATTCATGTCACTCTAAATGCTTCTAGCTTTCTTCTTCTGAGAGCAAAGCTTGAGATGGCCGAAGGCGGTGTGAGGTTTTGGCGGTGATTTAATGAATCAATGGGTAAATGAATGGGTAGTGAGTGGAATTCCCTAGGTGCAGAATGCATACTCGGGGCTAAAGGAAGGGGTCTTAAGAGGTTGGTTTGGCCGAGAAGAGGCAAATTGTATATCTGTCATTGTTATAAGTACTAGGTAAATTAATAATTGCGCCAAATTAGGCCTTATTTCTGGCAGGAATAAATCTATTCAGAGGTTTAGAAATTCATATCATGTTTTATATATCATTCTCGTTAATTGTACAAGCAGCTTCATAAATTCTTATCGCATCGTCCAGCCTTGCATAATGTCGTCTCGCGATAAGGTACGGCAAACGAAGAGGAGCCTCAACGCATTTTCATAGCCTCATCGGAGAAATTCTCATGAAAGCTCCGACGCCAAAGAAATTTATTTATCAAAATTCAAATCGCATAAAATTTCTTATCGTAAGAAGCTTCCGACATCTGCACACAACTCTTTTGAACAGTAACAAGAAAGAGTCGACATTGCGCATTCTTTAATTCCTTACAATCTGTAAATTGCCAATCAAAGAAGATCTCTTGTTCAATCGAAAAGTTCGTCATAATATAATGGCACCTAAATCTACTACCTTGACCACAAAGGTCGAGAGTGGTTCGCCATATCAACTTGATCATGATCAGGTATTTTTTCTTTCTTCGCTCTCGATCCAATTGACATACTGACGCATCATTACTAGGTGTTGAAAGCATCAACTGCTCTCCTCAAACATATCTCTAGCACCGAGGCCGAAATAGCCAAAAAAGCTGGCGCTAAAAATCTCCTCGCCGA
Source organism: Sclerotinia minor (assembly GCA_025389075.1). NCBI lineage: Eukaryota > Fungi > Ascomycota > Leotiomycetes > Helotiales > Sclerotiniaceae > Sclerotinia > Sclerotinia minor. The sequence continues at coordinate 1,413,681 of QRFH01000010.1, read as the reverse complement.
AAACGACGACGACGATGCAGAATCCACTCCAGTTTGGCTAACCCTCACGACTAAAAAGTACATTACCGAAAAATCTAAGCTCAAGCCCGTCAAAATCGCTGTTCCCCATTCCCTTAATACCTCCAGCACCACTTCCATCTGTCTGATCGTTGCCGACCCTCAACGAACCTACAAAGATATCGTTGCTTCTGCCTCCTTCCCTGCCGAACTCTCCAAACGCATTACAAAAGTTGTCGGTGTTGATAAACTCAAGAAGAAATACAAGCAATATGAAGCGCAACGCAAATTATTTGCCGAACATGATATCTTCGTTGCAGATGATAGAATTATCACTCTATTGCCCAAATTATTGGGAAAAAATTTCTACAAATCGACTACCAAGCGTCCTATTCCCATTTCTATCCAAGCTGAAGCTCCTAAATCTGAGGGGAAGAGAATCGCGAGGGCTAAGGGAGAGGACGCACCAAAGTCGGCTGAGCCAAAGAAGATTGCAGCGGAGATTGAAAAGGCTATTTCGAGTGCATTGCTTACTTTGAGTAGCTCGACGAATAGCGCGATTAGAATCGGTTATGCAAGTTGGGATGCGGCAAAATTGGCGGAGAATTTGGAGGTGGTGGCTAATACTGTGATTGAGAAGCATGTTCCTAAGAAATGGAGAGGAGTTCGAGCAATCCACGTCAAGGGGCCAGAGACCATGGCGCTTCCTATCTGGCTGGCCGATGAATTGTGGGTTGAGGATGAAGATGTTTTGGATGAGAGTGTAGTTCGGAAAATTGAGGAGAGGGTCGCAGAGAAGAAGAACAAGAAGAGAAAGAGTAGGGGTATCGAGGGAAGCGAGGTTGAAGAAAAGGCAGGAGCGGAGAAGAAACAAAAGTTGTTGGAAAGTAACGACGATAAGTTGGACAAGGAAATTGCATTGAGGAAGGAAATGTTGAAGAAACAAAAGGAGGATGCAGCGAAGGAGTTGGATGCTATTCCCGTGGTGGTTGAAAAGACTAAGAAAACCAAGAAGGTCGTTGCTTAAGTTCTGTTCTGGCTTGAAGGCAAGCCAACGCCCAAGAAGCACTTGATCGGAAGAAGAACGAGACTCTCGGACAAGAAGAGAAGAAAAGTTAGACACATGTCGCATCAGGGCCTGTCGAATGAAGGACTAAAAGGCGTTCTGGAGTTAAAAGTAATCTCACGTTTTGCATGTGTGTAAGTAATGGCGACGAAGGACTTCATTCGCGGATTACTTCTACTTGCACCTATACTGGGCATTGCCACCGAGCTTTGGAGTAGATAGATCATTGTAATGAAAGGAAATCTTGGTGTAATGAATTCGGTATCTGCATGTCTCTCTTGAATATGAAGTTTAGGTGATGGCTAATAGCCAAGAAGAAATCCCTCATTCTGGTGTTTAACATACTATTTATTATCCTGATGATTAGGCAATCTACAAGCAAACCCATAGGAATAAAACGCCCGCATTCCCACAAACCTATGCCCAGCATCTAAAACTACAAATAACGTCCGTCGCCGGCTCCATAATCCAGCCGCAATCATACAAAAAATCAATCTAACAGCCTAAGCCTAACGCTACCGAGCCCCTTTACAATTCCTCCTCATGTCCAGTCCACTGGGTTTCCTCCTTGCCAAACTTCTTTCCTGCTGGACCAAAGTACTCCTTGAAAGCCTTCGCCAACATCTCCTCACCCAACGCCATATGACCTCCCGGAATCGTTTTGAACACCAATTTTCCAGCCTTATCCAGGGTCTTTAAGCCTATCCAATCTTCTTTATAAATAGGTCTTTCTTTCAGTGGTGTGATTTCCGTTCCGTTGACTTCGGCCCACCATCCACTTTCCTTTGGGATTACAGTTGTGTCTTCTTCGAAGACGTACATTACGAATCGCTCTAGTTTTTCCATGTTGGTTTTGTATGTTTCATTTTTCAATACGCGCTCGTTATTGATGTCGGCGAGGAAATTGGAGGATTCGAGGTAAGGTTCTAGATTTTCGGGGTCGCGGAAGTATTGGGCGGGTACGAGACGGGATTGGACGAAGGTCGACCAGGTATTGGCGCGGAGAAGGGTTTGAGCGCCGCGACAGAGGAAATCGGCGGGAGCGCAGCCTTGGAAGGATGAAATTCCGTTGTGCTGGGAGCCGAAGGTCAGGAGCGATCGAATGGGCGGTGCGTTGCAGCGGGAGATGTAACCGCGGAGGAATTGACCGCCTTGGGAGAATCCGATTGCGTCCACGGCGGGTGCTGTAGAAAGAATAGGGTGGGAGGCGAGGTCTTCACAGACCTTCTCAATTTGGACTTGTGTCAAGGGTTAGTACAGATGTTTCTTAAGGAACTAGGGGATTTGCTCACGAGTGAGATTTCCAAAGAAGGTGGCCGTCCTGTCTGCGGATGCATCATCGTCAAGATGGATATTATAGACAAAAGTTCCAGGATGAATAGCATCAGCCAATGCGCCAACTTGTGCAAGTCCCTCTGCCTTGTAGTTATCACCAAGACCATGCCAGATAATCAAGGGCAGCGGAGTATCATCTTCATCGTCGGATGACTTTGTGGTTTGGCGAGTCTTTCCGGACAAGGTGAGATTAAAAATGCTTGGAAGAGGGCTGTTCTTATCGTAGACAGTAGCATGTGCATCATTCGCAATAGGAAAATCGAGAATGCTCTCTGGGAGAACGAGAGCGTTGATGAGAGCTGCGCTGCTGAGCAAGGAGACGATTTTGGTAATGGGCGCCATGTTGGCGAGCTTGGTGGCGGGTATGGAAGTTGAAGCTCTACAGTCTTCGATGTTAACTAGTATATGAAACCGCCAGAAGCTGTAGGTTATTTAAGTACTGTGATCCAATTTGATGAAGGGATAGTCTTCGTAGATAATGTCTTCTTGTTCAGCTGACGGAGATGTCTTTGTCGATGTCGCAGCTGAAGGTATTCTAGCCTTCGTAGCCTCGAGACCCTGATGGCCTGTACCCGTAGAGCCGCTTTAGGGAGAGATAGGTATGCGTACTCGCTTACTAGATTGATAATTCTGCCATACAGGAAGAAAGTAAATCCGAATAATATCTCCATCCTCTCTTGTGAATTAAACTTGTATAACTTTCGCATTATATTATCGTTTCAATCAGCAAGTTAACGTACGAACTAGGGTATCTAGAGTGGTGAACGATTCGAATTCCGTGAAATTCAACAAGAACCGTGCTGAAAGAAAATCTACTACCAAAATCGATTTGCGACTCTGAGATACTCGCGGTGCGCGTTGCTAGTCACAACACTCTAGCGGTTCAAATTTGCACGACTTCGCCGGAATTTCACAGAGTCAAACTTGGAGAGCTGGAAGCCATAGTGCAGCCGTTTGTCACTTGTTGCACCAAATTTGAGGTGGATCTACAATAGGCTGACGGGAAGCCTAACATAGATGTGAGGGGCCTTTGGTCGACTTACTCTCGGACGCTTTCATCTATTTTCTACATATCCTTCCATTGATCCCGAATCCTCTTTCAATGGCACCCGCCCCAATGGCGCCTGCTCCAGAACCAGCTCAGGCCAACGCTACGGGTCCTCATCCATCATTCATTCAAGTCGCCAAACCGTACATGTTTCAGCAACATATCAATTCAAAACTTATGATCATTGGCACCAATCCTACGCGTGAAGACCAATTCAGGCTACAGGGAGTGACGTGGATCAATGATGTTAGAATCGCTTTACAACTGTCAGTATCACTCTCACGTTTGCAAGTACAGATGACTAACTTCCGTAAGACCTGTCCGAACATTTTGCACGGCTGCCACATACTTTCATCGATTTCGACTTGTCCACAAAGATACTGAATATCAGTATCAAGATGCAGCCGCCGCTGCGCTTTTAACGGCTTGCAAGATTGAAGATACTCTTAAAAAATCTAAGGAGATCATTTGCGCAGCACATAATTTGAAGCATGCAGCTGCAGAGCATTTGAGCTCTGATGATACTGTATGTATTCCCACATACGTCATGATCATAAACTGTTGGCTAATCCAAGTAGATTTTTGAGGGTCCCTCTAAGGTCGTCATTGGCCTTGAACGTCTTATGCTCGAGGCATCTAGCTTCGACTTCCGTGTTCGTTATCCACAGAAACATCTTATTAAGCTTGTTAAAAATGGTGGAATTCAACGAGATGTTGCAGAGGTGGCCTATCAAGTCATGCTGGATCTTTATCGAACATTTGCACCCCTCAAGCAAACTTGTTCTACCATGTCTTATGCTTGTGTGGAACTGGCGACATTAATTTGTGAGAAGCAAAAGGGTTGGAAAGGACCAAGCTATAAAAAATGGTGGACTACCCGATCAGAAATTATGGAGACGATGCTGGACCTATTGGATCTCTATACACATTATCAGAAGCAGTCCATCGTTGGGCCTTTACACAATATTGAGAAGTTTATCAGCATCCGGATCACAATCAACCAAGAACTGGAAGGGAAGAAGTTACCGCGCTACACCGAATACTACGAGGCGGCACGAAACAATGGCATGCGACATGCTCCTAACACCCCTGTCACACCAGCCAGCCCCGCGGATCTGCGATTCAATGGTCATGTTGCATCGCCAGCAAACTTGAGCCCCAAATCGATAAGCTCGGGCGGGAAACAATTTACAGGTGTTCGTGGTCAAAATGGCACAGTACGTTTCATGCTGGATGTTGCCACGGCCAAGAACGAGAGAGACACGGTTAATGAATACTTTCAAGATGAATATGAAAGTTATGAGATCGAAGTGGAAGAGACGGTGCCTGTTGAGCCAATACCGACGCATCAAACTCCGAGAGAGCCACATCATGGACGGCATCATGGACATGGACATGGGCACGGTCACGGTCACGGTCACGGACATGGTCGAGATTACCGACATTTTAACAAACGAATGCGAAGATGAATACCGTGGGTAAGCACATTAAGAAGAGAAAGTAATATGGCGTTTGGTGAAGGGGAAATATCTGTAAGATAAATGCATACTAGGAGTCCAATGATGATTCATGGGAGGTTTTGGAGTTTTCTGGAGTGAACAGGAAGATACCACGTTATTTACAAGTAGTTGGGAGAGGTAGATGTATAATATATACCTAGTAACTAAATCAACACATGAAAATCAAAAGAATGGAGAGATTCAATGATAAGTTTATTAAATTTCCAATGGACGATTATCTTCTGGTCTGACTTGAATACATAAATACATAAGGAGGGTAGAGCTATGATGAAATCATGTTGAATATTCTCCAGGCCGATAAGTCAGTTTGATTCATCCTATCATGAAAGGTTCTGGGCCCTGTTTTAAGTGAAGGGGGGTCAGGGGATATTTAGTAGCATGTGAAGACAGATATGTTCGGGCGTCAGAATGTTAGGCCGGGTGGCCCTTGGTTGGCCTTAGCTAACAAAGGCATAGAGATGGCTGGCCTAAGCAAGTTATGACGCTCTCTTGCGCAATGAGAAATAAGACTGGAAACAAAGCCAACATCATATCATAACCAAGGAAACCGGGAATTGGAAATTGGATGAGTGAATGTAAATATAGATATAAATATACATACATATACATACATATAAATACCTATATATCGTAAAGAATCGTGATTCTTTTCCCTGTTTGAAATACTTTTGACATCTACATACCCACCTACTTCCATCCATCCTTTCGACTTATATCTAACTCGATTGCTAATCTCATTTCTATCATAAAATCAATCAATCAATCTTCCTTTTATAAAGGAAAAAAAGAAAAATCATCCCATCTATCTAATCTGAATCCAGAAGAAAGAACCTTATCAGCCCAGCTCTCAAGCTAAAAAAGAAATCGCTCGAGTGACGCAGTACAGGGATTTTCCACTAGAGCTGCAATCCATCCAGCCATCTTCCCTTCCACCAACTTCTTCCCATCAACCAACCAAAACCAGTTGACACAATTACTTTAAAACTACAAATACTTCCCTCACAACTTCGACAATTCAATTACACAACAATCCGATAAGTCGACAAATCAATTGCCAACATACAACAACAGAGGAAAACATACTTACTTCAATTGATCAAGGAGAAAGATCATATTATAAACTTCACGATGGCTCCCCCACCTTCCCCTGCTCTTCCACTTCAGCAGAGGCTCATACAACTCGCGCAGACATTACAATGTAAGCTGATGCTTCTTTCCATACCTGCATGAGGATGTTTACTGATCATGGTTTCGCTATAGTTGCTTGGTTTGTTGGGTATGTTGTACTCTCTATTATTGTGCTTCCCCCGCGTCAAAGAGAGCTCTTGGGAGCTTGGATGATAAATATGTGGTCTCATCGCAGCCATCCCAAAGTGTCAACAAAGCTTTAGCATTTGACTTGTTCAACTTTGTGCCATACGATTTTGTATATACTGACTTGGAATGGCAGACACCTTTCCCTTCTATTCTGTATTCTCAGATATGGCCTTTCCTACATAACTTTCAACTACTACTCAAGATGGGCTACATTTTCTTATCGCACCGCCTTTATTTCTGCCGCCGTTACCTACGGGATCGTGGTTTATAAGGCATTCCGTGCTCGCGCCAGAGCTGGAAGAGCAAATCAAGCCGGTTTGATCTCATACATTGCTGATGAAAATGTTCAATACTTGGGTAAGTGGTTTCTCCACTCGGTTGGTCTTTTACATGCTGACAAATGATAGCCATGGCAATTGTATGGCTTTTCTCCAAACAATACCCCATCGCCATGCTTCCATTCGGTGTCTACTCTGTTTTCCATGTCGCAACTTACACCCGCACCAATCTTATCCCAACTCTTCAACCAGCTCCACAAAGTGCCGACCCTAAGGCCGCTCCAAGGCCAAACGCTACAGCCGATACCATTGGAAAGTTTGTCAAGGAATACTATGATACCTCTATGGGACTTGTTGCTCTTCTTGAGATTATCCTCTGGGTTCGCATTTTCCTCTCCGCTATTGCATTCCAATCGGGTTCCTGGATTTTGATCTTCATTTACACTGCATTCCTTCGCTCAAGATTTGCTCAATCCACATTTGTTCAAGCACAATTCAGACAATTGGAGGCAAGAATCGATAGCCTTGTTGGAGCTCAATCTACTCCACCAGCAGCAAGACAAGTTTGGGAGGGTCTTAAGGGCGGTGCTAGAACTTTCCACGATACTACTGATATTGGAAAGTACGTTGGTGGCGCTCCAGCTCAAAAGAAAACTTCATAAACGATACGTACGCCAATTCAAAGATAAGAAAAGGTCAACAGTCAACAGATTTCCGGAAGTGTCGGTGAAACACGCAAAGGATGTTTGAGCTGGATAGGAAATACAGATATGAATGCTCAAAAGTGGGTGCTATAAGCGGTTCAATGATGAATGGAATAGGTCTGAGGGGCTACATATATCCGGGTGGTTATACGTCGTTGATTAGTCGGGGATGTTCGTTTCCGAAAGTAGGAAAAGCGTGGGAAATTGAGGCGTGAGCAGTAAGGACGGTGTATTCGTACTAGGTATCCTGGCTGTTTCCTCTTTTTGTTTTTTTTTCCACTACAGCAGCGGAGTTATTTGTGTGTGATTATTTTAACGTTTCGTGTATCCAAAGTCTAATAATGAGGATTTCATAAATTCAGATCGATTAATAGTGCTATGCGTGAGCTGGTGTCCTTGTGAATGCGAGATGATGAATTTGTATGATGGAAGACAGCTAGTGCTTAGTCTGGCTGATTACCTAGAACTATTAACAGTTTATTTATGAAGACAGCTAGTGCCTAGCCTGACTAAATAAAGATGTTAACTATTTATCGATGAAGAAAACTTAAGTGTGAACTAAGACCGGCTATAACAAAAGTTCGCAACAGTCAGTTTTATCTACATCTCTAGATACATTACTCTGATATAATATGAAAAAGAGAGTAAGAAGAGTAGAAGTGGTGGTTAGTATATAAAAGACGCTGGTAAAAAAATGAATGATAAAATATTTCAATATCTCGTTATTCTTCGGAGGATGAAAGCAAATGAAACATAACATGAGACAACAATGCTAATTGGTTCTTTTCCTTTTATACGTAGGACAATCATCAACTTTCATCTCAACCTTTTAAATGTATGAATTTTCACCTCGATAATGTCTCTCATAGCGAATCATCTGGTGTTAGAAAATGAATGCTGGGATATCCACGTCCTTCTGCTTATTTTTCTGAAGGTTATTCGAGAAATTTTCTTCTTCAGAATTCCTCCTTGTTCCTTCCTTCTTCCTTCTTCCTGTTACAAGCTCAACCTTCCACCTATCTTTGATCCAAACCACCAAATACCCACCAAAAGACCTCAGCCCCGCAGAAAATGGTTCTCTCGAAGCTCATCTAAGAAAACGGTGCGGATTTCCTTTCCCATCTATTCGCGGAGACATATTAGCGGTCATCTACAGAAAAGACGGCTCTAAAATAACCATCAAGCGGCTTTCAGCAGCTGCGGAAGCTATTTCCACTCACTCGATTCATAAACCTTCATCAGTACGGAAGACACCGAACCTTGAATATTTCTGACTGTCTTGGAATATCCCAAGTCGAATTCGGAGCGAAGATGTTTGGATCGAAGGTTAGTGATCTATCTAATGTATCATTTTGGAAAGTGGCTTTATACTGGGAAAATCGATATTCAGGGATGGAATGAATGGGATTTATGGAAATTTGGAGAGTCAGAATGATGTTATGAAGGTTTTGTGTGCTGAGGGATTGGATAGTAATCTATCATGCTCATCACAGAATACTTTAGCTTTGATTCAGGAATATTGAAGAGATGTTGGGAGCAGACGGATTTTATAGTTGATGCTACTCGCAAATGCTATCTCGAAGATGGTACCGTGGATTGGGGGAATAAGAAAATGCTGAATTTCATCATGGATGTTATCGTTTTCGAAGGTTTGGAGGATTCGGAACTTAGGAACCTCATTCATGATGGTGGACATATTGCTGAGCATATGGTTAAATTGCTCTTCGAAGCTGCTCGTGGAAAAAAATCAGGTGCGGCTCCATGGAAGTTTAGAAATGTTAAAAGTACCTTGTGAATGAGGTTGTAACTCTCGAGGAGTCTAGTTTCGAGGAGGAGATTGAGGATCATTTAGATGAGATTGCGGAAGAAAATAAAGAAAACGACGACGATGGTGATGAGGATGAGAATGAGAATGATGAAGGGATGAATGATGAATTCACACCGAAGGGAGTAAGTTAGAAGATTCAAAAAAAACCTCTTAAGCCAAAATTCTAACATACGGAAAGAAGCCTCTTTGCAGCAGAAGAACTCCTTGCTGAAGGACATCATCTAGCACAACCCAGACACGCATATATATTTATAATCTTACAAACAAGTAAACAAGCTATAATTTAATCATGATTTTGATACCACCGATATGGATGCACATCATACCCATAGCTGGAGATAATATCCGCAAATAATGTGATTCTCACATTTCATGGAAGAACAAGAACAAAACTCGAGTCAAAGTTTTGACCTCATTTAACGTATCTTCTTCCATCATTTACTCCAAAGTATCGTTAAGTATTCGGATCTTTATTCATATTCCACGCACTCGTGGCACCGTATATTATAAACTAAAGAAGTTCATCTCTTTCATTGCTAAGAGAAATCGAAGGGAGAATTACAATAATACTACTTATTGCAGGCATCTAAGTGGTAGTATTGAAGAATAGCATGGAAAATGAGCTAGCTCATATCAAGTAGTATTAGAAACGGAACCACTTGGCTATACATTGAAATGTTTTCGTGATAGTGACGCAGTATTAACGGTTTGCAAGAAATGGATACCATAAAAACCCCAATCACGCCCCTGAATGTTTACCTTATATTGGGGAACTTTCTCCACACTAATTAACCTTATATATTTAATGATAATCCTATCCCTCTTTCACTGCCGGATGATCATTAACCTTATTATTTCCCCCTGCAGCACCTTGTCCCTTTCTGTGCACGTTCAGTCTTAGCACTTTGCTTGCTGTTACACCTGAATTGTGATTGGCTTCTTAGGAACCTTAGCCCTTGGAATAGGGTCACACAAGTCACGGTTACTCCATTTACGGAGTAGAATGCAGCTACCCCGCACCAAATATGCAGTCTGCTGGCGGCCTCTTGACCTGTTTGTTGACAATGGGCACTTAAATAGCTCCAATCCTATTATTGGGGGATTTCCTTCTCTTAAATAGTTCTCTGAGGTGAAGTAGCCCTCATCTATATATTCTCCAACAAAGCCAATTTCAGGAAGTCACTATATACAGAACCATGGCGACAATGAGAGAAATCGATAAGATACCAACAGTGTTGGAACGACCCAAGGAGATGAAATTACTTTGTCTTGGGTTATCTCGTACGGGAACCAATTGTATGTATCAAGAATGATTTGAGGATCTCCTACTAATACTGCAATTGACAGCATTGTATATTGCTCTTCAACAGCTTGGCTATACTCCATATCATGGAAATCAAATATTCTCCAACGATCGCCATAATAAGTGCTGGGAGGAAGGGTTGAAGTCGAAGTTCTATGATGGTAAATCATACGGCCTCGTTGAATTCGACAAACTGCTGGGGAATTACGATGTAGGTTTTCTAGTGCCTCTATATACTCCTCGAAAATGAAGGCATAGTCCCAGGCTAATAGCCATGTTTAACCAGGCTGTGACCGACTGTCCCTGTGCCAACTTTGCCGAGGAGCTATTAGCAGCATACCCCAACGCAAAAGTTGTTCTCACCACCCGTGACCCCGACAGCTGGATCCGATCGATGGAGTCATGCTACTACCAAATGCTCGACATACTCTCCTGGAATCCAGTCGTGTATCTCGAGCCCAACGAATGGGGAGCCTTTCGAAGTGTCCTCTACATGATCTTGACACACATAAGCCGAGGTGAATGGAACAACCGAGCAGCTTTACGTCAAGGGTTCTTGGAGCACAATGACTTGATAAGATCTTTGGTACCTAAGGAAAACTTGTTGGAATTTCAAGCTGCACAGGGTTGGGAACCTCTGTGTCAGTTTCTCAATAAACCTAAACCGTCAACACCATACCCAAAGACTAATGAGGGAAGTACGGCTGCGAATCTTCTTCGGATGTTTTATCGGATGGTTCTTTTGCAGAAAGTGATGAAGGTGTTGCCAATGATATTGGCTGTGTCGACGGTGATTATGAGCTGGGTTGCATGGAGAGTGTACTTTTAGGAAGGTTGATAGAACTTTCTTGCCAATTAGTAATTGTTGTCGTCAAGAATGCTGGATATATTGGGTTTGACTGATTTTAAATGCTCTTCAATTTCAAAGGATTAGAATTTTTAATATCCACTCAAAAATTCCCAATCGATTAACCTTACCGACCCAGCTTGATCTTTGGAGTAACTATGTGCATGATGAGTAAGATATGCAAACCCCCCAGGTGAGCATAAACAAAATCATTCTTCACTCACCTTAACATCAATAACTCGCAAGTCTACTAAAGAAATTCACGTCATAGGCTCATAGCCAATTAACGTGCAGTCATGATGACGTCATATATAAATCCTCCAACTCCCAACACCACATTGACTCAGACGTAGCTTATTATACCGAGTCCAATTCCCTCTAACTCTGTAGATTTTGATACGAGTAGACCAAGTAGGTAGAAAATCTACTCACCGCAGAGTTCAATTAAAGCTTCACACTAAAACACACGGGAACAATCACCAAGTCACGCGATATATATATATGACGGGACATCAGGAACAAAATCTCAACGGATAGCAAACCACCCTTACCTACCCTAAGTCTAGGTAGCCTGTAACTCACCTAGTCTAGTATAAATCCATCCACCCCAAAACTACCCAAAAGATCCACAAATCCACGTGTCCCGATGTTCACCCCTCGATCCCGATGGCGCGCAACATGGCAATCTCAACAAATCGATTACTCCATGGGTAACCTTATTCCGATGACGTAATCGCATTTTTCCATCATCGCTCCTCCTCCGAGGCTCACCCATCAGGTCAGATCAGGTCAGATCAATTGCTAAAAGCGGGGTAGCTTCACCCTGTTTATAGGTATGGTAGGTATGATGTTTTACCTTAGTAAATGGAATCTTACATTAAGCTAAGTTCCATGACGACTTCCCCTTAAGCTAGGTAGGTATTTAGATACATATTATATCTTACCTCGAGTTTTCTTTACTATCTGAATATTTATTTACTTTTTTTTATTTACATAGAACAATTACTGTTAAATCAGAGGAAAACAATCTGTGAGTTATACTTTCCTTCCCTTTCTCTTTCTCCTTCTTCCCTATCCTATTTCCTCCAATAGGTATCCATCATAAACCAACCAACCATCCATCCATCCATAAAATGCATCCCTCACCCCGTCTCTTCACCACCCGAATTTTCAAACCCCAAACCAATAAACTAATCCTCTCTTCTCTTCCCAGACAAACAAAATACCAAACACAATACCCCTCTCAACAACCAAAACTCACATACAACAACCCCAAAAGACTCATCAGCAAAATGTCTTTCAGCAACACAGACACGGGATCCAAGGACGCCGATCCATACAAATCCAAGAACATTGATGAAGTATCTTTGAAAGAGAAGGTGGAGGATTTGAATGAATTCATCGATGCCTGTAAATTTGGTATGATGACGACGAGGGATGGAAAGACGGGGGCGTTGGTTAGTAGATGTATGGCTGTTGCTGCTAAGGTATATATTCTTTTCTTTTCTTTCTTTCTTTTTTTGGGAGGGTTCATCTTGGTTTCTTTTTTGCATGACAGAGGGTGGATGAATGGGTATTGTTATCTCTGCGAGGGTCTATCACTTTGAGAGATTCCATACTTGGAGATAACTTAGACTTAATCCCCCTTTGAGAGCTTCATTTCCCAACTTGAACAATTGATAAGGTTACTAACCCCTAAAAAATAGGAGAACGGAGGAACAACCCTTCTCTTCCACACCAATACCGAGTCCGGAAAGACGGACGAATTGGCAACGGATTCCCACATCAACATATCATTCTTAAATTCCTCAGGAGAATGGGCTTCTATTTCCGGTATGTAATCTTAATTTCCCATCTCCCTCTTCCTCGACCCAACTCTCCACCCCCCAAACCCGCTTAACCACACTAACACACCCACCTCACCACAGGCCTCTCAACCGTAGAAACCGACCGCGACCTAATCAAAAAATACTACACCCCCACCCTCAAAGCCTGGCTCGGCGATCTCAACGACGGCGTCCACGATGGTGGTCCCAACGATCCACGCATTGGAATTATCAAGGTTGATGCTAAGACCGCCACCTATGCTATTGTACGCAAGGGATTGTTGGCACGAGGAGTCGAGGTGGCGCAGGGAGCTATCACGGGAAAGACAGCTAGTGTTAATAAATTGAGGGAGATTAGTGAGGAGGAGATTCAGAAATGGAGGACTAGTTTGGGGATGGTTCAGTAGGCTGGGTACAGAGTATACTTATGCTTACTATTTTTGAGAGATGGGAAATGAGGCTATGAATTAATTTAATCAGTCAATCAAATTGTAACGCAAAGAACCTGCTAATGTTATACTGTTTTAACATTATGTTGATAATGCCGTCTGGTGTTGATAATGCTAGCCTGTGAACTATACGAAAATATGCATGCCTATCAATCAGTACCCAATACAACCTTTACTAATTTCATTCCAATGGTAACAAAACAACCTATGCTATACCAAACCCATGTTAAACCTGATAATTACAGACTATCCAAAGTCTCATTGCGCCTCGCTCCTTAAAGTAATACAAGTCTTCAACAAATATTCAAAACTATCAATCGTTAGCAGCAATACCTTTCAACCCAAGTTAACCATAAAACTTACCAATTTCAAAGGAGTTCTATTCAAACCCCTAGTGAAATTACACATCGCCCTCTGTTTGGTTGGTCTCTGCTGTAATCTCCTAAATGCTTCTTGAATATGTCTCGTCTCGACTGGAGTCCTCCCCTCACTAGGCGGATCAAACAACCCCTGTACCTTTCTCTTCTTGCCTCTTTGTTCGCCGCCAGTTTTCTCCTTGCCTAAATCTTCCTGTTCCTTGATTTTTAATGCTTCTTCGGTTAAGGTCTGGACGATTTCAAAGGTAAGGAAACCGAGAATATCAACGATATCATCGTTGGGTTTGGAATCTGTGACGACGCCGAAGCCAGCCCATTCCTTGAATCGCTTTCCTTTACGGAACGTAAATGACGCTTGACGATATTCAGACCAGGTGACATATTCTTCTTTTGTCATGGCTTTGGTGCGCTCGTCGGCTTTCTTGAGACGTTGTAAGGTTGCATAATTCATTTCTTCCTCATCTTCGTCCTCTTCATCTTCGCGTTCTGGAACTTCTTGGCTGTATAAAGAGGGGACCTCCCACGGAAGACCGACTTTGGCTTTCTTATTCTTCTTGGTGGTATCCGGAATGGGGGCATTTGCTCCTACTGGCTCGTCACCAGCTCCAATATCTGCGTCACCACCCTTCTCGTCAGAGTCTTTGACGTTTTTGCGGACGTCTTTCCAGGAGAGAAAGGTTCGAAGACGAGAGACCTTAGCCTGATCGTGTCGGATAAGAAATATTAGGTCGTCTGTCGATATTGAACGACTTCCGCGGCGAGATGCCTGCTCAGTACATTGGCGGAGCTGAAATGGTTAGGGTCATGTGATAGACAAAGAAATAGAGGTGATTTTTGAGAAGGGAAGGTGACCGTTGAGGATATGTACTAACCATTTCGATAACTTGTTGCCTTACTATCTCTTCAATCATACCAGTAGTCTCCGATGATGCTTCTGCTGTCTCTCCAGAAACATACATCATCTGTGAAAAGAAACGAAGAAACTTGGCGTTAGCCATATTCGATGCCATGTTATTAATACTACTATGCTTTTCTCTACAGCTTTTTAAAAGATGCGAAACTATTTAAACAATGAATGGGCCCGCAGGATATGTATCGCAAAAACATATTCACTATGACTGGTGATGAAATAACAAATACCTCACCGCCAGCAATCACTCGATATAGCCTCATAATTTCCCACAATTGTACCCCATAGGTGATTCATAAAGTTCATCAATAAAGGAATGAATCCGAGACTCAAACAAAGGCATAACTGACCTGCTGGATCTCTGTCCTATACTTTGCCGTTTTGTCCGTCATTTTGGCGACCTGACACTGTCCAATCACCCAAACTGAAATCCTTCTTGTCTGAGACCTTATTCATAAATGGGTAAAGTCACCAAAAGTCCAATGAGTAGTGAACAAGAGAATAATTGATCCAAAATGTTATGCGTGGCTGTAAATAAATCAGCTACCTAGTGAATGATGGAAGTCCAAAAAGAGTTCGAAGGTGATTAAATTGTTGTAGTAACTGATCATGACTAAGAGAGTGAGAGGCGGTCAGAAATACTTTACTCCTTTGAGCAGGCAGAAAGTGATTATTCATATCCACTCCACTCTGGGGTAGGTGGGGTCGTCATGCAGGGCCAAAAAAATTTAATTTTCTTATCGAGACTTTCCTTTCCTCCACACATGATATTACTGTACCACCATTTCGGACACTCACACAGACCGAATCTCGAAGATGGTTACAATTATGAAGCATTCGACAAAAGACTTGTATACACAATGATATACACATTGCTGCTCACATTCCAATTGCAGATATATAGCAAGAAACATCAAGATCAGATCAAATAGCATATGATCTGTACAGCTAAGAAGGACAGGGAATAAAAGCTCATGCAAATGAAAAAAATAGAAGCCTGGCTAGCCTAGCTAATGCGATGCATATCCATCCTCCTAATAACACCAATGCTAATCAGCTTAAATATCATCGAAGACCCTGTTCGCCCCAACTCCTATCATTTCCCTTCATATAAAAACAGAAATTAAGCTAATCTGTCACCTTCAGACCACTTCCTCCATAGAATCTGATATCATCTCGAAATTCAAAACCCCTGCGGTCCCTTTCCATCTACACCCCCAGTCTTGAAGAATTCTGTCACTACACCGATCGCGTAACAGCCACCCCCGACGATTGCTCCACCTAGCAACACTCTCTTGGTCTTGCCAGGTTTCTTGCGCTCGGGTTCGGATTTATCTTCCCAGGAAGATTTCCCACTGAATACAGGTTCTTCACGTCGAACGTCAATATTTGATTTGAATGCTGGTTCCGCAGATACCGGTAAGTCGTGGTTAACAAAGCCTGTAGGGCTGGCAAATCTACCAGTTGCTACTTGCATACCATCTATTGGGTTGGTTGTGTTATTCTTCAGATCGGCTTGTGATGGTAAGCGTCTTGCTGGTCGGATTTTGCGAAAAACAAGAACGTCGCCACCTCCAGAAACAATCTCATATCCTTCTGCCTGTAATGGCTGGAAGTGTGGAAAGAATTTGGCCGGATTGGACAATCGAAGAAGAACGTCAGCAGGAGTCAAAGCCGATGCAGTATCAGTCACGATTGATGTTGTTTCAGCGATGTTGATTGATTGCATTGTCGAGTCATAAGCCAGAACTTTGTAAGTGGTGGGTTCAAGATCGGCAAGGGAACTTTCTTTGGGGGCATCTCTAGCTTTAACATCACTTGCTAGTACCTGGCGATGCTTGGAGTCAATCTTGCCATATGCGTCTTCATAGATATCTCGGATCTCACGAGCTAGCTCTTTGTCCTTACCAGATTGTTTTCCGGTCTTTCCATACGATGAAACATACACAGATGAGTTTCCTTCGCCTTGGTCCGCGCATTCCTCTTCATATGAGGTTTCTAAGCCTTGGGGTACTTTTGAATACGGATCAACTTCTGCTTTTGCTTTGCTTGAGATCGCTCGAGGAGATGCTAATTTCGCTGCAGATCGATCTAAGGATGTTTGGATTCTTGGTGTGTTTGGGTTTCGAGAAAAGGCCTCTGTCGAGCCGAGACCATCAATGTATTCCTTTTCATTCTTCGGAATAGTTTGTTCGACTTCCGCTGAGTAGGATAGCTCTAGTCCTTTAGGCGCCTTGTCATAACCCCAAGCATCTTTCGACGATTTTGGCGTCAATTCTCCTGTGCTGTTTTCACCCTGTGTCCAAGATTTCTGGAACTCTTCTGGAAAATCTCGAACAAAATTTCCTGTTACTTTCCGTTTCTCGGATTCTCTTGCATCGGCTTTTGTGTCCTTTTGATCAGCGGAACCAGAATCTCTCCCTATTTTGGAAGCCGAAGGACCGCAACTTTCAAGCGGCTTGGTTTCAGTCTGTCTTTTTTGCTCAGCAGTGATCTCCTTGGCATACTCAATCACGTTTTGATGTGCTTCCTCAAATGCTTTCTCCAGTTGCTTTCTCTTCGCGGACTTTTCTTCTAGAGTTTCCTTCCTGTGGTTTTTGATAATTCCCGAAGCAGCGCGAATGTCACTTGCCCGAAGTAGGTCAAGATCCTCCCTAGTATCCGGGTCAGAGTATTTATGCGACATTGATTGAAATTGCGAAGTATTAACATTCGTGTCTTTTCCGGATGGTTTTATTTCATGCACCATGGAGTCGGAGCCAGAATCCTGGGACATCCTGGCTTGCTTTTGATCATACTCCTTTAATGCTTCGCGTGCTGGATCGGGACTCTCGGGAAATTTTCCATCTGGCTCATTGTAGCGAAAGGACCCATATGAAGTATTGCTTTCATAATCCTTCAGACTTTCTCGAACTGAATCCACCTTTTCGGGAAACTTACCGTCAGGTTCGTTATATCGGAAGGATCCATAAGAAGTGGTTGTATCATATTCCTTCAACGATTCTTGAACTGTATCTGGCTTTTCAGGCAGTTTTCCATCTGGTTCATTGTGACGGAAGAACCCGTAAGTCGTGGTTTCATCATAATCCTTCAATGACTCTTGCACGGGGTCTGGTTTCTCGGGCAGCTTTCCATCGGGCTCTCTGTATCGAAACGCGTTATAGGATGCACAGTCATCGTAATCTCTAAGTCCTTCTTGTACTGGATCGGGCTTTTGAGGCGGCTGTCCGTCTGGTTCATTGTGAAAGAATGGTTTGTATCCTTCGCCATCGTAATCCTTCAAAGATTCTCGTACAGTGTCAGGTTGCTCGGGCAATTTGCCATCGGGCTCCCGGTAAAGAAATGGTTTTTTGTATCCTTCGGAAACAGAATCATAGTCATTCAACCCTTCCCTTACCGGATCTGGCTTTTCAGGAAGCTTTCCATCAGGCTCATTGTACATGAATGGCTTGTTGTAGTTCTCAATATCAGCTTGACTACCATTGATATCCGGCGGTACTAAGTTCTGGAATCGGTGACGATATCCTTTGAATGTCTTTACTGGGATATTTACAGGCTTTTCATCTTTGAACACCTTTCGATTCGTGATTGGATCTATCTCGTATTCTTTATTCACCTCCCTGTCCGACTCGTTTTTCGACCTCAGATTTATCCAATATGCATCGTCAGCTTGTGATAGGCGGATTGATTCACCACCATCTCTCTTTTCTACATCCGCTTTGAAGGTATACTTGGAACGAGCAGGGGAGAAGTAAATTGTTTTACTGCGCATGAAGTTATGCATGGCGTGTTTGTAATCCGGAACTCTTTCATCATGCTTGTTAGTGTCCCTAGCAATTGGTTCCGCCTCGTCACGACTCTTGACAAGACGATCCATATTAACCCATCGCCCTCCAGGTCTTGAATCATGTGCTTTCCATGCGCTGCATCCGAAACTCTTCCCAAAGTGCTTGACGAAGCTCGAAGGTTTATGGTCCCAGGCAAACTTGCGATCCAAAGCCTCCAGGTATTTATATTTCAGAATTCGGTGACGGCGTTTGAGTTCTTTTTCAAACCCCGGGTCAAGATATGAAGACCAATAACTACCCAATCGAAATTCTCGAGTTTGTTGATTGTGCCTGATATGGCTCGAGGTTGATCCGGCAGATCGAAGTATCTTGGCAGAAGCAGATTTCGATCCATGTAAGATCAGAGGAGATGTGGTCTGCGAGACCGAGGTAAGTTGCGAAGAAAGCATTTCGAAGGCTTAACTCGATCGTATCATGCTCGGTGACCTAAATCATGTTTAGAAAAGAGCCAGAGATGAAGGATAATTATACATACCAATGGTGTTTCATTCAACCTAGCCTTCAGAATTTGGCTAGTCGAAAGGAATCGAGATATGGGGTGAGTAAAAACCGAGCAAATTTATGGGATATGATGCTATTTATGTTAGAATGGCGAACTTGTCCAAAGAGAAAATAAAGGCAGGAAAACTATTCACGCTAGGGGATAAATGCTGTACGAGTAATTGTGACAATCCAACAATCAAATGGTGAAATATCCTTTATTCCACTCACTTTGATCTTTTTGAAGTCTATGAAGACGTCCAAATGGTGTTTGTTGCGAATTCAATCGGTCGCTTTATCTTTTGAGTTTGGTGGAAGCTTTTGCTTTGATTTGAGTTGGCTTCCTTTGCTTGTGACTGACTGATTGTGATGTGATTGATAATCAAGTGAATATGAATTTGAATTTGTATAATGAAGTGCGCTGATACACTATATATCGTATCGTACCGTATCGTATCGTAGCTATCGTAGGTATTATACGTAGGTCGTGATAAATAATCAAAGATGGAATCTCCAGTCCGGAGTAGATTTTCAATGAATCAATGAATCAATCAATTACCACGATGGAATGGGGTATCGATGTTATTTATCCGTATGTAGGTAGGTATCGTAGGTAGGTAGGTAGGTATACCTAGGTACTGATTGGTAATTGATATTGATGGATTGATATACAGTTTGTATGTATGGTGTAGAGTAGTGTAGAATAATAGAATAGAGAGTAGTTGTAGAGTAAAATAATATATAAATTCAAATCACTCACTCACTCAATCGATACTTATTCAACAAGTAAAGTAAAGTAAGGAAAGCAAAGTAAAGTAAAGTAAAAGGTGCAATTATACCTACCTATCTACCTAGGTAGGTATAGGCACACATGTCACATACATATACATACATACAAACAATACACACCACTTCATTTCCCATTTGTTTGCGGGGTAATGGCTGACTGGCATGGATTACCTAGTACCGTATCGAAAAGATACAAGGAGATATTTACCCCGAGGTTTCCCGATCGTCCGACGCGCGTGTGCACACTGCACTGAGAACTTAGAAGAGGAGCCCGGAGAGGGGATAAGCCTAGTGTTTAGTCAGCTGTTGTATCTATATTCTTGTCCTGCTGTTTCAGGATTCTGATTGGTTACTACATAAGACTTAACTTTTCTTTTGTTTTTCTTGGGCGGTTAATGTGGGAAAATGGATGGGTGGGATTAATTAACACTATTATCTATTAGGTACTACTCCGTACATACCTACCTAACTAGCAGGTGTTTCGATATTTACCCTTGTTCGTTAGCAAGCAGAAGAATTGGATTGGATTGAAGATATAAAGTGTTTCATTATAATATATTTGCGAAATAACAATACTCTGTCTGTCTATCTATCCACTCGAGGATATAAAAGTAAATCCTCTCTCCATTCATCAATCTTTCCTGAAGACCCAATGCTCAAACCTAAATACACCATGATTCTCCCCCTCCTATAAACCCAAAGTAACCCCTCCAATATGAACTTTCACCCAATTCCTTCCCTCATGAAACGCCTCTACCAAACCATACAACTTAACGACCATAGTTGAAAGCACAACGACACAACGGACACGAACTCTGGTTGCTGCTCGCAAACCATTTGAAGAGACAATTTCCATGGAACGTATTCTTACACGTTCCGCATCTCTTATCCGGCGTTTTCTTGTCGGTAGATATGATACTGTAGCAAATCGCACATTCGGTGTGTCCCTTAAGACTACCCTCAACGTTACGGCGGAAGGTGGTCAATCCATCGATTAAGCTGCCATTGGAGAATGTGATGGCGCCCTGTACAATGAGTAGCCAACTTCGCCATTTCTTTTCTGGTACAGCAACTCGGTTGAGGCCCTCGACTTTGACGTTATAGAAGGGATAGTTGGGCGGGAAACGGATGGCAATTTGGATGCTAGTATCATCAATTTCATAGCCAGCAAAGACTGAACGTACGCCCTTAGAGGCTTTGATTTCGAGCTCTTTCTCGCCTCCTTCCTTGGCCTCTTTTGAAGCTGCCCATTCATCAACCTCATCCAACTTATCCGAAATCAGAAGTGGAGTAAAGTATTTCTCTGTCCATGCTTCGACTGCTTGACGTGTCTGCTTGGATTGGCAGTCGGAAAACCAGTTTTTGGCAAGATCACCAGTGTGTTTAAGACATAGATGATATAGATGAATAAGAAGCCATTGCATGTTTCGCTCGTTTGTTTCGGCATCCGCGAGTGATGTATCATATTTTCTGATGTATGATTCATCAAAATGCGCTTTCTCAAGGTTGAGAGGCACACCGCCTGAATGGCCTAACACGTCGAAGAGAAACGTCAAGAATGATCCGATGCAGTTTTCAGACTGGAGGTGAATGCAATAGTCTTTACGAACTTTCCACGATGCCGTACTGAATGAGTCATAAACTAAATGCCACGAGAGTAAATAGCTCCGAATTGAAGGGGGGAATTCTGCAAGCTCTTCGTCGTCAAAGTTGCGGATGGATGGTGCATCTAAAAGGAGGGATAATAATTCTACTGGTAATTGAGCATCTATAAACTAGTTAGCATGTAATATTTCGAGTCATTATAAAGTAGCTACATACCCTTCTTTTCAAGAATGGCATTGACTGAAATCTCCTCTTGCTCTGCAGGAATGGCTCGATGAAGGACATCAAATGCTGCGGATTGGACCATTCTGTTTTCCGAAGCTACCAAAGGATAGAATTCGGAGACGTCATTGATATGACTTAAAGGTATTTTGACTACCAATCGCGATAAGATATTATCGACAAACTCAATTGGTTGTGTTGGTTTAAATCTAGGTAGCTTCATGAGCTTGATGAAGCAATGGGATGCAGTTTCTCCATATTTAGTTAGCGCGTCCTCAAGGTCATCATTGGCATCTTGCAAGCTCCGCAAATTCGAGAATAGCTTCAAAGACATCCCCATCATGGATAGCTTTTGGTCGTAGTGTTCTCCGCTTTCCATTGATTCCCAAATCTTAATGCAGAACTCAAGTGTCTTATCCCAATATGACCCATAGACTGTTTTAATCGCTGGAAGCAATCTCTGCAGAGCAAGACAAGACTCAGAAGAGAGCTGATAGTTTGTGCTTGCAATTTCAGGGGTCCATGAAAGAATTTGCTTCACCGCAAACACTAATCTGTTCTGAGCCACAGGAAGGTCATCATCATCGTATATGGATAATGTTGCATTCATGAGAACAAGTAAACCAAGAGATTTTTCAGATTGAGCAGTGGTACCGGCAACATCACTAATGAGCCGATTGCAAAGATTGCTCACAAGCTGGCTAGTACTGAGAGTTTCGTGAAGCCCCGTCAAGATGGCAACAGCCCCAAGGACGTTCGATGTAGAGGACTTTAGGATTTCAAGGTTGGCGACCCATTCTTCGCTTCCCGCTTGCCATCCATGTTGTTCAACAAGCTTGGGTAATAGATGGCTCAATGCACGAGCGGAGTAAAAAGAAGTAGATGTATTGCCAGAGCAGGCATTTATGAGCTTCAGAACCAGAGTGTGAACAACACCCGAAAATTCAAGTGGCGACCCTGATTCAAAGCCCTCTTGCCAAGCTTTCGAATGGAGTAAGATGAATGACCACGACTCTTGATATATTCTGTCCACAAATTCGCGCACACCGGCAATAGCTTCTTCGGATGATAACATGAAAAGCTTGTTGGTTTCTAGCAAATCCAGTTGGTCGTTCGCTAGTTCTACAGTCAAGCCCATAAGATATATAATCTCGACCAAAGCATCTTTGGATAAGCGATCAGGATGTTCTCGAATTAAACGTGCTGAATACATCGCCATTCTCAGAGCTACAGAATAGCCATCGAGGTCTCTTCCAGTTCGGGGAATGTTACTACCTTTTTGTGTACGAACCAAGAACACAGCTCCCGCAAATGGTCTCATCACTCCCAAAGTAGGATTTGGCGCTTGGTCCAATAGAGGGGCTAAGGCTTGAGACCATTTGATGGCATCTGGAAAGAGTTCGGGATGGAGTGAGTTATCGTCTGAGTTAGCAATAACTGCTTCGGCTTGTTGAATAAGTGTATCGATGCTAGAAATAATTGTCAGCCACTTCCGTTTGAGCAACTACAAGTTGCAATGGAGAACTATACTCACGTCAATGTTTGAGGATTTGCATTTTCCAAGTTTTCTTTGAGTATGTGAACGACAGAAGAAGCTGTCACACCAGTTCCACTGTCGATCAACGATCGTAGATTTGTAGCCCGTTTACCAAGCTCAGAATCTGACAGCTCTGTCAGTGCCAAAAGCTTCGTGATTAGATCCACATGCGCATCCCCTTCTCGAATAACTTCAGGTCGTCTTATGGACAGTAACTCGAGTGCTTTAAAGGCAAGGTTTATGCTGGGATTAGAAGCATCTAATGCAGAAATTATATTTTGCAGTAACAAGCGTTCTGTTGGCTTGGAAAATCCATTGAAAATCACTGCCGCTTCGAATAAGGGCCACCCGTCGTTGTTGCCTTTTACTACTTCGCATGAAGTTTCAAGCAGGAAATCTTGGAGAGCCTGGTCATCAATGACCAAATCCCGAACATCATTAGAAGATATTAGTGCTGTGATAGTTTTCTGTCGTTGCAAGTCCTCGGGGGTCGATAAGAGAGCATCGATAGTGGCCTGCCAGATGTCCTTGTATATACTTTGCTGTCCAGGGATAGAACGGAATTGGTCTAAAGCTGAAGCGAGGTATGAAGACGATGGAGACGAAAGCAACTTGGGAAGATGGGTCTCCATGAATGTCTTCACAGCCTCCAAGGTCGAGGAGGAAGCTTCAAATAATTGCGGAGAGGATCTCAGCACGAATTCTAACACCGCACTCGCAGAATACGGTTTCCCATTCCTGTTAATAATGACTTGAAGAGCACTATTAACTATATCGCGGGAAGGTTGAAGAAGAGGATTTTGATCGGCTGTCAAGTCCTTTAGCTTGAAGGTCTCGGACAAAAGCGAGAACCATCGACGGCTTTCGGCGATGACCGCATCTTGTGACGCTGAATAGTCTTTGGATTGCTCCGGCATTGATGTTTGAATCCTCGTAATAAATCCTTGAGCGAGCTTTTGCCATTCTTCCGCGAAGGAGGGCTGAAGATTTGAGTTCTTTCCCAGAGTGGTTATGAAAAACGATATCGTCGTAGACGGGGTATTACTCCTAATCAGCCACTCGGAAGTATTTGAAGATGGATGGAGATAGTGCTCAAATACAGGATAGGTGGATTTCTGCGTGATCTCCATTTGTTCGGAACTTGACAGGTTTCGGATACAGATATCTGATGTTTCTCCGTAAGCAAGCCACGCTTCATGAGAGTTGGCCTTATGTTCCTCTCTTTGGTTGATGCTCTTGCGAAATACCTCCAGAAACTCCAAGATAGAATCGGCTTCTTGTGGTAGAACAGCTATTGGTAAAATTGCCACAAGAGCACGCAATGTCTGCCAATATACAGGAGAAGAGCCTTGTGAGCCCTTTCGAACGAAAGATTTTAAATCGTCTGTGGCTGAATGTTTGCCTTTATATGCAGAAGTCCATACCTGAGGGAATTGTTTAGTTAATTGGTATAAAGTCTGCAACAGCTGCAAAGCAGATGTTGGTTGAGGTGATCTTAGTGCCTTTGATATGAATGCACGGCTGATAGTTACAAGGTTATTCTCGACCAGTTGAGTTTGCTTCTCAAGGCAAAGCAACAACAATCTATTGGTACTCTTTCTCGCAGAAGCATCCTCACATGAAGCCAAAGTCCATAATTTCTTATTGCTGAAAATAACCTTTTCGTAGCTATCTTGATACTTGGAAATATCATCATTGCTGAGCTTGGCCAGCAGATTGGCGAGAAGAGATACGCTCGCGCTGTTCACCCGAAAGTACTTTTCATTTGCGTCTTCTGTCGGGACCGATCTTTCGTCGCTTAATGTATAAGCGGTTTCATTTAAGGCTTCCTCGGCGTAGTCGAGGATCTCGTTCTGGCAACGCCTCCAAAACATATTCATTTTAGCATCCGTATCGAGGAAGGATGCGAGACCATCTGTCGCAGATCGCGCTACGGCTCGGTCTCTATCATATGTTCCTGCCAGCCAGCTTCCCACAATTTTTGGTATATATCTTTCCATTCTTTTCCGAGCCGATTTCAAAAGTTCATACTGCACACTATGGGATAGTTCGCGAACGCGGCGTGAATTGTCTATGGAAATTCGAGGATAGACATTGACCTGTAAAATATGTTAGAAATGTACCCGCCACGTTCTCCATGACGCATCTTACCCAAGCTTCTAAAATTGCTTCTTCAATGCCTCCTTGCTCGCTTGGTTGATTTTGAACGAATGTTCGCAGATCCTCTAAACCCTTCGACTTTGTTGTTCCGTCTTTCTTGGAAAGGTTCTTGAATGATACGACGACATTGGCGTCACTAATTAAAGAGAGGTTTGATGGTTCCGAGAGGTATGATAATCTGGTAGATGTTGTAGTAAAACCAAATCCAGAGCCCGGGGCAGCCGCAGTCGCAGCACGAGTGCTGGAAGCCTGCGATGTGAATTGTCGTTTTCCCATTTTGGGTAGACGTTTTTATAAGGGTAAAAGAGGATGAAATATCTGAATATCTGAATATCTAATATCTAATATGATGTGGATAATTATAATGGGCGAAGACCTGAGGTCGGTTTGAATGTACAGATGAGAAAATGATTGTGGGAGGAGGGGAAACATATAAGGTTACTCTAGTAACCTTAGTGGAGAAATTTCAAGGCCAAACAATGACGAATAATACTGCCGTACTTACAAGGCGGTCAGAAACCTGAGCTCCCTGCACTAAACTCCGGCGCAAACACGTGCAGGGGTACGATATCGATGAATTCGACGATAGCTATGATGGCTACTGCAAGAAAGGAGCAATTCAGAAAATCAATGAATACATTGACATAATTTTTAGATCATGAAACTTTCCATCACAGCTACACAACAAACTTGACCAAATTTCGGAGTCTATCCAAGCTCATCATCTTCATCGGTATCATCATCTGTTGATCCTCAGTCCATTTCCCACGAAAAGGCTGTATCATTTTCTTTCCGGAAAGCTTTATACTTGATGATTCTCGAGCGCTTAGACTTTAGCTGGTAGACCTTCTTACTGAAGGCCAGACTGGCAATGATATGTGAGATGGAGCTTTTTATCTAGTTGGATTGGTATGGAACACGGAAGGAGGTCATCTGTTTAAGGATAATGAATGAATGAATTTGCCAATGTTTGAAGTTCGAAGAGAGCCGTTATCCGCATAAGGGTATGAATCGTCCTGCTAGCCAGAAACAGTGGTTATAATATCAGTAACATGAAACAAACGGGTTTTGAGATTTTTTGGAAATGGGGAGGTGACAAGGTGGAGGAAGATGTTGGTCTCATCTCAATTCTAGGTGATTGAGAACATGAGTTCCTGATTTCCCGTACGATTGATACCGAATGATCATGAGATTCGTTGGTATGAGGTCGCACAATCATACTGTTCATTACACAATGCATGAACATTCAGAAGGCTCGATATGAGATAGCACATGCCAATTATGTCCGGGAACCATGTCAAATCTTTACACTTATGATGTTTTATATGCAATTTCGTAATTTAAATACCCACTTCAGTGCTCCTTCTATTTCAAGTAATAGTACTTTACCATTTTATTTAATTTCAGCTCCTCTTTACAGTTTTCTGTCTGTCCATTTATATCTCATCACAGCATATATCCAATTTATTCATTATAAGATTGTTACATTTTACCACTCGCCGGATAATGACATTTGTTATTGTTGCTTTTGAATAGGCAGGGCTCACTTATCCATTGTGAACTGATGACTTGCTAACATTCATGTACACGATAGTCTGTTGCACGAGAAACTAGATCAAATCGGATATTTTAGGGTTAAATTTGTCCAAGGTCTCTATAACAATAAGGCTATAGCACTCTTCGATCGTTTCTCCAAATTCTACGGCTGGTTCTCAAAAGCCACAAGAGAAACCTGGAGCTAAAAGGCTAGCGCCGGGTGCCATGAAGGTCACCAATGATACCTCCAATGATGTAAGAGAAAGAGGTTGCATCGCCATGGAAAAATGCCACATTTGTTCCAGAACCACATTCCAGATTGAGTCTCCGACCAAGGATTGTGATAGAAGACTGAAAAATTGCCTTGCATTCATAAAAAAGCGTGCTAATGGCAGCCATGTGAGCGACGACGAGAGTGTGAACGGTCGTGGATATAAATGGCTCACAAAAATTCGCACCCGTCTCCATTTGCAACCTTCCCATAAGAAGTCCACCACAGATTATTTATTCGAAGTTTGGGTCACAGAGGGTGGCGATGAAAATAGCCAAACAGAATGTACCTCAGAATTCCGGAGCCTAATACTTGGGACCCAGAGAAGGATAATGCAGGTTTCTGGTTGCGTATGAAGATGCTTTGGATGATCGGTGAGCCTTTCGAAACCTTTATGGAACATTTTTCATGTCCACTGAAAGACCCCGAGAAATGCAACGATGAGTGTCGTATACAGAAAACTCCAAAAGATTTCAAACTTGTTGAGAATGTCTAGACGATGGTTATCTCCGTGAACTGCAAGTTTACGAGAAATAATCCACTGTCTCGGAGGTGGCATGTGCGTTTGTATAAACGTAAATCAGAAAGTTCAATACGGGAAGAGGAAGAGGAAGAATTTCTAAAAAAGACATGATGAGATGCGAGAAAATCCGAAGCAGAATAAGACAAGTCCAAATGAAAAGAAGCTTCCAACGATTGAGGAAGGAAGGGAAGAAGTTATTGAGAACCATGGCGGAGAACCGAGAAATGATAATTCTCCTGTAGGCAACAACGTACCTCCCCACGATACAAGAGCAAAAGATCCAACGATTCAGGAAAATGCATTGGGATTGAACAATGGCAATCCTCAACCTCTCGAAGACGAGAACATTTCAGTAACTGCTTTTGCAGCCGGTGGAGACATTAAAACGGAAGAAGTTGATGATGGAATTAGTCCATGGGAAGGCACCCAGCCTCAAAACAGGAGAAAGCATATCAATGACAGAATTTGGTACTCATAGAAAAACTGATGAGATGGCATAAAGTAGAATTGAATAACAGCGAGTTTGAATATATTTAGCCTAAGGCAAGACATAGGGCGGCGCAGCACAGCACAGCACAGCACAGTATTTCTCATGATTATATGTTCTTTTTTGATAATTTGCTGATTGCGGTAATCGTTGCGTAATAATAGGTTACTTAGTATCTGGTATATCGTGCATGATTACGAGGCAGCTGTATTTTGTTGACAAATACCTTCAGGTTATGAGGAAGTATGAGGGAGTTTCACAGTATCATGCGGAAGTAAGCAGCTGGAGGTCAAGGAGACCTCCTAGCATTCTGAAAATTGCATTCTATTTCTTATTACGTTTCATTTTTTTCATGTTTTGTTCAATGTTATTTATGTCGGTATTTTTCTTCCTGTTCCTAGAATGGCATATTGAGTTTTACTACTTGGAAGTTAATGTGAGGAACCTTGGGAATGGGAAATTTACTTGCATGATTTGAATTCAGAAATCAAGTAGTTTATTGGTTATCTCTTACAGTAATTACCTATATAGTTATCATTGTGGAAATTGGGGGGGAAAGAAGTTTTTCCCTTCTTTCTATCGATATGTAAATAGATATAAAAACTTCAGACAATAAAAAATGAAGTGTTATATATACAAGTGATGCACAAGTGGCTTTCTTGTACCTGCCTCATTTGTTGGCTGCTAATATTCTGACATGCAATGGAAATGAATTGAAGACTAAAATGAAATTCTAAATGACATCTATGAAAGATCTCTTGTTTAGGCAGCATCGTCAACTAATTCACCAGCCTCGCCTGACATCCAATTATAAAACTACCGAAATCAGAAAGGGACCTGTGTCATAGGGGAATCTACACAAGCTTTAATGACAACCCCTTGATCCCCTTTCCCATATCAATCACTAACAGCAAACTCCCCCATGAATTACCCCACCTTCCCCGGGTTCCCCGGACCATCGGAGTTTATATGACGTGAACAAACTTCGTTGTACAGATCGATTCTTACCTATCCACTATTATAGCTCTGGTGCCGGCACTTGTGAGTATGTTATTACGGCTCTTTTGTGGGGTTAGGCGGTGAAGCTTTGAGGTGGAGTCATTGAGGTGAAGTCACCGACGTGAAGCCATTGAGGGTCTGTTGAAGAGTTACCTTGATGGTTTCAAGTTATGTTTGTTTCTGATATCAGCAAATCATTTAAGTGGAACTGTAGAGACCATAGGAAAGTTTTAGTCATGCTATGCTACAAATCAGATTCAGCATATATGCTTCAGTTCCTTCTTACCTTTTCCCCTATGATGTTCTGTTTTGTTTCACTTTCCCTTCCTTTGTTCGTTTCATGCTTTGGCTAGTGCCAAGGTAAATGATGACTTGGCTCCGGCTGCCGGTATTCAATACTGAATTAGTAACGGCGGACATGAAGTAATTTTAATTCAAGCCTTAAACATGAATATATTGAAGATTTTAGGAGTAAAACTTCCTAATTATGAGGTATTAACAAGCACTAATACCCTATGAACAAGGTAAGAGGGGATGAGGGGTAAAGGGTAAACTTTTAGTTTATCAACCGAGAATAAACAGGTCAAATTTAGAAAGTGCGTTTAAGGGAAACAAACAGATCGAGATACCAATCGAAAGTTATCCAGCGGGCAAGAATTTCTCTATCCGCTTCCCGCCACTTTCTATATTCACTTAGTTACAGCCTGGATAGTTCTTTAGCGACTTTTACGTTTCATGTCGTTGATGGCTTATCATGAATCGCACCAATGAGAAGGGATACAGAACATTTGCGTATTTTCGGGAGTTCTTTCCATCATAGGTACTGGGTCTTGCATAATTTTGAGCTTCCTAGAGCCAGTATATGATTGTTTCTTACCCATCTTCGAGTGTTCAAAAACTCACCAGTCTTCTTTTTAAGTTCATGATTCAGTTATACAACTTCACAAGAAATAAAGTCTCTTTCAAAGCCCTTAGACCTTCTGAAGAAGCTCATCTCAAGGAGCAAGATAAAGCAATAGCAACGACATACTAAAGTTCTCGTCCGAGGATTCATGTCTCGGATGCCAAAAATCAGGGCAAAAAACGGCAGAATCCAAACCTTTTGGTACCTTGAAACTAGGTCAACTTTGAAACTGGCGATATATGTTAGATTCACTGCCGACGTCGGAGGCAGTGCAATTCCCTTGATAAAGGTAACTATTAAGCGACACCCCCGTTATTATACCTCCTTCAGAGGACCTTCGCTTCCTTTCTTTTCCCCTTTTTTCTTTCAATCACAATCATTAAATAACAATCATTAACAACAACATACAAACTACCCGCAGTCAAGCACAATGGTATCTGAGGCCTCCAAAGCTATCAGTTCCTTGTCAAAGAGCAACACAGGATTTGCTGACCACGAAGGCATTTATCCTATCATTCATTCTGCACCCATCACTCCCCTTCAAGAGACTCTCCTTAATTCTCCTTTTGAATCCCCTTTTGAATCCAAATTCGGAGATGTCAATGGATACCAAGGTGATTCTGAGGAACCCCTTGATCCTGAGCTCATCCAAACCAACATGGTTCATCCTTTGGATATCCCGAATTTTGACTCTCCCTTTCTTATGGAAGTTGATCCTGTACTAGCACACAATTCAAACCTCTCAAACTCTGGCTCACATTCAAACACTTCAGACAATCACCATGATTCAACCACCAAGCTTCCTGAACATATTTCTGTTACAAAGCATTCCAGTCATTTTCCGGTCGATCACAGTGGAGCCCCTTCATCCGACCGAGTCACAACCCCGGATGGCTCAGCCAGCTTCCAAAAGCCGCACAAAAATGCCACTTTTGTTGAAACCATGCAAGCACAAGCGCATCTCAAGCATGTTGCTATATTTTGTTGTCAAATCCCGGATTGTGTGAAGGAGCCCAAGTCTGATTTCAAGTATGCCATTCGACAATTCATTTTACATAATTCTCGACCGACCATCGCTGAGCCATTGTATGGTGGTCGTAGAGCAAATGTTCTCACACAGTCAGAAAATCCAGACTTTCGCATTCCTATGCTTTTTCTTTCAGGAGGTAGGGTTTATCGAGCCGAAAAACTGGGAGATGATCCGGTTGTACGAATTTTTGTGGGTGATATAATCAACCGCAAGAAGAAATACTGGGAGATTCTACCAGGAGGAGTAGTGGAGCAATTTGGATGGATTCATGAGCTCAGAGATACCAAAGCTGGTACGGAAAGAACCAGTATCTGGAAGTGCAAGACTCATGGTCATGTTTGGAGTGTCAGTGTCTTGGATCACATCTTTGATGATGGTACTGGCAACTCTGGTTCTCCTCCTGCTATCATCACAGATTATGACAGTGGCTACGCTAGTTCTTCCGGTCAGGTGGAAGCTTCGCCAAGAAAGAGAAGATCAGCATATGGCGACCACAATGCGACTTTTAACATGCATTCCAACGCACCCAACAACTTTGCCGTTCGCCACGACCATGATGAGCAAATCCCTATTCGTACCCGCAATAATGGTCAGGCAGTCACTATCCGTGATCATAAGAGTGGTATTAAGAATCCGAGCGTTAACCATGATTCCCTAGGATAAATTGAGGAGTAGGAATTTGAGGACTTTGAGATGACGGGTGATATTACTGAACTTCTCACGGATAGCGACTTTACCAGCGGTGGTGGCGAATTTCTCCCTCTTCCAGCCAATGACTCCATGTGGGAGGTTGAGCTTCTGGATGAAATCAAGCTGTTTAATTTCGATGAGCTCAGCTCTGAGCATCTTGTCGAACACGACTTTTTCGCTATTTGAGCCCGACATGACTGATACATTATTACGAGACGGATACGATAAATAAATAAGATACGAGATACGAGAAAACACAAATTATGGCTGGTCCATTACTGTAATTGACATAGACACATACGAATTGATATCATCAGACGTTTTAGTTTCATACAAAGTTTGGATTTATTAGGGGATTTGGTTATCGGGATGCGGATGCGTGCAATTTTTTTTTAAGTTTTTTTTTTTTTTTGGCTTTCATACAGAGAATGAGAATGAGAATGAATGAATGGCTTTTTGATGGGATTTTTTTCTTCTTTTTCTTTGGTGCGTTAATGGGTAGTAATGGGTAATGGGTAATAAATTATGGGAAATGCGCGCACAGTATGGGTGGGAAATATATTTCTAGTTGATTTTTTATGGAGTAATTGGCGGGGTTCTTGCATTGAAGCATGGGAAGCATGGAAGCATGGCGTTGAGACATTGATGCATGGGTGGATGATATGATATGATATGATATGGTATGACATGGGATGTATCTTAAGAGCTGGGCTGGTCCTGGAATGAATTCGAAAGCAATGATATTCTAGAATGTATATGTGAGTCTTTTGTGCGCGCGTGTGTGTGTGCGTGCTTTTGCCCTTTCGACAGGATATCTGGTGATTAATTATATGAATTGAAACTTCTAATTTTTCAATTGTGGAAAGGGTGATTTAAGGGTATTATTGTCTTGAATGGATGAGCAGTTTTTAACTTCTGGATTCTATACGAAGAAGTGTCTGGGTGTGCTTGAGTGCTTGAGTGTTTGGGTAAGAGTCTGGTTGTGTGAATGAATGAGATGGTATTATTAGGTAATTAGCTAGCTTGGTAGGTAGATAGGATGATAGGATTGCAGTGAAAGCTCAAGACTATCGATATCGATATCGATATCGATATTGATACTGTGTATCACCGGCTCCATGTGATAGATTAGAATCATGCGCATATCTGACTTTTATTGCGGGTTTTTTGAGTAGAACACCATGACCCTTAACCCTAGGTAGTATGTAGAACGGTTTGAGAGGAGTGGAGAGGTGAGAGGGAACTGGAGAGGTAAGAGGTAAGAAATAAGAAAGAGGAAATGTAAAACGGGAATCAGAAAACCACGAATATCGACCTCATGTCGCAAATTTATGAGTATGTCTTAATTCTTGATTACATATTTGGATAGGAGGGGATGGTTATTGTGTATGGATGGAACTAGGGTTTGGAAGTTGGAGCTTGAAAGGTATAGTGTATGGGGTGATCGTGATGAGGAAGTAGTGGGTTTCAGCCCTGGATGGATGAGAGGAGTTTTCTTTTATGTGATGGATGGGATGGGATGGGATGGGATGGGACGGGACGGGACGGGATGGATATGGAAATGCGGATGATTTATTTTTACGTATTTTTGTTGAATTTGAAATTGATGGTTTGGTGCGGATTAGATTGGACTGGGGAATTGATGTTGAATGGAGATTTGAAGGATGATTTAGGGAGTGGATTTGAGTTGGGATTTTGCGTGTAAATCCCAAGATCTCAGATAGAAGCCCAGAACAACATGTTTCCCGACTCAGACCTCACTATATGATTTTCACCCTCCTCGTATACGTATACACAATATCCCAAGAAAAAGAACTCAATGCTCACTAATTACGAATAGCTACCCAAAAATTCCCACCCACGCCACAAGTAAGACTTAACAAAGCATAGCCGAAATATATCCTTAATTCCAGCCCCATTAGTAATATACTTCACAATCAACCCCTTGCGTCGGAGCCAAAAAGCCTAGACTAGGCTGAGAAATTTCTGCGATGCAGCTGTACATGTAAAACTGTGCACATTCCTCGAATAAGCTTTCAGAACGCAAACTCATCTGACATCTAATTATCTGACTCCAGGGAGAAGTCCTCTGGGTATTCTCCTTCCACATTCTTTGGGGGGAGAAAAAGGGCTCTGCGTTGGTTGGTTGGGGAGGAAAGAGTTTAATAAGATTTTGAAGGAATGTGTGGAGGTTTTTGGATCAGGAATTATGGAGGGGTGCGTAGGTAGGTGAGTGGGTTCTTTTATACACGTAGGTATTGTCCTCGTTTTTCTTGGGGAAGAAAGTATATTGTTAAGAGTAAAATCTTTTTTAACAGATTCAAACTTCAATTCCAAAACTTTAAATTGCAAACTTCAAGAAGATATAAAACGAAAATGCATTTCATCACACAAACCATCATCGCAGCAGCCTTCCTCGCAGGCGCCGTCTTCTCAGTTCCAAATCCTCAGTTTCCACCAAACGGTGGTGGCGGTGGTGATCAGGGAACCGTAAGTAATTTTATAAGTTTTTTCTTCCCAGCCTCTTCACATCCACAATTTTCCCATGAGGATATATGAGCTCGAGAAAAAAAAAAAAAAAAGCTAACGACAACATAGTGCTACTGGAAATGCTGCGAGTTTGATGACCAAACTTTTGGTACCCTTTGCAAGGACAACGCGTCACCATATCCACATGGTGTCGATTGTAGTATCGATATGGACTACCCGGCCAATATAACTTGTTGCCATCAAACCGATTGTCTTGATCAAACTGTTTTGCGCAGCCCGGTCACTGTTGTGTAAAAGGCTGGGGGCTCATGGCGGTGGAAATTTGGGATTGGAGATAGATTGGAGGAGAGGATGAGGTGGGATTTTGATTCTGAGGCTTAGTTTGCTATGGGTTGTTGTTTCAACCTTTGAAATCAGAGGAGTTGTTTCGAGCATGTGAATTGATATTTGTGCTTTGTCTTGGGGGAGCGATGGTATTTGACTTTGTGAGAGTCCAGATTCAATCAATTGTTTTGGGTAGTCAGCTTGAAAATAGAAAATCACTTGTGGAGGTATCATTCTGGAACTATGAGGTGTGCCATTAGAACAACAGATTTGATCTACGCGCAATATGGAACGTGAAATTGTAAATGATACTGAATAGCAAAAAGAAGCAAGAAGCAAGAAATCATCACTTGGCCTGGTTTGGAAGTTATCTCTGAGTGAGTTATATGGAAGCTAATCCCGTGATTCCAATTTCTCGACGAAGAACGAATGGTTTAATGCCTAAAGGGAAGGAATTAGCGAGCAGCCCTTAGTTTATGGATCCGCTCTTCATGGGTAACTTACCTGACCCGCAGTCAACCTCTTGCCACTTTCATAAATAACCAAACGCGCGACTAAGTCCCTTCCATCCTCCTCGGCATCTGGAAGTAACTCTTCCCATGATTTGCTGGGGAAAATGCTCCACCATTGAAACGGGTTGGTTTTCCACTTCATTGCCTCTGGCCATGTCTGCTCGGTGGGCGTCCCAAGAGTCTTGAACATACTTAAAATCAGTCCCAACTGATTCCCATCTTCATCGCCGCGCCGACTTTCCAGGAGCGGGATGGGAGGTGAGCGAAGGCATTCGGCGAGTAGCACACCAGTGGACCAGAGATCAAGAGAAGTATTGTAAGATGTATTAGAGAAGAGAGTCTCTGGACCGCGATAGCACGTAGTACCAACCTCAAGACATTTTTGGTCAGCGGGCTCGGTAGACGAAGAAATGCTTGGATGCCAAGCGGTGCCAAAATCAGTTATGACGACGGGATCCTTAGTATTGATATCATGAGGTAAGAGGATATTGGACGGTGATATATCACGGTGAATTATTTGCTCTGCGTGGAGATATGCAAGTCCGGATAATAATTCTTTGAAGATCTTTTTAGTTGTGCCTACACTGAGGCCTTTGCTACTTCTTGATAGTAGATCTGATAAAGTATATGGCATATATGGCAACAGCAAGACCAGTCTCGATTCCTGATCATAAATTGTCGTATGAAGTGAAATTATGGAAGAGTGTGAGAGCCTTTTCAGGATAGCAATTTCACGAGTGGGGGAGTGTGGTTCCATGTTATGTGTTTCTGTAATCACTTTTAGTGCATAAGAACCCTCCTCAGTATCACACCTATAAACTTGAGAAACGGCACCACTAGAGATATGGTGACAGTTGTTATAGGGCCCTATGGTTATGCCCGGGCTTTTGGGTGCAGAAAAGGTCTCTGATGGAGAAGCTTCGGCATTTGCCTCAGTAGGATTGCATAAATCATCGTAGACAGCCTGTTTCGTTGTGTCAGTAAGAATCTGAAAATGATATATATAGGAACTCAACAAAGTTGTAGAAGTCTCTTATGTCTCCGATTCGTACGATTCAAGAAGGAAACGATATGGAAGCAGAAAAAGTATCATGACAAAAGGGGAAGATATCATGCTCACGTGATAAATGACACCAGTATTTGAAACCATTAACTCACTCTAGACGACGAAGAATTATAAGCTTCCGATTCTATTTCAAATGCTGTCTTCTGTGTGTTTCCACTCAGGCCGCCAAGCGCGAGATGTTTCTTCCTATTTT
Source organism: Sclerotinia minor (assembly GCA_025389075.1). NCBI lineage: Eukaryota > Fungi > Ascomycota > Leotiomycetes > Helotiales > Sclerotiniaceae > Sclerotinia > Sclerotinia minor. Next base: position 1,377,210 of record QRFH01000010.1, on the reverse strand, counting down.
TAGGATAATTAGCCATGGCAGTTCATATGTTGAGTTGGAATAGTACCACTTTACAGCTTTAAGATATTATCATATCGTTCAGAAGCTTTTAAATCTTGCTTCCAGTCTGTTGTGGAGTCCATATTGTCGAACCAAGAGGATCGAAAGAATGATAAACTGAGCAAATGCGAAGGTTTTGTTGACTCATGAATTGCTTGTTCTCATAAGATTGTCTTTCTCATTTGATAAAAAAGCTATTTTATCCGAGGTGATTATAAGTACATTGAATACGAGATGATTTCTTTCATTATTTCAGTTTCCGAGTTGTCGGATAAAGTCCGGGGGTTTTTTATACAAAATATGAAGTTAAGGTTATGGATGGATGGATGGATTAGCTGAAAAAGATGAAGATTCCAGATTCTTGAATAAGCAAAGTATAATCAGTACTTGGGAGGATATATGAGAATGTCCAGAGATTGAAATGTTCCCCTCTTTTCTTCTTAGTCTCCCTTAGATTATTGTTGCTTTATCAATGGGTTTCTGAAGTGGGTTCACCAGCAAGAACGTTTGAGAACCTTGAAAGTTCCTCTTCAATCGAACCATCACGTGCTCCATTTCAATGCATTTCCTTCTCATTTTGTTCTGCATGATATTTCTAACAAGGATTACAAGCATTACATACTGTACTCCGTGCAATGTATGTACATACCTCTGGAAATGGAAGCAACCGAGAAGCTCCGACCAATTAATTCCAGAAGAGCCGCTTTCGCTCCTTCGAGGTTGGGAATCGTGGAGAACATAGAACATCTAATTCCGAAAGCATGATATATTGATAAATTAATCCTCTCTCTCACTTGTTACTAATTCGAAACTACCTCAATATGCAAATACATGTACAATTATAACTCATCATTGTTTACATTGTTTCCATACAGTACTACTACCACCATTAATTATCACAAGGTCCAGAGATCTTCAATCATTGCTATATGATTATGAGCAATAATTAGTTACACAGATGATCAACCTATAGGGAAGTTAAGATTACAACGACCATAAATATGGATGCAGTCGACCGTCATGAGTATCCTGCTATGCTGGTAAGTAATCATCCGATTGCAGAGCTAGCTATACCATACTCTGCCGTCATCAAACTCATTTGCTAACGCTGGCGCAGGATCGATTACAACCAGCAGCCGCCGCAACAAAACTCAACGAGCGTGTGAAGAGGATAAACAAAGTGAACACGGAAATTGCGGATTGGTTGCAGGTATGTATCTGTCGCATTGCTGCGATGGCATATTGTTTACACACTTCTTAGGAACGTCGGAAAGTAGAAGAACAATATGTCGCCGGCCTCCGAAAACTTGCGCGCAAACCTTTACAAGAAACTGGAGCAGAATTGGGGTATGGCATTTTGGGACATCCGGACTCGATATGAGCTAACCGGACGTTAGGGTATTTGATGCACCATGGAGAAAAATCGTGGGTTCAGTCGAATCAATCGCAGATGCTCATTTCAATCTATCCGAACGAATTTCGAAGGATGTCGAACAACCTTTGCGACAATTTGCTGCACAAAATAGAGAAATGCAGGCAATGACGACAATGCAAGGCAACCTCGCGGCTATGGCTAAGGAAGTAGAAGATGCGCAGCATGCATCGGACAAGCTCAGCAAGAAGGGTGGAAAAGCAAGCACCCAGAAGGTGGAAAATGCGGCTGCTAAACTACAGAGCGCTGAACAACAGTGGCAAGCTCAGGCTCCGTTCATATATGAAAGTCTTCAGGTGGCGGACGAAAGACGCTTAAATCACCTACGAGATGTCCTTACGCAATTCGAAACTCACGAAGCCGATAGAGTTGAGAGAAGCCGAGTAGCCATTGAGCAGACCCTAACAGCATTGTTAGAGGTAGACACTGCTCAGGAAATTAGGAATTGGTCGGAAGCAACAACCGGGGGTAGGCCCGTCACCGAGCGGTCCAACAGAAATATTTCTAGCGCTGGGGATAATGGCGGTACCGCGTTACCAATGCCCCCTCCTACTCCACGGTCTACACACTCGGCTGCTGCAAGTGATATATCCAAGCAAGAAGGTTCTGGTGGTAAGTGACAGTTCTTGAACTCCTTTGTTTCTGCACAGTGCTATGTTATTTGTGACATGTACTAATCTAATAAATCTAGAGTCGAAGGTAAAGAGTCGCTTTGGGACGATGCTTCAACGTAGACGCCAAAGTGTCCATGGAGGATTTGCTCGCGCTCCATCACCGAACAAGGGATTCTCAACTTTAAATCGCAATTCCAACAGCAGTTCTGGACGACCAAATCTGTCACCTCATACATCGTCAAACAACTTACGAGACTCCACTTCGCAAGACAATCGACTCTCTGCTCTCCCCGAATCACCATCGAATCGAGATACATTGCAACCTAATGGCAATTCTAATGGTATGGGTCAAGAGTCATTGGGCGTACCGGATATGGTTAGGCCAGCTACCTCTAATGGTGTATCAAGCCCGGGAATGATGGATCTATCGGAGGTTGAACCACCTCCAGGTCCACCCCCATCTCATTTCAAAGAAACTCAGAAGGATTCTGAAGGCTTTTCGGTACCGGCAGCCATGGATGATCCTATATCGCAAGCTCAACAAGAGGCTCACGAGCACAACGAACCTCAATTTAAGCTAGACATTCGAGATCAGCCCATACCCGAGCAAGATGCAGATGCACAAGCTGCATTGTCAAATGTCGCCAATACTTTGCGTTCGTCTCAAATGCCACCTTCAGCTCGGAAAGTTGGTACCGTCCGAGGTCGAAGAGATGTCCGAAATACGGTCTATGTTCCTTCGCCTAATCTTGAGGTAGGTAGCATAGAAAACAATTTGCCTCCTTCGCCGGCTCTTCCACCGGGGGCAGCACGTGCGGCTGCATTCGCAGCTATCTCCGAACATGGGCATGGCCATGGTGCCCCAAGCGTATCTGATACAAACTCCATTCGTTCTGGGCATTCTCTTTCAAATAATGCTGTGGTCAAGCATGCTGATATGCACCACCCTGGCCTCAATGTTTCAATGGTAGAAACTGTCAATGCCACTATAGAAAATGGAACAGTTAAAACAGTGAAAATAAATGGGGAGATCGCTTTGATCTACATATCCTCGGCGAATGGTACTCCGTTACCAGCTTCAGGCAAGTCAGTCCTAATATATGCGGCTGCATAGTCTAACATAAATAGGAACCGAGACAATCCGCATCAATAACTTCCCCGCTCTAGAAGCCATCGGCCCCAACAGAACATTCATTCATCCAGTCTCATCGGAGAAACCTGACGAATTCACTGTTGACCTTGCGTCAGTATCGCATAAAATATCACCAGCATTCACTTATCGAGTGCATCTCGATGATCAGGATTTGTCTGCACATTCACCTGTGCTGTTGAAACCAGCGTGGAAGCCTGTTGGTGATAAGCTTGGTCTTATCATTGAGTACGCGCTCAACCCGGCTTTCTCGTCTCTTCCCGTAGCTTTCAACAACCTCGTCATCGTAGGTAAATACGCAGGCGCCGGAGCTTCTGTATGTAAATCCAAGCCTAGCGGCACTCACTATCGTGACAAGCGTTCTATCGTTTGGCGACTTGGAGATATTACTCTCAATCATGAATGGCATAGAATGAGCGCTCTGTTCTCCGGACCAGATGGTGCAGTTCAACAATCAGATCACGCCGAAGCCAGGTGGGAGGTTCAAAGGCCACTTCTTGGCAATGGTATCAGTATTTCGAGATTGGAGGCAGTTAAAGGTGCAGAGGAATCAGACCCATTTGCGGATGAGTCATTGGCTCCAACGGGAGGTAATTGGGTGGATGTTGAAACGAGTAGAAAAATTGCCAGCGGAGTGTATGAGGCAAGGCAGGTTACAGCGTAAAAAAAAAATAGGGCCACGTTGGGACGTTGAGGGTTGAGGAGGAAAGGAGGTTTTTTTTTTCCGCGAGTCATCTTTGACTGTTTGGGTGCGTCGAAAAATGCTTGGGAGGTAAATAAGTGCAGATGGAGCTATCCATGTTGGAAGAGTAATGATTGGGGCATTTGATAGGTGGTCTTCGAGTTGATACCTAGCGTTTATCGCTATCTTTCATTTTTAAGCGTGTAAGTATATACCTATTGTAGTGTTCTATCCATAGCGAGCATGTTTGCGATTAAGCTGTGAATATTTCTGCCAAACATAACTTTGTGATACAAAATGTAAAAATGACTTGATACCTGCCATCACCGTTTTTCTCGCTGCAGGCATGGCATATCTTTGCGGAACATACTCAGTCATACGACGGATAATTAGTATAAATCGTATACCAAACTTCATACTATTAGTGATAAGATCTTATAATGATATTTAAATGGGCATTTTATATGAAGAGTAGTCTTCAAGGAATTTATATTATGTTATGAGTAATTAAATTACATGTTGTATGTTAGGTGGCGAATGTTTGCTCGATTTTACGATAAATGTTCGTGGGATAGTCATTTTTTGAGGAGTAGTTTGGTGGTGTGAGAAGTGAGGTAATTAGGTGGCTTTGGGGATGGATGGATGGATGGATGGATGGATGGAGGGAGGGAGGGAGGGAGGGAGGGGTAGATGGTAGAGTTGAAATGAATTGGGATTTTACTGGGATTGGAATTGGAATTGGAATTGGAATTGGAATTGGGTTAGGAAGGGGAGGTAGTTTATGGGTTTGCTTTTCTTCAAAAGTGTGTGAATACCTGGTGATGAGTCCGTATATGGATACATGAGTTTTCAAACGAAGGGTTAAACATGGCGATATGGCGATATGGCGATATTGTGATACTTTGGTTTGACATTTCAAATTTGTGATATCTGATCGATTGAAAGAGTGGATGCTGAGTATATAAACTACGTCACTTTACCCCTCATTGTTCCTACTTTAATCTGATCAGCCCTGCTGATTTATATAACTTCCTTATTGAGCTTTTTCTGAAGAATTTCTTCCTGCAGGTAACCTCTTACAATAATAACTCTCACTTTTCTCCTACCTACTACCTCTTATAACTCCCTTACAACAACAACTCTTCTTCAACTTCTTCGTACAATAAAGCTCAAATACTTCATCTTGATACTCATCATACTTATTAAAACCAAGATCTAAACCTTTCCTCACTTAAGTCGTAAGTGTCAATTTCACTTTCCACCTACCACAACGACCTCCCCACCATTTATCGCCCGAAGACTAATCCTAACATTCCCTAGAAAAAGCAACCATGTCCGGCTACGGAAACGACGATCAATCTGGTGGCTACGGCGATGATCAGCAGAGTGGTAAGATCATATAATCTATTCAATACTAGCACCTCGTTTTGATTGACTAATTTGTCGCAGGTTACGGAAGCCAGGATGCTAATACTCAATCTGGTGGTATTTCTTCCTTTGTTACTTCTTGTCTCGATCTGAACGTTGCTATGGTGTCTTGAAGATTATAAGGGCTAACTTGCAAGATGCAGGTTATGGCAGCATCAGCAGAGATAACACAGGCAGTCAATTTCGTGACGATGACACTTCTGCTGGTGATGTATGTGGCGGCACAGGAGCAGACGGTACAAACAGCGGCTTCGGCGATGACAATAACTCATCTGGTGATGCGTATGGCAGTGCTAGGAGAGATAACACAAGTGGTGGTTATGGTGACGATAACATCTCATCTGAAGATGTATGCGGCAGCACCAGAAAAGATGATGCAAGAACCAGCTTCAACAATGACGATGCATCCTCAGGTGATGCATTTATCTCTAGCATTGGTGCTGGAAGCGACCCGTACAATAATGACACGATTGGTGGACTTGGCGAGGTGAAGGCTAGCTCCACTGGATATGGTGATGATATTACTGGTGATTGCGACATCTTGGGTGAATGTGGAGGAGTAAAGAGTGGCTCGAAGGGCTTGGGTGGAAGCGGTGATGATGATAATGCATTTAGTGGTTATGAAGGCAACAAGTCTGGCTTGGGAGGAGAAGATTTTGCCGACAACGATTCCGGTGGTTATGGAAAGAAGGATTCGGGCTATGGCGGTGACGATACTACATCTAGTGGATATGTAAAGAAGGATTCAAGCTTAGGTGGCTATGGTGGTGATGAAACTACATCATACGGTTCTGGCGGTGATGATAACCAAACCTCCAGTGATTATGGAACAACAAAGCCTAGCTCTGGAGATTATGACGGAAATGATCAAACAGCCTCGAGTGGATATGGTAGAGATAAACCCAGCTCTACTGAACTCGGAGACGATGACCAAGATGGATATAAATCACGATTGCAAAAGGAGTGGGAAATGGCCAAGCAATTGACCCACAAGCATTGAACAATGGGCAATACCTTCGAATAGGACGGTCTTTGGTAGGAGAATCTTTTTCGGCTTTCCAGGGTTTGGGCTGGCAATTAGTTGAGGCATGATTGATTTGGAAAGCGATGATTTTTGATTGATCTAAGTTTATCTGGATCCATTAAGCAGGACATTGGGATGCGGAGATATTTGAAATGCGATGATTTTTCTTTTTTAAGTTTTTGCAGATTGCCTGGAACTATGGAATCAGGTGTTGGGACGCGGAGCTCTTGGAATGCGGTGAGTCTAGGGAAATGATATTTTCTAGTGGTCAATAGTTACTCAATGAACTACATATATCCTGACCAAATGCTCCAACTTTGATTGTGACATGAACTGGCTGTCCGATTCGAGAATTTACTTTGTCACTTTAATAAACGCCAATCTTAAAAGGAGTTGCATTGGCCACATCGGAGCATGCAACTGGAACAATACTAATAAACCAATCGTTTGCGTATGTATGTTAGGTCGTAGTATATCAACTAGCTTAAGCAGGTGTGTTTAAGTTTGTCAATCCCAAGGGCTTTCAAGCTCCCATATGGTGGCAATACGAAAGACGAAATCCGGGCATTCTTCTTCCGTGGCCAAGCATATTAGCTCTCCAAATCTGTCTCCATCGACATTGAATCCTAAGTGGATGTTGTATTCGGTATAAATTATTAATTTTCAAGCATTCTGACCCCTCATTTCACTAGAAACGTATTTATTGACAACTAGCTTCTGGCTTGCATGGGCAGAGCACAGGAACCAGAATACATGAAGCAAAAAAGCGTCCGAAACTGGTCAAGAGACGGATAATGAAATAGAAAATCTGCGTGTCTAATGCTTCAGATTTCGAAATATGTGACTGATATATGTGCCGATCTCGTCATGTATTCTAACATCAAGCTAATTGTACCGCTTAGCAGCTAGGAAAACAGTATATAATATGATATTTGTCCGAACAAACCTTCCCTGAAGCTTGTACTCGTTGCGGCTAGGAAATCCACATGGAGGCACTGTTGAAGTAGCAACTGAAATGATTCATACGTCTTTTCCTCCGAAAGAAAGGAGGAGTAATTTTTGGAATTGGATATCACAGGAGTGACGGGTTCATACCAGTTACATCCATAGAAGCTGTGTATGAGCATTGTCCATAGCATCTCATGTTATGTAAATTGCGCTCTTCAGTTTGATACTGATTATATCGATCGCTTGTCTCTCTCTCATTTTGGGATATAATAATTTTGGAAAATGGAGAAGGATCGAAACCACCAAAGATTCCAGCATCATATTTCATGGAACCCCCCCAGATAGAGTTGAGTCACTATAAGCTATCGCCTCTTGCCCACTTGAGGCCTATCTATCTTAGGCGGTCCCATAAACCATTACATGGGATTCATGCTCAAAGCAAAAGCCTCGCTCTACCGATATGCTTAATTCGAAAGCTCATGAGAGTAAAGTAGATGTGATGAAGAACTGGTTTGGAGTAGAATGTCTTTGCTAGTACGACAACAATTTTGATGTGAAGGTGGAAATACTCTTGCTGCGTACCAATTCATTTTGTAAATGCTTGGCACTGTAGGATATGATCATTTAGATGCGAGACAGCATAGCATTTCCATACATAGTAAAGTGTAGACAAAATAAAGTTTCGGTATTCTCGTTTGCGATACGAGTACAAGCACTAATGATTTTACACCGCCTTCCTCCAGTTGGCAGAATCTATTCGATAAACAGATCAACGAGCCTCAACCACTTTCTCCCCTCGAAATCATACAATTCCCCAAGATTCGTACAATAACACGCGCCAATTACTACAGTTAGTTCACTCCAATTAGAATCAACCACATCAAACCCTTTTCGTTATAGAAACCCCTCTCTGCTGTATTCAATAGAACCTATCGACGCGACGCGCATTGCCAAAATGGCAGTCCATGATGTTGCTCCGGACTACATTACCTTTGAGAGTAGAGTCGCATCTTACCGTTATGCACAACCTATCACCGGCCGTAGGGCATCGACCACTGGATCAAGAGTTCCAAAAACCCTCAAATGGCCACACAAGTTCTTGTTGCCAGAACAGGTACGACATACTCTACCTTTGTTTACCGGTCGCCTGCTGACTTTGTGCAAAGCTTGCAAAAGCAGGTTTCTTCTATTACCCTTCCCAAGCCAATCCCGACAACTGCGCTTGCTTTCTCTGCCATAGGTCCATTGACGCCTGGGAGGAGGGTGATGATCCATTAGTAGAACATTTAAAACATTCTCCAAATTGTGGATGGGCAACTGTTGCTGCCATTGAAGCACAAGATGAAGAGTTGAGCAAGGAGTATCCTGCTAGTTTAAGAATGGTCGAGGCTAGGACTGCAACATTTGCAGGAAGATGGCCTCATGAGGCAAAGAGGGGCTGGAAATGCAAGACTAAACAGGTATGAGCTGTCTCTCATCCATGATGACATTTACACTGACGCCGTAATAGTTGGTCAACGCTGGATGGAAATATACCCCAACTTCGGATTCAAATGACATGGCTACCTGCACTTACTGTTCACTGGCGTTAGATGGATGGGAGCCATCCGACAAGCCATTGTATGTTTGGGCAAGTTTCCAGTGTCTACAAAAGCTAACTTATTTCACAGGGATGAACATTATAATCGATCGCCCGACTGTCCCTTCTTCACACTTATTGATGAACATAATGCAGAACTTGCCTTGAAAAAATCAACAACTGGCAAAAGAGGCAGACCATCGAAAGCATCCAGATTATCTACACAGTCCGCTATTACTGTTGCCAGCGACATAGCTGCTGGAGAAGAAGATAGCATTATATCTACAGCCACAACAAAAGGCAAAGCATCTGAGGTGAGGGGTCGGAAGCCTCAAGCTAAGAATTACGAATCATCGCGGTTATCTGAACAATCCGCTATTACTGCTGCTAGCGACGCTGCTGTTGAAGAAGGAGATAGTATGATCTCAACAGCCACAACAAAAGCAAAGACGTCTGGACTTAGAGGTCGGAAGCCTAAGGCCAAGAAGGTTGAGCCAATTGAAGTTTCTAAAGCCCTTTCAGTATCTACCACGTCTAGTAGAAAGAGGAAGAGTGACGATGAGGCTTCTCAACCTGATCTCCCAAATCCAGAGCCCAAAAGACGGACCACAAGGGCTAGTACGGCACGTGTTGTTGTTCCCCAAGCATCCGCCGCGCCATTACGAGCACCAACTTTCACCGACTTGCAGAACCAGGTAGTAGTTTCGGATTTGCTCTGGATGGAAGGTTCTCCTCCATCATCTCCTCCACCCTTGTCACCACCTCAATCTCCAGCTGAAGATAACCAGCTTTCAGACACAGAACATCAGTCTTCTGACGCGGAAAATCATCTCCCTGAGAGGCCGAACACCCCTCCAAATCAAAGTTTTATGGCACCTAAAACTACTAAGCAGTGGGAGGCCATAGATGCCGAGACCTTTTTTGGTGAAGAAGAACATGAGCATTTTGTGACCGCAATGGCCAAACTCAAAACGGGAAATTTAAGCAAAGCAGAAAGTCAAATGTCGGTGGAGCAATGGATTTATCACACGGCCGAGGTTGCTCAAGAAAAGCTCCGTGAAGAATGTGAGCGAATGGTAGCAGCATTTGAAGCAGAAGGTCTGAAGGCGTTGGCTTGTTTGGAAGCAATTGAGATTGTTTGATTTACTTTTGGAACTGTCTTTTCTGGAAGCAAATATAATCAATTGCTTGACTTACTTCCGACAGTCTAAGTTTACTAGGACATTTCCAAATCGAATTTCAACATATCTTCTTTTTCGGCACTTAATTGGGCGCCGGGTTTAGCAGTCATTGTTACAAATCATAAACAACAATTGAAAACACTTCTACTATGAAGTGGAGTTCTTTCCTCTGTAGATTCTGATTCAGGTCGTTTTGAGCAGTGACTCCTTCACTAATCAGAACTCATGGGGCATATAAGAACCCTGATATTGTCATTTATGATATGGAATAATGGCTGCAAAACTTGACGAAGTTGGTGGCGGAAGAGATGAGTGGTTGAATTGGATTGCAAATGGGAATGGATGAAAGTTCCTGGCTTTTTTGTATATATTTCTGAGCGATTGGCGGAACGAGGCGTTTACATTGTGTTGTGTTGTAGGAGCTTCTTGGGGACAATTGAGGATACGGGGGATTATTGATTGGCGTTTGTTTGATTTTTTTTGGTCTCGTTATAGGTAGGTAGGTAGGCAGGTAGGCAGGCTGAGTAAATATTTATACCCGTTATCGTTCATTAGGTATCATTTGCTATTCGTTATTCATGTTTGTTGTTGTTCTTGTTGTTGTTGTTGGAAAGTGATGTGGGTTTTATATCCTATCTATGCCTCTGACTGATATAAGATCTTTTACTGGAGTGAATAAAAATAATATAGATTGAATATTAAAAAGTTTATAGAAAGACTTCGTTGATCTTTCTTAGTTAGTGATGGTTTCTCCAATTAATTATTTACTACGTAGTTAGTTAATTATCAAATTAGATTATATTTTTAATATCATTACAATAGATAGGTAATCCTACTATGCAATTATGTATTATTCTTTAATGTTTTAATTTTGGTTTGATATTTATCTCATTATATATATATACAGTTTCTTAAGTCACAATCCACAATTGATCTGAATCTAAAACATAATTTAAGAGAACCAAATGAACCAAGTATCATTGATATGTAAGATAGGTAATTCCTCTCATCCATCACGTACCCTAAACTCCGATATCCTTAGATACCCACCTATACATAATAACCCTTTCATAACAAAATGACAGCAGGTACGTAAGTATATAAGTAATTAAATACAATCAATCAACCGACCATTACCGTACCATCACCCTTTTTCTCCTCATAAAACTCCAACGTCAAGGCTGCCAAGAAACATGGAATGCTACCTCTTTCATTAACCCAGAACTTGATATTTTCCATTATTCTTCCTGCGAATTTACTTTCGGGGCCACCGCTTACTTTCATGGTTCCTCGCTCCCCATCAAATACGATACTGTTCTCTTCTTCTCCGACTGAAGGGTAGTAAAAAGATGTTACTCGCATCTTTCCGTTGGGCATGAAGACAGCGTCCCATCCTAGGAGAGAAGATACACCATCGCGAAACTCTTGGGATTTGAGGCCCCAGACCTTTTTGAGGCGGTCATTTCGGGTTCTTTCATCTTTGAGTGCGGCTTGAGATTCGGCTACGAGATCTTGTTGAGTTTGAAGAGTGGAGAGGGGAACTGAGGCGTCAGGCGGCAGGTTGGTGGTGAGTTGTGCAAGGAGGTCTGCATTTTCTGCACGGAGGGCTCTAATGGTGGAAAGTTTGATGGCCTCAAAGTCGGAAGTTGGATTGGAGCGAAGAGATAGAATGCGTGTCTGGGAGTGAGTGGTTGCGGCTGTCAGGCGTTCTTGGGTGACGGCGAGCTCTTTCTGGAGGAGCTTTTGTGATGTTTGGAGAGTGGTGATGTCGTCTTGAAGTTTACGGTTTTTACGAGTAAGTACTCCAATGCGTTCGTTCTCTTCAGTTTCTTCTCGTGCATGTTTGGTACCAGCAAGAGTCACTGTAGCAGGTTGTGCTGATTCGGCGGTTGCAAGGTCAGTTTGAAGGGATTGTACTTCTTGACGATATTCATCAACAATACTTTCCAGCTCTTCGATACGCTTGATCTTAGCATCATCAATGTTATCACCAGCGCCGAAGGCTTCATCTTCAGCATCGAAAGTCTTAAGCTGCGCGCGCAAATATTCGACTTCCTTGATGGCCAAAGCCCGTTGTCTTTCAAGTCGCAAACGAGCCTTGGCATCTCCACCACCAGCGTTGCTTCCGGCCGCCCTGACTTTTTCCATCTCCTCAACCATAGACTTCTTATCATTTTGTAAGCCGCCTATGATGTTGTCTTTGTCAAGGATTTCAGACTCCATAGCACCAAGTCGCTCCACTAAAGTGGCAGTTTGCATCCTCTCTTCAACAAGTGCTCTTGCCAAATCTTCCGGGGAATTAAACTCGAATTGACCATCTACACCATTCTGGTTTTGAAGGTATGCAGTCCATGCTAAACGTTCATCTTCAAGTCTTTGTCTTTGTAGTATTGCTTCCCCGAGTTCATTCCGTAGATCATCCATGGCCTCGACTTTTCTTTGCAAACTTCGTTTCTCCTCTTCAACGACTTCCACACTCTTGTGTAACTTCTTATAATGCTTTAATTCGGCCGATTGTTCTCGATTGGTTGCTTCAAGATTTCTAATATGTGTGACCTGCTCGCTCAATTCTCTCTTGATCACCTCGAGTGTGTCAGTATCCCCAGTCTGTGCTTTGAGTCGCAAGACTTCAGCCTCAAGAGCTCCATATGCCGTGTCTTTATCAGCCAACTGTTGTTGAACATCCTGCAATAGAGCCTCTCTTCGATCTAAGTCTTCCTGTAAATCTTGGACGCTACGTTGCAAAGTCTGATTCCTTGTTTCGAGCTCCGAGACTCTCCTTTCCAGTATACGGCTTCCTTCTTCGCTTTCTGTTTTGATATCCTCGACTTCTTCTTCTAGGAGACGCTTGCTTTCTTCCATTTCGCGAATTCTTTTCTCTAATGCCGTCTTTTCATTACTTGAAGCGTCACGAATCTCATTCATTTCTTTGAGTATAGCTTCATATTGTCGCACAGCCTTATTTCTCTCCCCTTCTGCGATTTGTTTTTGCTTGAAATCTTCTTCAGCTTTGCGTGTGGCATCTCGAAGTTCATTTTCGTGCCTTAACTTTGCAAGCTCTTCCTCCTGCTTGTGATTGTCGATGGTATATTTCAGTGACTTTACTTCAGCCTTTAATTCATCCAATTCTTTCTTTCTTTTACCGGCGGCTTGATCGGTCTCAGTATGGACTGGCTCCTTTCTAGCTTCATCAATTACGGTCCTGGTTGATTGTCGGAATCGGTCTGTTCGTGATGGTGGTCGATGGGTAGTCTCCGCGCCTGTTAGAAAGTCGAAAGTGGGCTGAGTGTTCGATGGGCGTGCAATAGACATCTAAGGAAGGTATCTCGTTAGGCAATTCAATTGCATGTAGATAGATTTGCAAGGTAAAAGATCAATTCTTACCCTGGATTGAGCACGAGGGATAGCACTACCCATACTCATTCTATGTCCACCGCTGGTCGAAAATCTTCTCCTTTGAGAATCCCCCAAGCCCTGAGGAGTATGGGCCCTCATTGGTGTGATGTACCACTAATTGCGGATTTGTCGTGGTGTCGGGATGATATGATAGTTGTCGCAAACGTGAATTTGTGATGCAAGGCTGAGAATGGATGGTTGGCAGCTATATGCATTACATAATCAAGGTAAGAAAATAGAAAACTGTGGGGGAATTGGTTGGCGGGGTGAAAGAGTCTACGAACTTCGAAGCTGGGGAAAGTGAAGTGTGAGATCCCCGGCTAGTGTAACTGGATCATCAATACCTACGGTAGCTACACTCGTAGCATCAATTTAACGCTTTACTTTATCCAGTGTCGTTCTTTGGTAGATGAGCTGGCTTGTGTGTGTGATATTTTTCATATTCTTACCACTAGCCACCTACCCAGGTACTAAGTACTATGTATCTACTCACATGACCGGGCAGATATAAGTTGAAACAAAGACTCACCAATCTCTCAAATGTTACCTTTGTTGCCCATATATTTTGATAGTGCGGTACTTCGAGATGTACGAAGAAGGAAGAAGAGTCACATTAAGAAACAAACACAATGCTCATCCATCTTAAATCAATTCATCAATTCAGGTACTGGAGAATTCTACATGTAACTTCCTTTGTAGACAATTTACCTACGCACATCCGACAATAAGACTCTCCCTTCTCATCTTGTCGGCGGTCAGCCATATCATAGTAGAATCCCCTCTACGACCTTTCATCAATGCCGTTGAGAGATTCTAGTCATCTTTTTAGAATGTTTGGACAATAATGACTAGATGATCATTAATGTCTGTCTGCTTAATAAACTTTCGGAGTTTTAGATAACTCCAGCTAAGTCCTCCCAAGATCTACCGGTCACAGCTAAATCGACACCATTATCCACATTTGATCCCATTATTCGGTACCTTACTCGGCCTGGCCCCTCCCGTCACTTAAAAAGGGGACTTACCTAGTGCCAACACCAAAAAGAAAGAACACGCGGGTCTGGTTCCTGCTGACTAAGGCAATCTTCGAGAAAGAAAAGGTGGGTTTCCTTGACAGCTCCATTCTTTCCCATGGAGATTCAACAACGTATTCATATGGCGAAATACAGCCGGTGACAAGTTCGCAGCATTTCGCTGCTTCAGAGAAATAATTATTTAGATATCAACCACTACATAGAGGGAGTGTCTCATTATCATCCGACACAATGGCAATGCGAAACCTTGCTGTACGGGCACAAATCCCTTCCGATTCTCCTATGCTCTTTAGCTAACAGCTATTTGGCAGGCTTTGAAAGCAGCTCTTGGGTCAGCCAAAGTAGGATCCTCAACTTCATATACAAATGCAAGATGGCCATATCATTCGATACGACGTACATTCTCCATAACGCATAGTCCTGCTTTTGCTTCCAAAGGAACTACTAGGTCGCAGATAGAACCTTTTAATGAGGACTCCTTCGATTCAACATCTACCAAATCCCCCTCGGTGTCCTCTCGTAAATCATCCCAAACCCCCTCTACATTTTTCTCGTCAAGTCCGGCGAGTGATATCCCAGCTCCAGCAGATTGGGAAGAGAACCCAAATTACAACATCGAAAAGTTCTCAGAACTCCCGCATTCTAATTTCGGAGTCAACCAGCACATGGTCATCAATGATGAGTTCAAAGAAGCGTTGAGGCAGATCCTATGGCAATTTAAGGCCCCGATTAGATACGCATTTGCGTATGGATCTGGCGTCTTCCCGCAGTCTAAACACACGGAAGCAACACCTTCGAGTATTACATCCATTCATTCGAAACCGCCTCCTGCAATTGTTGAACAACAGGGAGGCACTCCTAAGATGATTGACTTTATATTCGGTGTATCATATAGCCAACATTGGCATTCCTTAAACTTAAATCAACATCGAGATCATTATTCGGCACTCGGCTCACTTGGATCTGGGGCTGTGACGGCTGTGCAGGAGAAATGGGGAGCCGGCGTTTATTTCAATCCATATGTCACAGTCAACGGGACCCTCATCAAATATGGAGTTGTTAATCTGGACACACTGTGCACCGACCTTTCTGAGTGGACAACGCTGTATCTTGCGGGACGATTACAAAAGCCTGTGAAAATTCTCCGGGACGATGCAAGAGTTCGTCTAGCCAACCAGGTCAATTTAATCTCTGCTTTACGTACCGCACTTCTACTTCTACCCGTTGAGTTTACGGAACAAGAATTATATGGCACCATCGCGAACATCAGTTACCTAGGCGATCCAAGAATGGTTTTACCAACAGAAGACCCTTCAAAAGTAGCTAATATCGTTGGGCATAATCTCCCTCACTTTCGCCGTCTCTATGCGCCCCTTATTGATACTCTTCCCAATGTCGACTTTAACGATTCCAAGTGCTCCGATCCAGAATGGGCATCCGATCCATCAACAAATATACGATTGACTCAAGACATGGACTCGATTCGAAGGGGCAATATGGTGAGAAGACTGCCAAAAGCGTTTCGCTCGAAGCTCTATTTCCAATATCAGAAGAAATATCAAATACCACGACTGGAATTTGATCAAATGATGAAAGCCTCGCGTGATGAAGATGGGACTAAGATTAATAGGAGAGAAGGAGGTGGATTCGAAGGAAGGATTATCCGGGAGCCTCCAGAAGATTTAAGATCTGAAGTCAGGACTGTGATCAAGAAAACGATTGGATGGCCTAGTACGAGTCAGAGTTTGAAAGGACCTTTCACGGCTGGATTAAGTCGAACTTGGCGTTACATGAGTGAAAAAATGGCAAAGCATTCAGAAGGAAAAAGGAAAGCCGAGGAGGAGGCAAAGAAAAATAAACAGGATTGAGAGTGTTCTGCCAGACGTTAATATGATGGCGATACGATTAACGGGAAGCTGTATTTTGTAATGTGTGCTGTAAATAGACCGAGTCGATTTTAGACTCATCGCACGGCTTTTGATAAAGGGTTTATCGAGGACCTGGAATGGTTAAGCATTTCTCATGCTGGTGGGCGGCTATACTTCAAGCATTGGGAATTAGTAGAAGGAATTGGATCGTTAAAGATTGGTGGTATTGCTTGAGTACTTGCATGAAATGCCAACATTTCGAGAAATGGGCAGTACCACATTAGCAAAAGTTTTAGACACCATTCCAATTTGTGTCTTCTATGCTTTTCCATCTATCGATCTCCTTTGTATCATGATATATTTGCCCTTCTTAAAATCTTCATTTCTGCCTCGATTGTCAATTGGTCGGCGTTTTCTGCTTCGGGTTACATCACATCATATTCAGCTAGGCTTGATTGATAGGGACTTTCTCATTTATATCAACTATGCAACCATGTATTATAATATCCATAGTCATTGCGAGAACTAGTCACACAGCCTGGCAGTTTCGCTTATGAAAAATTACCTCCTATTGAGGGGTGCGGATGGATCGATCCGTTTAAACTATCTCACGAATAATATGTAAGCTACATTTACACTCACTCAGATGGAGATATAAAAAGAAGGAATGAGCCACTATTATCATTCTATGTATTTATTTCACTGCCAACTCGAAAAAGAACAATATTGGCTCCGACGTATATCGACCTTCGATATGTATGGTATTTGGTCTTCTACATCTTCTAATTTTTCGGCATATCTTACAGGAAGATAATTAGCACATCTTGATCATTGGTTGCGGCCTTGCCGGTCTTACTACATTGATTGCGCTTGTAGAAGGTGGTCATACGGTGGAAATATTGGAGAGCGCCGCACATATCTCATATATTGGAGCTGGTATATGGAATATTCGTGATTCGCACACGTAATGATATGCACTATCTATAGGTATCTAGATTATACCAAATGCGTCCAAGGTTCTTAGACGGTTGGGTATCGATTCGTATAGGGAGAAATATTGTACTTATCCTGTGGATTTGAAAATGATGCGTTGGAAGGATCGTCAGGTTCTCGTTGAGCGTCTGTTGAAAGATCCTGCGGAGAATGATTATATGTCTTCTTTGGTTGGTTATTGTTTTACGGGCGTATAATTGGATTAAGAAGAGATAGGGATATTCATCGCGCTGATCTTCATCCTGGATTACTGGATGCTGTAATAGATCTTGGTTGTAAGGTTCGATTGAATAGTTGTGTGGTTAGTCTTGATTCTTCTCTGTCTATACATACTACACAAGATGGAAAAAGTTATTCTGCTGACTTGAGTGTTGCATTTGGTGGTGAGTAAGTCCAACAGGTTGATCATTCGATTTGTATTGAGGCTGACTTTGTAATCCTAGGTCTACATTCAATAGCCTGAAGTCATCGTAGGTAGATATGGTGCGCCGATTCCAACAGGCCAAATAGCATATCGCGTAATACTCCCTGTCAAAAGACTTGAAGGTATCCCTGAGCTGGAGGAATCATCACCATTCCTCGAAATAATCATTGGATCGGTCCTAATGCAACCATCTCGTTATACTTATTAGAGCGGAAGGGGGAAAAGTTGCTGAACCTTGTTTTCACGTTGGTTTCTCCGTGTTGGTGTTTGCTTTGGCAATCATGACGACATACTTAGATGTGATACAAATATGCCCTATGGAACGAACTAAAGAATTCAAGATAGTACAGAGCTTCGAGATAGATTCAAAGATCCCAGTGGGATTCGAGGTATTTATTTGCAAAATAGAGGTCATACACTAGCAGCTGATGCGTTAATCTAGGATTGCTATGATCCTTGAATATGTGGATATGGTATTAGAATGGAGGGTAAAACTTAGCCTGCTAACATACACATCTCGAAAGCTTTACGCCCACAAAAAACTAAACTCCTGGACTCCAATAAGGAAATCTCTGTCTGATCGGCGACGCAGCACACGCCATGACACCCTATCTCGCGCAAGGAGCAGCGAAGAGTATCGAAGATGCAGTGATCCTAGGAGCACTTTAGAAAAGTACCCCAATAAAAACACATTTCGAGAAACATTATCAAATTATTTCAATATTTGATGGAAAAGAACTGTAATGATTGCAAAGGCGTCAATTGAATCAAGAGATTTTACTCAGATGTCTGATGGGGGTTTGTAGGAAGATAGAGATGGGTATTTATTAACGCATCCGGGGATTTGGAGGGAGCATGTTAATATTCGGTCTTCGGGGGAGTTTTGGGATGATCTTTTTGGTTATGATGTGTATGAGGCTTTGAAATTTCCCTGCGCTGGTTTGATGGAGGATTGTGGTGAGGTTATTTGGTGGGGTTTTGGTGAACGCAGGGAGGTAGTCTAGTATTATACTCTGCATGTTTTTATATTATTCCTGTTCTTTTAAGTAAGATGTATTATTTTTATATTTCGAGATTGATTTGAAAGTGCAGTACACCTGGTGGTAGCCCACTTATGACACAAACTTCAAATTCTAACATACAACTCATGAATGCTTGGTTTACCATGCTACGGGATAAGTTCTCTATTCAGCAAGATCCAACAATAATATAAGTCTAGTGCTCTACTTTCGGACCATCCTTAATACGGACCATCTTTTTATACCAAAAATTATTATTTTTAACTATAAATATTTCAACAACCAATGAATTAAACTTCAATAAAATTTCAAACTCAAAATTTATTATATAATCCTAATCCAATTGTCACAAACCACGACCATAGTATACAATAAAAACAAGTACGGGGGTCCTTATCGATAAGGAATCCTAGGACAAGTGTCCTAGGATAATAATTATCCTAGGAGCTATATTGTCCCAGGAGACGAATCGTCCCAGGATTAGTGTCCTGAGGCAAATATTTGTATCACGTGATGGAGCCCTGGGAGCCTTCAGAGCTCCTAAAGCTCCAGGAGCCTTGAGGAGCCAGGAAGCTCCTAGAGGCTCCCTCTACGGATTAGTATATAGTTAGAATAGTTTCATAGTTTAAGAGCTTCGTGCTCAACTTAGTTATCAATTAGTTTACCTACATTCTACTTGATCTAGTAACGACTTCACTTCCAAGTGAATACCAGTGATAGAGCCTTAACCCATAACTACCAACCGACGAAACCTCAGGCAGCCGCTGCCTCCAGTACAGCATCGTTACACCAATTCTGCAAATTTCCAATTTTTTTACAATTTCATAAATTGAAATATAAATAATTAAAATCATAATTTTTTATTTATATAGAATTTATCTTCACAAATCACAGTTCAGATTACAATAATTAGTTATTTTTTTAAATCTCTTTTTATTTTACACAAATTCTAAAATCCATCAAATCCACCATCCAATACAAACAAGTATTTTAAAACCTAATATAAATAAAAGATACTTAAAAAAGCTCTTCAAAAAATATATTTAACTATATAAAAAAAGAAAAAGAAACCCAAAAAAAGCCTAATAAACGAAACGTCTAGTCCAGATACGCCTTGCCTTAACCTTAAATTTAACTTTAATAAGGTTTCTCTATAGATAGGTAGTATTTGTATTCATGCATAACCTATCCACGACTCACGATTCGGGATTCACGATTCAGGATTTCGCTACTGAAAAATGACCGCCTGCCTGCCTGGCTGCCCCAAAAAGCACACAATTCAACAGCTCAATTCAAACCAAACAACGGATTCCAATCAATCCTTCTTCCCACCCTTTCCACCCCCTCCCGCACTTCCCCTCCCTCTTAACACACCCTCCAAATCTTCTCTTCCTGAGCTACCAGTCCCAGTTCGACTTAGCGAAGTATTTCTCAATCTACCCGGAGAAAGTTCAAATCCCCTTCCATCATCACTCCCCGTCCCATCCAATAACTCGATAAGATCTCCTAGTGCATTCGTCGATGATCCACCTCCATTCGACGGTGTCCCCGGTGCTTTAACGGCTAATCGTCTAACCCAACCTTCAATAGCCGCTGCTGCATTTTCCAACCCAATTCCAGAACCCCCTGCATTACTAGGCGTGACCGATCCACTTCTTGCAGGACTGTATGAATCTTCGGCAATACTTGCAAGTTCGTCTCTAAATCCAAAAGGTACTGTTTCGGAATCTATGATTGAGGATGAAGGTAAAGAATCGATGGTGATTCCGGGCATGTGTTTTCTTGCCCATGTATTTAAAGGATCTTGTCCCGGTCCTGGAGTTGCGACACTCTTTCCCAATGTTCCTACGCCACCAGGTCCTCGAAGCCATCCTAGTCGATCAGCAGTTTCACTTACACTTTCACGGTGGCGACGATTAGCCGAACTAATTGGAGGGAAATAACTTCCGCTTGTTGGTTGAGACGGTCGAGGCCCTAAATTACTCGTCCTTCGAGAATTTGTGCTTGCAGGACTGCTAACAGATTCGCCCGAAGTCGTTTGAGATATCCATGGAAGATCAAAGGATCCACGAGGGCTAGATGTGATAGAATTTGTATTTTGACTCTTTCTTCGTCGAGGTGGAAAGTAACCTAAGGTCCTCCTCGGCATGCGTCCAATTTCGACTGGTTTAGAATTTGGAGGGGAATCAAAACGAACCCATCGTACATGCTCCCATGGTTTTTCTTCCGAACGCTCTATTGATGTCTCCGATCTCGGCGGCCATACTTCCGGCGCATCTTCCAAACTCGGCGTTGGAGCAAGTAAATCAATCCCTTGACTCAAATCTTGAGATGGATCACAAGGGCGTCCTTTAATTGCACAAGCGTCTACCGGTAGCACAACCACTTGTCGAGTTTGTATGGAGTCATTTGGCCAAAATCTATTGGCCTTTCTAAACACCATAGGTTGACAATTATACCGTAGTATCACCCCCGCCAGCGTATCATCTTTCTGCACATGGTGTATATAGACCAGTGCATCACCCTCATCGTCTTGTGATCTACTCGTACCCTCGTCCATAGACGTTCTCCTTTTGTAATTCCCATTTATATCAATCGATCCGTTTAAATCCGAGTGATCTTCGAGAACTCTCGTCATTTTTTGTGTTCGTAAAGCTGCATCTCTTTCCGATTGACTTCCCGCGCCAATAACAGCCTCATTCCTCTTCTTTTGTTCCGCAGGTCCCCATACACCCTGAGGTAACTCAAACAACTTCTTTACAGAACTACCTTTCCTCCTCACTTTAGGCCTATCCAAAATCGCTGACCTTTGCGAACTGCCTTCGCCTTCATCAGTGACTAGATCTCCTAGATCCCCAAGCACCGAACTCGCAAGCCCTTGTAATGTACTCCAAGAATTCGACCACCCACTACCCCATGCTCCAGCATTTTCCGCTCCGATTTTCTGGTCTCCTCTCCCTATCGCAGACCCCCCTAGAGCACTCTCCGCAGACTGTGTGTCATTGTCGTCTACTCTCCTCGAAGGATGTCTTGAGGGAATTGGGCTTACCCCTCTAGTACTTCCACCGGGACTACTTCTCCTGCTTGAAGTACTAACTAATTCTTGTTCCGTACTGATTAATCTCCTATTTCTCGGTCGTATAGTCGAGGAAGTAGCTGCACTAGAATCGCCGAATCGTGTTTCGTTATCACTGTATAATCGCGATTGATTCGAGGTTATCGCGGCTGTTCGTGACGATTGTGACATGGTTGTTTCGCGGGCCGTCCGCACCGGACACTTGAGTTCATGAGAACATTCGTTGCTTTTGTTTAAATTCCCTTGCGATCATTCGATTGCTATGTCTTGAATTATACTAGAAATCAGTCGTGTTAATTATGAATGTATATTTGGCTTCCTTGAAGACTTGGGTCGCGGGGAACGGACGTTCCAGATTATAGTAAGTTTGGGCTACCGTGTTCGTCATCGTAATAGTAACATTTCTAGTGTACATTGGTCGAAACATAGTGCACGTGGAGAACCCGCAACTTAATTAAAGATACCCACTATAGAGATGTCCCCGAAATTGATTGTAACTGATGATTATTTATATTTTGATTACTTGGGAGCCATATGTGATTTTTATGTAAGCTACAGCTACCTAATCAAGTAATGTGTCCTTGTACTCCCGAGACATTCACTTCGATAAGTTTCATATCATGTCCATTATGTGGATCTCAAAAGTTTATAATACATGGCATGAGCTACACCTACACGCTTCATGACTTTGTTTTTAGTTACTGGGGAACAATGATCAAGAACTCCATCAAGCAAGCCTTAGCCCACAAGTAACAAAGGGGGCTGGTTTCCTTTTCCGTAAAATCAAGCGAGTGGGACATCGCCATTCATACCCGTCAAATCCCCATTAATTCCAAAGAATTGAAACCTGGGTACCACCAAATTAGTATGCTAACCGGTAGTTGCACGGTTTAGTCGACTTACCAATCTTCAACGTTCAAAGTTGTAGGGACAGCTTGCGCAGAACTATTACTCCAGGTATCACTAGGACTTTGGCCTTGAGGCTCATGCATTGGTTGTTCAAAGCCTTGCTGCCAAATATTTTGGTTCATGCCATAATTGGGAACTCCAGTTGGAAGCATGTTACTTCCTTGGGTAGGACTACTACTCATTCCAGGCTGGCCTCGTTGCATGCGCTGAGGCATTTGATTTGATTGATTCTGATTCGGAATTTGCTGTTGAGGTGCACCGAGATTGGGCATGAGATTCGGGTCAAGATTGGGATGGCTTGGTGGGGAGAATTGGATATTATTTAGACCAGGGCCACCTTCAGGAAACAGCTGATCTGGTTGGAAGTTCTCCCAGAGAGATTGCGATATGTTTGGGGAGTTTCTAGTGACGAGATAGAGATCTGGAGGTGTGGCCGGAACGGAATATGAGGGGTTGAATGGTGTAGCTGGACGTGTCTGAGGGCGAGAACTAGAGCCTCCCATGAATGTATCTCGATTTTGTCTTTGGTTTGGCGATGTAAGGGGCGGTGCAGGCATCGAGGAGGAATTGAATCCTTGACTGGGTGTTTGTGGTCTAGAGCGCTCATAAGATTCTTGTGGCGCTGGTCCACTGCTTACACCAAAGTCCAATGACATATCGTCATATTTTCTCTTCAGGCCGTCATTTTTGGCCTGGTTGAGGCCATCGCTAATGCCTTGCGCCATGCGTTTATGGCGTTTTCCAGCAGCTTTCTGAAGGCGCTCCTCGAGAACCTTATTTCCCAAGATGGACTCGAATAGTGTGTAGACCATCTTAGCTACGAGCCAAACTCTCGATACATTCTTCAAGCCATTCATACACACACGCATTCGCTCCTGGGTAGCTGCGACGATGGAAGGTACCGAGGATCGCATTTGATAAACATGCATGATCAAGGCAGAAAATAAACTGTAAACGATAAATGCTGGGCAGTATCGTAGCTCATCATGTGCCGAAAGATTCTCGATGATGGAGGTAATCATACCCGCGGCTTGAAATGCGATAGTCCGAGATGGATATACGTTTTCCTCATAACCACCTCTCTGTGTAGTAGCTGGCGGCATATGCGCTCGGTGTAATAAGCAGAGGGTTGTATAGTAATTGGAATGCAGCAAAGCTGCCCAGAATTGATGTCGAGGCATTTCCCAATATACCTCCTTAGGACAGTGAGAAAGCCAGTCTGCTAAGGCCATATCACTGTGGGTGAGGTCAATTGCATTTTGCCGTCGAGCTTTTGACGCCACGCTGTATTGTTGTGAGAGAACCAAGCCCATGATTTCGCAAAGCTTAACATATTGAAGAAAAAATTGGATATGCATAGGGTCTTGAGGAAACTCGGCCGGTTGATCATTCTCATCCTCGATAAAATCATCCTCACTAACCATCTCCACGTCGGAATCATCCGTGTTGATATGCACGGGGCGGCCGAGAGCGACGGCAACAGATCGGTCACGAGTAAATAATGTCCACCAAATCCTCTTCCAAAGTCTCTTGTCAGCTTTGCTGAGTGCAGAACCTTCAACACTCCTATGCATGCCCGAACCTTGTGCTACAATAGTCGCCACCCTGCTCCAATAAAATACGTTCTTCGTCACATCTTCTGGTCCTTCCCAATACCATCCCATCAAAACCAAAGCTTGTACAATTGTAACCCTATCATCTTCGTAGTTCGCGTCGTATAGAGCTTTAGCGCGCTTGTAAAATGTCAAGGCAGCAGGGGTTGTTGATCCATTAGCATCCATTAACTGGGGATTTGTGCAGACCCTGGATCCGGCCAGGAGGATAGCTTGCAGTAACAAAAGTGAAGGTGGGTTCTTGGCATCGCGATATTGTCTCATAAATCTGTTGCGATTGATTACAGGCACAATTGGGGCAACCCACTTGAAATATGCATCAACCAACTCATCACAAAGAGATCTAGGAGGTAGTAAAAACGCTCCCCGTTGATGTAGGATATCGATTTCCACGTTATCCAATTCCGTCAACCTCGCCCTGGATCCCCTGATATTCTCCGGTAAAGGATAATGCACAACGTCCGCGTTGCCATGTCGATCGTGTACAAGTAATGTCAAATTTGATGATTCTCCCAGATATGCCACTCTTCCTGCCTCCTTTATGGGCGCTCTGGTGAATTTAGGCTTCATGAATTGAGCGTAAGTAGTCTCGTCATTCTCCCGCTGGCGGGCTTGAGCTTCCGTGAGAGAAGTCGAAGGTGTTCCATCTTGAGTGTTATAGGTGATAGTACTCCTAGGAGTTTGGGTATTCGGGGAATCATTTTGAGGTGACCGCTCGTCGACTGTCTCCCCTCGGTCGCTACCCTCGTCAGCTGCAAGCCCTACAGAAGCCCGAGGTAAATTGTACCTATCAGAATCTTTGGCTTTGCCATTTGTTTTCTTGCGTTTCGGCGTTGGAATCTTGCATTCTATCGAGAATGCGACGCAGTTTGTGCAAGGCACGCCTAGACTCGCAGCATCACATCGTACCTATCGCCCCCAATTAATATATACTCTAGAAGCTGCACGACAGTGCAGCCGCGCAACGAGTTTGCGTAACATTACCTTCCTAGCATGGCATGTCTGCAAATTGTTGTTAGCAATTATTTGTCAATATCCATTTAATCCTCCACAATCACAATCTGCTCCTCGGACCGAGGCATCAAAATCGATGGATAAGAAATGGGCAGATATCTACATACTTGGCACGCTCGTGAAGCTCGCTGTCTTCATCCCGAAAAATGTCAGCGCATTTATATACCGGATAATAATTCCATCATACCTTCTAAATGAAGCATGGCCCGGAAGCTGGGAACTCGGTGCAGCATTTGAGCCAGCAGGAGCTTGACTACTCATTTGCGGTGCTGGTGCAGAGTATTGGCTAGATGCACCATCTGCAGACATTTCGTTTGAGGCAATAGCAGCCATAATTTGCTAGTCCTCTTTATCATGCAATTGAATAATATAATGAATTTCCCTGATGATATGTCGCCGGATTGATATGTGTACTGAGTCCTGAGTCCTGAGTACTGAGTGTCGGTGGAAGGTTGGTTGTCGCGAGGTTGATAAATTTGGGCCTGTCGGTACAGCTATTTTTACGTTTTCGGGACTTGACTTAGGTACGACTGCGAGAAATTGGTGGTCATGTGGGGTAAAGGTGAATGATTTTAAGGGACGGAGTGTTGAAATGTGAGAATGTGAGTTGATCATCGATTGGTTGATCTGCGCGGGTATGGATGAATCCGTTTGCGCTGAGATGCTTTTTAATTGTATTCGTTCAAAATAATTGAGCTAAAAAGAAATAAAAAAAAGAAATAAAAAAACAACAACCACCAATTGTGAATTCAATCCCATACAATCAAATCAATGTTGCAATCCTAGTATTCTTTGTTGTATCTTTGTACCTAGCTAGGTACTCCGTATACATACTTCAATTCGATATGGCAGGTTAGTTGCTATCAAATATCCATCAGTCCGTGTTGTAGTATCAATGTATCCATTCATACATACAGACTCCAGAGTAAACCCCTTTCGCAACCATAAGCAATACGTAGATGCGTCCGTAGATACTTAACAACTTACAAATCACACAATGCTCATTAGCCTCCAGTTATTAATAAGGTTTTTTAGACTCCGTACAGCGTCGCGGGAGAACACACGACAACTTCTTCTCCACTCTTTCTCACGCACATCATAACAACAACGGCAACGCTAAACCTAAGCCGCATAGAGCACCTTGTGGATTGCGGGAAGACGCATTGGCCGAATTAATTGTCCATAGAGAGGTTAATCGACTTCGGTTCAAATTGCCTGTTAGATGTATTGCGGCACATGCGTGTCAATTAGCGGCGGCACCTTTTCATTCAAATCTTTTTATTCCTATTGATGCCGATGATCATCTATACTCCGTATTCAAGGGCCCGCAAATACTAGGTAGTCATTGTTATGGGGAGACCATCTACCTTCGTTTAAAAATGTCCATTGTATCAGCAATACACTCAACACGCATTTCGACCACCGATACCTTTACCTACATCTTCATCATCTACTTCCATACTCGTATATCTATATAAAATCAGTGCCCCGCGCCCAGAATACATACGTAGATCATTGTGGAGCGGGCTGCAGAGCGGATCGATATTGGGCATGCGTACTAGGAATATTTGTTCACCCCTCACTTACAACGAAAAGTGATAATGAATGCAGCTACTGTACAATCCTCGCATAGGAATGATTACGGAACGATCCAGCCTTGCACCCCGCAATCCTTCTATTCACCGCTAAGAATAAGTACATAAGTTTGACCCTAATTCAATCCTAAGGTGGGCTAGGAGCATCGGTACCTTTTGGCCAGTCCCTGGGGTAGGTTTCCTTCATGTGATATTCAACATGCTCATGCACAACGCTTCGTAGACATTACCTAATAATTCTCGTCATTGGAGACCGTGATTTTATCTAGCGTCATTACATATATACATTCCATCCTTCACGTACTTCTTTTTCCATTGACATTAACCTTGGTATTCCCATTCCCCAACTTTTCATCCTCCCTGATGACCCCTCCAAGCTCCCGTTCCTTACTGAGCTGACTAGAATTATCTTCTACCTCTACACCTGCGATAAAAAGCTCGCTCACACCCTCTAAACTAGCCACAAACAGACATAGCAAGCTTGCAATGACGAAGTGACTGATCGTAGATCCGATTTCCAACCATGATCCTTCATCCTTGACCACCCAGAAGAAATGCAGCGTCAGAAAGTCGCTGATCGCGATTACTACCATGAACAAGGCTGACGGAGCGACGCCAAGTCTCTTGTTCAGGATACCCAAGTTCGCTGAGATCAATGCAAAAGGGATCATGAGCTTTACTATCAACAAAGCTCCTTGAGAGAACGGATCAAAGACTGGAATCAGACGATTCACACTATCCAGACTAAAGGATGAGACAGATGCCATGTTTCCAGTGCTGAAAAATGCTGACTGCAAAAGTGTGAGGAAAAACAGAGATATCCGTGCATCTGTCAATGTGAGAGAGCGGAAGGGAGAGGAGGATAATGAAGCAGGGATTTCTGGTCCTGGGGCTTTATTCGCCTTGACGATTATCGTTTTGCTCATAGTGTGCTTGTGGATGTTGTGCTCTAACAGAACCCAGGTGATAAGGGTGGAAGAAAATGCAAAGTAGAATAAGCCTTCGTATGAGATTGTGAGAATGACAAATAGTGGCGCAAATGTCAAGAATATGATCATTAATCTGTGGAGATAATGGTTATTAGGCTGTAGGCGATGCAAAAAGGGCATTATCAAAGACGCCACTTGTTCATGTTAGCTTCCCTCGAATTATCAGGCGTTCATGAACTTACCAATTAAGCACCAACCAACTACTTGATTGCCTTGAGGAAGTCCCATTCTGGCCTGTAAGGACAGCGCTGTAGATCTCGTAACAACCATGGATAGGACAACCAATCCAATCTAATTACATCTCAGTATTCGTGGTTTAGGACAATGGGTAGGATCATTCTCACCTGCGCTCCAATGAGGGAGCGGGATAGGAGATTATCGGCTAGCGCGATAGAATCACCTGCCATCTTAGATTTTGCCAGCAGCTTTCTTTCGAAAGCAAGATACAATACACCTACTACTACCATCAACGCACCGCCGTACAAACTATAGCCGAGGTTAACTAGAATCCTACTACTTGTGATAGTGGCAACTTACATAAGATCTATATCTTCGACTTTCATCGCCGGAAGTAATGTGAAAGAGCTCATTCCGACACAAGACACAACCCACGTTAGAGTCAATGCCTTGTTGTTCCTCAAAAATCCCAGACCGTAGAATGCCGGCCAGAAAGTCGCCAAGATGAATAAGACGGAAAAGATTTCTCTGTATGTGTAGCCCCATGCCTAATTCATGTATAAGTAACAAAAAAATCGTAGTATCGATACATAACTTACAAGACACTCGATGAGACCTAAGAAAATTATAGCCTTGACAATTATTCCAATGAAAGCAAATGGTGATTTTATATGACCAAATAGTGCTTTCCCGCCTTCTGTGAGAGCATTTCGGCGAGCATACACTTCTTCCCAGAATGCTACTGGGAAGACGGCATAAGCATAATATGTTAAAGGCGATTCTGATACAATGAAAGAAGCAAAAAGAGCAACAAGAATTGAAGAGAAAAACAGACTAGCAGCCAAAGTCCTGGAGGTCTTAGTATTTCCATGAAGAACGTGAAGATCAATGACAGTGGTCAGGGCAAACATGATCCAGCCCAAGTATCCAATTGTGATCAAAGCTCTCAGGAAAAGCCAATCATATGTTTGAAGATATCGTAGACCCGCCAAGCCAAGTCTCACAAGTTCTGCAGTCTCTCGAATTGCTTCTTCATGTTGACCTCGATTGATCAAATTTCTGATATCAGCTAATCGATGCTCAGTCGTGTGATTATCGTCCCCAAGACCCTCAAAGGGTCGATACCTCAACTCCGTAGCTTTCTTGTGCTCCTCTTTGATTCTATACATATCAAGAATACCTCGAGCATTAGCAAGGAAAGCTTCAGCTTTTTCGGGAATACCCGCTGCAAGGTATGGCAAGGGTAATTCTCCAACTGAATTGACCGGAAAGTTGACTCCAGCCAAATATGCCATGAGAGCTGCGATATCTGCTTGGGAAACATCATGTCGATGGATGTGATCCATTCCCCAGTCTGAGGATAGCTCATCGTGACCTGGTGCGATTCCATGGGCCTGTATGACTGGCTTCGCAACTCCGGATCCCCAAGCAATGAGTGGAGTGCGTGTGTTGTCCGGGTGTCCATCGCCATGACTTCCCCAATCACTCATTCCATGATCAGCTGTGAAAACAAAAGCAGTCTTATCATCGTTGTAGAAATTTTCGATAACCTTTGTTACTTCCTTGATGCCTTCGTCCACAACTTTGAGGTTATATAGATATTCTTTTGAGTATGGCCTATGAGCATGGCCTGTAGTATCCAGGCCAAGAAGATGTAGAAAGAACACATTTTTATCTTGTTTCAATGCGGTATTTAAAGTAGCGTTCTTAGCAGCTTCGGCGAAAAGAGCCTTCACTCTGTCGAATACCCAGATATCCAAATGTAAAGCTGCCTTTGAAAAGTCCTCCTCCTCAGCGGAATATGTGTATGCATCGACACGACCTGGCACAGCGCCCAATTGAAACATTGGCAAGATATCTGGACTCCCCCATGACCAAGTATGCCTACTCCTATTGAAAACACTGTCGAAATTTACTGGGTTGAGTTTCCAGCCAGTAGCAACTGCCGACACATCTTCGTACATACCCGCAATGAGCGCAACATGTCCCGGTCGAGACTCCGTAGGGACTCGAGTATGAGAAACACCGAAAGTACCATGCCCTAGAACCCGCGAACGAAGGAACGGCGCAAGAGGCCGTGGGATGAGATCTTCTTGCGATTTTGGATATGGTTCTGGAAATGATTGGAAGGCTTTATCTGCTCGTAGACCATCACCTGCAGACGCAGAATATCAGTCCATTGCGTTCACAAAAAGTGATATAAAAATAGATAGAACAAACATACCAACGAAAAGCACCAAACGCTTTGCTGGAGCTTCTACTCCATCTGGCCTCTCTACTCCAAATTCGCGCATCCCAGACACTATTGGACTCACAAAATAAATATCAAAGATTGAATAAATGTAAACCAGATGAAAAGCCATTGCAATGGCCAAAAAGCCAAAGCGGTTAACTCTAGCCATATTTTCGATGAGTCCGTCTTGTAGATAATTCGTGCTCCAACGCGTCCGCGTTCAATTGAACGAACAGCTTCAACTTCTTGATGGACAGATTATCAAAACACCTTGATGGGTTTATGCCAAAATCATCTGTAGAAAAATCAAAAGAATGGCGCGCCCTCAATGGACGAAATTATGTATTGTAAAGACAAATCAGATGAGAATCTCTCCCCTTTAGTAGATATCTCAATGTTCAAAGATTTCGAAGACTTCACTATTGTCGATAAAATTATCCGATAGGACACGACATCATCGGTTCCCAAGGGACGTTCGAGATCATCTATTTTTAGCTTTTTTTCTTAACTTTAACGACACTACACCAAAGTGCAAAATAATCATTTTCTACTTCACAGCTGACAAATTCAGTATGTGGCACAAAATCTCTAGATTCGGTTGAACAATGTTGTGTGGTCATTGGTAGTATTTGATTATAGGTATTGGGCGCTCACGGGAAAGTTCACCGGGAATGGTTCCTCCAAGCTTTGTTCATGTTGTCTAAAATGCGGTTCACTCAACATATGATGGCGTTTATCAATTTCCACTGAATTTTCAAGAAACATGTATCAGCTATCCTTAAAAATCCTAGTGGTTAAGTGATCGTATGGGCAATGACACCACTCAGATTTTCCGTACCCAACGTTTAGTGCGGGATAGCTTCTGTAATTATGGACGCATTCCTCATACGATCAAAAACTAAGCAAGTATGCTTAGTATCGTTGTGATAAAAAGCTACTTGTGTATTCTACTGCTCGTAGCTGCTTGACCAAAGTTCCATGCAGCCAATTGTTCAGGGCATGGTTTTCCTTTTTCCTCAACAATATTGTGCTAGCAGCAGCTGTAGTTTCTATTTTGAGAATTCGTCCTTAGAAGGACCGCAATAAAGCTACTGTGATATCGTTCTCGCATCATTGCCGCGAAGCAAATTATACATCACTAAACGAAGTGGATTCTGTCTGCACTATTCTGAGGCGAGCCTGTAAGTCCATATGCTCCGCCGTGCTATGCCATGTCATTGTATTTTCACTTGCGGATTACGTTCTCGGTTTGAGGCAGCTCAGTGAGTTCGGTGGTGAGAAAGAAATCCCTCTTCTGCGAATAGAATTTCTTCGGCGACGGAGATGTTTAGTTCTCGACCTGGAAGCTGCCAGAAAGAGAGTATCGATATCAGCATGCCACCAAGCTAAGAACAACGAGCAACCGAAACTCGAACTGTAAGTTCACATTGTAATTCCTATTACCGCAACTTTATTTTTTCTCAAATATCCTTTTCCTGATTGCCATTCTATACCACAACATAACGGCAGCATACCCACTATGAAAAACCAAGCTATCAGGACGATCTACAGCCCCAGGAGCCGCGTCACCATATTGCCCTACACAAATTTCAGAGACCAAACATTCAAAACATAATAATTATGGAGTATGATTCGTATATTTACATGGCGTACGAGTTGCAGGCCCATTCTTTTCTTTCATTTTCAGCAGTATCCCGTTTCCCTATCACTGCCCATTTCAACTATTACTCTCATACACTTCCATCATTTGTCCCAAACCGGCACCAACAATTCAAGAAGATTTGCCTCTGGATTCATTAAATAATCACCATACTCGATAGAAACAAGCGATGCTGTCACAATATATTGATTTCTGCTCATTATTTATATTTCTAACCCTGTAGATTGTTTACAGCACAGAGATTACCAGGAGTTCCATGGTGCTGTCTACTTACATGCTAATTCAAGTGTTACAGGTATCTACAGGCTTGAGACCCTGTGACAGATATGCAACAAAAGCAATCGGGAAGTGGCGGTAGGATGTGATTGGTTGGTTGGTGGGGTGAATGTAATATATATATCAAGAGTGAAGCAAGGGAGAGACGAAAGGTGAAAAGGTTAAATAAAACAACAATAGTCAAACATGAGGGAAGCTATTCAATAACCTCCACCAACTTCATCTTTAATTGTCCTTTCTTTTGAAACCACATATTTAGTGTCATTGGAGTAGGGTTGCATGTCGACGATGAAGTTGCCATAACACATCATACATCTTTACTAGAATTGCTCAGCTTGGAGGTTTATCCCAGACGAGTACACCGCAGTCAATGGTGGTTTATGATTTCAAGACACAATAAATTATCTTATGTATCTTCTAGTCAATTACAGCCCTAACAACAATTCCGAATGAAGCTCAAATCCGATCAAGGAGACATAAAAACAATGCAAGCACGAAGACACGAAGCTACACTATGAGAACGAAACAGAGCAGAGCCCAGGGTGGAAGAGGAAGGTATGGGGAGAAGAAAGATATGAGAATGTGACATAATCGAATCCTTTCGATACAAACATTTCGCTGAGGGCGAGAGATTAGCGCAGTAGATGTTGAGAGGAGGTGCTAAGTAAGGGTCAAGTTTGAATGGGACAAAAAGAAAGAAAACCCAGATGGATGAGATACAACCATTCCACTCCCCGGTGTCTTGCTTTTCACGAGTCACTTCTCTCGAGTCTCCATGGCAAAATACCTCCTACAGTAAAACACCACTCGAAAGAAGACATCCAAACTCTAGCTAAACAAAGCTATCAAGACAACCATCAGCAATAAACCGCATCCTCGAAGTATTCCCACATCATCCACCCCCGCTCCTTTGCATTCATCCAGATAACCCCCGATGAATTCCCTCCTCCACTCCTCCACTACTCACCCTCATTATCACCACAGCAAGACCCACCAGAAAAGAAGATAACAATTTCGAAAAATCAACATGAAGCACGCAAACCTAAGGCTAGAAATCATGATATCGAATTTCATTCGCTGCAAGAAAGAGAGAGAGAGAAAGCAAGCCAACTGTTAATATTAATAGTGAAGTGATGAATCAGGAGAGAAATATGATGTTATTATTTTTACTATGGAGACTTTCGGACTCTCTGATGCGCTACTAGAACTAGTAGGTAATGTTGTGATTAGTTTCTAGCTAGGTGGGTAAGCTAGAGATTATAGACTTAGTCTACCTAGGTACTAAGTACTTACCTAGTAGGTATTAAAACGTGTGATGTTGTGATGTCATTACTACGTGTAGTTGAATTTTAGAGTTGATATAATAAAGTTAACATTCGAGGATATATTGGATGGTGTATTTGAAGACTTCTTTCTATAGGGTAATGTTGTCAAAATGGTGATATTTATATAGACGCTTGCTTCGCTAACAATGAGAGGAAATTACAGCTTTTCATTGGGTTTTTGTGGGAATTAGAAGTCGGACTATGTACACTACACACTACAGAGTAATCTCACTTCTCACTTACATATAAGCACACGATCAATCTTCCCCCCCCTTCCCTACTCCTCCCCAACCCCTCCTCGTATCAAAAACCTATCAAAACTT
This sequence comes from Sclerotinia minor, assembly GCA_025389075.1. Lineage (NCBI taxonomy): Eukaryota > Fungi > Ascomycota > Leotiomycetes > Helotiales > Sclerotiniaceae > Sclerotinia > Sclerotinia minor. The sequence continues at coordinate 1,343,209 of QRFH01000010.1, read as the reverse complement.
ACATTTACTTCACTTCACTTTCCTCCGTTCTCTCCACACACACATACCTCCCAAAGACCCCACAATATCAACATCAATATCAATATCTAAATTTACATTTACATCAATATTAACCCCAACCCAATTACTCGATTCCTTCAACTCTTCAACCAATAAACCAATGAACCAATAACCATAACCATAACCATAATCATATAAAAGTACCCAAGGCCACTTAGCTAAGCTAGTGATGACGTTCATATTCATGTTAGTACTAGTTAATTCTCGTGATATGCGGGGTTTGGTGGGATGAATGGTTATGCATATGAGGAGTGAGTGACGAGTAGATAAATACGAGTAGATGAGATGGGTAGATAGTTAGATACTATCAGATAGATAAATAGACATAGATATACTCCTATGAAATTGTATGTGTGCATGGTTGATCTTATAACCTACGAGGATTGTAGAATATATATATATATATATTTAGTTATCTATCAGACTGTCAGGCCTGTGGCTATGTTACTCGTGTATATATTTACTATCTTAGATTTTTTCATACATGATATGATATAATCCTCCATAATAACCATAATGACCATGAAGCCAAATACACGATTGCGTTTATTATCAAGAGATGATTCCGCATAACCTTACTAAGTGTTTTTTTAGTCTTGGAAATTCCAAAGCTGTGCCGTGTGCCGGCTCGACTTTTGTCTATCTACTTGGCTATCTACTTGGCAATGTCTACTTGGTAGATAAGGAGTCCATTCTGGGTTGTCTATGGGTGGTGTAGTGATAGTATGTATGTATGTATGTACTCGAGTAACTACTAACCTATGTAAGACTTACATATGAACCTGGGAAGTACAAAGTAGATAGGCAAGTACGGCAGATTCGGAGAGTCAGAGGGCGTCATGGTATTCATGGGTGAATTGTTATTGGGAGGAGTTGGCTCGAGGTACTCTGTACAGTACGGTACTATGTTACCTACCTATCTAGTGCATATATGTGTAGTGTAGGGAGGTAGTTAGGTAGTTAGTTAGGTAGTTAGTTAGGTAGGTAGTTTATCCTAAATGTGATTGATGTTGTGGACAAAACGAGTTTGTTGAGGTTCAGTTGTGTATAATGAATACTGTTTAATTACCTATTGTTTGATAGCAGGTTCACTGGTTATGTTGTTACAGAGTGTCGTATTCGAGTAACCTTAATTAGGTACCTAAATACACTTGGACTAACAGGTACTCGCATATAATAAATAACATCTGCATCTAAAATTCTGAATCGAAGGGTTCCTCCTCAACCAAAATTGTAAGGAAAAGGGAAAGTGGATATGAACTGATTCTTTCGAACCTCATATGGGGCTAGAGATGTTGATCAGTCCGTGTAGAGCTGCAGGCTGAGACGTTCACCAGTTCATCCATGATCTTAGCAAAAGGAGGGACGTGATTTTTGCTCTGTTATTCGAGGTTATACCAACAGCATTTTAGGAAAACAAAACAAAACAAAACAAAACAAAGCAAAACATTTGCTTTGTTGGTAACGAAATCTGCGCGTCTCACCCCATTATTATCCTTTTGAGAAGTACTCCGTACAGCGTACAGATACTCTCGTATCGGAATGTCCATGAGGCTTTTGTTACTCAAAATTGAAAGTAATTTTATATTAACGTGGTTTATCAGCGAGCGGGCCATATCAGCGAGCGGGCCACTTTTACCTCAATTTATCATTTCAAACCCATATTATTTAACAATTAAATCAATTGATTGAAACTATCAAGAATCTAATAATCTAGGATCTATTATACTATTCTGACAAGTTCTTGAATTATGACCAGTCTTTCCACACTTACTACAGCATCGACTAGTAGATGATTCCCTATTAGAATTTCCCCCCATTTTGACGCTCGTCGCGTTGAATCTGATTATCAACCTCTTGTTGTGATAATATATCTTCAGCTTCTTGTCCAGTAAGTACTCCTCCATTACGTAGTTGAATTTTTTTAGCGCGTTGACGTTTACTTAATACCTCATTTGCTCTTCGAAGCATACGATTCTCAGCACTCAAAAGTGTAACTTCATGCGCTAATCTCTCTGTACCTTTAACTAAAGCTTGTACAGTCTCAAATATAGGTGTAGGAGAGCTTGATTGATGACGAGCCATTCGAGCTTTTACTAGAGTTGATTGTAAGAGAGCCTCAGTTGGATTATGAGGGGTTTGAGAGATCCAGGAGTTGGTAAGTTCCAAGGAGGTAGATGGAGGGGTAGAAGTACGAATCCTAATATCTAGTTTTGAGAGTATAGATTGAGGATCGAATGGTATTAGACCTGCTCCTCGAAAACCAGCTTTCATATTCTGAATAGTAAATGATTGTAAATATGCAGCTTTGAAGGCTATAAAAAATTCAACCTTGGTAATATGATTGATATGAGCTTTGATAAATCCTTCAATTTGATAACCATATGAACGTTTGAGTACGCCAAAACACCCAACATCAAGTGGTTGAGTTAAATGACTTGAATGTGGTGGTAATTTGAGGCATATAATATCATTTGATTTGCAATATGATTGAAAAGGTATTGATTCATGGCTTTCGTGCCCATCCAATACTAGCATTCGATATTTGCCCTTCCTTTGACGAATAGTATGTTTATCGAAATGCTTTAACCATTCTAACCCTGTCTCATTATTCGTCCATCCATTGGAAGTAGGTTTAATAGCCCAATCCGCAGGAAAATCGGTTTCGGTATACCAATTGGAAAGATGAACTTGTCCTTGAACTACCAGAAATGGAGGTATAGTTTCACCCTCTCCATTGCCACATATAATTGCCGTAGCCCACTCTCGATTGCCTGGTTGTATTGCCTTGCTTCTGCCATTTCGTTCAGCACTATTTACAACCATTCCAGAGCATATTATACCCATCATGAAGCCGGTTTCGTCGAAATTGTAGAAATCGGAATCGACAATACCATATTTCGCCCGCATATTCGATACCAATCCAAACCACTCTTCAATAAGCTTGGGATCTTCGCAGAGAGCTCTTTGAAAATCATAAACGCGATTAAAACGCGTCTTTAATTCTGGGCATCGTTTAACAAAGCGATGAGCCCAGAGCTTTCCAACCTTCTTCGCACCCCGCGATTCGAGGATATAATTCGCCATATCTTCTACACCACTTAATTTAGGTGCAAACCCTCTCTCATCCATATCGATTATATACTGGATAAGCACTTCCTCTTCTAATTTGGTCAAATTATGACCATTTGCTCGAGATTCGATACGAGGGGTAGTACCGTCCATTCTGCGCTGAATCTTTGTACGCGGGATATTATATAGCTTAGCAGCCTTCCGAATGCTTAATTTTTGGTCTTTATTGATAGCTTCGATAGCTAAAAGTATTCGACCTTCTTGATTATTCGATTCCATAATATATTGTTGATAAATCGCGTATTGAAGTTGAAAGATATAAATTGAGGTAAAAGTGGCCCGCTCGCTGATAAACCACGTTATATCTATCTTTCCCACGACTTTTTCTTTTGGGACAAACATCACATCTAAAAAAAAACTTTCCTCCCATTTCCGGCTCTTCCTCAACAAATTGAATTTTTATTCGATAATACACATCATCCCCAACCAACAAGAAGCGTCACACAAATAAATTTGACTTACTCTTTCTTATAAGGGGGTTTGAAAGTTTTGGTTTCTCAGCAATAATGTGAATTATCCCTCAGTCGGTACTGGTGTACTCCGTACGTACGTATAAAATCTATAATTATTTAAAATCCTCCTTAACTTCTAGTTTCGATGGCCGCAATTCGCAATTCTGAATTTGACCGGTAGTCCGAAATAATTTAAGCAAGGATGAGCTGATTGATGGGGGGGGAGTAAGAAATAGCTTTGATATTTATTACCTACCTATTACTGTAATGATTTTAATGGTTTTTCGAACGGGATCGACTTTTTAGAATGGAAGAATGATAGGGCCGAAGATTGGTATTCATACCTATTGGACGGGAACTCTTTGTGAATACTGTATGTAATTAGCCCCTGCATCAAGCGTGAAGGCCTTTTCTTTCTCCGTCCAAAGCAATACTTGTAATAATATTCGCGAAAATGTTTGGGACAAAATAATATCCTTGAGCATCGGGAGAGAAGTAGAGTGTAGAATGTAGAGCGTATTTCAGAAATAACTCAGACAATGTTAGACATACTGTTGACATGCATTCGGAATCTATTTTGATGCCAGTACGTATGGAGATTGAGGTTTTCTGAAATGACCGCTAACATTTTAGATATTCAAGATGAATAAGATCTTACGGTCCACGGAGTATGTACAGCAATTAGATATGGGTACCATGAAAATCCCATGGTAAAAAGGCTACTAATGCATTGCGTACACCGCATCATGCAGTGTTTATTTACATGGCATCCAAACACCAATGAAAGATCACGATGTCGCGATATCAAAAACTTCCAACATGCAATAGGAGTACAAAATAATACCCTATCTCGTATCAAGCAAGCCATAAAGGTTCACAACAGCTTTTCCCACTCAACCTCAAACAGCAGTTACGAAGAATGGGAACAAGCAATAGCAATATCATCAAGCAGTATTACAATCGACTATCAACATATCGGCGCAGGAGAAAATCCAAATCTGCCAAGAGTCTTTTCACGAACATACATCATCATGCGACAATGACAAGACGAGTGCAATATGTAGATCATCCCCTATTTACCAATCACGGTGTGAGAGATCCTCACGATAACTTCCTGTGTATGTGCTAGAAAGTGGTTTGTTTGAACATCCGGTCTTTTTTACCTGGTGAGAGGTATGATCTTAGCTGTTGGTCGGTTACTGAGTAATCAATTCTCTTGAAACATGAGTGTTTGCGCTGTAACAACGAATATGCTTGTGGATGGATGAGTAGGTAGGTAGGTACCTATTTGAACGGGATTTTTAAAGGGTAGTGTAGTGAATTGTGATTGACAACCATGGATTGATGTGATATTGGTTGAGAGGTAGGTGGATGCTCAGCGATCCATTTGAATTGTGACCTTCAAATTGTGATGTAAAGTTGTGAATGTAAGAGAGATTCTAGATTCATTCATTAGCTTTGGTTTGTAGATATCTTGAGTACAACAGTACCTGTACGGAGTATACCAAGTAGGAACCAGCGATAAGTAATACAATTAATTATTAATGGTACTGCCTACACTCGAACTATGTACTCAATGATCATATAATAAAAGCGGTAAAGCCAAAGAAAGCATCGAAATAGGTACAGAAAAAGAAGTCGAAGAGCTTACCTAGGTAGGTAGGCAACTAATCAGGGTCAAGAGTTCAAAGTTAAAAGTTAAAAAGTTAAAAAATAAAATAAATGGGATATTGCAGATTAATTACCTGGTACCACGGAGAAGCTAAAAAACTACGCCCACCAAGCCTACATAGGTAAGCAAACATTAACAGGATTAATTATTGGTTGAAGAAGTTAAAAAATCCATTTAATATACAAACCTAAAATATCCATCCATAATTACTAGGTACCTACTGCTACCTGGTAAATCATACTGTAACCTTAATCAGTTCCTTCAAGCCTTCTTAGATTTCTCGTTTGCGGCTTTTTTAAATCCTGTCATTCAAGAAATCGCCAATTCTCTTGTTCCAGCCTCTTCGTCAATTTATCTCCATATCTCCTCAAAAACTCCCACACCGAAAGCGATTTCCACGTTATTCTCCTTTTCGAAATTTGGAGGATCGTGTCGCAAGTCTGCTTAGATGCGGAGGAGATCATCTGGCTCGGCCGCAGAGGAAGAAGGCGACAATTCTTCTGTAAATCCCGACATAATTGAAGGACCAGGGTTCACTGCTCGCTCTGGAACTGAAGCGTTGACATTGAATAATAAGGATTTCCAGAATTTCCAATCAACCTCACGACAAACCAGTCCTCAACATTCACAGTCCGAATTAGATCGAAGGAAAAGTTGCGATAAGAGACCCCTGGCTGCCAGAAGCCGCCGCCCAAGCAATACAAATTGGAAACCAACAGAATCGCGCAATGGACATATAGATAAAAGTCAACCTACCGAATCTGCTGTAATCAGTATTTCTTCAAAAGGGGCTATCGAGGTAGACAAGATGACCGACTCTAGACAAGCTTCACGACGGTCGAGGCTGCGAAGTCCTTGGTCTTTTACGCCATTGACCTTCGGCACTACAATTGTAGCCTTGCTTACTTTGGCCTCTATTATACATTCATTTACTACACGACAGTTGGATAATAAAGGATGTCGAATGTCATATATGAGGCCTTCGTTTGCGAAGTTGTCAGATTTCGACACGGAACATACCCGTTTTGCGAGCAAATATTCCGTCTACCTATATAGGGAGGGAATGGTCGACGAGGATACCAAGGTATGCAATTTTGTGGAGAGCCAAGAGCTAAACTTACAAATTGTCTAGGTCAAAGGTGTTCCCGTTTTATTCATACCTGGTAATGCTGGGAGTTATAAGCAAGTTCGACCAATTGCCGCAGAGGCTGCAACATACTTCCACGATGTTTTACAGCACGATTCCACAGCGATCGAAGCCGGAGCTCGGAACCTGGATTTCTTTACTGTTGATTTTAACGAGGATATAACGGCCTTCCACGGACAGACAATGTTGGACCAGGCAGAATATTTGAACGAAGCGATTGCCTATATCTTGTCTCTATACCACGACCCGCGAAGATCACAGCGTGACCCGGAGCTTCCAGATCCAACCTCTGTTATAATATTGGGGCATTCGATGGGTGGAATTGTAGCGCGAACGATGCTGATCATGCCGAATTACCAGTCGAATTCCATTAACACAATTATTACCATGTCAGCTCCACATGCTCGGCCTCCAGTTTCCTTCGATGCAGAGATTGTCAAAACTTACAAGCAGATCAATGACTACTGGCGTCAAGCGTATTCGCAAAAGTGGGCAAACAACAATCCTTTATGGCACGTCACCTTGTTATCCATAGCTGGAGGTGGACTCGATACTGTTGTCCCATCGGATTATGCCAGTTTGGAATCTCTGGTGCCAGATACCCATGGATTTACCGTTTTCACCTCGTCTGTCCCGAACGTATGGACTGGTATGGATCATCAAGCAATTTTGTGGTGCGATCAATTTAGGAAAGTCGTCGTTAGATCCCTATACGAAGTTGTCGATGTGAACCGACCTGCACAAACGAAGCCTCGAGCGGATAGGATGAGAATTTTCAAGAAATGGTACTTGACAGGAATGGAGAGCCTCGCCGAAAAGACCCTCTCGCATAAGGAACCAACGACTTTGCTAACTTTGGAAGACGATTCACACGCAATAATTCCTCAAGGAGAAAGATTAACTCTTCGAAAGTTTGGCGAGTCTAGAAAACCAAAAGCACATTTACTCCCAATTCCTCCCCAAGGGACGCCAGGTGGAAAACGATTCACACTTTTAACTGATCAGAAGCTCGATAAGCCTGGAGATTCTGGAAATTTGGAAGTTCTCTTTTGCAGCGTCTTCCCATTACACCCTGGCCAATCAGCTACGTTATTTTCCATGAATATGGATCTTTCTGGGGACAGTTCTGGATCTACAAGATTAGCCTGCAAAAATGCTGCAAGTGACGTGATTCCTCTGCCAGCATCAACCCGAACATCGAAAAAACCCTTCTATCTGGATGAAGAGGAAGAAATCTTGCCATTTTCTTATTTGCAATACGACCTGGAGGATATAATCGACCACCAATTCGTTGCTATCGTTGATAAAGCAGTTGACCCTACGCCTGGATGGGTAATCGCCGAGTTCAGTGATAATGTTCAATCACATCGAATCAGGTCACTGAGTCTTCGACGCCTTCTGGCCTTTGGTATGAAGATGAGGCTCCCAGCAAATAGGCCAATGGTTGCGGAGGTCAAAATACCCGCCATACACTCGAGCTTATTGGCGTATAATCTGGAAATGGGTAACCAGGTATGTGGTGAGGAATCGGAGCTCTTCACCCCCCTCCTACGACAGTATATTTCGGAACCTTACGAGTCAAAATATTTTGTGAACGTGAAGCAGGCAACCATTAATATCCATGGAGTCTCTCCATTTATGCCTCCTCCCCTCAAATATAAAGCAATGCAAGATGGGTTAAGTCTTCAATTCTGGACCGATCCAACTTGTAACTCGAGCATCAAAATTTCATTGACTGTTGATATTCCAGGCAGTTTGGGAAAGTTGTATATGCGATATCGGACTGTATTTGCGGCATTTCCTTTGCTTGTGGTTGCGCTCGTATTGCGGAAACAATTTCGAATGTATGATGAGACAGGAATTTTCATTTCCTTTGGGGAGAGTCTCGACCTATGTTTGCGACAATCTTTACCTTTGGTGCTATTAGCTCTTACATGCCTGTCAGTATCTTTCTCCAGGGCAAGTACAGCACCACCTCAAGGAGCTCCCACAGGATTCTTTGGATGGGGCAGAAATGCATCGGAAACTGTCATAGACTATACCAAAAATGATCTGCTGGTGGGATCACAAGATCCATTCTTCTGGTTCATGGTTCCTCTCATTGGACTTGTTTGCATTGGCGTATGTGTTATGATCAACTATGCCACGTTGACCATTACTCACGTTTTGAGTGTGTTATATGGCTGGATCAGTGTTAAGCCGGCGTGGTTACGAAATGAGGATAGGAAAAGAGCATCGTCCCCCGCCTTCGCACCATCTTCTCCTCGAAGACGTGTGTTTACCACCGGCATACTGCTATTTCTGGTGTCTACAGTCATCCCTTACCAATTCGCGTATCTGGTTGCATGCCTGGTACAAGTAGCCACTTGTACAAGAGCTCTTCGATTCGCCCGGGAAGCACGTTCGAACACGAACTATAATTTCTACAATTATGTACACTCGATACTTGTCCTCATGCTCTGGATCTTGCCGATTAACCTCCCAATACTCGTTGTATGGATCCATAACTTGGCAGTGCATTGGCTGACACCATTTTCCTCTCATCATAACGTACTTTCAATTATGCCTTTCATCCTTTTGGTGGAGACATTGACTAGTGGCAAGATGGTTCCTCGGGTTACCTCACGCGCTCGACACATTACCAGTATTCTCCTCTTTGGTATCGCGATATACGCCGCAGTATATGGGGTAACTTATGCTTACATGCTTCATTACCTGGTCAATTTAGTAGCAGCTTGGCTTGTCGCTATTCATTCTTCAACCTCGAATTGGACACTTGCAGGTGTAACGACTATGTTTGATCCCGAGAGCAATGAAAATACTCGGAAACGCGGAAAGACACCTTGAACGACAGTACTGTTTCACGAATTTAACTATAGTACCATATTCAACGATTCACGATTCAATGTTTACCACCTTTTCAGCCTTCACTACTCTTCTAATCGGTTGAATTCATGGGCTCCCACAATTCACGGACCCATTTTCTTACTTCCACGCACTAGAATTTTTGGCGTTTCTTAGCAAAGTATAGAACTTTCAACGTTATCACGCACGTTTTTCTCGAATTACACTTTTCTAGACTTCACTTTTTTTGTTAGTACCGGATGGATGATGTTCAAAACGCGGACCTCATTTGCATAAACTATACTCATGAGCGCTGTACATAGGGTGGTTGGCGTTTTCTTCTTCGGCTGCAAACTGTAATTAGGCACATACTTACATTTTTGTGATACGACGACTGGTGTTGCTTTCTCGGGGGAAAGAGGTATGAGTTGAAAAGGGTATATTAAGAGAGAAGATGAGAGAAAGCGATGGATGATAATGCCGTAGCCGGGGCAATATTTTGAAAAATTAAAATTCGGCCTACCTTTTAATGTTTTATATTATTTTCTTCTTGGGGTAAGAAGAGATTGAAGATAAGAGGAGGGGAAGGTGATGGAAAAGCTGAGGTGGAGTGGATGTGAGAATTTGAATGGGAATGGGGGAATGAGGCAGACGCGAAATGTATATTTTGTTCTTGGGAAGTGGAATTGGAAGTTTCGAAGGGCAGAGAGAGGTTGGAACTTTGGAGACTTTTGCTTTTGCTTTTGCTTTCGAGGTGGAAGTGCTGGGATGGGGTGAATGGAGATGAGGATGATGTTGTGTTGTGTTGTTGCTTATATACCCTTTGGTTTGGAAATGGATATGGAAATGGAAATGGAATGGGTGTTGGAGTTGGATGTGAGGGATTGAGAGGAGGAAAAGAAAGGAATAGTGTATGTAGGTATAAATGATGAGGTGAGCTGAAGTGAGGAGTGAAGTGAAAGGGGAATGGAAAGGGAAGGGAATAATTGAATATAGACTCGGAAAAGAAAAAGGGAAAGGGAAAATGAAACCCTTTTTTTTTTAATATATTTGATTGAGATTTTTTTAATTTTGGAATTTTTGATATGATTTGATATGAGGACTTAACTGAATTACATCACAGACGGGTTTGTATTTATATATATCAGCACTTCATCCACTTTCTATATTTATCTTATCTTACCCTATCTGGGTATCCCATCTCTATCCCATTTCTATACCTAAATATGTTTACATATATTAAATAATACCAGAATGAAATCCAAATGGAGGGAAGAAAATTTTTTAAAAAAAGATCCCATGTTATTTCCCCCGTCTAATTAAACCACCAATCTCAAATTGATAGATATACTGTATGTAGGTACCTAGTACTAGCTGAACCGGCCTAAGCTAAGCTAAGCTAAGCTAAGCTAAGCTGAATACCTATCTATCCATCCCACCCCATCCCAACCCATCCCAACCCATCCCATCCGATGCTAATCCCCAAAAGCCCGCCCCATCCATCTATTTAAATATCCTGATTCCAGCCAGTCCTACATTCACATCCATATATCTCTCTCGTCGCAGTTCACAAGATGATAAAGTAACACCATACATAATGTTATCAGATGCTTTCTTGTATGTCGGCTCACCATTCTCATATTTTCCATATTTTTCCTTCGCGCACCGAGAAATAAGATACTTCATACTCATTCATCCCTCTCATCATCCTCAATTTTTCTCGCTTCCTCCATCCTTTCCAAATGCGTATATCTTATACACCATAGACTAACCAAGAGCCCTAATACCGAAGCTCCCACCGTAACTAGATAAGCGCTACGATAACATTGTAGGCCTTCTGTACATTCTCTTACACCGCCATCTTTCACGATACTGTGACGATCATAGACGATGCCATAGAAGAGGTTAAAGATGTATCCTGATATGACGGGGGACAGAGTCATGAAGCCCCAGTTCGTGGAGAGACCATGAACACCGAATGCATCGGCTACTAAGGATGGGAAACAGCCAAAGAGGAAACCGTAGCCGAGACCAGTGAATGAAGATACGAGGAAGAGGAGTTGTGGGTTTTCGGTGTTGAGGGCAGCGATTTGCGCGATGAAGAAGATTATTGAGGCGAGGGTAAGACACCAAAGACCGCTGCAGCGAAGGACTTTAACGAGAAAGTCGGAACCGACGCCTAGGTGGATGTTAGTGGATAGGGGATTTAGAAGGGAAAAGATTAAGTACCTGAAAGGAGACGACCGGTGAATGAACAAACGGAAAGGATGGATACATGCATCGCTTGACGATGCATAATGAATTCTTCTGGAATGGAGTCATCCCAATGACGCCAAAGTGCTTGAGCATCATTTCCGATATTACTGGGAGAAATTAGTCGAGACCTTAGTTCGCATACAATGAAAGACCTACTTAATAGTCATCAATCCAATACCAGTCAAAATGCCCATCAAAGCAAACAATTGCCAAAATTCGATTGTTTTGAATAATTGAAATCCTCGAATATCTACACGGTGAGCATGATCCTTCTTGTCAGTCTCGGCTACAGTTTCTCTTGATTCTTCATCGGTTGATTTTGACATCAAGGAGGAGGTTTCGTCGATTTCGGACATAACGCCGTTCTCAGGTACCTCTGCCCCTATCACATGATGGTTTAGGATATGGTGATTGCCCGAAGACGCAAAGGATTGGGAGAACGTACCGGGTTCACCCTCCAAAGCATCTCTATCTTCTCGTCGCTTATTTTCCTCCGATTTGGTGCGATGAAGTCGATTTGAATCGGATCGATTGTGGCCGGGCAGAGCCGAATAATGGGCATGTGGTATAACGCGAAGAAAGAAGAATCCTAGAAAGACTGTTCCACTTGTTCCACAAGCTAGAACTAACAAGAAATGACCCGCATCCCCTGGAAACGTAAATGCAGTGAAAGCTGAAAAGAAGAATGCACTGAGTCCGAAAGTCGCGAGAGGAAAGGCTGTCGCAGTGCCTCTGTTATGTGGCCAATTAAGAGCTGAAGTTTTGATGGAAGCTGCGAAAGCAGAACATCCCCCAAGTCCACTAAAGAATGAATAGAGACATAGTAGTGGTAGCCATCCGGACCCTTTATTATATGCTTGATATAAAGGAAAGTATCCGGCGGCGAGCAATAGCATTCCCAGTATTACAGCAGGTCGAGGTCCCTTTCCATCCACCAATAAGCCAATTGGTATCCCACATGAATACATCCCCAGATTCCCAAATAGTCCCTATTTATATCATCAGTATGATATCAACAGCGAATGGCTGGCACGCTGTAAACCCACTATCAGATTAATCTGTGTCGAAGATAACTTCAATCTATCAGCGAATTGCGGACCCCAATTGGAGAACGCATAGTTCGTTCCACATGCCAATGCAATGCATGTTGCTGCAACACTCGACACTATTCTCGCTGCTTGTAATGGTTTTTCCGGCATATTCGACGACTAATCCGTTATCGCTGTGGTAAAAGGGAGGTTCGTATAGCTTCACTTCTTGATCATCGCAAAAGTCAAACAAAACAAAGGGTATACGCTGGCTTAAAATGGGAATAATATGTCTTGTGAATGAAAGACAATGATATTTCAGTTGTTTCTAGGTGACATCCGTATAATTGTTTGTAATGAAATTAAAGAGAATCCTCTTGATGTCGTCTACATACACGTAAGTCCGTTATCAGTAACCCAGCTCCTCCTTATGCCGAGCCTCCTCTCCTTATCAGCTTCACTTACGGTGTATCTTACGAACCATTGCCGCACTAATGCAGGTTGTCTGAGTCGTTTTCATCAGCCGCCGCGGATCATAAGGAGCCGAGTTCTTGGCCGTTCCATGACCATCAACATCATCAATCAATCAAACCTTCCAACGTTATTCTTCAACTTTTAGGGTCAACTCAACTATTACCCATACTTACTTTCATGAATAATATTTGAAGAGACTCTCGGATCATTCTATCACCAGTTTTATCACTGCGACGCGACGGCAGAGCGCAAATATGGGCGCTCTACTTTCACTTCCTTTGTTGGCTGTGCCAAGCATGGGCACTGTGAGTTTTTACTGACCGGAATTTGATATGAAGAGATAACTTATATTAATAGGTGATGGGTTTCGCTGCAAGTTGTTGCGGAGCAGCGACATGTTCTGCCGTATGCAGTGCTTGCGGGAAGTGTGGTAACAGGTATATCTTCAAATTTGAACATGTTTTATGATAAGGACTGATTGTTGAATAGTGTTGCCACTCGTATCGCATACGCCCTCATCCTCTTAATCAATTCAATACTATCATGGATAATGCTAACACCATGGGCGATTAATAAACTACAAGGCTTGACGTTGGATTATATGAAGATCAGTTGTCCAGAGGGAGAATGTTATGGCTGGGTCGCGGTTCACCGGATTAATTTCGCACTTGGAATTTTCCATCTCATAATGGCGTCAATGCTGCTAGGCGTCAACTCTTCGAAGAATCCTCGAGCAGCTATACAAAATGGTTTCTGGGGCCCGAAAATTATCGCTTGGCTGGGCTTTATCGTACTTACCTTCTTGATTCCAGATGGGTTTTTTTTGGTTTGGGGAAATTATATTGCATTCACTGGATCGATACTGTTCCTCCTCCTCGGACTTATTCTACTCGTGGATCTTGCGCATACTTGGGCGGAATATTGTCTTGAACAGATTGAGGCATATGATTCTCGAGCTTGGAGAGGCATCTTGATTGGATCGACATTGGGCATGTATGCATGTTCGTTAGCGATGACCATTGTTCAATACATTTTCTTCGCTGGTGCCGGATGTTCAATGAACCAGACCGCTATCACTCTCAACTTGATCTTTTTAATCATCGTCTCTATTGTTTCTGTCCACCCTATGGTTCAAGAATTCAACCCTAGAGCAGGTCTGGCGCAATCAGCTATGGTGGCTATTTACTGCACATACCTCACCATGTCAGCAGTATCTATGGAGCCTGATACTAAGCACTGCAATCCTCTTATCCGAGCCCAAGGAGCACGAACAACCTCCATCATCATTGGTGCAATCGTCACTATGTTCACAGTCGCATATACAACAACTAGGGCTGCAACACAAGGAGTTGCTTTGGGAGGAAAAGGAAAAAGAATCGCATTACCCGAAGACGATGAACATGATCTCGTTACACAGCAGCCAGATAGTCGCCGTGAAATGCGCGCAGCAGCCCTTCGACAGGCTGTAGAGGAAGGAAGTCTTCCTGCAGATGCTCTTTTAGACGATGACGAAAGCGATAGTGGAAATACCGCTAAAGATGACGAAAGGAACTCTACACAATACAGTTATGCACTATTTCACGTAATTTTCTTCTTAGCCACCACCTGGGTAGCTACACTTCTCACCATGAACATGGATGAATATACAGATGGAAACACGAATTTTGCACCTGTTGGAAGAACATACTGGGCTTCATGGGTCAAGATCGTTAGTTCATGGGTATGCTATGGCATCTATACATGGACCCTGATCGCACCTGTGGTATTGCCAGATCGATTCGATTTTTAGATACGGATATTCCACTTCGGTTTTTCTTCTTGGGTGGGTCTCATTGATAAATAGTACTGTATTGTATGCATATTGCATTTGTTTTTTTCAAGCGTGAGAAAGGGAAAGGGGGGTTGAATTCTGGAGATTGGCGCAGATTGTTATGTTTTAGCATTACCTACCTACCCACCTTTACATGGGATGGAAATTGATATACCAAATATTTCGTTTACTGCATGCACTGCATTTCATTACTCTATAGTCTCTTGTATAAAAAGTCTCTGGTCTCCTTCTTTTGAGCAATAATAATGTGACATTTAATAGTCACAGCCGAATCGAGTGATTTAGGAAACAAGATCTGGGCCTTTGGAAAAGAAATTTTCCGGATCATACTTTTTCTTCAACTCGGCAAGACGGGGGTAGTTAACTCCGTAGACCAATCTGCCTCCTTCGTGGTTCGCTATTCAATGTATTAGTCAAGAAGACAAATCTTGTACGAGGAAGACAATAAAAGACTTTGCTTTGAAGATATTGAAAAGGTGTTTGTTCCGGTGCTCGCGAATTTCACAAGCGACATTCAGGAAGGGGAAGTGTAAAAGAAATCTCGAGAAAATTTCAAAAATAAAAATAAAAATAAAAACTCACCACCGTCATAATTCGAATAAGCCCCTACCCCATCCTTCGTAATCTCATCCGTACCCTCCTTTAACCTGCTTTCCAATTCCACCTTTGCTTTCTGCGCCATCATCCTACACCACTCTCTACACTTCTGATCCGTTTCCTCTTTCTCCCAACCGGCTCCAATCAATAAATTCCCATAGGCGCCTCTATTAGCAAACGCCGTGTCTTGTTGACCTACTTGTAGAATTTTTCCAAAGGGGACGTATTCAAATACCACGAGGGTATGTTTCGCATCCGGGGTTTCGTTGAAGAATTTTTCTGTTTCCGAGAAGATTTCTGCGGCGAAGGGGTAGGTTAGTGGGAGCATGCATGCGGCTCCTTTCATGTTGCGTCGGAAACCGTGGACCATTGGTTCGTTGATCATGCTGTTTACTTCTACGTAGTCCATTTCTCTGGTTGTGTTTACTATGGGCTGGAGATCGAGGAGGGGTTTGTAGTAGGCTTTTCCTTCTGCTTCGGTGCCGTTGTAGAATACGGGCATGAGGATGGCGGGTTGGAAGGCGGGGGGTGGAGCGGCGATACCAAGGAGGAGGAATGCCCGCTCTTCCGTGAGCGTCACGATGTTGTTGGAGAATGAGACGATAGCCTCTAATTTTTCGCGGGGAAAAACTAGAAGACCTCCCCAGACACGATTAGGTTGGGCATGGAGTCGATAGGTAAAACTAGTTGCAACACCAAATCCAATACCGGCTCCACGGATGGCCCAAAAGAGATCAGGTTCTTGATATTCGGAACACGTTACAATTCTTCCATCGGCGAGAACAACCTCCGCTTCGAGGAGATTGTCAATCACCAAACCATACTTGGGGGTTAGATATCCGAAGCCACCTCCGAGGGTGAGTCCTCCGATTCCCGTGTGGTTTACAGTACCGCCGACAGCGGCGAGTCCATGGGCGAAAGCAGCGGTGTCGACGTCAGACCAGAGACAACCGCCTTCACAGCGAGCGGATTTGGTGACGGGGTCCGCGATTACGTTGCGCATTTTGGAGAGGTTGAGGGAGAGGCCGTTGTGGGTTGATGAGGCGCCTGATGAGCCGTGACCACCTCCGACGACTGGGATGGGGTTAGTTGTAAGGTTTCCTGAATGGATAGAATTATGATATGGGAATATTTGGCATTCGGATGGAAGCAGAAAGGACTCTGGATTGAGTGGGATAAGAGGAGACGGACAGGAAATCGACTATCAAAGTACGCACCTGCAAAATCGAACTTATGTTCTTTGGCAAAAAGAACAATCTTGGAAACATCTTCAGAAGTAGTAGGAAAAACGACTAAAGCCTAGAGATGAAGTTAGAAAATAACAAAACATATATCGAAGATTAAGAATGTGTAGAGATGTGACAATTTTAAGATATCCCGCCTATGGATATCCCATTCCCATGTGATGTGATACAACAAATCCCACAGACGACAAACCTCCACACTTCAAATCCTCATGTCCATTCCTCAATAATACAATTCCAAGCCCTTACCACACAACTGTTCACTACCATTCAGACCGTGTCTCGTATACTTCAAAGACAGACATCCACCTTTGTTCCTAACCCTAGTTCCATAACCAGAAGAACAACCACAATCACAAGCAAACAACCCCCTTCAAGACAAAAACTCAAAAACCTCAAAACCTCAAAACCTCAAACTAGAAGCGGAACCAAAATAAAAGAAAAACCAAAAACAAAAACCTACAGCCTTCTTCTCCGCCGCCCTCGACCACCTCGCAATCCCCTCATCATACCCCTCATCACCCTTCAACAAAACCAGTGCCTCGGGACTCAAACCCGCCTTTAAATCTTCAACTAGTGGTGCTAGTAATCTCATTTTTGAGTGCAAGTGTGAGGTTGTATTTGTATTCTAATTTGATACTCGAGTAGAAGATTTGTGTTTCGGAGTTTTGGATTGAGGGATGATATGTAAATAATAAATAAAATGGAGAAGGGAGGCAAAGATATAAAGGAAGTTAGGGGTTAGAGATAGAGGTAAGTTTAAGGTTATGTATCCTCTAGTTCCTTTCCTCTTGATTATTGCATAGGATTTTAATCAATGCGGGGTAATTCATACTCAATAACACAAAGTAATTCGTTGTAACATTTCAGCCGCAGCCCCCACCGCGGAGGAGTGAGACATTTGAGGGCGGCGTTATCCTATCGATGCTATGAGTAGGTGTTATCTATATTATGTGACATGTCGTTACATTTAGAAATGATTTAGCGCTAAGGTTACCCGTAGATCTTCGTCTCTCTGGCTCTCTGGCTCTCTGGCTTAACCTATCGTTGTGCGTTTGGAAGTGGGGATAACCTTGTTAATGGAAGGGTAACTAATAACTTCTGTTGGCTATTTAGTGTTTACTCTACTCTGCTCTAACTAGAATATTTGAATGGACATGTAGATATATACAGAGAGAGAGATCTCAAAAGGATATATATCAATAGAAGGTTAGATATATCGACATCTAACATACTAAGCAAGTATACTCCTTGATTATATAACCTTATCCAGATTCAAAAATCAACCTATATCAACCCTCCAAGAACCCTACAAGTAAGCTTACTCTCTCCCAACACCTACAACACCTACCGCATCCATCCATCCTTCCATCCCTCCTTCCACCCGTCGAGCAGAAAATATTCCATACTCTATATTCCATATCCCAGCTCCTCCATAAATCCTAAATCTAAATCCCAAGATCCTACCATATTTTAGCGATAATATAGGTTATTTTGAGCCTCTAGATCCCGATCTTCATATTATATATGCCATTGTACTCTGTAGAAAAGTAATATATTGTGGAGTATCGTTGAGGTATTTTGGGATGTATATATTACAGCATTTCAGCTTTTTACCAAGTCAACGGGCTATCTTCACAGATCAAAAGTTCGATATAGAACGGATCACACTGATTCCACAACAAGCAATACTCTTTTACTATCATATCTCCAAATCTTCGTAATATTCATTAAAATTTAAAATCATCGATATCAGCAACATATTTACCTCCCATTTCCAAGCTAACCTTATTTCTCGTCAAACCCGCGAGCAAATGAAGAAACTTCACCACATCCTAGCTACATACATTTCTCCTTAGGAAATACTTCTTCCACCATCAACCTCCAAACAAGTACCCGTGATGAATTTTGCCTCATTACTCGCAAGGAATAAACAATAATTAGCCACATCCTCTGGAGTACAAAGACGACCTAAAGGCACATTGAAGAGAAATTTGTCACGGTTTTCGGGAGTATCGTCCATGCCGGTGAATGTAGAGAAGCTGGGAGTTATTAGTAGATGTTAAAGTAGAAGATTAGAAGATACATACAGGCCAGTAGCAGAGAGAAGCGGACAAATAGAGTTAATTCTAATATTCTTCGGTCCATATTCTGCTGCGAGTCCTTTGGTAGCCTTTCGTGTTGTTAGAGCCGTGATTCAACATACAGGTGAAATGAAATACTCACATTAACAACGGCGGCTTTACTGGCATTATACCAGACAAGACCTCCTCGAGGTCTTGAAGCCCCAACCGATGCGATATTAATCATCGATCCACCTTCCCCTTGATTAATAACATTTGGAATGAAGTGTCTCGTCGCGTAGAAGATAGATTTAACATTAACATTAAAAACCTTATCGAATTCATCTTCGATGACATCCAAAGTCGACTAATCTCAGATCAAATCAGATCAGTCTGATCCATCAATCTCCATCACCATCACCATCCCGTCTCATCTCCAACCTCAACTACAACCCACAAAACCACCCCAAATCAAATAAAAAAAAACTCACCTTATTCCTATAACTCGTCCCGGCATTATTAACACAAACATCCACCCTTCCCCACTTTGCCAACGTCGTCTCCAAAACCCTCTCCCAATCCTCCTCACTCGTCACATCCATCTTCACAAACAACATACTATGAGGATACTCATTCGCGACACGTTCACCACCAACAGCATCAATATCCGCAATTGAAACTTTACAGCCTTCGCTCGCGAAACGACGAGCGATACTTTCGCCGAAACCTGAGCCGCCCCCGGTGACAATGGCGACTTTGTTCTTGAGACGATTACCGAGGATTTTGGGTTCGGATGTTAGGGGCATTTTTGGTAGATTTTGGGTTTGTGGGGATGGGGATATTTGCTGGATGTAGGTGGGAAGAAGGAAAGAAGGAAGTAGTACGATGAGTCGTAATGCGACGACACTTGGTGAGATATTAAGGCTTGACTTGATAATTTATTAAAGAGTAGGTATGGAATGATGAGACCAATAAATATAACTTCTAAATATCATCAACTTGATCAGCAGGATCGACAGATTCAATACGCTTTTGCATACGTCGTACAGTTGGAAAGTGCGGGGGATGAGGGGTAATTGTCACGGGACTTCTTGATTTGGTTGGGTCACGCCACTCTTTAAGTACATTGTCAAACCTACGTCGTACTTTTCTTTGTATTCATCATTCATAAAGTTAGGTTCATAGTAATAATTTTTGAGACACTATTTCCAGTCATTAGATAGTTACAAAGTCTTCTACCCAACCGAGTTTGCCTCAATAGGGGAGCTCGAAAATGTGAGATCTTTGGTCTAAACATCAGATGCTCCTGCTCCCGATTCATATTTATATCTATTCGGATGATATCAAATACATCTTTATGTTGTTGAATGTTTGCAGCTGTAGTCGTAAAAAACCTAGAGTACTGATCTTCTTTAGCAAATACACTCTTAGTATAATTATATGCGATTTACACCAAGCTTCCACCAACCAGTAATTTTTACCTTTCATCCCAAACCCCAACATCAACTCACCATACTCTCTTCTACCGTAACCCATTCTTCTCATACCTCATACAACACAATTGATAAGATTTCCCAGACGAAACTCCCAAACAAATATCATAATGAAATATTCAGAAACAGTATCAATATCAAGTCAAAGATAACCAGTCATCCAGCAAGCAAGTAAGTAAATTATCGTCCGAGATGAAATTACCTAAATCCATCCCCCTTTAACAGATCACACTAGCCCAGCATCTGAATCTTCAAGAGGTACTTTCAAGAACAGTCAATTCCACACAAAAAGCTTTGTTAGAATCACCAAGATATCATCAACACCGAGACTGGCTCGCGTGACTTTCGCAGCCATTGGGTTTGAAAATACCAGCAAGAAAAGCCAATCACACCATCCCCACACTCCCGCATCTTCTTATCTTCACTCCCCAAACAAAAATCAATTACGAGATAAACGATACGCGTATATTAAGACGAAGAAAAAAAAAGCGAAAGAAATAGAGTACACACAAGCCAAGTGGGAAATTCCAGCAACCTCAACAAAAAAGGTAGACAAACAGCAAGACTAAATGGTGTCGACTGTTAGAATTTGATTTTTGATGCAAGGCTACTTACTAGACCCAAAAAAAATCCATTTATTACTCCTTTGATCAAGCATAGAAGGGAGCTTTAAAATATAGGTTTAGCGAATCCATATGAAAAGTCCTCCGATGACAAGGTATTATTAAATAATTAACACTTGATAAAAGAACTTGGATATTTCCTTACATTTACATCCTCAGTACACGAATATATGTAAGATATTAGCATAAAATTTTCGAAGATTCGCGAAATGAATGTGGATAAACCGAGTAATTATTAAGAAACAAGCTACGATGAAAAGACAGAAACAGTATATGTTTCATGTTGAATGACCTCTTTGGAAATCTCGATTGGGGCCCATGCTAGCATCGCTCATCAAATTACCTAGCCACTACTGCCGAGCTATCAATAGCATATTATTCTAAAGGATGAGTATCGTTTAGAGCAGGAATTAAGCCCGACGTGCGTGTAATCATGCTCGAAGTATGTCCTCACAGATGATGAACGCACATACCAAGTGTAACGGAAGGTTTTCCAGATAGTAAATATTATATCCCGAGTATAGGCAAGAATATGGCTAAACATGCCAATATGGTAGTGGTTTCACTTGATATCTAGTTTCAGTTCTCAAAGATGTGACACACTCCTGTATCTACCAAACCTCTTCCCCACAGATCTTAAGAACCAGTGGCATTGAAAGTTTATGCAGGAACTTTTGCTCTCGGTAAATCTGGCATTCTTCTTATCCATTTACTCTTCAAGGCGAACTGCTGCTAATTGAAACACATAGTGTCGCTGAGATTTTGGATGATATTGCATACTCGAGATGACGAAGACAAAGGCAAAAAGCAATTCTGGGTAGGTTTCACCTCGAAACCATTCCAGAATACCGTGTCATCATGAATGCGTCTCCCACTTGAAAATTTTACTTTTCTTCATACAGAACATTTGTAGTAAAATGAGCCATGATGAGAGATATATTCTGACTAGAAAGATATGAATTGAGGAACCAGGAATTTTGCTAGAAGGAAAGATTGGAAGGATTTGGGAAATATTGCACTCTAGCCCTCTCATCACTCTTAGAATGTTTCAACTGATCTGCATATTTTTTAGATACGCAACAGAGAGAAGAAACTGTTCTTACAAAATGCGTTACTAACCATTTTGTTATAGGATCTACAAAATGAGATATGCAACAGAGACAATGGATCACTCTTTGAGGTCCAATATGTCAAATATGCATCACCAACCCATGTATCACAAGATTGCAAAAATCAGATATGCTGTAAAGACAATAAATTGTGCTTTGAAATGCTGCTAAAGGTTTAAGGTGCCCGTCAGTGAGACCCCTATTCAAAGATCAACATGAAAAAATTTGCAAGAAGTACAACCTAGTTGCGGCTGAAAATGCTATTGATGTGATCTTAGTAGATTATGAAATGATCAAAACCTTAAGATTGGCAAGAGAGCACCAAGGGATGCGCTGCAACATGCTGCTCTTAGTGTTGTACATATGTACAAGCTTAAGGTGATAGACCGCTTCCAACATCTCTCTTTCGCTTTGACTGGAAATATTATCATGACTATTCAGCTGCATTCGAGGCAGAAATATTGTTTCTCAAACCCCTTTTTGATAGAATCACGTCCATCCGCTGTGGTGGGTACCAGTAGACTTCGAGATCTGCAACGAAGATCATCTGTAGAAAACTCTCGATTGATTTTCGCAGCTAGAACTTTGGCACATATTAATAAGCTTATGGGGTGCCCAGTAAAAATGCAATTTTTGAGAGCGAAAAAACCCAAGATTCTTGTCTGATTATGCCTGTATATTAACGGAAAGCCTCGAGTTCGAGTTCATGCGAGTGACCTATCGCGAATGTGTCGCTTGGACAACATTGCAAACACAACTGTGCTGGTGGCGCACTTATGAGTTCTGACTACAGTGATTCAGATTTTTTTAGTCGAGCATAACTTGATATAGTTGTGCTTCTGGTTATCCAAAGGGCTGAAAGCGGGTTGTTCTAGCAAGTGAGCTATTCATTTCGGTATTGTTGATCTCAATCGATGTGGATCACATAAGGGAAGGCCTCTGTACACCGTATATGGATGTGAACCTGACCGTCTAGGCATTTGAAAAGGCTTCCCGAGGTTTGATAACGGAGCTGATTTCGGTATAAAGGCGGTAGAAATTTCCCCACAGTCCGTTCCGGTAGGTCAAAACTCTACTCGTAAGGGTAGGTTAATGGAATGTATTCACCAACTATTCTTTGCCTCCTTCGAAAGGATGTACAGATGAAAGAGCCTCGACTCGAATAAAAATTGCCGTTGCCTGAACTCAACACACGGAGTATTTTGCCCAAGAGCTGTGGAACCGAGATCAAGCCAATCATAGAGAGATATTTGATATCATCGGAGTTTGACTTTTCCATGGCGAAGAGTATCGAGAAATGAGAATGCTATGTTTTGGTGGCGAGAAATGTCAAAATGATCAAAGTTTTGGTGATGTACGGAGGACTAGGTAGGCAGCTCCTCTTTATCCATAGACCAATCAGTGCATTACTGTACCTATCGCATGCGTATATATGTACTTAGGCAGTCGATTGCGAGTTAATGAACGGGTCTGGTACAGTGTGTTCACTGTTCGCTCACAATCTCCATGCTCTGGTTGTACGGTAATGGGTAATACGGTATCCACCGTGGGGAGATGATGCAATGAGATTAGGCATATTTCCAAGGTTCTTTCTTTTAAAATGCCCAAATCCTAAAAGTCTTGATGGAAAACGAGAATAATGAGGAAGGTTATTTCAATCATGTGTACAAATAAAAAGAATGTGTGCCTTTTGGTCATTCTCGAGGAGAATCTATTTGAGCGCCTTTGTTCAGCAGATGTGTTGTCGTTTCTATCTTGGTTTTCTTTAGGTTATTTGATCGATCGACCGCATTGGAAGGAAAAAGATGGTTTTTCATGAATAAAAAGTGGGAGACAGATCCCTTAGGATGACGTCAGTGGTGCCTCTTAAAGTTTCGAATCTGGGTGTGTACCTTGCAATTGATCTAATGCCGCCCTAGCTAAAATATCCCATCTTCGATCTATCAGACCAAATTTTGATCAATCCTCTCCAACTCCCGCTTTTCAATATAAGGTATGTACTCGAGTATCCGCTTCACAGAGGGGAGAATGTATCAAAAAGAGCGAGATGTACATCAGTCTATTCCTAATAAAATAGATAGGATTGCCAAATACTCATATATTTGCATACATTACCAGTGTCTATGTCTACGATTTAGGTAAGGAGGAGGATATCCCTCCCTGGCCCTCTATGGGTTGAGTCTGCTTTTACCTCTTCAAGCTACTACCTCGAGCCCACTCGGTCTAGGCCTAATGTCGTTCACATCAATCCATCAGTTCAGCCAGATAGGTACTGAAAGAAAAAAAAAAAACAAAAAAAAACAAACGGCAAATAAGAAAAACTGCGATGGACGGCTGGGCATGCAAAGCAGGAAATCTTGCATTGCTGATAGATGGTTATTAACATGCTGTACTATGTCAAACATCAAAAAGTGTATATAAAGTTAGCCCCCCGCTCTCTTGAGTAACGATCATACATATCTTGATCCCAAATTTGGAGGAGTCAAAGAGAGATTCGATTCATAACCTTCATTGAATTAAGAAGATATTCTTTCTATTAAAGAACGAGACAATTTTTATCTAATAAATCCACAAAACACACTTGACGCTCCTTCCTCAAAGTCACCAAGATACGATTAAAAGGATTATCGGCAAAATACGAAAGAAATACTACTACCAAGGTTACTTACAACTGTATACATAGGTAGATAGAGATACAGCTTGGGCGCACAAAACGAAGTCGACAAACATTTTCACACGTTCAGACGTTCACTAGAATCACTAGAATCACTACCTACCCTACTGTGTCACTCCATCCAACGCCCCAAGAAACATCTCAAGGCCTGTTTGTGTCTAGATCTCGGTCGGACCCTTCCATCCAAATCAGAAAATAAGTCAGTCAGTCAAAATATCGCAAAAGCGGCATTCGCTCCGTACCTTATTCGTATTTGTATTTGTTATTTTTGGTCGTGGTGCTACTCCATAGATAGTAGATTTAAAGGTAAAGCTCGATTCACGCTGCTTTGCTACTACTTACGACTCCCCCAGCCTAGGAAAGACAAGGAAATCATTTATTGATTGATTGATTGACTGACTGACTGACTGAACTTTACTATTATTTTAGGCGACATTCCCACCCCCCATCTCAAAACTATATTTGCAGTCTCTTTCTCAATTAATTCATCCCACTCACTACCAAACCGCCACGCGAAATTCCGATTCCAATTCCAATTCCAACTCTAATCCCGCTCACTCACTCACCCACCTACCTACCTACCTACATTCATCCTCTCTCAACTAACCTTCTTTTCTCTACAAAGATTTCGCTTTCCTCCCTCCTACTAAAATAATCCTTCTTTTCCCTGCAAAAGAGATCACACAAATTCAAAATGGCTGAATTCGTTAGAGCTCAGATCTTCGGGACAACCTTTGAGATTACTTCCAGGTACGCGGGGCTCAAACAACTTCGAACAAAATGACAAGAAAATTGTCAAATTTGTTAACCACCCCTTCGCCACTATAGATACTGATGCTTTGATGATACAGGTACTCTGATTTACAGCCGGTGGGCATGGGCGCATTTGGTCTCGTTTGGTATGATAGCTCCTCCCAATTTTTTGCCCTTTTTTGTGATGAAATCTTCAATTGAGGGGTAAAATGACCACTTTCTCTCAACAAACACTAACTTATGCCATTTGCACAGCTCTGCCAAAGATAATCTCACCGGTTCAAATGTCGCGGTTAAAAAGATTATGAAACCATTCAGCACACCAGTCTTATCCAAGAGAACTTACAGAGAACTGAAGTTGTTGAAACATCTCAAGCACGAGAATGTACGTTTTTATTGCCATGCCACAGATATACAATAATTGCCGGTCCTGGAAATACTAAATGGTTACAGGTTATCTCGCTCAGCGATATCTTCATTTCCCCCCTTGAGGATATGTATGCAGACTCCGTCAATTTTAAGTGATTTTAGACTGACAAGCACTCAAGCTACTTCGTCACCGAACTCCTTGGCACAGATTTACATCGTTTGTTGACCTCGCGACCACTCGAGAAACAATTCATTCAATACTTCTTGTATCAAATCTTGGTATGTCATCCTGTTTCGGCTGTGCTGTATTACCGGAGAATCAGGCTAATGTTACTTCCAGCGTGGTTTGAAATATGTCCATTCTGCGGGAGTCGTTCATCGTGATCTCAAGCCCAGCAACATTCTCGTCAATGAGAACTGCGATCTTAAGATCTGCGATTTCGGTCTTGCCCGTATTCAAGATCCTCAAATGACCGGATATGTCTCTACAAGATACTACAGAGCACCAGAGATTATGCTTACATGGCAAAAGTATGACGTGGAGGTTGATGTTTGGAGTGCGGGGTGCATTTTCGCAGAGATGCTGGAAGGCAAACCTCTGTTCCCAGGAAAGGATCACGTCAACCAATTCTCCATCATCACAGAACTCCTCGGAACACCACCAGATGATGTTATCCACACTATCGCCAGTGAAAACGTGAGTACTCGTGTATGGGCCCTGGGACATAGCTGATAATAGTTCAGACCTTGAGATTCGTACAATCTCTACCAAAACGTGAGAGACAACCTCTTGCAAACAAGTTCCATAATGCGGATCCACTAGGTACGTCTTAGCTTTGACTCCAATTCTACTGCAACCCTCATTGACCTGTTCCAGCCATTGATCTCCTCGAGAAAATGCTCGTTTTCGACCCCAGAAAGCGAGTCAAGGCAGCTGAAGCATTGGCACATGATTACCTTTCTCCTTACCACGACCCTACCGATGAGCCAGTGGCAGAGGAGAAGTTTGACTGGTCATTTAATGACGCAGACCTTCCAGTGGACACCTGGAAAATCATGATGTACGAACAACTTTTCGATTACCAACAAAAATAAAACATCTGCGTTCTTCTGCAGAAGTATTTGGTTTATCGAGTGCATCCGACGGACCAAGATAGTAGAACTGACTTGGAATGTTATGCAGGTACTCCGAGATTCTTGATTATCATAACGTCAACGACGCCCAAAATCTGGTGGATGGTCAGTAAACATGCATCCTATTTTTCGATTAAATATGGTTATCAAAAGGTACCGCCTAGGTACGACTTTTAGTATGGGATGGTTACACAATTATTGGATGGCTGGTTAGGAGTGTTCTCTGGTGCTTTCTGATGTCGCGTCGCGCAACGCAACTCCTGGCGAGAATCGGCTTTTCTTTCGCTTCGACTACTGGCGTACATACTGCCACCCCAACGGGCAATGGAAACTTCCTTTTTCAAAGTTTCTAAAATTTACATCTTTCCTGCCCATGGTTTATTGGATTGTGTAAGGCTTGACTGAAGCGATGAGATGGAGGGGGGGCGGTTTTGCACGCAGTAGAACAATGCATTTCTTTGCGCAAAAGTCGTACTTAGATGATTGGGCGAGTAAGGTTTTTGGCGTTTAATGGACATAGAGGGTGTATGAATTACGATTATAATGATTGGGCTATGTCACACTATGTTTCTGGACGTGATAATGTTTGACTGAATCATCTTCACCATGATTGGATAAGAATAATTCATTGTACTGTGACCCGACGAAGAATGTCTTCACTGTAATGAAACCTAACTGACACAAATGGAGACCAAGAACTGCCCAAGCACTCCCCAAGACCTATCAAGACGAATCTACGAATGACAAATGACAACCTCAGCAAGAACATGCAATACACTTTGATCCCACCTCATCATGTGACCAGAACAGATTCCAAGTCGGCTATCTTCGTGATCCCTGCACGCATAGTAAGCATTGAATGGATGCGTAGTATTGGACAATAAGGCGGTTAGTGGATGTTTGTGGCGTACACAGACACAGGAGTTGCAAGGATGGTCTTTTTCCTGGACTTATTCGCTGGCCTTGCAGACTGAATTTCAGGTGGGATGGATTGGATGAGGGGATAAATGGGAGGTGTGATAGAAACTGGGCGATGGTACTGCGGCATTGTGGTTAGTCATTTTTAAAGTGGAAGTTTTTATCGTAACCGCAGTGATTTCAAAATGAATTGTTGAGGCAAACAAAAACAAAAGGCAAGTTTGATGGGTGAACATATCGATAAAGTTGCGATAACCACCTTGCTCCAGCCTCACTCGGAGGCTGAGAAATTGATTCTGGAAAACTTCTGGAATTCTTCTGGAAATTGAGATTTGAGATTGGGATTGGGCCGACTTTGATACGGATCGTCACGGTTAATTTCATCAGAGGGGTAAGGTTAAGGCTCATTATTGCGTTTCGCAATCTCGAAGCCCGGAGGGAGCATTGGCCAGTTAATTCTGAACGGAGCGGGTAGATCTAAGCTGGGGAAAGGAGAAGAAGATCGATAGGAGGAGACTCAACGAGACTATAACGATTTACCAAAGACCCACGAGACGAATTGATTTTTTGAGAGAGGAAGGTCAACAGAGCAATATAAAGTTGGAGGTTTGAAATGAAATATCTAAGGAATATGATGTTTTGATTACAAGAACGATTACTCTACTTTGTTTCCTCGAAACATCGGAGGCTCGAAAGACAAGCAGAAGCAAACATTGTCGAATAGACGGAACGAAAACGATCCAAAACCGATATCAATATTTACCTACCTACTAGTCACATATCTACCTACCTGTTGCTCGCCAACTCCCCGTTGATTTAAGTGACTCAACGAGGGACTCAGGGAGGCCTTTGGTTGCCTTTTGTCGCCTTTAACTTTTCGCCTGCAGGCCGTGATTTCTGTGAGAGGGACTCGAGACAAAGTGCGGCTCCGGATTGGTACAACGTATCGAAGGTCGGTTAACTATAGCTTGAGCGAAAAAATAGCAGAGGGCCAGGCGCACTGGATGGAGAATATTGAGAGGAAGGACGGGGATGAGGAGGTACCGGCGGGGGGGAGGAAAGGATTTGTGCCGTTGGTTACGGTGGTGGATTTTCACCATGCGAGGTATGTGTTTTGGGGCTGGTTGAGAGAGATGGGGAATAAGAATGATGGGTTTGAGGGGGAAGTGAGGAATACTGGCTAACATAAGTTTTTATTAGGGGACCGGAAGTCGAATATTGGTTTGGGGCAGAGGAAGGGACTGATCCTGCGGTGGAAAATGAATGGCCTTTATTGCCGTTCATGGCTTTGAGTGATGGAGCGCATGCGTAAGTTGCCATTTTCGGATTTTGCACATTTAAGAAAGAAGATCTCAGGCTGACGGGTAATCATAACGGCAGATCAACAGAAGACTTCTCATATTTCACGCTCCTACGACCTGCGCGGGAAAATCTACCTCCCACATCTCTATTCGGTATCTCCTGCACGCAACAAATGGACGCTTCAATACTGCGCAACCGTCCCGCAGATGTAACTCGATCGACGGTACAAAAAGCTGTAGTTGTGATAGCCGATTCGCCCCAGTTCTTTGGGATGTTGAGAGAAAGATTGGGAGTTGTTACGAAAGCTTGGTTTGCACAGCGAGAATTTACGGACACGGAGATATTGAGGAGGTTTCAAGAGAGTCTTGCGGAGGAGAAAAGTAGAGGGGAATTGGGAGATAGGGAAGAGTATCTAGGAATGAGTTTGAGGGAATTGGTTAAGGAGTTTAAGTGGCAGACTTTGGTGCTTTTTAAATGTTGTCTGCTGCAACCGAAGGTAATTCCTCCTCCTCTGCTGAGTTTGATAGATATTGACTTGAGGTATAGATGTTATTCTTTGGTACGCGATGCGAGAGATTATGCATGATGCAGTTCTCACTTATATCTCTAATACCGGGTCTGATACGGAATTTGCAAGATTGCGCCGATCCTGAATTGGATGATTATAGGAAAAATCTGGTGAAACCGACGAGTCTGAAAACGAGCGACAGAACCTCATTATTGAATTATATGGGATTGCCTTTGCAAATTTTTGGCAAGGTATACACCTTTTCACAGTCCTGTGTTTAGTTTTTTACTAATATGATATATAGGGAAGTCTTTTTGGTCCTTATACCCCTTTACAGCAACTTGATATATTAGCGGATTACGGCACAAAGTCATATATCGTTGGTTCAACGAATTCTTTACTTTTACAACAGAGAGATCGATATAGCGATATTCTCATTAATTTAGATGAACTCACAATTAATATCACATCGGCGTCACTGAGGTCAGCATTAGCACTCTCGGCAGCCGATCGACGCTGGATTGATTTCATTACCCAAACCGTCAACGACACTTGGAATGAATCCAATCCAAGTCGACCTAAAACTATGGGCTACGTCGGCTCTGAAGAATTCATTCGCATGCAATTTGAAGAATATCTTCTTTCCCTAATCTCCTCTGTCAAATGTCACAACTATCTTACGGTCAACGCTAACAATCCAAGAGCTCAACTTCCACAAGTTGATGGAGATCCTGCCTATGATTTCAACATGGATTGGATAGAAGCATGGACACGAAGCGAAAATTATGAAATTTGGAATAACCATACGGATTCACATCTTTTCGACATCGTGGAGCCTAAACATCCTTGCGCAGGTGGTCTTACGATAGATGATGTTCAAAGACGCATTGCTGAACAAGTTAAGGAAATGCATCTTGATGAAAGATTTGCGGTAGGTAAGGAAGTGTTGGGAAGAAATCTTGCTGCGGGAAAGGAAAAGGCTAGTACGGTCTTCAATAAATTGTACGCCGACATGGAAGCCTATCGAGAGAGTCAGAGGAAGAAAAACGAGGAGGCTAGGATCGCAGCAGAGAAAGCGGCGACTGCAAGTGGTGCATCGAGTCCAGTGGCCAGCGACTTTAATGGACCAAAGTCACCTTCGGTGCAGAGTAGAGCGGGGGCTTACATAGGAAGTTGGGGTACGTGGATGGGAGAAAAGAGGAAGGCGGGGTGGGGGAGGAGTTCGGGTAGTCAGGATAAGATACAGCAGATTACGAGTAATGGAAAGAGGAATTCGAGGGGGTTCTTTGGAAAAGAGAATATTCATGTAGTGGAGGGTGGAAGTGGAGGAGAGAGGAGCCCACTCAGTCCACGGGATTCACAGGGTGGATATTCACCGCTGGGTGAGAGGCCGAGAACAGCGGAGAGTTTCAAGGAGAGTATTTTTGATGCGGAGTTGGAGGCGAATGGAGCTGGGGAGAGAGACGTGGATGGATATCGAAAGGTGGATGTGGTGGAGAAGATTAGTGATGCGCCTCCGAGAGTTGAAATTCCGGGATATTTCTCGAGGTTTCAAGAGGATATGATAGATGAAGGGAGGAAAGATCATGACGATGATAGCGATAGTGGTGAGGAGGAAAGAAAATCCATCTTGCCTGTATTATCGAGTGAATCAAATGTTTGGGGCGATGAAAGGAATGGGGATGCAGATAAGGATAAGCATGAGAGGGCGGAAAGGGTGGCTGAGGCGATGCAGGAGGCGGTGGATTCTTCGATTCATTCGTAGGTTTGTTTAGGGTAATGGGTTAGAGTGGCAGAGTGGTATTCTTTGGACTTGGACTTGGACTTGGTCATGGTTTGTTTTGGATTGATTGGTTGGTTGATTGGGAGGTTGGTTGGTTGGTTGGCTGGTTGATTGGTTGGTTGATTGATTGGTTGATTGGTTGATTGATTGGTTGATTGATTGGTTGAATGAATGAATGCTGAGTTTTGGTGTTGATGCTTTAAGTAGAGATGGGAAGGAGATTTGGTTTGGTACGTGTTTGAGAGGAATTGGAGAGGGGTTGGAGTGAAAGGTGGAGTACGGGTGGGGGACGAGATAGGAATGCATGGATGGATGGAAAATCACAGATCCTGGAGGTGGAGGGGAGGGAAATATATCACTTTACATTACATTACAATACCATACCATACCATACGGTACGTTACACGTATACAAATACATTGAATGGAATATATTTAATATTGAACTTGATATTGGTATTTGATATTGGCTAGTATTGGTATTTTATTGGTATTGTTGAGATAGAACTATGTTGGATTTAAAATGAAGAACCTGCTCGTAGTACTGAGCACGGTTGAAAGGAAAGATTATACAGTAGTATGTTAATAATAAGATTCACTGGTTTGGTGAGCATTATCCAGCGTAACAATAGATGTTGAAGAAACCTGAAAGTGTGTTTGCTTACCTAACTCCATTAGTCATGTTCAACCGTACAATTGGACTCGGGATTTCGGAAGATTGGTACAGATTTGGCGCTTAGATTTAAACTCCTGGCGGGTTTTGACGCCTTACCGTAACTCCACCTGGCAATGGCGCTGGCTGTACAAGACAAGGCTAGGTATAACCTGTACTCTGTACTCCGTAATAAGGCATCAAGGCATTCATGCATCTATGCATCACACTTTCTGTGCACGGCAGCCTGCTTCATTCACACCTACTGAAATCACGAATTCTCTCCAAAGGCAAATGAGAAAAGAAGCTTATTAGGTACATGCAGTCACAGTATTCACCTTCTTCTTAATTTATCCAAATATTTCACCAAGGGAATACTAGTACTTGACCGTAGATAATTCTTTTGCGCGGTTCCGATTTCTACGGTATCCTATTTCTTCCAGTTTATATTGTGGATAAGTTCCCTTCCACTACCTATATTCATCCTTTACATCATCTTCCAACACAACCATCGTCCAGATTACAACCCACCACAACTTGAACTCCAACCTCGATCTTAATAACTCCTCGGATTTGGAGTACCTTTTGCATCACAATCTGTGATTTATCACAAAGGTGCTGATCTGGCAGCCGAAATCATACAATAAAAGCCTGTCTCGACTCTCCTTCAAGTAGCTGGTTTAATTCCACTGATTCGTGACCCATTTCGATTTTATTTCACAACAATACAATCCTTCTCTTTTCATCACGTTCATTGGAAAACACTCAAGATGACGGTAGCTACCAGGACGGTTGTTATGCCCCCAGTCCCAAATCGGGAGGACTTGGATGCGACGTTCGTACTTGATCTTTCTATCTCCCCTTGCCCTCTTCGATCTTATTGTATCCGACATGTTAACTATGAATTTCTGCGATTTAGATGGAAATACCTCGAGGCTGGAGTATCAAAGGTTATGCTACAATTGGCAGATGGTGTTGATATGACTACTGTAGGTGCCCTCTCTCCAAATTTCCCCGTTCGTGATGCGCATTTACTGACTCTTTACCTATAGTATATGGGAGTATACACGTAAGCACTCTGATATCCAAACCCTGACAGCATTATTCTAACCCCCTACAACAGAGCCGTTCACAATTTCTGTACATCACAAAAGGCAGTCAGCAATACTGGCCCAGGAGTTATTGGTGGCGCGCATCGTGGAGGTGAAGCAAGCACAAGTCCAAATATAAACCAGCCATATACTCATACATCTATAGCACATCTTCTTGGGGAGGACTTATATAAAAACCTCATCTCTTATCTAACACAATACCTTAAAGAACTCGTTCTAGCTTCTAAAACACACGTTGATGAAGCTCTGCTCAGTTTCTACATTCGAGAATGGGACCGATACACGACAGCAGCGAAATACATCAATCATTTGTTTCGATACCTCAACCGCCATTGGGTCAAGCGGGAAATGGATGAGGGAAAGAAAAATATCTACGATGTTTACACTCTGCATCTCGTTCAATGGAGACAAACTCTATTCCAATCTGTTCATGAAAAGGTTATGGATGCTGTTCTCAAAATGGTTGAGAGGCAGAGAAATGGCGAGACTATCGAGCATAATCAAATCAAGGCCATTGTCGACTCCTTTGTATCACTTGGCTTAGATGAGGCAGATCCTACTAAATCGACCCTCGACGTTTATCGATTCCATTTCGAGAAGCCATTCTTGGCAGCCACCGAGGCATTCTACAGAGCCGAATCGAAACAATTTGTTGCGGAAAACAGCATAGTGGAATATATGAAGAAGGCCGAAATTCGATTGGACGAAGAGGAAGAGCGCGTTAGAATGTATCTTCACCAGGATATCATCATCCCGTTGAAGAAGGCCTGCAACACTGCTCTTATTGCAGATCATTCCGTAATTCTTCGAGATGAGTTCCAGGTTCTTTTGGACAACGACCGATACGTAGATATGGCACGTATGTATAATTTGTTGGCGAGAATTCCTGATGGTCTTGAGCCCCTCCGTACCAGATTCGAGGCCCATGTTCGCAAAGCCGGTCTTGCAGCAGTTTCGAAAGTCGCTAGTGAGGGTGATAAACTTGAACCTAAGGTTTACGTCGACGCTCTTCTTGAGATCCACACACAATATCAAGGTCTTGTTAAGCAAGCATTCAAGGATGAGCCGGAATTTACTCGATCTCTTGATAACGCTTGCAAGGAGTTTGTCAACCGCAATGAAATCTGTAAATCTGGATCCAATAAGTCACCTGAATTGCTCGCCAAATACGCTGATTCGTTGCTAAAGAAGAGTGCCAGTGGAGCTGAGGAGAGTGATATCGAAAACTCCCTTACACAAATTATGACAGTCTTCAAGTATATTGAGGATAAGGATGTGTTCCAGAAGTTTTACTCTCGTATGCTTGCTCGAAGATTGGTCCATACTAGCTCTTCATCGGATGATGCTGAGACAAGTATGATCAGCAAGTTGAAGGAGGCATGTGGATTCGAATATACCAACAAACTTCAACGCATGTTCCAGGATATTCAAATTTCGAAGGATTTAAATAGTGGTTTCAAGGAATTTGAATCAGGAATTTTCACTGGAGGCGAAGATAAGCCAATCGATGCCAGCTACTCAATCTTGGGTACGGGTATGTGGCCTTTGAATCCACCGAACACAGACTTCACTCCACCAATGGAAATTTCTAAAGCCTATGAGCGCTTCCAAAATTTCTATAACCAGAAGCACAGTGGTAGAAAACTCACGTGGCTTTGGCAATTGTGTAAGGGTGAGATCAAAGCAAATTATTGCAAAAACCAGAAGACTCCATATACTTTCCAGGTTTCGACTTACCAAATGGCCATCCTTTTACTGTTTAACGAGAGCGATAAGAATAGTTATGAGGATCTCGCCAAGGCAACACAACTACAGGCTGATGTCCTTGATCCCATACTCGGTATCTTCCTGAAATCCAAAGTCCTCACTATGACTCCAGCAGATGATAAGCCAGGACCAGGCAAAACCTTCCACTTGAATTATGACTTCAAGAGTAAGAAGATTCGTGTCAATTTGAACATTGGTATCAAGTCGGAGCAAAAGCAGGAGGTCGATGACACCCATAAGACTATTGAGGAAGATAGAAAGTTGCTGATGCAGGTATGTAGAATTCATTCATGTATTTTGATTGAACTCCCACTAACTTATTTTTTTAGTCCGCCATTGTTCGTATCATGAAGGCACGAAAGAGGATGAAGCACAGCCAACTTGTTGGAGAAACAATCAACCAGATCCGCTCCCGATTTACGCCTAAGATTCCAGATATCAAGAAGTGTATTGATATCTTATTGGAGAAGGAATACCTCGAACGACTTGATGATGATGAGCTCGGATATCTTGCATGAATCATGAATTTTTCTTTAACCATACATCTCTTTTGTTAGAGATTCATGATGAATGACTTTTTATGAATTGACGACTCCATTGAAGTTGATTATAAAAGTTAGTAGCCCTCACACGACATTGGCAGGATTTGGCATTAGTTTCCTGCTAGTTATCTTTTGTTCACACCAATGGATGAAGAGGCAATAATCAGGCGTATTCATGCATTTTTTCATCGTTTTTGTTCATCTCCTTTCTGGTGCCATTCTTGACAAATTTCATCGGGGCATGTTTGGGAAGGAAAGGGGGGGGAGTTGAGAGAAAGTTACTGGTTGCTTGTTGTGGAAACACATTTTTTGTGTTCTACACTTGAGGTCTTTTCCTGTTTTTAATTTTTCTTCTTTCCCTTTTCTTTTTTTTGATACCGAGGATACCTAACTCATTACTTTGCACACATATCACATTGGGGAAATTTTAGTTCTATGGATCAGGAACGAAAGTACTTGAATGGATTGTGTGGTGGGTAGGACTCTGGGATGGAGGAATGAAGGAATGGAGGGTTGCGGGGTTGGAGGGCAGACTTTATCATTCATATCGCATTTGGTCATTGTTGAATTTGATGACTGAGGATTGAGGATTGAGGATTGAATGGTCTGAGGTGAGGGTTGGGATGTGTTGTTTGTGATGTTTAGGATGGAGAGAGGTGGATGGCATGGATGGATGGATGGATAATGAATGAGCGTTCGGAAGAAAAAGCGAAATATTAAATAGATGTGTTAATGAGCGAATGAATGGGGTGAAAGTTTCAGCGAAGACATAAGACACAGGACACCCCGTCTCGTAGAACCAACCTTCTTTAGTATATCTCACTAATTAGGTTAGGTTGTTGGGTTGTAGGACGAGCGAGACTAGCGTGTTTGTTTTATTTTATTTTAATATGATTAATTGAAATGAAATGAAATGAAATGAAATGAAATACTTGAGGTTTGTTTGCTCTTTGGTGGGATGTGTGATGTGCGATGTGTGTGAGATGTTGTATCTATATAAACTATTTGGTAGATTGTCTGGTATTGTGGATGCTGAATTGTGAATTGTATTGCTGGTTTATAAGGTTAAGGTTACTTTGCTTTATTTTCTGGTTGGCTCTGGCTGGTGCTTGTAGTTTGTGATGGTGGGGGAGGGGGAGAGGGGGGATTTATAAAGGTATAAATAACTAGCTGAGTGGTTGACTGGTTGACTAGTTGGCTGGTTGGTTATAGAGTGAGTGATATAAATAAATGATATAAATGAATGATGTGAGTAAGTGATTTGAATGATTAAATGTAAGACTTATATATACTTTATATGTACTATATATATATATATTATATTATCAAATAGATGAGACATAAAAAATTAAAGAAACAAAGAGTGAATATAGAATATGGAATATAAAAGGGGTTTTTTTATATAATTGATTGATTGATTGATTAGATTGAATAAATAGATAGGTGGAAGGATAGTAGATAGGTATGTAAATATAGATACAGGTGTAGATGTAGATATAGGTGTAGATGTAGATGTAGATTTAGATATATATTATGGGCTGGAAGTTAATCTTGATTGATTTGGATTGATTTGCGTTGGACGGAATAGAGTTGATGTGGGATAAGAGAAGCTTTAAAGGGGGAGAGGAGAGAGAGGAGAGAGGGAGAGGGGGAGGGAGGGAGAGGAAAAGTAGGAGAGGAGGGAAAGAAAGAGATAATTATTCTGTCATTTTTAGGATCTTGGATTGGGTATTATTA
Organism: Sclerotinia minor; assembly: GCA_025389075.1. Taxonomy (NCBI): domain Eukaryota; kingdom Fungi; phylum Ascomycota; class Leotiomycetes; order Helotiales; family Sclerotiniaceae; genus Sclerotinia; species Sclerotinia minor. The sequence continues at coordinate 1,305,934 of QRFH01000010.1, read as the reverse complement.
TGATTTATATTTAGATGATTCCTTTTTTTTTAAATTTATTGATTTGAATAAAGATTTAGACTGAGATATATAAATTAAATAATAAATAATAAAAAGGATCCAGACCTCGAATAAAAGACGGAAAAAAACATGCTGGGGGAGGGTGAAATAACAGAGGGTAAAGAGGGTAAAGAGGGTGAAGAGGGTGAAGAGGGTGAAGGGGGACGGTGAGGGAAGTGTTACGAGGTTTGCCGTCTAGATCACGTGGAAGTGCTCTAGGCTCTCGAGGTGGTTTATAACTAGGCGTCAAGCAGGGACTTAAAGTAATGACAATAATATGATGCAATTCGTAACTAATAGTATGGTATACTAAATGATTGATCTTGAGCACGAAGCTCTATACAAAGGAAATCCATCTTGATTATATAGACCTTCATGCGGTATGGCTCTGGTGGCTCTAGCTAGATTGATTAGAGCTGGTCACGTTGTTAGTCATGTGACCCGGGACTTATGTTACCCGTCTGTCACGGCGCCAACTACATGCTCTGCACTCTCTCCTACCTTTCTTCGCCCCCCTTGGGAAGATACAGACCGCGACAATGCCCTCAAGCAGATTGCAGCCTGTGGACGGACTAATGGGCCTCAAGCATTCAAGCAGTGGCTAGAAAAACAGCCCATCCTAGACCTTATTGTATACTCCGATGGCTCTATGAACGAGAATGATAATGCGGGAGCCGCGTACTGTATATACCGCGGCAGCCAACTGATTGAACAAGGCCAGGTCCCCCTTGGCAAGACTGCAGAAGTATATGATGCTGAGGTTATAGGTGCTCTCGCAGGCCTGCAGGCTGCCCTGCGATCTTGCATGGCACGATTTGCTACGAGTATTACAATCTGCCTCGATAATCAAGAAGCAGCACTACGCCTTCATACGGGTATTCCTACAAGCACTAGTGCCAGCGAGATTCTAGAGTTCCAAGCCTGCAGGCAGGCCTGGCTGACAAGAGGGCGAGCCCGGAATGCCGCTTGTGGAGCAGTAGGTATACGCTGGTGCCCAGCACATGTCGGTATCGCTGGGAACGAACTAGCAGATCAACTAGCCAAAGCCGCATGCCTGCTGCCTACTACACGCAGCAAGGCTTCTGTAGCACGTGCCAAGCGCTTGTCAAAACTAAGATACGAGCGAGCTGCAGCCGAGTACTGGAGCGAGAAGTGCCCAACTCAATACGAACGTCTCAACCTACCCTTCCCTACATCAAAAATGCCAATGGAACTTACACTCCCCCGCCCTACCTTAGGGTACCTACTAGCCGCCCGCTCGGGGCATGGTGACTTCAGAGCCTACCATGAGAGATTCAATCACGAGAACGCGTCTCTTTACTGCCAACACTGTAATCAAGATAGCTCCCTAGACCATTTTGCCATCTGTGAGGCAATATCACCACCTTTCGAGCTCTTTGCCCCAATACGCTGCCCAAATCCTGCCTGGTGGGCGCTAAGCACTACTGAGGGCGCAAAAGTCTTTGCTAAATGGTGCGCAAGAACCCGTTTCTTCGCACATTCTTAATTCTTTCGTTTTACTACCCCTTTCTTATCTAGTCTACCTTAATCCTCCCCCTCCCTTTTCCTTTTTCCGTACCATACAACACCCATCGACGAAGCCATAGCCTTTAGCTACCCTATATAAGTCTAAAAATGCTCATAACAGCATTCCCCTGCCCGGCTGCCGCAGTAATGCGTTGGAACTGTCTGGTAACTATGTATATAATCCGTATATAGCTGCGCAGGCACGCTGGATACCCTTCGGGAGGTTTAGTGGCACGTGCTATAACACGTGACCAGCCCAGCGCTTAAACAAAATAAATAAATAAATAAATAAATAAATAAACTACATGCTCTGTAGTTGCCTTCGTGCCTCAGGCATTGGTCATTAGCGTGCCCTACTTCTTATAAGTAGGGCCTCTCTCTTCCATAGCTCTTCTACCCTTATGGTACAATATAAGTCTTTACCCGTACCTTGACAGTTTGTACCATCTACATAGAAGCTATCACAACTTCATTTTAATTAAATCCCACCGAAGTTACATCCCGATCGCGCCGATCGTACCCACCGCTGACCCGCCGCGCACCCTAGCCGCCGCTATTCAGGAACTCTGCAAGGCTGTTTTGCAACCGCGGGAGTGTCCCGAAGATGGCCGACCAAGCACCTGCACCTGGTCTATCCCCACAGTTCCTTTTCTTGAACCACGTTCTCAACTCCGCCGAAACTGATGTCTCTTCGTTCACAAATTTGTTCAACGATCCAAACGCTGCACATTTCGCAGCTGCTCAAGTCGTGTTTGAGTCGATCGAATCGATCACGAGTTCACTACAAGCCCAAGCCGCCGACGCCCAATCAAAGATTATCGAATTGAAAGATACAATTGAGACATTGAAAATTGCCATTCGCAATAACCCGCAAGCCCTGCCCCGCCGAAAGTACCTCACTGCTCCCGAAAAGTTTAATGGTGATGAGCAAGACATTGCAAAACGCCAGGACCAATACACAGCGTTTCGTAGCGCAGTCAATCGTTGCTTAACCGCAGATTACGAAAATGAATCGGAGTTCCAAAAGATTACATTCCTCGCCAACTTACTCTCTGGCCCTGCGTATACGAATAATCAGATACACTTCGATATAATCACTGATAATCCATATGATTCCGATCTTTGGCCTCCCGGATGGCGCACTATAGCAGGCATCTGGCGTGAATTGAACAAACAATATCAAACCCTTGATCTTTCACGTAAGGCCTCTATGGATTACGATAAGTGTAAGATGAAGAAGACCCCGTTTGGTAACTTCATTACCGAGTTCAAACAGCTCGCTATCAAATGCAAGAAAACCGCCGAACAACAAGTCGCTGATCTCAAGCTCAAGGTCTCACAGGAACTGATCGACGCTTCGGTCAATCGCCCTAATAAACCCTCTGCTGCCGACATTGATGCATGGACAATCTGGTGGCAAGGTATCTACGATGACTTGGAAGAAAAGACTCACCTCGATAACCAACGTAAGAACCAAGGTACCAATTTCAATCGTGACCAATCGAAACCTCACGATAGAAAGCAGGCTGCTGTCGTTACTCCTCCTACATCGGATCTCTCTAGCGACCCCATGCAATTGGATGCCGCTCGCCAAGGTCAGCGTCCCCTATCTCGTTATACTCGAGAGCAATGTATTGATCTCGGCCTCTGCCTCTATTGCAAGAAGCCCGGTCATATTAAAAGCAATTGCGAAGAAAAACGAGCCAACGATGCAAAGTACAATGCTAATGCTAATACGAGATATGCCCCCACACCAATCGTTTCCCCGCAGTCAATCAATACCAAAGCCCCGGACCCTATCGCAATGCCGCTGCCCCTTCGTACCAGAATTCGTTCCCGTCTGCCAATCGTTTCTCAGCCACGCCATTACGCTACGCCTCTCCGATCCCCTTTGGCCTCGCCCAAGAGATTGATCTAGGAGGATACGTTGAGGGATCTGTTCACTCGGAGGAGAGCAGAAGCTCAATTCCCCAGCCGGGGCATGTTAAAAGATTAACCTCGGTTCACGGTCGCGAATCGAGGTCCTTTGTGGGAAATTTACCTTTGTGGATTAGAAGATCGGTTATGTCTAGAGATCCTTTGTATCTAAGATCAATGAATAGCAAATCTTTTAAAATCTCAACGGAAATCTCCCTTGCGCCTAATGTGATTATCCCGCTCGTTAGTCTTATAGATAGCGGAGCTGCGGGTTATGGCTTTATTGATAGGAAAGTCGTCTCTAAGCTCTGTATACCTACACGCCCTCTCCCCCATACCCGTTATTTACTCCTGGCCGATGGAAAACCCTCCGATGTCTTGTCCCATTACGCTCTGCTGGATATACGAATCAACGATCATAAAGAAATAGGTCTATTTTATATCACAAATCTCTCGGAAAAAGACCCTATGATCCTCGGGCTCCCATGGCTCCAACGTCACAACCCTTCCATCGATTGGACGGCAATGACTCTCAAATTCACGTCTGCGTACTGTTCTAAGTACTGCTGTTCGGCCAATTCCATCGCAACTACTGTTCCCGACCGCACGCCGACCCTAGCCGATGCTGCACTCGATCCAGAGCCACACCTACCTATTAGGAAATCTATCTTGAAGAAGCCTGCTTTGAAGTCGTATCAGGCCTTCGTAGAGGAGGTTACTGATGAGAGTTTCGAAAACATTTCGTTATCGCCTCACGATCAGTCAATACTCCTCGAGCCTATCACTTCAACCCCAGTGTTGATCGACGAGGTTACTCATGAAAGCCCCGAAACTATTAACCACCAATTGCCACCTGAATCAAATCATTACTACACTCATCGAGTCGCTGGTAAAGCAGAAACTCGCGCTAAAATGATCCCAGACCGGCCGATCCTGAAACCAGCTTCAGCATGGATCGTTGCTGGCTCTAGGATACATAAGAGACCGCCACGGAACCGAAACGTTCTGCCCCCACTGAGCGTACCAATGCCACCGAACCCCTCGGACGAGCCGATTGATACTCTACGAAGCATTCGACCATAAATGAATGATATAAAGTTCCTTACAGCTAATAGCTTTGTCCAATTCTGCAAAAATAAAGATGCCTATATCACCAAAGTATCCTGGGACGAGTTGGACAGGGCTTGTGAGCTATATCAAATGGTTACTAATAACATTATTCAGCTACGCCGCAGCATCGTGGATAGCGACATCGAAAAGTTTATGGAAAAGACCGACCGACCTGTGCCTGCTGCAATAGAGATTCAAAGCAAGCTACCTCCTTGGCTTCGCGACTTATTCCCTGGCTTTCTACCTTCTCTCGCAAATGAGCTCCCACCGCGGCGCTCGTGGGATCACAAAATTGAGATTATGCCAGGCAAAGAGCCACCGTACAACAAAGGTCGTCCAATGTCCCCAGCCGAGCTTCAAGTCGTTCGCAGATGGCTCGACGATAACTTAAATAAAGGATTCATTCGTGAATCTCGCTCCCGATCGGCCGCCCCACTCCTCCTTGCCGCAAAGCCCGGAGGGGGCGTTCGAATTTGCCAGGACTATCGAGGGCTAAATAACGTTACCATCAAGAACCGGTACCCTTTACCACTGATCAAGGAAACCCTCGATGCCCTATGTCATGCTAAAGTCTATACCAAACTGGATATCATCGCCGCATTCAACAAATTACGAATTGCGGAAGGTCACGAATGGAAGACCGCTTTTACAACTCGCTTCGGTTTATTCGAATCATTAGTGATGCCTTTCGGCCTTTGCAACGCACCCGCTTCGTTCCAAAACTATATCAATCATGTTCTTTTGATCTCCTGGACAAGAATTGTACGGCGTATCTAGATGATATTCTGATCTACTCCGAAAACATTATAGACCACCGGAAGCAAGTCCGTGAAATTGTTCAAAGACTCATAGATGCTGGACTACAAATTGATATTGATAAATGCGAGTTTGAAACTAAGAGAACGAAGTATCTCGGTCTGATCATTACTCCAGGAGGTATCGAAATGGATCCTGATAAAGTTAAGACTATCCTCGAATGGAAATCGTTAACTAAGCTCAAAGACCTCCAACGCTTTCTAGGTTTCGCCAACTTCTATCGACGCTTCATTCGCGATTTTTCTAAGATTACAGAACCTTTGAACCGCTTGTTGAAGAAAGATAATACGTGGAATTGGACTAATGACCAGGAGAACGTCTTCAAAACACTGAAACACGCTTTCGCCTCTGCCCCGGTTCTTGCGATGTTTGATCACCATCGCCGCATAGTTGTCGAAACGGACGCTTCGGATTGGGCAGCAGGTGGTGTCCTCTCACAATATGACGACGAGGGCCGTTTATGCCCGGTTGCATACTTCTCCTCGAAACACAGCACTGCCGAATGTAACTACGAAATCTACGATAAGGAATTACTAGCTATCATCAATTCATTAGAGGAGTGGAGACCCGAATTATATGGAACTCAAGAGCCATTCGAGATTATCACCGACCATAAGAACCTAGAGTACTTCACGTCGACAAAAATGCTAAATCAAAGGCAAGCTCGATGGGCCGAGTTCCTGTCAGGTTTCAACTTTCGTATTATATATCGACCCGGTCATAAAGCAGTTCGCCCCGATGCACTGAGCCGGAAAGCAGAAGATCGTCCTGTTCATGCCGATCCTAATGACGACCGAATCAAGAACCGCTTACAAACAGTCCTTCCGAAAAGAGTATTCGATACTGCTGCATTCAAGGACCTCATTCGACAGGTGAACAACGACATCGATCTGACCGCAGCTCCTATAGGTATGATCATCCCTGACACTGAGAAGCCGATCGACGATCTTATCGATAGAGCATACGAATCATCCGATCTGATCACCACTATGCGTGAAACACTTCAGAACCCCGCTGCCCGCCATTGGCCATTATCGATTCGAAAAGACCTCCGAATCGCTCTGCAAGATTGTAGATTGTAGATTGATCAATAATAAAATCTTCTATCGTAATCGCCTCTTTGTTCCCCCCTCCGCTGAGCTTCGCACACAGATCATATACCGAACACACTCAACCGGACCCGCTGGACATCCCGGTCGAGTTAAGACTGTGGACCTTGTCTCCCGTACATACTGGTGGCCCAATATGTCGAGGGAAATCGAAACCTTCGTACAAGCCTGCCAACTCTGTTTCCGAACCAAAGCCTCTCGTCTTTCTGCACCCGGATTCCTCGAACCCTTACCAGTACCATTTCGCCCCTGGTCTGATATCTCCATCGACTACATCACACCACTACCGATCAGCAAACGCTACGAAAAGAAGCATCAACATATCGTTACAGTCGTCTGTCGCCTGACAAAGATGCGTCATTTTATACCAGTCGTAGGATTATCTGCAGAAGAACTTGCCGATCGATTTGTTGAGAAAGTCTACTGTCTACACGGAGCACCTGATAATATCGTATCCGATAGAGGTTCGCAATTTGTTTCAGAATTCTGGAAACACCTATCTGAACGCTTGTCGATTACCTTGAAGCGATCCTCCTCGTTCCACCCCGAATCCGATGGTCAAACAGAGAAAATTAATGCTATGGTAGAACAATATCTTAGAGCCTTTATGAACTTCCACCAGAACGATTGGTATGATTGGCTTCCACTCGCAGAGTTTGCGCTTAATAATACCACCTCAGAGACTACCGGTATATCCCCGTTCTTTGCTAACTACGGGTTTCATCCACGTCTCGGCGTCGAGCCCTCTTCACCTGTGCCTCCGAACTTGTCATATCAGAGAAAACGCGAATTCCTGAAAGCCAACGAAATCGCGGATCGATTCGATCTCATCTTAACGAAATTGAAAGCTCTCGCTGCTCAATCTATTCAAAAGTACGAGGATTACGCCAACGAAACTCGTACCGACGCTCCATTATACAAAGAAGGCGACAAAGTATGGGTTAGTACTAGGAATATGAAGACTAACCGACCGATGAAGAAGGGCGATGACAAATGGGACGGCCCCTATAAGGTCCTGAAAGTTTATAAACGAGCCTGCCTACTTCAGCTCCCTGCTAGTTTCAAGATTTTTCCGGTATTCCACAACTCCTTACTCCGACCACTCCACCGCTCACCAGGATTAGCTGGTCAAGACACGATCAACGAAGCCGAGTCCCGACGAAACCAAGGCCGTATCCTCGAACGGGATGATGAAACAAACGAAGAGACCGAACGATGGGAGTTTGATAAACTCCTTGACTGTCACAATGAGGATGGATTTCATTATCAAGTCAAATGGAAACATCACCCAGCTTCTTGGCAACCCGCTGAAGATCTCCGAGGCCAGGAAGACACGATCATTGCTTTTCACCTAGCGAACCCGAACAAGCCTGATCCGCCTGCTTGGGTAGGATTCAAGAGACCAGCCGCTACTGATCCCCCATTAGTACTCGCACCAAGCGTAGACACCGTGCTCCCGAAACGAGGCCGCGGCAGACCTAAAAAGCTCCGTCAGTTGACTACTACTATTCCTAAGAATGTTCATTTTAATCCAATAGTCGAAATTAGGGTATTTTGATGTTGTTTCGTTTTCTAGTTTAAATCTGTATTGCGATCGTGGACCGATCGCCTTGAGCGGGGGGTACTGTCACGGCGCCAACTACATGCTCTGTAGTTGCCTTCGTGCCTCAGGCATTGGTCATTAGCGTGCCCTACTTCTTATAAGTAGGGCCTCTCTCTTCCATAGCTCTTCTACCCTTATGGTACAATATAAGTCTTTACCCGTACCTTGACAATATCTTTTATATTTATTTTATAATCTATTATGTATAAATACTCTATATGATACAAGCTAAAATCATCTAAAGTGAAGTACTCGAGTAGTAGATGAGAAAAGAAGGGAAGAAATACAAAAGTTGATTTGAATAAGGATATCGCCTGGCTTGTACTGGGATCGGATTGGATTGGGTTGGATTAGATAAGGGTTTATAAAAGGAGCGAGGAAAGAAGTCGAGCTATGTATGCTTGTTTTGAGCTTGGAGTTGTGGTGGGTGGGTATGGTATTTATGTATGTACTATGTACATATGTACTGGATTTGTAACATAGTAGTAGGTAGGTAGGTAGGTACTGGATTGAGTAGGTATCTTGAAAGGGTATTGGGAGATGTGTGATGAGGGTGTGATGAGATGTGACGGGATGTGACGAGGTGTGGTGTGATGAGTGTAAGGCAGAATTGGGTTGTTTTCTGTAGTCAATGTGTTGTAATTGTGATTGGCAGCGGTTATGGATTGCATCGGTTTGATTGGTTTCTGATGGGTTTGTGATGATGAAGTGGATGGAATGGGATGAATCGTGAAATAGGTTACGAGTACTTTCCGTGTGTATTGAATTTGAATTTATAGATGTCACTGCTCGAGTACTTTACTATATAAACGGGAAGAAATATCTCTACCTTACAGCCTTACATTCTAAATGCGGCAAAGGCGTTTCGGGGTAAAAAATGGAATACAATGCTACTTTCTTCATACATACATATATAATTAAATATGAGGCTCGAGGGAATGAATATGATTAGATATCGATATAATTAGTTCTATTATTTTTTAGATGAATTTGAACATCAAGTACGGAATGCGTTAATGAAATTCATGAATCATGAGTATACGAGATTCCTAGTAAATAAGTATGTGTTGTTAAGATTAAGATCTTTGATCTTTTTGATCTGGTGTTTACACGTGGATGATATTAATCGGATTTGAGATTTGAGATCGAGATCTCGTTGTGGACGGACGGACGGTTATTGATATAAGGTTAAAGTAGGTAGCCAATATATGAAATATGAATATGAATATGAAGATAAATATGACAAATGTAATGTAAATCCCACAAATCCCCTGTTTCGAATACATACAACATGATGGATATATATTTCCTTTTGAGTTAAGGTTTCTGGTTACGTTTGTTAATATATATATTTTCCGTACGCATTGTGATACTAGTGATGGGAGAATGAATGAGTTGGGGATAAAGTTGCGAGGGAAGTGGAATAAAAGTGGAAATTCATTAGGAAGATCGGTGAAGCTTGGGGCAAATGGTGGGTGGTGAGTTATTGCGGCCACGAGGTGTGTTGGGTTTGAAGCGTGGTTTGATGATGGAATGATTGATGAGTGATTCATGGGTTAAAGATTGGGTTGTTTGAGATTCGGGGTCCAAGGATGATGATCGTATTCTTTAGGTAGGTAGGGAGGTATGCGATTTGGGGATTTGGAGATGAAGTTAATAAGTTAACTTTAGATTTATATACAGAGAAACTAATTTGATGATATAAATATAAATATATATATACATACATACCCGCCGTAACACAACATATATCAGAGAAAGCGAACTGCCTCGATGCAAGTACTTTACTTTACTACTTTACTACTTTACTACTTTACTGTACTGTGCCGGCCGGTACACTGGTGGTATATAGCACAGACTTTATCACAATGGTAAGAGAAATTGTAAGATGTTGCTTTATTTGGTGAGAGGTGGGCGGCATTTGGAAACAAGGCATCGTGAGAAGTCATTCGCCCAGACCTTTGATGGATCGGACTGTGCCTTGTAAAAATGTCAATCTCTAATCAGATTTGTACATGTTTTCTTTTTATATTGCTAGCTGCTATTTCGGAAGGGTTAAGAATAGCAGCGCGTAGACTTTTATAGTAGATCTTTGGACAGGGTCCTAGTATAGCACGGTATATACGTATATAGGTTACATTCGATCGAAAAGTAATAAAATAGTAGATCGAGTAGAGTTAGATGTTGTTGATACAATATCATCTACACACGAATGACATCCATCATCAAATGTTGAGGTCACAAGGTTGAAACTAGGTTGACATCAATACATTTTCTTGATGTATCTAATCATCCCTCTCTTACTCCGTATACTCATCCAGTTACCTTCTTGGAAATCGGTGAGAAAGATAAAATTTTCCGAATAGTCGCAGATCTAAACGTGGATGCCCGGCTGATGACTTTGAATACCTACCCAGGCATCAATTCCTCCGGCACATCAAATTATATTACATGACATTACATTACATTATGGTTACCCTAGCTTAGATTTTACTCTCGACCTGACTTTTAAGGTTTGGTCACCTTGCTATGCTAATAATATTGAAGCACCCAAGTGCAGGTTTTCTCTATATATGTAGATACTAGGTAGGTGGTACCTAGATAGGTATACAAAAGGACGAAATATCAACCAAGATCTTATATACTCCGTACTCAGCTTGGATCAACAATTGTCGGTTAGAATCAATCCATCCATCCAAAGACTCATCATACTCCGTCCTGTCGTTTGAACCAGGTATTCGGACCTTGCACTACTACCTAATTCAGTCTGTTGTAATTTTACTATTCGAGTACTTACCTATTCATTTCAAATATTACCCATATTTGGACTTTCTTCCCATCTTCATATATCCACCTACCTCCTTCACCATTGTTTGATCTGGAATTAAGAAAATACCTAGTATATATGTATATAAGTATTCGCCTAGATTCACTAACACAGTTGCGAGGAGCTAAGACCATCACTCTACCTCATTCATCGAGTCCAGTGTCCAGTGTCCACCCTTTCACAGACTACAATCAATCAATCAATCAATCAATCAAACAGATCATCCCAACCTCCCCTTGTCATCTTTCTCTTAATCCTCGAATCTCTTTGTTCATAAAATCTTTAACCAAAAAAACGGATTTCATATTTATCTTCTCAAAAAACCTCAGATCACATCACACACACATTGCAAGATCAAAAAAATACCAAGACATCCAAAACTTGAAACAATTAGCTTTGTTCGCTATAAAAATAAAAAAAATCCAATCCAAAAGGAGAGAAAAAAATTCCCTATTGACCTCTGCCTCGGGTGATTCCTGTCTCACTAAAACAACCCATCCGCTTCTTGTGGGCTGTGGAGACTCGGTATTGTACTGAACGGCATTTCAAAGAATATATCCTTCTTCAAGTCTATTTCCGTCACAACTCAAACTATCATCCATCGATCTTATTAGCTTTACCCTGAGCTTCTTCACAAACTTATACTTACGAAATCTCGACTCACAATAATCCTTGCCCAAGTTTATACATCTTCGACAATACAATTGGAACCGGGTCGATAGCCTCGCGAATCGTGTTGGATATCGAGTTGGACTAAGGATTGCATTATAACGTCACAACTCAATTAAGTGACGACAAAACTCCCGACCGCCATCAGCAAACGGTAGAATAACGAATAGGGATAACCTCATCATCATTAAATTCATCGAAATAATTACAAGAAAAGCGGGGCTGCTTCTGCAGCCAGGCAGGTGAAGCACGATGGGGGCTTGTATGAGCTCGAATGTGGAAGATACGGAACAGAGGAAGAGAAGTCAACGGATTGATAAGACGTTGGAGGAGGACTCGAAAAGACTTCGACGAGAGTGCAAAATCCTTCTACTAGGTATATAATGGACCATCTTGCGGTCGTCGACAAAGACAAAAGTGATACAATACTAACCATCATCGAAATAGGCTCGGGCGAGAGTGGTAAATCAACGATAGTCAAGCAGATGAAAATCATACACCAGAATGGTTACACCGTGGACGAGTTAGCTTTATATCGATTGACGATCTATAAAAATTTGATAGATTGTGCAAAAGCATTGGTCGGGGCAATGCGACAGATGGAGATCGAGCCAACGAATCCGGCAAATAAGGAGTACGGCTCATTTTTATTAGAGTATATCGTCGACCCAGATCCTCATACACCACTTAATCCCAGAGTCGGTACGGCCGTGGCCTCGGTATGGAAGGATGGATCTATGGAACGTTTATTGGCAAGACAGAGTGAATTCTATTTGATGGATTCGGCACCATAGTATGTAATATGTAGTCTTTGGACATGAAGAATGGTTCTAACTTCTTGTAAGCTTCTTCGAAGAAGCTGGAAGGATAGCAGCGCACGACTACATCCCTACCGAAGCCGATGTGTTGAGGGCTAGAACAAAGACAACTGGTATCTACGAGACAAGATTCACCATGGGCTCATTGAGTATACAGTCAGTGTTTATGATGATAGCTTCCTACTTTCAACACTAACTCTGTGGTAGCATGTTTGATGTGGGTGGACAAAGAAGTGAAAGAAAGAAGTGGATTCACTGCTTCGAGAATGTTACCTCAATCATCTTTTGCGTTGCTCTGAGTGAATACGATCAGGTTCTCTTGGAGGAGAGTAATCAGGTAAGAGTCGCCGCTATCATCCCAACAACAATCCTAACAATAAATAGAACCGTATGATGGAGAGTCTGGTCCTATTTGATTCGGTTGTCAACTCAAGATGGTTTATGCGAACCAGTATCATTCTATTCCTCAATAAAGTTGATTTGTTCAAACAAAAACTTGGTCGATCACCTCTCGAGAATTACTTCCCGGATTATTCTGGTGGAAATGATCTGAATAGAGCAGCGAAGTATTTACTTTGGAGATTCAATCAAGTTAACAGAGCTCATCTAAATCTATACCCACAGTGAGTCCCCGTGCAAAGTCCCCCAAAAATTGCACACTTCCTAACATTTGATAGCCTTACTCAAGCCACCGATACTTCGAATATTCGACTCGTATTCGCTGCTGTTAAAGAGACGATATTACAAAACGCTCTCAAAGACTCGGGCATACTCTAATCAAATCAATAGTATGGTCCATGATGAATAATGTCCTAATTTATATAATCCATCTCATATTGACTGGAAACTGGTGTTTGGTTTAGGAGTTTAGGGAAGGATGTGTGATAAGACTTCAAAGGTGTATGCTGCATGATCTGGATTTGGATGACTCTCGGTAGGCAGGAAAGGGGATGATGGTAATGCATGAACAACGATTTCTATGTCGTTTGAAATTAGGTTGGCGGGGTAGGGGGTATCACTTCCATGATTTTTATATATGTGTGGAAATTACATGTTTGCAACTGTGAGGACTCTGGAGTTTATAAGGGTACAATTGGGAAATGGATTGACTTGATATCTGGGGGAAAATGCGACGAAATGGATGGACTGGAACCAGCGAGAAATTAGCATTTGCATATTTACAAAACGGGGATAGATCGGAAGGGATCTAACCATTGTTATTATCATCATATTGGGTGGAGGGTATGGGTTGTGGGGGTGGGATGGAGGATGGGGATGAGGAATGGGGATGGAAGTGAAATGATGATGATGATGATAGTGTAGAAAGTTGAGTAATGAGCGATCAAGTTAGGTTGGATCAGATCAGATCAGATCAGATTCAGTGTTGATTATTTAATGCTTGAATTTCTTGAATTAAGAAATTATTTTGATGATTTTGATGATTTTGGTGTTTATGATGGATGGATGGATGGACGGATGGATGGATGGATGTGGGAATGATGATGATAGAGATGAGGGTTTAGTGGAATAATAATATTAATATTTATAATAAGTTATATGAAAAAAACAAAAACAAAAAAACAAAACAAATAAATAGAAGAAATAAATTTATTTATATTATATTGAACATTGAGTATTGAATAATTAATAATAAAATAATAATATATTTAATAACGTAACTTATGGTGAACCGGGTCATATGAGGAACCAGGTCAGGTACCTTACACCAAAATTTTGGTGTAAAGGTACTTATAGCAACTTTTATATCTCTATGAATATTAGAGATATAGCTTAGATATTTTAAAGCATAATATAATCAATATAAATATTGATTATGATAAAGTATTATATAAATATACAAATATATAATAAAGATATTAAAGTTTCTTTAAATTTTTCATTTTTGCCTAATAAAAATTACTATGGGAATTTTTAAAATCGTATTAATTCAAGAACAAAATTCTTTATGATTGTTTTATAACTCTAATACTATATTTTTTATTGGATATTGAACTAAATTATTAAAGCTTTAAAGTTTATCTTTAATATTTGTAGAGTTATAAGAAATCGCTATAAGTACCTTTACACCAAAATTTTGGTGTAAGGTACCTGACCCGGTTCCCCATATGACCCGGTGTTACGAGGTTTGCCGTCTAGATCACGTGGAAGTGCTCTAGGCTCTCGAGGTGGTTTATAACTAGGCGTCAAGCAGGGACTTAAAGTAATGACAATGATATGATGCAATTCGTAACTAATAGTATGGTATACTAAATGATTGATCTTGAGCACGAAGCTCTATACAAAGGAAATCCATCTTGATTATATAGACCTTCATGCTTCTATGATCACTGGTGATCCTTTATGATCACCTGTGATCACCTATACAGTGATCCTTAGTGATCACCTGTGATCACCTGTACAGTGATCCTTAGTGATCCTTAATGATCACTACTGATCACCTGTAATCACGTGCCTTGGTCATGTTATGGTAGTAGTGTAGCCCGTCGTAACACCCGGTTCACCATAAGTTACGTTATATATTTATAATTTATTTAATAGTTTTATTATATAATAAATAATATTTAGTATTTTATATTTTTTGAGGTTTGAATTAATTTAATATTTAGATGTTTATGTGATTGTATAGTTTGAGTATATAGTATATATGATTTGTACTGGAAGTGAGTGGTATTGATGATTGATGTTTAGAGCTGTCTAAGATGGCTGGGGTGTGGGTGGAGAGGAAGGGGAAGGGATGGGGGTGGGGATGGGGATGGGGAGAGAATAGAGAGAGGATGGGAGAGAGGACAGGAAAGAAGATAGGGAGGATGGGAAAGAGGATGAGGGAGAGGATGGGAGATGGAGAGGGAGATGAGGTGAAGGTTGGAGGTGATAGGTTGGTGCTTGGGTAGCAGGATATGGTGGTTGAATGTGTATGAATATGTATGGATACCTAGGAGTATGCAGGAGCTTAATGTTGAATGTGAATGGTATTTCTAGATGGATGTTTACAAATTCGATATTCACCAATCCATATGTTGTTTTGCTGTCATTATTGTTTGTTGGGGTACTCGGCAAGATAGAATTTACTCGAGTATGGTGTTTGCGTTTTCATTACCCGCTCTATGCTTGCTTGGGTTGGGATAAAGTTGTTGGCATCGCCTTGGTATTAGGATAATTAGAAGCTGTTGGACTGTGTTGGACAGCTGGAGGGATGATAATTTATCTATCTATTGGATTTGGGTTGGTTTGGTTTGCAGGATTGAGATGCGCTGCGGCATGCGGGATAGAGTAGGTAGGTAGGTATACATACATATATCATTTCTGGTGGGAAAATAGATTGGATTTCTAGACTTTCATGGCCCGAAACGTCAACGTTGTCAATAAGAAGATATATCGTCATAAACAGCTCATTTTCTTATACTCGTACATACGTTATGATACGTATGATTAAACTGGGAAGTGAAAACGTGCAAGCAACCCCACATTATCCAGGTAAGTAAATAGGTACCTCTTCCTCTGTATGGATGTATGGATGGACTTGCACATGCATCTCCAGATGGATTTCAAGGATGTAGTTTTCGTACGTGATAGCTTTTACTTTATCCCTGTTAATACTCAGGCTCTGGAGTTGTATCGTATGTTGTATGTTAAACAACATAACCTCCCCCACCATTCCTTCTGCTTGTTATGGGGGAGAAAGGAAAGAGCTATGAAATGAAAATGGTATCATTTGATTATATCGTCTCATAAACCAACTTCTTCCTTGAAATTTAATATCTTCTTCCTCTGCGTCTTGTTGTTGTTGACTTGAACTTATCATTATATTAAGTTGCTCAACAAATCCCGTCTTCTCATGTTCTTTTTGGGAAAATTCACTGCTTTTTAAATACAGTATCCCTTTCTCTCTTCATACATACACATGAATACTTATTAATATATATCACCTATCATATTACACCTCATCCACCTCATCCACTTCATCCAGACATACTCGCATCCCCCGCAATTTGATGCGACCGAGTTGGACCCGATCTGATATTAACCCCGCATCAATAATAAATAACGAACGAGCACTTAACACATAATTACTCTCGAGTACATAACCTATAAACCTACCCACCTTGACAGACATCTTCTTCTTTTTCTCCTTCTTTCTCATTATCTCTTTCTTCAATTCTCTTTTGAGTGCCGAGGTTTTATACTTCAGTGAAGAAGAAGTTTGAACAATACCACACCAAAAAGAACAAAAAAACATGGCATCCCCAAAAAGAGAAAGACGTCCTTCAACTGGAGCTCCTATTAGTGAGCTACAAGGTCCTGTTGGTCCTGCTGGCGTTACAAGACCTAAACATAAGCGTACTTTTACCGGGTTTGGTGCTGGGGAAATTAAAAATGTAGAAGGTATGATTTATATCTTCGATTCTATAAATTTGTCTTTCATCACGTATATCGATGTTATCTTGGAATACATGCTAACCATTTACTTCACACAGCATCGATCCCCGAACCTCAACGTGAAGCATGGAAGAAATATGCCCCTCATGGATTTGATAACAAGGAGGATTTTGAGAAAGAAGTCGTTCGTCATGTTGAAACTACATTGGCTCGTAGTATGTTTAACTGCGACGAGACGGCTGCCTACGCAGCTGCCAGTTTGGCTTTCAGAGATAAATTGATTACGTCGTGGAACCGCACTCAACAGAGACAGACTTTTGCGGATAGCAAACGTGTGTACTATTTGAGTTTGGAGTTTTTGATGGGAAGAGCACTAGATAACGCCATGTTAAATGTTGGGTTGAAGAATGTTGCTAAAGGTATGTTTGATGTCCTGGTATTATATTGCGTATGATCCCTAACTGGTTTTAGACGGTCTTTCTGACCTTGGTTTCCGAATTGAGGATATTATTAACCAAGAACACGATGCTGCACTTGGTAATGGTGGTCTTGGTCGATTGGCAGCTTGTTTCCTAGACTCACTTGCATCCTTGAACTTTCCCGCATGGGGTTATGGTTTGAGATATAGATATGGTATCTTCAAGCAAGAGATTGTAGATGGATATCAGGTCGAAGTTCCAGATTACTGGCTTGACTTTAACCCTTGGGAGTTCCCAAGACATGATATTGTTGTTGATGTAGGTTCCCATTGATGCAATGGT
The DNA here is from genome assembly GCA_025389075.1 of Sclerotinia minor. Lineage (NCBI taxonomy): Eukaryota > Fungi > Ascomycota > Leotiomycetes > Helotiales > Sclerotiniaceae > Sclerotinia > Sclerotinia minor. The sequence continues at coordinate 1,288,340 of QRFH01000010.1, read as the reverse complement.
CACTCCATAAACTAATGTTGATTAGATCCAATTTTACGGTCACGTTAGAAAATACCAGGATGAACAGGGAAAATCCAACACCGTCTGGGAAGGTGGAGAGATCGTGAAGGCTGTAGCCTTTGATGTTCCAATCCCTGGTTATGCTACTCCAGCCACCAACAACTTGCGTCTTTGGTCTAGCAAAGCTGCTAGCGGTGAATTCGACTTCCAAAAGTTTAACAGTGGTGATTATGAGAGTTCGGTAGCGGATCAACAACGTGCCGAGACTATCAGTGCTGTGTTATACCCCAACGATAACCTCGAACGTGGAAAGGAGCTTCGTCTAAAGCAACAGTATTTCTGGGTAGCCGCCTCTTTATACGATATTGTTCGCCGATTTAAGAAGTCCAAGCGTGCCTGGAAGGAATTCCCAGATCAAGTTGCCATTCAATTGAACGATACTCATCCAACTCTTGCAGTTGTGGAGCTTCAACGTATTCTTATTGATCTTGAAGGCCTTGAATGGGATGAGGCGTGGGATATCGTCACTAAAACCTTTGGTTACACGAATCACACTGTTCTTCCAGAAGCTCTTGAGAAGTGGTCTGTTCCTCTCTTCCAGAACCTGCTCCCCAGACATCTTCAAATTATTTATGAAATCAACTTGTTCTTCTTACAAAGTGTGGAACGTAAGTTTCCTGGAGAGAGAGATTTACTTGGCCGAGTCTCGATCATTGAAGAATCTCAACCAAAGATGGTTCGCATGGCTTTCTTGGCTATCGTTGGTTCTCACAAGGTTAATGGTGTCGCTGAACTTCACTCTGATTTGATCAAGACCACTATTTTCAAAGACTTTGTGAAGATCTTTGGCCCTGACAAGTTCACTAACGTCACGAATGGTATCACACCTAGAAGATGGCTTCACCAAGCTAACCCTAGATTATCCGAGTTAATTGCCAGTAAACTTGGAGGTTACGAATTCCTCAAAGATCTTACTCTTCTGAACAAGATTGAGGCATTCGCTGATGATAAAGCGTTCAAGAAAGAGTGGCAGGAGATTAAGTACGCCAACAAGGTTCGCTTGGCTCAACACATCAAAACGACTACTGGTGTCACTGTCAATCCAGCTGCATTGTTTGATATTCAAGTCAAGCGTATACATGAGTATAAGCGTCAACAAATGAACATTTTTGGTGTCATTCATAGATACTTAACGATCAAAGCCATGACTCCACAAGAGCGTAAGAAGTTGGCACCTCGTGTTTCAATCTTCGGTGGAAAAGCGGCTCCAGGTTACTGGATGGCGAAGACGATCATTCATCTTATCAACAAAGTTGGTTCTGTCGTTAACAACGACAAGGATGTTGGAGATCTCCTAAAGGTCATTTTCTTGGAAGACTATAATGTATCCAAGGCTGAGATGATCTGCCCGGCAAGTGATATTAGTGAGCATATCTCGACAGCAGGCACGGAAGCTAGTGGAACTTCAAACATGAAGTTTGTCTTGAACGGTGGTTTGATTATTGGTACTTGCGATGGTGCTAATGTAAGTTTGTTCCTTGTTGTTTTTGTCTTACAATACTAATAATGTTTAGATTGAAATTACCCGTGAGATCGGAGAGAACAATATCTTCCTCTTCGGTAACTTAGCCGAGGATGTTGATGATCTTCGTCATGCACATACTTATGGTTCTACCCAACTTGACCCTGATCTCCAGAAAGTCTTTGAGGCTATTCAAAGTGACACCTTTGGTGATTCTGGTGCATTTGGCGCTCTCATTTCTGCTATCAAAGATCATGGTGATTACTATCTCGTATCCGATGACTTTAATAGTTACAACCAAACTCAAGCTTTGGTGGATGAAGCTTATAAGAATCAAGATGAGTGGACAACAAAGACTATTACTAGTGTGGCTAGAATGGGTTTCTTTAGTAGTGATAGATGTATTAATGAGTATGCGGAATCGATTTGGAATATTGAACCATTGAACGCGGAGAAGGATGGGTTGAAGAATTAAGAGATGTGAGAGGGATTATTGGAAGATTGGAGTATGATGGAATTGATTTGCCAGGATGAAAGATCATTATGATGATAATGATAATGATGATGAGGGTAAGAGTAAGGGTGAGAAAAATGGGCATACCAAGTATTGCGAAACGATACGATACATCAAGTCATGATTAGTTTAGATTGATGAATGAACTTTTTACCTATCCATGGACTTTATATTCGCTCCTTATCCTTTAGTGATTGAAAGTTAGAAAGTTAAGGACTTGTATTTTAAAGTCTCACTTACAGAAGGAGAAGGGTAATTCAGGGTAATTCGAGGCCACTCAACACACTATCCGTACTGTAATATAATCAACCCAACTCACCTACTCATTGATTCATTCTCCAAGCCAAACCAAGCAAGTCATCACTCACAAAACTCCCATACAAAACCAACATCAATATCATATTACAACTCACATGTATACATCCATTAGCCTATATAATCATACTATTCTATTCTCCTCATATTCCTTCACCTCTATCTACCTATCCATCTATGATATATATATATCTATCCCTCCCTCCCCTTAAGCAGACTAAAAAAAACTAAAGTAAATCCTACAGATCCAATCCCATCCAATCCAATCAAACCCAATTTAACACCGACACCAGCATAACACTAACTAAAGCAAATCCCAATCTCAATCTCAATCCCAATTCCAATCCCAAAACAACAAATATCTCAATCCCGTCCCGAAATTTTTCAATCCCCATCCATTCATTCATCATAATAACATAATAACATAATAACATAATAACATAATAACATAATAACATAATAACATAATAACATAATAACATAATAACATAAACATAAACACAACGCAGACAGATCTAGAATAGAACATTACCCTTGTTGCAAGACTAACTCAAAGTTTTCTCTCTCTCTCTCCCATTGTGTGTTGTATTTGCTGGATTTGCCGTATGGTTGTATGGTTGTATGGTTGTATGGTTGTATGGTTGTATGGTTGTATGGTTGTATCGTTGAGTAGCCCAGTCCAGTTCACTTCAGTTCAGTGGAAACCAACCCAACAAAAGCGGTACAACGTCAATGACTACCGCAAGAACCACAACCACAACAACAACCACAACAACAACCACAACAACAACCACAAAATAAAGTAGAATCCCCACTCCAAAGCATGAAACCCATCAACCAAGAAAGCACATTCCAACCAACCACCAGGACGTATATGAAAAAAAGGCACCATTTTTGATATCAAAAATTGAAAGCGCCCTCTTCTCTCCTCTCCTCTCCCTCTTTTTTCTTCCTGCATCATTTATGCTATTGTTTTATTAAACTATTTTAATATTCCTTATTTCCTATTTAATGCTTTTCGAAGCCTAATCTAATCTAACCTAACCTAACCTAACCTGATCTGATCATATCCATACCAATACCATACCCATACCCATATCCATATCCACATGCATAGACTCCAAACCCCAACTCCAACCCCAACCCAACCCTAACAGCAACATCAAACTCAAACCAGATTCCCATATTCCCTAAACTTTTTTTTGTTCGCCGTATCGGTATCACCTGCTACAAATCCTGTACTTTTGTTTCTTTTGTTTCTATTGATTGCATGAAACTTTGAAACTTTGAGACTCTGAAACTTTGAAAGTAGACAACATCAGTGTGTAAAAGAGGAACGAAAAACAAAAGAAAAGAAAAAATGTACAGTAGCATTTGAAGAAGGAATTCCTGACTCCCGCGCCTAGCTGTCTAGTGTATAAAGTCGTGCTGTGGAGTGCTATAGAGTGAAGTAAGTGAAGTGAAGTAAGATCCTCGTTGTCCTGCTTGGTCTATTTGGATATCCGAGAACTGGATGTCTGCTCCCATCGTATGTTCGTATATGGAGGACGCTCAAAGACATATATCTTGTGTGGAAAGTAAAAGTATCACTCCCGAGCACCACCATAAAAAGACCATTCAAACTCCACCCTAACCCAACAAAAACCATAAACCCCAAAAGTATCTCACGAAGAAACAAAAGAACTCAACTCAACACCCTGCACCACAATCCTCGGAATATCAAATTGATCATTCGACGAAACAGGTGAACCCATCCGACATATACCACCCATAATCCCCAACGCTTCATCCACCGACTGAAGCCCCCCCTCAGTCTTCCCATTCCCCCTAAACAACCTCTCTGAAAACATCTGCTCAGGCAAAAGCAAAGTGCGGGCAGCCGACGGCGGAACTCCCATTCCCATACTAATCATTCGCGTACCCTCCGTAAGCGGATACGTACCATTTCTCACCAGCCTGGGAGCATAATGCAACGGAATACCATTCGAACGCCACATAGCCAACACGAACTCTTTATCTCTCCTCCCGCCCTCCTTCACCATCCTCGCGATCCAATTTTCAATATTCTGTTTACAGTGCAAGGCACTAGGTTTGAGTTTCTGCGCCCGCACTTCATTATCCCTCGATATCGCATCTTTGGATGTGCAAACCCGACACGATTTTTCCGCATATGTGGCTTGCAGTCCACTTCTGCATTTCCACCAGCCGCCGTGTCCCCGGCTTCGTCCTATCTGTTTCCATTTGTCGTGGTTTTCGTGGAATTCTAGATTCCATAGGTGGCGATCGGGGTTTTCTTTGTGGTTGTATCCTTGGTTGATTTCACTGAGACGGACCCAGTGATTAATCATTTCGATGAAGCTCGTCCATGGTTTATGGATTCCTTTGGTGGGAAACCATTCGGGGAGGTATGCTCCGCAGGTGTCTCGCTCTGGTAGTGTAAGGGCGGAGCCGGGTGGGATGTGGCGTTCTTTGCATTTCTTGCAGTATTCGATTTGGGCACCTTCGTCTAAATTTTTGATAAAGTCGGCTTTTTGCTCATCTCTGTGAGAACCAGTATATTAGTAAGCGTGTATTAGTACGAGCTTGAGCAGGAATACAGATTATGAATCATAGCTGATGTGTCTCTCAAATAAGCAAAAATCTATCTTACCCACTGTAGATTTCACCAATAACCGAAGGTTCAAATTCTACCCATGCCTTTTGTGTAAAGTCCATTTTCGTGGCTACAATACCACCAACCGACAGTCTTCGCCTAGTATGTCTAGTAGCTCCAGCAAGCGCAGACTTTTGAGGTGAAGGTGTATTCTTAATAGCTAGTTCGGCTCCATCAAGAGCGGCATCAAACGCATCATATTGTTGAGGATCGTAGTCCTCCTCTACCTTTTCCATTCCCATGTAGGCAGCATTCGGCGGTGGAGGAAAAATTTTCCATGGTTCTACTGGCTCCTTTGGTTTTGAAGCAGGAAGTTCAATTAGCTCAAGTGCTCGTTGACAACCAAAACCCTTGATGGGTGTTGTATTTGCCTTGTACTCGACATAGGTATAGTTGGTAACTTCTCCTGTGTAGGGGTTCTTGCTAGTGCCACTCATAATTGTTTGTGTGAGAAGTACAGCCTTTTTTGAATTCGGGTGGACGCTGCTGTGCAAGGCACTCGAATTCGAATCAGATCGAGGTCGAAGGCCCACATATCTATAATTATCTGAGTCTTTACTTTCCGAAGCCACAGCTTGAGAGCCTGGAGAAGTATCTTTAGTTGAATCGTCATTATTCCTAGAAAATGGAGCTGGACTGATTTCATCGTTGGATCCAATTGAACCAGAGGAAGATGACATTTCAGATACATTCATGGTGAAAGAGTCTGCAGGAGACCGTCTGAGATGATATGAATGGAGGCAAAAATACAAACGAACTTTTCTCTTTTTTGTATTATTTAGGGTCGAAGAAGATTGTCTCGACAATAATAAATACTACGAAGAATATCTAGAATAAGATAAAAGTTAATTTTATTTCTCTCCCTTAGTACGTCATGCCTAGGTAACTCTAGGTAATTTTGATACTATCCTAATTCAATTTCGTAGTACCGGTGGGGAAGCTTACTTGTTAAAATTACTTTGAGATGAATGAGAATCTTCAATAAGCCACCGCCTCAGAAGGATATGATTGGTAAATGACTGGTATGTAGCCTATCGAGTTATGTCTGAGTTGTACTGTGAGAATTGGGTCGATTTTTCCTTAAAGAGCTTGTTGATGTTGGTGAGAAAGTATGATAGGAGTGTAGAATTAGGAAGATGGTGACCAAAGAAATTCTTAACATATAAATAAAAATGGAAATTCAAATTGTCTAGGTAAGTACTGTACAGTAAATTGTAGGTGCACCGAACGCCAGCCGCCGAGACATTGTGATGGGTATAGTAACAATATGGTTGCCATACCCGGGATTTGCTAAGTGAGTCGTAGAGATGAGGGAATGAATAAGCAGAAGTGAATAAATAATTTCTTCAGCAAAAGAAAAGAGCTATCTTCACATTAATGGATGAGGACATAAATAAATCAAAGCATTGTATGTGATACAAATAAGTTAGTTTCCACGGATTGCTGAAAGAATATGAAGGTTCCATGCTTAAAATAATGTCAGGAGCTTTACATGAGCAAGAACAGAAGGTGCGATGAAAGAACAAATATTCAACTCACGCAATCATAACTAAGTATAAGAAACAACAATATAATGATATTGCTACATAATTTACACGGTAACACAAGATATCATACAAACCGTTGGTTGTTAGCTCGTCAGCTCATTAGTGGCCCAACACTGACCTTTTGTCTCTCTGCTAAAACACCGTCCTGCTTTAGCTTCGACTGCGATTTTTCGGCTCGTCTTCTCTCTGCCTCCAAACTCGAGAATCTTCCCTTGGCGCCGTGCTTGAGTTTTGTGATCATATCCCCTGCCTTACCTTTCGTAAGATCTGCAGAGGTTAATTGATCGTCCTGTGGGCGGATCTTATTAAGAAACATCAACTGCCCTTCTGTAGCAGGGCTGTTCCTCCAGGCAACCTTTCGACTGATAAACTGGAGAGGAAATCTTTTGTTCGCAAAAGTATCAGCCGCATGAACGGCATCTAACATGGTGTCCGTAGTGACAAGTTCGCGCGGCTTTGCGAGTGGTGATTTTGACTTGGAATTCCTTAGATTTGCCAAGGCGGTGGTCTCGATAACGACGAACTTCTGTTTCTGCTCTTGAAGCACTTTTTCAATCTTTATGTAGGAACCATTTGCACTACTCAAAACATACTTGTCCGCACCAACACATACCCATGCGAAGGGAGAGATTGTTCTGATATGTCGTTCTTCGGAGGTATCCTCGATGAGGTCATAGACAGAATCATAATCGGTGAAGCTCACAGTTCTGATGTTAAAGCTTCCAGATGTCGGCGAACCTTTGGCTGCTGCCTCTTCAGCCTTTCTTCTTCTCTCCTCTTCCTCTTCCTTTCGTTCTTTGAGAGACTTCATGTCTTCCGGTTTAGCTTCATCAACGACTTCGGAAGGATCAAGGCCAAAGAGCGTTGGCGTCGTTACGATACCAGTGTTGAGAGTGGCAACCATGTCAATGATGTGGCAATTCTCCTTCCCAGGATGTAATCTCATACCTCGGCCAATCATTTGAACGAGCAAATTGCGCGATTTAGTAGGTCTTGCCAATAACACACAGTCGATATTCGGAATATCAGTCCCCTCAGTAAAGACTCCGCAGTTAATCAACACCGGGAACTCACCGTTCTTGAAGGCATCGAGCCTTGTACTCCGCTCAATCTTTGGAGTATCGCCTGTCACAAATTGTGCATCGATTCCATGTTCACGGAATTTGTTGGTTAATCCTCCCACGTGAGCAAGATCGACACAGAAGACTATTGTCGATTTCCTCCCCTTAGCCTTTGCAAACCAACTCCGCACGGTAAGTTCGTTGATTTCATCGGTATTGACAACCTGCGATAATTCTCCAGCCTGAAAATCCCCATTCGGACCCCTCCTCACGGAAGAAACATCGGCTTTTGATTGCACGGTAGTGAAGATGACCCCAGATAACCAATTATCTTCAATCATATCAATATAATCCTTGTGATACACAATCTGATCAAGAGCAGCGCCCAACCTTAATCCATCAGTACGAGACAAAGTAGCCGACACGCCTACGAGAATAGGGGAGCTCTCCCGCTTTTCAGAGAGATCAAAATGAGCCAAAGTCTTCAAATATTGTGGTGCAACGATATGATGTGCTTCGTCAACAAGTATCAGCTTGAAACGGGCGGGGTCGAACTTTTCGATCCGATCACCAGATCCAATACTTTGAATACTTGCCACAGTGATGTCTGCATATCCACTTGCATGCATTTTACCCATCTCTATTTCAATTCGCTTGTCTGGGTAAGCATTTTCACAATGACGAGCCGCTTGCTCAACCAGTTCTTGTCGGTGAGCCAAGATTAGTGTTTGGGTTGCGATCTTAGCATGTGGTTGGACTCGATCAATCAATTGTGTAAAGATCACCTGCAAATCTGATTAGTAAAGGTAGATAGTGATAATCGCCATGAATATACTTACAGTCTTCCCACTTCCAGTTGCTAAAGACACACCCATACGTTTGTGACCTTGGTCTATATGAGAAAGTACTGCTTGAATACATTCTTCCTGGTACTCCCTCAAAACAACGGGTTGATGAGCTCTCGCCACAGCCGCTGTTTGCACCTTAGGAATGGCTGCAGCTCGTGCATAATTTCTCACGGAGTTTGATAATCTTATTGGTCGCCATGATCTTGAAAAGAGGCTTAATAGTCCTCTCGAAGTAGGAGGCATATTGTCGTGCGATCGCGACAATAAAATTGATGTCAATTCTGATGAGTTTTAGGCGCGATAGACGCCTGTGGCTGTAATCCATCATCGTATGTGGCTAGTGACTTGGACGAAGTATGGCGCCACAATACGGCAGTGCCAATTTTCATCAATTTCATTCTGATTTTTTGCTTTTCTTAAAAAACAAATAAAATTTACCAAAGCGTAATTATTCATATTCGAAACTCTAATTGCCTTTAGAGCTATGTGGACGAGAGGAGAACTACACCTTTATCGATTAATGCACCTTAAAGATCGATAGCCCACATGGATCCTAATGATTCTGATCCTTTCGAAGGCCCATTTAATATTCCTGAACCAGACTCAGGATCAGCCTATGAAAATTCCGACAGTGATTATGAGCAAGAATCACATGACAATGGATCGCTAGCGGGCGTGTCTCGAATTGAAGAAAGGAGGGATGGAGGCAATGTACATTCGGAAGGAGAGAGTGATTCTTACTCAACTTCTTTAGCAAATCCAAACCCAGATAACAAATATACGGATGAATGGATAAGTGCAGATGCCCTTCAATGGGCAGCTACGTTCGAACCTCCTGAAGTGGAAGATATTCCCATCCCATCGAGAGGAGCCTCCTATCCCAGATCCAAGAAGCGAAAGCTAGAGCGAACGAACGGGAATTTGGCGAGGGCAAAACGTGTCAAAGGATTCTACAGTAAGGATTATCGCAACCTTCTGAACAATGAAATTTATGATGCAGGAGCGAGGTCAATTCTCGAGGACAATATTCCACTGGAAAGCAGCCAAATTGGTTGTTCCTTTTGGTCTACGGAGGAGAAAGACTTGTTCTTTACTGGATTGTCAAGGCTGGGTAAAGACAATGTAAGAGCTATTGCTGCACGCATCGGGAGCAAGTCGGAAGTTGAGGTGCAAGAATATATTCAACTACTACACCAAGGGTTAAAGGAAAAGAAAAAGTATGATGCACGACTATTGGATGCTACAGAGTATCCAATTGCGGTGGAACTTACCACAGAATGCTGCGATATCATGGAGCGAGCTGCGGACGGCCTTGCTTTACGGCAAGAGCTATATGAGGAAGATATCGAGGAAGCTAAATGGGGTAAATATTGGCTGTTGACTGAAGAAGTGAGCAAATCACTGGAGAAAAAACGTAGTGTGAGCACGACCAAAGACGATGAGGATATACAGGATTTGCTGCCAGCAGTTCGCCTTCTGCACCTCAAAAATTGGCTTACACTATCCGAGAGAGTGTTCATGAATCCTTCCGAGCCTCGGGAGGATAATTGGAGGCAGGTAGGAGAACTCGGAGAGACTCCAGCTATCCGTGCAACTGCTTTCGACGATTTCCATTCTCTAACGGTCAGTATTACGAAACGTCTCGTCTCAACCGTCATTTTCTGTACCATGTCGAGAATGAGAGCCATGGACTCGAATAAGACCAAAGCAGCTGATATCAACATCAAAGACGTGGAAGCTGCGATCAGCATTCTAAAAATGGACGCTAACAGTAATGAATTTTGGGTGAAATGTCCTAGAAGGAATTATCTCTCTGTTTCTCGTGAGGATGATCTGAGCGGCTCAACAATGTCCTATTCAGACGTAGAAACCGAACTACGCAAAGAATACAATGAAAGGAGGAGCAGATCTCGTTCTCGCAGTCGTCCGCACGTAGATCTTCCTGAAGATCTATCCGAAGTATATACATCCGCATCCGATTCTCCGCTCGACACCGACATCGACTCCCCGTCGGATTCTGATACCTCCGATCATCTCGACGAAAACCCTTTTACACAACGTTCTCCATCTCCCTATCAGTCACAATCACAATCCCAACCACGCTCCCAACGCAAATCACACCTCTCACCAGAAGCCTACGAGCACGCACTTGAAACCCATCTTTCTGCCTTTGATGCACGAGCCAGTAGATTCGAAGAACAACGCATCTGGAATTTATTAGGCCAAGATCCACCTCTTGATATCAAAGCCGTCGAAGACGAAGAACTGCCAGAGAAACCTATTAAGAAAGTGGACGTAGAGGAAGAGAGAAATGGAGAAGATTGGAGGAAAAAGGGATTCTGGAGCGAATGGGAGGTTATGGGTGTGGTTGGCGAGGAGGAGTTTGTGAGAAATAGGGAAAGAGTTGGCAGGAAAGAACGGAGGGAAAGGTTTAGGAAGAGTCGTGAAGAGAATGAGATGGCAATGAGAACGAATTTAGGCGTGAGGAATGAAGAAAATCTTAGTGAGAGCGGAAGTGAATGGGGTGAAATCGACGAAGCGATCTCGAAGGGTCGAAAAAAAGAAAATGTCGGTGGTTTGGACGATCACGACGACGAAAATGAGGAGCCAGAAGACGTTGCTAAGCACAGATCCTACGCAGTTTACAATAGCGACGATTAGAGCAACAGTAATGTTACAACAATTGAGATATATAATCATAATATAAGTGTCACTTCATTATCTTAGAATACACATGAGCACCCGAGATAAGCTGTGAAAAGTAAACGCGTAAGACTCCTCTTGTATAAAGGCAACTCCCCGATCTCAAAGTACAAACACATACATATGCGTAATTTTATTACGCAGTGGCCGGTAATTATTCCACATTCAACCCCAATTGCGCCATGTAATACCTACAGCCAATTCATTCCTTGCCGCCTGCTTGCACCATTCCTAAATATCATAACTCTTGATTTGGCCTTCCGCACTCAAAGGCTGTACGCTTCCTGGAGCAGCTGCAACACCATTGAAAGACATTTTCTCCCCTCCTTGCATGACATCTTGAGCCATTTTAATTCCCTGTTCTCCGCCCGTTGCGGCGGCTGTTTTTAGACCTTCCTGTACATCTCTAACGCGCTTTTTGAAGGACAGACGATCTAAAAAGAGTTGCTGACGGCCTCTTTCTAGCTCCCTTCGCTCCGCTTGTAGAATATCCTCCATTTCGTTAAATTGCTTCAATTTCAAATCGAGCTTCGTTAATGTGATATTGACGGCGGCTGATACTAAGCGAGTCATTTCCCGTTCTTCATGGGATGCCAAGGCACCAGCACGACCGGCGACAGCAGCCAAAGGATAGCCAGCAATCTCATTTAATGATTGTTTAGTTGAATCAGTAGTGTCAACCTCCATCGAGTCCGAAACTGCCTCCTTGTCGCTCCCCTTCTCGGCTCCTTTGGGTTTCTCAATCTTTTCTCGAAGACTTTTCTTCATCGCGTCTACAGTTTTACCAGCTGACGCTGCCGTAACCTTAGGGTCCGTGAGACTCGCTAGGAAACCAATCACAGACATGAGCGGATTATCCGCTTGACTGAAGGGAAGCATGCCATTCTCAGGGCCTAACATACCAACACCGATGGATTTATCGGTGTTGCTTGGCTCAACATCGATATATTTATCTTCGATTTCAAATTGCAGGAATTTGACCACACATTCTTCTTTAGTTCTAGTACCAACATACTCTGCAACTGCCGTCCAGTCATCATCGTTGCTCTCTAAAGCCTCTAAGAGTCGCAGAACCTCAGTGTCACTCCAATCACGAGCAAGTTCAGGAGCGGCGCTGTATGTTGGATTTTCCATCTTTTGGTATTGTAACCGGGCATGGTTGTGAGGGTATCGACCTTCCATGAAACAGTTTGAACAGATATCTGATTTACCCTTAGTGGTTCCAGTAGCTGCCGGGTCGGCTGGAGACATGTGATGATAATAAACACGAGTGCAATCAACACCGCAAACAAAACAGAGGATCTTCGTTGCTGGAGGCTTTACAATGTCCTCGATCGATTTTTGAACAATGTCCGAAGTGCCATTGGTGCTCGCAGCCTCACCATTTGTTTGTTTTTTAGAGTCAGCACTCAGTCTATTTTCCTTGGCAGTAGCATCGTATATATTGCGTCCTATCTGCAGATTCAAGTCGGACTTGGAAGCTGGCTCTGCAGCTGCCTTGGCTTCCGTATCTTCATGTTTCTTGCCCTTGAGAACGATCGGATCGGCGGAAGGCTGCCACGGCTGCAGGCCACGGGGCGTATCGCATATTACCTTGAAATGCCCGGTGAACGGAGGGCCGACTTGGGAAGGTCTTTGTTGTGCGTCAACCTGCACTCGTTAGCAAAGATTGTAATCATTTAAAAAGTGATAATAACATACTTGATAATTGATCAAGCCCCATTGCTCGAGAAAGGCATGAACACGCATAATAGCGCAAACATCTCCCGCCAAATTCCTCCTGCATGCTGTCACAGTCAAGTACTCTATTGGGTTCAATCGGTAAGTATTGACCATGAAGTCCCGATAATCTTTGTAGACAGCTGGGGTCTTGCTGCGATTGCGGTTGTTGAAGAACTCCGGCAAAGACTTCTTCTCGACAGGTGCAATGACACGCATGTCGAACCAATTACTATAACTCGGTATTAGGGTTAAATGTGTTTGCGATATGAGATGTTCCCTTGCTGATGCTTCAATCGAAGCTTTTGTTTTCTCGACCTGTCCATCTGTAGTTCCGTTTTCTCCATCGCCTTCTTTGCTTTCTTTCACTTCGTCTTGTGCTTGAGAATTACCCATCTCCTCATCCTTGGGCTCATCTGCTTCTGGACGAGGTGCGTCAGGCGCATCGAGCGGATTGTCCGAGACAGGCGCAGTTGAGCTTTTCTTGATATCTGGATCAACAGAACTAGCTTCACCCATTGGAGTATCTGCAGATAGTTAGCTACTAAACGTCGCGCCTAGTATGAATAGCTAATGATTTATACCTTCCGCTGCTTGGGTTTGCCCAGTGGTCCCTTGACTTGGAGATGAGGTAGACTCTGCGGGAAGTGGTGGCTGCTCGAGTATGGCATTACTGCCTGGAGCCGAGTCAAAGTTTAATGAATTATCCTCCATTTTTGATTATATTTTGATATAGTGAACCTGTCGCAATGGCTTACTCGTAAACACTTTCTGAACTTGGCGCAACAGGAGTCGCTCTTGATCTCCAAAATGGATGTTCGAATTCTCATGCGCGTCGAACGGATAAGAATCTAAATGCACGACTTGGAGCAAAAGTAATTGACGTGGTAGTAAATGATTGAGAGTTTGAGGCGCAAACACTATTGCTGTGAGTCGCGTTGATGATTTTCTGGAGGGACGTCGCGTTTCGCTTGCTAGATTAATCAAGCTTCAAAGATGGAGCCAAATTCAAACAGCCAAAACCATGAGATTTCACGTGACTGTAAACCATGACTAATGTTTACACCCTAAGGGTTAGGCCACCATTCACAGGACAAAATTAGGTCTGGTGGTCCCTCCCTCGGCTTGAAGCGGCGCGCCGATGGTCAGGATTGAAAACATGTGGGTAAAGTTAACTTGGTGGATTTCCATCGGCAATGTTCACCAACAATTTAGTCTTTCAAAAGTTCCTTACTTCAATTCCATAACAATGTTTTCGAGAGCCGGTCAATCTATCTTACGCCAGGCGCGTACTCAATTACGGCCACAAACTGGTCCTACACCTGTTGCTTCACTATCCGCACTCGCAAGATTATTATCCTCACTGGCCGTCCTGGAACAAAGGGAAGGCAAACTTAACCATGGTTCACTCGGCGCAGTCACCGCAGCGCAGAAGTTAGGAGGGTCGATAACTGCATTTATCGCGGGAAGCAATATCAAATCCGTCGCTGAGGAAGCAGCTAAAGTTGCAGGAATCGAAAAAATTATCGCGGTAGACAATGCTGCATATGACAAGGTGAGGAGATGTACACTTCTTTAATAACCCAGCTATGCTGCTAAATTAGCAATTTCTGATTCTTTTATTCTAGGGTTTGCCAGAAAATTATGCTCCTTTATTGGTAGAAAACATCAAGAAGGGCGGTTTTACACACATCATTGCCGGACACACAGCTTTTGGAAAGAATCTAATGCCCCGCGTTGCCGCATTACTTGATGTTCAACAAGTATCGGATATTACAGGAATCGAAAATGAGAAGACTTTCGTGAGGCCAATCTATGCCGGTAACGCAATTGCCACTGTTGAATCTTCGGACGAAATCAAAATCATTACTATTAGAGGGACAGCCTTTGCCGCTGCTGCGGCTGAGGGAGGCTCAGCATCAATTGAAGATGGTGTAGATCCTAAGGTTGAATCACAGACGGAATGGGTGTCAGAAGATCTCGCTAAATCAGATAGACCAGATCTCGCCACTGCTGGCAAAGTAGTATCTGGAGGCCGAGGATTGAAATCGAAGGAAGAGTTTGATCGGATAATGTTACCCTTGGCGGATGCCTTAGGAGCAGCTATTGGAGCATCAAGGGCGGCTGTGGACAGTGGCTACGCCGACAACAGTTTACAGGTCGGCCAAACCGGAAAGGTTGTAGCACCACAATTGTACTTGTGTGCAGGTATCTCTGGTGCTATTCAACATTTGGCAGGTATGAAGGATAGTAAGGTCATCGCAGCGATCAACAAAGATGCGGATGCGCCAATTTTCCAAGTCGCCGATGTTGGGCTTGTTGGGGATTTATTTGATAAAGTCCCAGAGCTGACGGAGAAGTTGAAGTAATGTACAATATTGTTAGTTTAAAATTTCCTGGTTTAATCTAGAACCTTGAGCATATCTTCCACATTTGTAAATTTTTCTCGTTCCTTTCCATTACTGTTACCCTTCCTACGCTCGGCAGCGTCGATCTTCTGCCAGTCTTCCCAACTGACTCTTCGGCACGCTTTTCTGTCCGCCTCGGCTTTTACTCCATCCCATCCAAGGCCAGAACCTCCAGCATTACCGTTTAGAAATGCTGCGTGCGAATACCAGTCTTCCGCAATCGTATCTGCGGTTGAGAAGGCATCCAGCATAGTACTAGCAATTACACCTGTCGGTCCTCGTTTTACCCACCCAGCACAATACATTCCTGGAATATGCTTGGACGAATCCGAACTCGACCACCCTTCGTTGTCATTGACTACACGGCCTAGTCTATCGTTTGGTATGATGCCAAGACGGTCATCAAATGGTATATCCAGGTCCGTGAATCCTGGCAAAGCTTCTGACTTGTATCCAATGGATCGGAAAGCTAGAGAGGCCGGAAGGTCTAAAATTTCTCCTGTACCGTTTGCCTTGGCCGCAGGATCGAAAGGAGCTGGGCTCAACAGGGTTTTCTCAAATGACATGCTACCTAGTTGCGAGGGAGAGTGATGACTTTGATTGAATGATTTTGGTGAAAGACAGAAATCAAATGACCATGACTTAGCTGCCGACTCTAAGGAAGCACTTGACCCCTTTTTGATGATTTCCATGATTCGCTTCGAGGCCCGAGGTAATTTCGAGATATCCTCCGGGATCAATGATCTATCAACAGGATGAAAAGCTACCGAATCTAACTTCACCAACTCACGAACCTCTTTGATCGTGAAGGCCGCCTGAAATCATCAGCATAAATACGCTCCACTTAGCCCCATAAAACAAACCTGCAAAGGACCTCTCCTCCCCACTACCCTCACTCTCCTGACCCGACTTTTTTGCAAAGTTTCAATAGCTCTCTCCGTGATGTCGGTTGTTCGCAGTACATCGGGGTCCTGCAATAAGATTCTTGCAACATCCAAAGCTACATTTCCTTGCCCAATAATTATAGCCTCATCTCCTTGCGTGAGATCCGGTTCGAGATCTACATATTCGGGTAATCCATTATACCAACCCACAAATGCTCGCGCCGAATATATGCCCTTCAAATTATCCTCCCCTGGTATATTTAGTGTGCGATCTCGAGATGCGCCATAGGCAAATAATATAGCATCGTAATATGGCAATAGCGATGCAAGAGGTAAAGCTCCAGCATGATCCCCTATAGATATATTCCCAATGAAATTAAAGTTTGGTGATTCGGCTACCTCGTTGAACTTATCTTGACAATTCTATTTAGCATCAGCACGAAGTTTTCTCATTTGATCTAGAGTTGCCACATGCGGCTTCACCTTCACTTCAGGATGGTCTGGAGCGACGCCAAATCGTACCAAACCAAATGGTACTGGCAGATGCTCGTACATATCCACGGTTGAATTCTCAATTCTGGACATGACCTTATAAGATGTGTAAAATCCAGCAGGTCCCGACCCAATAACAGCCATTCTAAATGGTCTACCATCATGAGCTCTAGGCTTCTCAGTATATTTTCTAGCGGTATTCGTGATCGTCCTTGATGGAGGAATTGAATGTATGCGTTGCTGTAAAGAGTTCGCACATCTTGTGCAAAGCCAAGGTCTCGCGATCCTGTTCATTTTCTCTCGCTCTCAAAACGTCATATGGGAAGCCTTCGGAAATCTTTATCGCATTATCCGATAACAACTTGTGCTTCGTAACATTGTCGTGTGTTGCTCTGTCAACAAAGCTCGGATCCAAAGTTTGTTGCTCCAAGCTCGAGAATGATTAACATCGCATCGCATATTTTGTGGTTCATTCTTTTGCAAGATCCACGTTCCTGGCTTCATTCCTGGAACATTTCACACTCTCTTCCGTCATTCATTTTTGTCGCGTACAATGGGCATTGAACCACCCTTTATTTATGAACCTGTCAAAACAGATTGGTTTTTTGATCCAAAAGCCATCTCCAGAGCCAGCTTATCTCCGCCAGCTCCACGGCCAAAGCGACCAGATGGGCCATTGGTCAATTTCAATGCACATCCTGAGTATGTCTGAGTATGCGCTTGCTGTTCACTGAAATCCATACTGATATTCTCTCATCAGTTCTTATCTAATTGTTCCTTGTGGAAATGTGGATGTTAAATCATTGCACCCTTCTGTCAAGAAGAGAATCAAGTGGACGAGAAAAGTCGCACTGGCATTGCGATGCTTTCAAGCCCTAGCAGCAGTCGGACTCCTTATCATGTCAATCTTGATTACCGGTTTGGATTTTATATCAGGATGGATTATGAGGCTTGCGGTATGTCGTTCCGAGAATGCTTTAATTTTGCATGACCGACTGACATGTTTCAGCCTGCTATAGCAATTCTTCACACCATTTATGGAATATATCACCTAGCACGAAAACCTGACGGTAGAGCACCCGGATCCACAGCATCATATATGCTATTCGCATCTTTGATTGATATAACTATTGTGCCATTTTATGCATATATTTCTTTGGCAGCTAAAACGAAGCAAACGACCTGGACTACGTCTTTATCTGACCAGAATCTTCTAACAATCTTCACCGACATTCTGTTCTACGCAGCTACAGTTGGATGTGGACTTCATTTAATTTCGTTCTCTATTTCTGTCTATCTCGCTGTCACATTCCGCAAGATCAACCAACTCCCTCCGGATATGAACCCACTAGAAGATAATCTCACGTCTCGTCACAAACGCAACAAATCCTCCATCTCAACTTTTACTACCATCACGCCTCCAACCGAGAAGAGACTATCAAGGGGATCCAACCTTGAGGATAAACGACGTTCTGGGGCACCTTATGAGGATCTCGATAGACCCCCAACAATTCCCTTCCTTCATACTCGCACCAACTCCAATGAATCATTCCAGACTAATCAATCATCACCCCGTACATCACGCATAGGCTCACCAGCTCGCTATAATGCATATAAGCCTAATCAATCCCCTCGTCATTCAGTTCCAGACTTGAAACCAGCATCCCGTCACTCCTACACTTCTGTTCCCGCATCCGACCTCTCCTTTCACACGGCTACTGAGTCTGTTAATAAAAATAATACCAATGATGGCGTCATAAGCTGGTTCATCAATGATTCTCTCGGTAAAAAGGGCAGTCGCAACAGCGCACCACCAAGCTCTCGTCCCCACTCACCGCAGAAATCCTCCACCTCTATCAAGTCTTCCTATCATCCCCTACCACTTGACCCTTCCGCGATCGATGACGATGAAGATAGCTTCAGCCTTCCTAATCCATTAACGGAAAACCCGCCAACCCCGCGTCACGACTTCCCCTCTTCGTCTTCCAAATATTCCTCCCAAGCTCCCTCTGCGATGGCTCCAGATGGCAATGAACAAAATGGCGGCTCCACGGACATAGCAGATGAACCATCCTGGCCTTTACCTCTTCGCTCTCCGGAGATACGCGAACTAACGCCTAAACCCCTACGCACCCGTGATTCAGGATCGGGCGATAGTTTCAAGTCGAAGAGTTATGGAGATTTAAAACCTGCGGCACCACCTATCATGGTTGGCCGCGACGGAATCGCACGACAGGTCAGCAGTGGAACTGATTTTGGAGGTCAGAGAGGAAGTTACAGAAGGGACGTCAGTGGGAAAATAGCGGAGGAAGGAAGAGGAGGTGCAGCCTGGGGAGCGAGATTGAGGAATGTTAGCGGGTTGCAAGACTTGTAATTGTACTAGTAATCATAAATGATATTTTAGGATATGGGATGAAACGGTCAACGGAGCGAGGGTATAAATCAGGTCTTATCTTCTACGATGGCCCACTCCCTTGACTGAAACGTCGTCGGGATGATGGGATCCATATAGGCTGTATAATTCTTTGCTTGCTTAACGATGTTGGACGATGGATACGGGAAATGTCGGGTGATGGATATGTTGGTGTTAAATATGGGAGAAACACGCGAACTTGGGGATACGTATACGAGGACATGTTAATATGGGAATTTTTTGGTTTTTAATTACGTCTGTATGTATGAAGAAGGGAACAGGTTTATGTTACACATTATTTAGCTTTTGCCATTTGTAATTCTTCAATGTCTATTGTATATATATACCTGCTATCGACACCATATACTGGGAATGGATCACTTTTTCTCAAAACTTTGCTGTTAAACTCTTTTGTATTATATTATTGAAGGTACTCTTATGGTGCTTGAGGTGAGTATAGTGGCTTTTTCAAAGAATGATTCATATCATTGAGATGCCCAATGGCAATAATCCATGGCTCACCAGCTCACTTGATGAGTCGTCAAGGAAGCTCATTGTTGTCACGCATGGGTGTGAAAGAGGTCTCATGGGCCTCATGAATTCTGCAAGAGAGCAGCTTCTACCTTAATTTGGATGGTACACAGCGTGTTCCTCAGTTGGAAAGACTCCAAGGAGAATATCAGTTATATACTCCAATTTTCGAAGCAAAATATCGCCATCGCCCTCCGAAAGAAATCCCCCCCTTTCCTGCGGAGAGATCGACTGTTTCTTGAAGTCGATCGCAGCATTGATAATGCTAATTCGTGACCGTTCAAGGGGTGTATCTTGGAACTAATCATATACGAAGATCCTTAATATCGTGAATATTAGCCTGCTTGAAATAGGAATAGATGGAAAGTATTACATATAGCATTTTCAGTCTATTAGCTTTGTTGTAAGAGCTTTATGTGAGGGTAATGCGGTGTGCCACACTACCTGGGGGTTAACTACATGCTAGTTCTTTGTTGTTTCAGAAAGTCTTTCTGAGAAAGATCTCTTCAAGTTTGGCCATCACATAAACCGCTATGACAGCTAGGCATAAGAGTCTCCTGTGAAAGACGATGTGTGAACGAAGTGAATGACTTCAATTCAGTTACCACTGTAATATAGCTACTGTAATAAAGCCCTAAGCGAATGCGAAAGAGACTAGCTCTTTCAGTAAGTCTATATAAGACTTACTACTTTCAATATGTAGCTAGCTCTTTAGACAGAATACAATTAGACATACAGGACCTACGCAATCCGTGGGTACTACGTCTTCCGTATCCTTCTCGTACCAACAGACGAGGAGTTTCAAGCTCTTTTCCCTTTTCTACGAGCAACGCCTCCCTATTTTATCCGAGTTAAATATATGATGAAGCGGGGATTTCTAAACTTTTTGTAATATCCAGACATTTCCACTCCATCATATACATAGCAAAGAGTAGTCTCTTTTCTGACGCCATGCTCGAACTTTTTCTATCTTAGAGCAAGTCATTTTTAGCAGCGATACCATTTAGCGAAAACTTGCTCAATGAGTTATGGAGTGAGATTATTAGCCTAGTAAACTGCGTTTAATAAGTTACTGTATCTACTCGAGGTCATTATATACAACTCATTTTACACATGAAACCAACTTGTAATACTACATCAATCTTATTTCCTGTCTTCATCGGGAGTAGGGCGACTTCTGAAGCCAATCACTGATATTCGGTTGAAACACACATTTTCTCAGGACAGAAACGCTTTTGGGAATTTGGCTCGCGGATTATTAGACCCTGCTTCAACTTAGTTCAAAGTGTTAATTATTCATCCAGTGAAATGGCACTCTTCAGTTTCATGCATCAAAAAAAGATAGCGAGCAGACTGGCTCATCTTGAATGTACGTATTGAGCTGTCAGGAGCTTTAAAATCCTTACATGGCCAAAGTCATCACTGGATGGGGCCGTCCTAGAAGTAAGACCTATTCCATATAGGACGATGGGTCAATAAATAATAAGGCAAGCTAGATTTTTGGGAGGCCTTCCTACCACACACGAGAACTAACAAATGGTAGTCTTACATGCGAAATCTGAATACTTTTTTCATACTTTGCGAGTGAATCTTAGGGCTAGTAGAAGTTAGCTACACTTCCAAAAGTGCTCCAATGAATCACACATCTTCCACACTCAAGAGAACTGACGGTGGCCTCAGTGGAAGGGGAGGAGCATTGAAGTTAAATACAGGAACTGAACACTCCATAGGCCCACATTTACATCACAATACAGGCATTCGAAGATCCTGATTCGAAGAGTAGCACTTTTTGTTGCAAAATCTGATAGAGTCAAGTCATTCAAATGCAGAGCTGCCATTGGGACATTAAAACATTTTTTATTTTAATTTTTTTTTTTTCATTTTGATTCTATAGAAGCTAATAATGATACTAATACTAATACTGAGACTGATAATGATCCTGATCTTGATCCTAATACTGAGCTTGATACTGAGACTGATACACACAAAACGCTAAACTAAAACCGACAAAGATAAGAAAGGCAGACGACTGCAGAAGAAAAAACCAAGCCAAAAACACACAAAACCAAGCATTCCTTCCTTCCAAAGATAATGGCCTAAAAAAGCCTTTTGAGTTTTTTATTTATTGAAAAAAGTACCACCGATGACTCCTTCTCCTCTTCTTCTTTCCGTGTAAAAAATCAGACCAAAACACCTTGTCTTTTTTCGTTTTATTCAAAAAAAGACGAACGACACCGTCTTACTCCTCCTCTTCTTGACCTCCAAAAGATAATGGCCCAAAAGGCCTTTTTAGTTTTTCATTTTATTCAAAAAAGAACCACCGATGACACCCTTTCCTTCCCTCTTTCCCTCCAAAAAATTAGACTAAAAACTCCTTTTCCATTTTTTTTTTGCCATTTAAAAAGAGACGGGCGGCGCCTCCTTACTCCTCCTTTTCTTGCCCCCAAAAAAGAATATACCAATAACGCCCTTTTGTTTTTTCATTTTATTCCAAAACAAAAGAAAAAGACACGCCCGACGCCTCTTTATCCTTTCCATCCCTCCCGAAATAAAATATACCCGTAACGCCGTTCAGTTTTTTTGTTTTTTTTATTCAAAAAAAGACGACCGATGTCTCCTTCTCCTCCTCTCCTTCTTCAATCGTCGACCTCTTCGAGTGAACCGAAGGCCGTACGAACCATCTCGCCCATTGGTCCAAGTGGTCCAATAGTGGTTGTGGACGTGGTGATGCACTTGTTGTTGGACTTCTCGTGTACTGTCAAGCACAAGTGCTTTCTCTCGGCTAAAAAATCGCCCCAAGCATTTGTAACTGGCTCGAGGACTTCTGCGCGCTCCGGTTCTTCGGCTGGCTCAGGGACTTCTGCCGATTCTTGTTCTTGAACCGGCTCAGAGACTTTTGCACATTCGGGTTCTTTGGTTGTCTCGGAGTTAACAGCGCGCTTATTGTTTCCGAATCTTCGGGGAACTTTGCGACCACCAGAGGAGGACCCTGGAGAACGTATAGGCCTGCTTTCCCAGCCATTTTCGGTGCTGGCCCAGTGGACTCGTCGAGGAGTTTTATGCTCCTCAGATGAATCCAAAACACCCGTTCGGGGGTTGAACCCGGTGACACCAAGGCGATCGTCGGACAAATGATTGACATGTCCGCTGTGATCCTTGATTGAAGATTTTTTAGGCTGACGCTGCTCAGGGACTTGCGGAATTTGTTCCTTCACCTTTTCCTCTACAGCAGACGACTTGACACCGAGGAATTCATCAGACAAATCTTTGATGTGTAAGATATAGTCATCGGCCGAAAAGACCTCGAAGCCAGAGTGCTCTGTGGCGGCCAAAGCTTGTTCCTCCATCTTTTTCTTTCCAAGAGGGCAGCTGGGATGAGGCTCGCAGGAACAGTTGACATGACGAGGACAATAGAAGATTGGAGCCTCAGCCTCATCAGTGGAATCGAACGGGACTGATTCAAAGAACATCGTCACATTCTCCAAAGCTCCAAGACGTTCTTTATTTAGTCGTTTGGCGTGACCCCTTTCTGGTCGATGGCTAGGGTGTAACGCCTTGAGGGGTGCCATGAGTTCATGAGTTGAAGATACATATTTGCGAACCTTTCTTCGGCACCTCTCACGATTCGAGGTTCGGGTATTCTCCAACGGATTATGAACGACAGACTCTGATTCTGAAACTGACTTTGAGCTGGGATCACTGCGAAGCTGCGAATTCTCCGAGCGAAGTTTCTTTAATTCTAGATCTTGATTGAATAGCTTCGTTTTCAAAGCATTCAGTTCCTTCTCCTGTGGAGAAAAGAAGATCTCATTGATGCCCTCTTGTGAATAG
This sequence comes from Sclerotinia minor, assembly GCA_025389075.1. Taxonomy (NCBI): domain Eukaryota; kingdom Fungi; phylum Ascomycota; class Leotiomycetes; order Helotiales; family Sclerotiniaceae; genus Sclerotinia; species Sclerotinia minor. The sequence continues at coordinate 1,264,899 of QRFH01000010.1, read as the reverse complement.
ATGGAGATTGAGCAATCAGAGTTGGAGAATTTGTTCTCTTGGTAAACATTGTCTGCGGAGGATTTTCCCTTCAATGTTTTTGATGGTGACATAACTTGCTGAGCCGAGGAGAGTGACTTCGATGATAGGCATCGGCGGATTTTGTTCTTATATTCTTGACGCCTTGAGATCTTGGCGACTTCGGGGATTTCCAATGGGTTATGGATGATTGTGTCCGTAGAGTCTTTAGAACCATCTTGGTCAATGATGTGATGGGTGGAAGATTCTTCCTCCAACTTGTCCAAGGGTGCAATGGTTTCCCGAGTTGAGAATAGAGATTTGGAGGATAGGCATCGACGAATCTTGTTCTTATAATCTTGACGGCGTGAGATCTTAGGGACCTCAGAGGTTTCCGATGATTTATGGATGATTGTATCTGCAGAGCTCTTAGAATCATCATGGCCATCATGGCCATTTATGTGATTAGTGGAAGAGTTTTCCTCGGATGGATCATCATGCATAAGGCTCTCAATGGAGACTTCCGAACCAGGGAATTCCGAGGATTTTTCCTTCAGGGTCTCGAAATGTGCAACGAGTTCCTGAACGGATGCTTGAAATTGAGGAAGATCATTGTCCTCGGCCTCACATGGGCCATCAATTACTGTCTCGGCTGAGTTTTCCGAGACGAATGGATCTGGGATTTCTCTCATCGAAGCGACCTCGTACAAGACAGCCTCTTCATCTGCAGAAAGACCACGAGAAACAATCTCTTCTCCGGGGATGTCTTCAAAAGAAGGAGCCTTGTAAGACACATTCTTTCCTTTTGGACAGGGACTGTAAGAAACAGTCTCCTCTTCTGGGAATTCTCTCACTGGATGAGTCCTATAAACTCTATCATCTTCTTTCAAAGAGGAGTAAGAGGAGTTGAGAGAATTGGTTTCATCATCTGAAATATCTCCCTCCGAAGGGGGATAACACATTATAGGAGGTTCTTCTGAAGAACCTTCACATGAAGTATCCCTATAAAAGAAACTGTCATCCGAGGAGTCTTTGTCAAAGACAGAGCTGTCTGCTCGAGAGGACCTAAAGCGTGATATAATCCCCTTGGATCTTCTAGAGTGTCTCGAGTGACGAAGTCGAGAGGGCAAAAGATCTTTGGCACCGCTAAGTGCGGTGTGCATCATGGCGTTTAATCCCATGTTGATAATAGATGAGTCGACGAAGATCGACTCGAAGGTAGTGTGAAGAGTGGTTTAGTGGTGGTGTTCGAGATATAAAGTTGAATTTATTTATGGTATGTATGTGTATTTTTGGAGTGATAATAAAGCAAAAGCGTGTTGAAGACGATATCAAGAGTGGCTTGAATGGTATTTGAGTTGTAATGTTCAGTGTATAACGTACACGTATGCGAGTGGAATTGTGGTAAGGCGAAAAAGCGTGTTGAAAGTGTTGTAAAGTGTGGTTTAATAGTGTTTGAATAGTAAAGTTGAATGTTCAAAAAGTACAATTGGAATTGTGATAAAGCAAGTAGAAATTGTAATCAAAAAGTATTGTACGTTTTGAAATTTGTCCGAAGAGCGAAAAGAGAAGGGAGAAAAAGAGAGAGGGGAGGGAAAAGAACCATCTTATGAGACAAGACGCCGACATCGTCAATTTCTTAGCCTGGCATCACCTAACGATAGCTTCACTATAGCTTGACCTAAAATGAGTCCATGGAAAAAACTTCTCCGCTAGTGATCAGTAGTATGTGAAATAAGTCATTCCCCAGACTACTAGCGTGGTAGGGCTTCGACCATTTAAGTCGTATTTGCTCAAGCGCTGGAAAGATTTCTTGCTCTTTATGATCGCCCATCTTTAGTACGCCTAGAAAATTTATATACGTGTCATTTGACTCTTGTCGAGGCAGGAAGACAGATGGCTCCTTCTAGATTTGACGAAGTATATTCTTAAATTTCCCGCTAAGCTAAAGTTATTGACTACTTTAGTGACAACATAACGGTACACCAATGAACCAGTAGCTTGCGATGTACGTAGTTTTGTTCTTAAGTCTACTTAAGCTATACAACCACCCTAAAAGAAGCAGGCTATGGTAGCTAGAAACTGTTTGTATCAAAACTGATACTTACCTGGAGCGATATAGTGAGAGCAAGGGAAGAACTTTTATTGTCAAATTTAGCTGTGTACACTGCTGCATGACACTGCAGTATTTTGCTTTACTCGGGGTCTATTAGCCATCTTTTGCCAATATAGGCTGAAGTATCACCACACTATAGCTCCTTAGGATTAAGCATCAACGTATTACACTAGTGCGAGATATTTTCGAGTTTAACCTTTCTCACAAGGCTCTAGAATTTCAATATGCCGGTATAGGCCGCTAGTTCAAGCTTATGGCCAAAATTTTTGTCAGGACTAAGTATAAATCGCCCTGTTTGCAAACCCGATACTAATCAACAAGCATCAGTAATTAATTTGCAAAGGAAACGATGAGAAATCTTGGAACAACAGGAACAGTAACAGCCAAAGCCCTATGCTCAAATACCGGGCAGCTCCCCTAGTAGTGTAAGGAATCACGCTAGTACCAAGGGTCCAGCTCTTAACAAGTGCGTTTTTTTTAGCACCCGTTAGCTTAGTACATTGAAAATGAATGACAGCACTACACCACAACTCTAATGATGAGCTAAGTTTATAAGGACCCCTCGGTCATTGATTTTTATGGAAAGATTCGGAAAAAGACTGTGCATGAATCGCGAACTTTATCGATGATGCTATAAGTAGGTATCTATCGGGGTAGAGTTGCATTTATTTCATTGGGGCAAAAATTCACACAGCGTCGAACTCGACATCAGGACAATGTGCACACATATATTGATTTAATAGAATATCCAATCACACCTCTGAATTGACTATGTTTCCTGAAAATCCTTTACAAATAGAAAACTGCAACTACATTTCAATGCAGCTTGACACATAGTCAAATGAATCAGTGTACGTTCCGCTCCGAATCATACTTTGTATTTCAAGCGAAAAGCTACAGCTTGAAGATGCAAGGGAATACAAACAATAGAAATAAAGTTCTACACAAAAAAATAAAGCGCCGGATCGACAACGAGCGATAAAGAAAACCTTCATTTACCGACACAATCATTCCACATTGCACTCTCCTTTACCCCACCAAAAATAAGCGAGAGGAGAAAAAAAAAAGACATAAACTTATTAGCATTATGAGCGGATGAAAAAATTGGAGCCTGGTAATGGGATCTATCATGATTATCCTACTCCAGTATTACCAGACCTGTTCAACCCCCCGAAATGCATGTACAATTGAGTTATGAAAGAAAGATACAATAGACAGACTATGAAGAAACTACCATCTCGAAGGACCTCTTCTGTACGGACTCTGGTCGACATTCCCTGCCCTTAATTTCGAAAAGTTATCACTAACTCTCCTATCACTTTCAACATCTGGAAAGGGTAATTTGCCAAATGGCCGCAGATCGCTGCCCCCATGCACTCTCTTTTTTGGACTTGATTCTCTTTCCCTTTGGTCTCTTATTTCCCTCCCTGCCATATCTAGAGAACTTTTAGGTATATCTCGACGATCTCGTCCCTGAATGTCAAACATGCTACTGGTCTTTTTCAACGGTGAATTTGCATGACTGTATATACCCAAGCTTCCACCATCTGTTGCTCCGCCAGATATGGATGTGACGCTATTGGGTGTGGTTTGGCGAAACTGAGGTTGTCTCATCGCTGTGTTTGGTATCTTTCTGCTGTAAGGCGAATCTCGCGGGTTGTTGAAGGAAGTAGAAATAAAGGATGGAGCAGGAGAGAAAATCTGTCGGGAGACTGGCTTGCTCGGACTCACGCTATCTGGATCGACAAATTTAGAGTAATTAGGGTTTGGATTAGTACGAAAGCCTTTTTTGAGAACCACACTTGGTGTATATATTTCAATTTCTTCCTCTCGGCCAGTCTCGACTTTAGCACCCGGGCCGGAAAACTGCGTGCCAACATCTCGCATGACCGGATTCATTCTGGGATGAACAAATTTGATATCATATTCACTCATGACTTCTTTCTGTATGATGCTAGTGTCCTTTTCTTGCTGTGAAAAGTTTGTTTGTAGGAGAAGTAATTGTCCAGTCATCAACAGTTCCAAAACCAGAGTTGTGAAAATCGTAACACTTGGTCGTGAGTCTGATGATAAAGTCGGGAGAAATAGCCAATAGACCAGTACATGGCCCGGACTGAACAGACAGAATAATCTTAGGCAACCCGGTATAGGATCCCAGACAGCAAGCTCCCAAACGTCCCGAGTCGGATCTGGGTGAGCTCTTGATTGCGCGTCTGGATCCCCTAGTATGGTTGAGAAGAAACGAAGAGGAGAGGAAGATACCGGCGAGGAGTCAATGCGCACTCTTTGGGCAGAAGGGGTAGTGGGTGCGGCGTCGATGGAGCTCTCAAAGAGGCGGTAACGTCGTTTTCGTGAGAATGTCGAGATTGCATTTACGATCGACAATGCCGTCAATAGGTAGACGACTAGTGTAGACTATTATATGAGTTAGTTTCAAGCTCCGGAAACCAGCATTCAAAATGGTGGCTCTTACCAAATAGCTCAACCAGCCAGTGCCCGAAGGCACATCTCCAAAGACATCGTCTACATTCCCAGAAGCACCATTTCCAATATTCGCTCTCGCAATTAATAGTGTGAAGTGCAATCCAAATGCTAGGGGATTAGCATATGCCTTAGAATCCCAATCTCTCGTCTCGATTTCTTCTGAAATCCATAGCACCCAATCGTGAATGTTAAACCAATCCGTAATTCGTTCACGAAGCGGTCGTCGGCGCACAAGTCGGGGCATGATGAACAATATGTTGATAATATTCTCGCATCATTGAGAGCCAATACTAGGAGCAATAATCGTGAAGCCGATGAAAAATTGAATCGAATTTGCTTTGTTGAGATTCCTGTTTCTTTGTTTATAAGTTGTTCTGGAATAATGACTTATTTTGGTGTGGAGCATAGAAGCTGCGGCTGCAACCAGGGGTACCGTACGCTAGCGCTGAAATTTAGTGGGGTCCCAGAGCTCACCTTGCTTGATGTTGTCGTTGTATCGATTGCTTCGTGAGGAATATCAAGCAAGTAAAGAAAAGATGGCCGCTCCAGCTTCTGCCTATAAGGATAGGCAATTCCTCGCTGTTATTGGTGATGAGGTGAGCTTCAAGCATATCCAAGCTGTTGTCAATATTGCTAATCGGCTTTGTAGGATTCCGTAACTGGATTGTTGTTGGCAGGTATTGGTGTACGACATACCCCATTCCACTATTCGTTTACTGCTTGAGAAGGAGGTCACTGATGAAAGTATAGCATGTCACCTCACCACCCGACTCGCAGAAGAATTTCCTCGTTGTCGATAGCAAGACCGATAATGCTGCCATTGAGGAAGCCTTTGAGAGATTCACATCCGAGAGGAAGGATATCGGCATTCTATTGATCAACCAACATGTAAGATAATTGCGAAAACTAATTATAGAAGCTACCAGACTAAGAGAAGTTTTGCAGATTGCAGAACGTATACGCCATAGGGTTGATACCTACACAGCCGCATTTCCAGCATTGCTGGAGATACCTAGTAAAGACCACCCATACGACCCAGAGAAGGATAGTGTTTTGCGAAGAGTCCGAAGACTCTTTGGGGAGTGAGAGTTAGTCCAGGCAATTTTAGGAGGTGATTACGCGTTATTGTCGAGGTTGTGTGTTTATATTGCTAGAGAGCTGGGCGTTTTCGAGATCGACAATTGGAACGGGTTATTTATATCAAACCATGAATACAAGAGCATACCAATGTCACGATTTCACGCATCATGCCTTGGGTTTTACGAATAGACATAAGCCCACTTCATGATCAATGAGCTTCAGCGGCCGGGATTTTGCATAGTACCTACCCTGGTCAGTTGGAAATCATTCATTGACATGGACTAAGAACACAGTCAATTGGTCAATGGAGGGCGAAAACAACGCTTCCGTATTAATGCATTCGTTTATTCTCGTATAATAAGTTCTCGTAAAACAGCGCACCAAAACGCAAATCAAAAGCTCCGGGGTCAGAGATACCTCTTCAGGTACAGCGTGCCCCAGAAAGAAAACTTCCTCATCATCCATTATCTCAACAAGTCCATGTGTAATTCTCTGCCCTGTGCGGAATTTTAAGTACAATTTGGGTGTATTACGCAGCTATAGTACCACGAGGTTTGTCTAACGAGCAAACGTAACCGTTGCTCGTAAACAAGTAATAGGCTCATCATCATCGGTATATGCATCGGCAAAAACGTTGTAAGTTCCCTGATATACGAGTGAGAGGGGAAGAAGAAATAGAAGGCACGTTGAGGACTTACCGGAGGAATCTGCCCTGGTAGATCAACATCCTTTATGATTGTGATCTTTCCCTCATCAATCGGGCAATCCAAATCTACGTTGGATACCTGTTCGCACAGATCCACCGTCGTAGTGACAAGACTTATCAAGCCATATTTGACCTGAATTTTAACATATGCACCCTTTTCTAACTTCTTCGATAGTGTACCGACCGCCTCGATGGTAAGTTTATTCCCACTATTATCTAATTAGCCTTTGACGACATTTCCCAAGATCTCACGGATTGTGCATACGCAGTTGGGGGATTAGGAGTCAAATTGACGTGATCGAGCTCTAGGATTTCGGAAGAACGCTCGGCGTTGCAGTAGGTAAGAGGATTACTGCCAGGAACGGCCAGTCCCTTATTGTCGATAACTTTTTGACCATTTCCAAAGAACGATAAGCCATCTGCAGCGACAAAGGTGCTGCAGAAAAGCAAACTGATGAGATTGATGGAAAGCTTCATGATTGATTTTTGTCTATGGTATTTGGTGTTGTTGTTGTTGTTGTTGTTGTTGTTGTTGTCCAGCTATTTACAAGGTTGGGCGGTGATGAAGTTATTGAAGAGGCGGGTATACCTAGGCATTACACTTAGATCGCTAGCTAGCCCGGTTGGGATGACATTTGGGTCAGAAGACAGCCAGATACCAAGCTAAGTGTGGCTGAGAAATGAATGGGATTTTAGTGAATTTGATTGTCTCTTTATAAAGATCGCGATACTAAATCACTATAAATATAAATATCCAATTAATAATAATGGTTGTCTAGATATAATTTAGTAAATCTCTATATAAAGCGCCTAAAATAATACGTCCGCAAATATCATAGGTAACCATACTCCGTAGATCAGCCTAGATCAGTACGTATCAAGTCCCCTGACTTTCTCCGTACGCTAGCCCCTCACCAGCTATCGTGCTGTGGCTGAGTGGGCACCTACCATCATTCGATTGATTCATCGTTGTTTCGCCATTTCAACTGATCTAACTTCTTTCTATATAAAACAAGCATCACCTATCTATACCTATTTATTGTTCGAATATCCTACGGGAGAAAGCTATCTTCTTTTCCTAAAGTACCTGAAGGTCTCATAACAACTCGTAAAGAAACGACACTTTCAAGATGGATGATTTTGCCCCTCCCACCGGCCCTCCGCCTCCCAAAGTTCCAGCAGGATACAAAGCAGTATGGAACGACCAATATAAAGAATGGTTAGCAGTTCATCCCCCTTAATGACGCAATGAGACTAACAGCTGCCCAGGTTTTATGTAAACATCTACACCAAAAAGTCCACCTGGGACAAACCCACTGAACCCGTCTACCCATCCGACGATAGCGCTCCGGCCGGTCCTCCTCCCGGTTATTCCGGTGGCTCCTCCTCCAATTATCCCTCCGACACAAAAAGTAATCCCTATGACCGTTCTCCCAATACCGAAAGCGATGTCGAGCTCGCTCGCCGTTTGCAAGCCGAAGAAGATGCCCGCGGAGGTTCAAGCAGTGGGATGCGGGGAAACGCTCAACAGGATTATCAAAATACTCCTATGCCTTCTTATTCGGAACAGGAATTGCCTCCGCGCGAACAGAAAAAGGGCTTCTTTGGCAAACTCTTAGGAAAGGCTGGTGGATCAAGTCATGCGCCGCAGCAACAGTATCAACAGCAGTATGCGCAACAACCACAATATAGTGGATATCAACAACAACAACAGTATCCACCACAGGGATACCCACCTCAAGGTTATCCGCCTCAGGGCTATCCACCGCAACAAGCTGGTTATGGAGGATATGGAGGTGGGTACGGAGGTGGCTATCAGCAAAGACCGCAAAAGAGTAGTGGTGGATTGGGTATGGCTGGAGGAGCGGCTTTAGGATTAGGTGGAGGATTGATTGGTGGAATGTTACTTGAGGATGCGTAAGTTGTCAAAGATTGCCATGATATTCCTGGAAGAGATACTGACTCGTTTCCGATACAGCATCCAAGATCACGATCAAAATGAATACAACCAAGGTTACGAAGCCGGCGCAGATAATGGTGGGGACTTTGGCGGAGATGATGGAGGAGATTTTGGTGGTGATGACTTCTAGTTTCGAGAGGAGGCTACAAGCTGTTATGAAATGATGAAATGAATGATATCAACTTGATATTTACTGCAAATACTCATGATGAATAAAAATTATATACTATGAAATACTAAGATCTACTACCCTAGAAGAAAACTTAGTTAGGGAAATTATAAAAGTACATTACCTGAGTAGGCCTCATATCCAAATACCCTTATGGACATTATATATGTACCTCAATCTATCTCGACAACACATTTCAATGTTCAAACTTCGAACTTCAAACTTTAAGTTTCAAAAACAAGTACAACTAACAAACAAACAAATAGACAATCTCCCAGATCCCATCTAACCACACTATTTAAAATCTCAAAAAGAGTACATGTCACTCACTACCTATATAACCATTTTACATTACACATCCCATGAACAACTAACTACTCGAGTAGTGTGGTCTACTCTCCAGCTTTCATTTCACTACTAGCCTAGGTAAGGTAAGATCTTACATAGTAATTTTCTTAAATTTGTTTTTTTAAGGAAGCTCTCTCTCATAATCATCTTTCATCTTTTCATCTCTCAGGTTCCCCATACAGTACTAGCTTTGACTTTTGTTTAATCTATTATGACTGACTTATTTCGTGTGGTTGTTCCTGGAGATGTAGTATCTAGCTAGAGCTAGGTATTAGGTGTTGGATACTAGATACTAGATACTAGAAATTTGATATCCTATCCCCTGTCTCATCTGAATCTAATTCGATAGATCGATGGATAGATTGATCTAACCTAGACGCCTCGCCTCGCCCCGCTTCGGTTCACCTCAACATCATCTCGCTTCCCCTTCAGAATTCGCTAGGTACAGTACCTAGTAATATCTCATTTTGATCAAGCGACTCCTTTCTGTGTATATACTATACAGCGACTGTATAGATTAGACGGTGAATTTTAAGCCAAACCACCTATGTTTTTCCCCGACGCCGAATTTTATGTTTTCCATTTGCGCGTGTCACAGATCTGCTATTTTAAACCAGCCTAATGGGACCAGCCAAACTGAACCAGACACAGCTTATTCAACCATAGCATCTACATCCTTTTCTGTGCTCCTCGCTGGAGCTCCTCCTGCTCCTCTCCCACTAGCCCCACTAATCAAGCCTCTGGTGTCGCTCTGACACCCAGGACAATTATGCACGACCTCATGTGCAAAAACATCACAGTCTATACAAAAGTGGTTTCCACAAACCTCACACGCATACCTCCCACTCTCACTCATACTTTTCAATCCGAGTTCCGGTGCTGTCTTCTCATGTTCATCTCTTCGAGGAAAGGGTGCTTGACATCCATAACAAGCCTTAGATTTCCCGGCATCTTTCCAGAGGACTTCCACCCAGTTGCGCAGGGGGAATAGATGATGATATGAGCGCGCCAAATGGGTGGAGAGGATAAGTGTAAGACCGCATGCCGGGCACTCGGCTGGTAGTGAGCACACTTTACTGTCGCATCGAGAACAGAGGTAGCCCCCTCTACTTAGCTTTCCATGGCATGCGCAAAAACTCATACTTTTACCCGGCCCGAGTGTTCGAGATGGAAACCCCATCATGAGTAAACTACTCTGAGATTGCTTTTTAGTACGCGTCACCGGGGGTGTTGTAGTCGCCATCATCAATTGCCTGAAGTGCTCCTCGTTCAGCGCAACAGAATATGCGGTGTCATCTCCGGCATTAGTGCGTGAGCATATTTCAGCGCAAATGGCCACTTGGGCCGCGAGGCCTACAATACTAACCCGTATGCGATCCGCTATGAGCGAGGAGATTGTTTCGTGGATATCGCCCGGATCACTCGTAAGCAGAGCACCGTATATAATAAGGATTTCCCTTGTACCATGGCTTGGAGTGTGGAAAAGTGCGGCTCTGCTCATCTCCAATGCATTTTGTAAACTAGGATTTCCTTGACCTTGGTCTACACGGAGACCTTTCAGTCGTTCAATATGCTCCGTAGGGTTTCCACTCATATCTGAAATACGCACTGCGATGCCATCGCGCATGCCAATGATGCCCAGCTGTGAGATAGGGTTTTGTTCGAAGTATTCTATGACGAATTCGCCGGCGTAGCGGAGAGTAAGAAGGTAGCGCGTGGGACGCATGTCTTTTTCTGTCATGGCGAAGGATAGGTCGAGGATGAGTATTAGGTGACGGATAATACCTCGCTGTAAAGGTGTTGTATCTCTAAGCAATCTGTATAGCCCTATATCAGCACGTTGCCAAACCGCCAAACATGAGAGAAAGAGAGCTTCTCTTACCTCTTCCTCTTGTTAGCCTCCCTCAATCCCTCAACCGCAGAATTAATACTACCATCTGCTCCTTCGACAACAGTATCCCAGCTTCTTTGAATGTCTTCCCACGCAGCTCTCCGTCTGTTACCTCCTCCATTTGTAGCCTTTTCCCTGGTAGTTGATCCGGCGGGTCCCGCAGCAGCTCCAGTCGACCGCGTGCCATGTCCGCCATTTACATTGGCGGGCGCTCCAATATCATCATCCGAGAGGTCATCCACATATTCACCATCAGAATCTGCCATTGCTGCAGCTGAAGCGACTGAAAGATCTGAATTCGGGGGATAGGGAATGTATGAATGATATCGAAAGACAAGGCTGAGGTCTTTGATAAATGTCAAGGCTAGAACTTGTCGGAGAATTTAGTGGGGCGAGCTATTTTAGTGGTTGATTGCCGAGCCAAGACTATTGGGGGCATGATTAACAATGCTTTATTCAGCCTTACGGAAAGAAAGAAATAAATTGGGATATGTCATTCTGATGATCAGATCAGAATAATTAATCTAATACGCTTTTTCCAGCGCATTGTGGATATTAGAGCTTAAGGTCAGGGTCAGGGGCAAACCAGATGGAAGAATGGCCCTCATTGGCTTCACCCGTCCCATGAGGGTACCCAGGAACAAAAGCACTTCTCATGCAAGCCTGCATTGGCATCGATTCACGCACTGCACAAGCTATCTTACCAAGCTACCACGCGTCGAAATATTGGATGAAGTGGGGCATAAGTCCAAGATTGCATACAGTCAAGGTGTGATGCAGTAAAATGGTCTACTCTGTCTGAAATAATCTCTATTCCCTCCTATTATAAGTTCCATGTTGGGTATAATACTCGCAAAATCACTATACAAGCCATTCCACCAATTCATATAATCATTCCCAGCTGCTCCTGCCATTATTACTCGCCACCTTGTCGTGTGGCGTCATATTTCCCCGTTTCATTGCCCCGTAGACAGGAGCTGTAGCTGCAATACATACTATCCTTTAAGCCAATATTCATGCTATTTATGTAGCAAGATTTACCATTCCGCGCATTAAATTAATATTGTTGTAAGACTTTTCGTATCCCCATTATAACAAAATTCCTAACTCCATTGCTCCCTAATTTTCTTAATTTCGTCATGAATATGTGTTTGTGACTGGCATTGGCCAATCATCTTCTGTGATACTTGACCAAAAGGTCCATACCATGACCACAGATAGCAGAGTAAAGAGCGTCTCGAAAAGAGCTCCATCGATTTTTCCGTTCGTGCCGTTGCAAATATGAGGGCTGATAACATAATTGAAAATCTGTCCCACAGCGAAGAGAACAGCTGCAGCAGCTAAGAAGATCATGGGCTTAAGCTCGCCCAAAACTTTGATGACCAAGACTGTCTCTAGGACAAAAAACACGAACAAAAACACCAATGGTGCGAGTTGATACAGGACGTAGAGCGCAATATTTCGATTCTGGCCGTTGCCATGACCAATTAAACTTGAGTCGAAGTGTCCTGTCCAGCTGTACCCCGTATCAAGGGCAATGTATCCAGTTCCGATGAAGATAGCTGCTGCTGAAGCGACCATAAGACCTAGTGACATGGCTGTCCCGTCATCGATTATCTGATAGCCCACGACAGCATTCAACATTAGAATCCATAATGTTGCGCTAATCATTCCGAGGTGGATACCTGTGAATGCCTGGAGTAACGGGTCAGCTCCCGCATATGGGGTTTAGGAGCTTGGTCCTACTTACTATCCGAACAGTTGCGCTCAGAGGAAACTCTCCCACAGTAAATATTTCACATATTTCAATAATCAAATAGCCCAAGAGGAAAAGCTGCATTTCTCTGGGGAGGAAAATATTAGCAAAGAACACAATTCAAGAATTCATCTCTAGAAATTTGGTATACCTTCTTCCCACTGCTGCCTGTTTCCGGTCCGACCGCCATATCAAGAATGCAGTAACGACAATTGCGATTCCTGCAATTAGTATTGAGCCTCCGGGAAAGTCAGTCTACGGGTTGTAGTTAATTGAATTGCGGGAACGAACCCAAGTTTCCCAAATGTTTTCCACCACCCAATGATATACCGGTAAGCTCGCAGCCCCCATATCCGAAATTGCTGTTGGTAGGAGGATTGAATAGCTATTGAAAAGCCCGGTTAGCAATGTTGAATCGCGAATCGTATTTTGGATCTGGGGAGTGGTACGAACGTTGCAGACTGGTAACGTCGAGTCACGGCAGAAATTCTGGATAGAACGTTTGTCAGTAATCGATTTTATATTTCAACAGCAATTGGATTGTGCAAATCTGCTCACATGGAAATTTCCGAATTGTGTTGAGCCCATCTTCTCTCAATGAAGCAAACAATTCGCGATTGAGCGCAGGAGATCTCGGTAATATTTTTAATTGCTTTATTTTTATTGCCTTGTAAACAAAGAGAGTAAAATTGATTATTTTCGTAGTTGCGAAACTCCAAAGCGCGCGTTTATATTGTGATTTGTGTTTGTAAATGAAGCATTGATCGAAGGTAATGCTGCTTCGCAGTTCCCATTCCAATGGGTTTCTGTTTCTGTTTGTGTTTGCAGTTCTGTTCTTTCTTTCCTGAGTTCAACCCCTCAATCTCGACCCTTCCTCAGCTCAGCGGTCCCCAATTATTAATGTTGATGTACTAGAATGGAAATTCAGGAACGAGACGCTAGATTCATTAGTATGCTGCTTTAGATTGGCGTTCGTTCAACGATTGTTTGAAGTAATCCTGGTCGTAGAAATCAAGTGTCGTAATTGCGAGTATATTTGTAGCCTTATTTGAGTCTTGACGGATCTTGATACAATGGAGAAACCGAAAACATACGGAAAGTATAATTTTGATTAGATTAGAGATTGAGAATGGCAGATTATGTGTGCAAAGCGTGAGTTATTCAAGGACTGGGAAGTGAATTTGCCCTTGATGCAAAATGCGCTGGTCAAAATGGCGAAGGCTGGTCACCGTAGCCAAAACGAGGTAGACAATTCGATGACTTTAAATTATGCAAATGCATCCGACCCGTTCGAATCCTGGAAATCTTTCCTTTTTCTTCATAAAAATGTCATCAATCCCTGGTTCCTGAAAGTGCTAGTTACCTGGAGAAGATTATTTTTCCGTGGTAGCGAAATGATCGTGTCGGAGCAAAATCATCTAAGGTCGAATCAGGTGGTGAATGGTTACAGCAGATGAAATGTGATTGAACAAGCATTGGAGGAAAAGAGACAGAGAGAGAGAGAGAGAGAGAGAGAGAGAGAGAGAGGGGAAGAGAGAGAGCAATTGATAAGGAAAAAGTCATACAGGTGAGAAACTCGTCTTCACGCTGATATAAGTCTGCAATCACAGGGTTGCTTTGGGGGCTGTTCACCAGGCTCTTTCAATTCCTTCTTGATCCAAGGGATGCTAAGATTTGAAGTTGATATTATGCCTACCTAGTTACTATTATACCTACTATTCTTGCCATTGTACAAAGGGAGTTGAAGCTCAGCCTCTCTCTTGCTATGTTTTAAGGAGTGCAGCCGCCACGAAATATATTCCACACCTCGCCACCGATTTTACGCATAAAGCAGTCGTACAGCAGGTACTTTTCGAAAAACAAAAAAGGCCACTCACTATTCGGTGGGAAATTAATATTGGCGGGGTTTTGCACTTGTACGACACCTGTGATACTGGTGAGGTTTAAGCGGGTTTAATGGGAAAGAAACGGATAAATGGAACGTCTATCATTGTCATGGAATACCAAAAAGAACGAATTATTGGAAGAAAAAAACTTGTCCTTACTTGATACGCTAATTCTTTCTTCAGTAATTTTCTGTCTGGTTGAGCGACAAGATACCAATTAAGGGCAATAGCTCGAGCACCTGATTTCCGCGAGTAATCTAGTTGAGTAATGTTTGCACATTCCACCTGTCGGCAACTATTGGAGCTCGCTACCACAGCTCTACCTGGTGAGATTATCTAGAGTAAGCGCCCGCAAGGCTCACCTTCCTTTCTGCTTTTAGCACCTAGGAGCCTTCCGTATTTGAGTGTTCTCACGAGAAAAGTTTGGGTGAAAGAACTCGGATACGACGATGCAGTTGGTAATGATTGAACTCATTAAATGTATTGGACATACGTAAAACATATATTGTGTGACAGTACCTAGTAGGCGGCCTTGAAGGTTACGTCAAGCATGCAATACTTACTCCCACGAAAAGCTTCAACCACGCAATTTATATCAGAGAGGTGCCAGATATTAGTTAGGTCCGACAAATCCTTCCCAATTCCATTATGTATCTTTTATATCGTGCCAGCCAAGGAGATATACTGGTAGCTGTAAAATCTCAGAGGATGATGGCCCGATAACTTTTCCTACTTAAGTCGAATTGTCGAAGAGCTTTAAAATTTATATACCTTTTTGCTATCCAGAAATTTTCATTCTGACAATAGACCTCACCTCCCGGGTTTCATGACTTCCTGTTTGTCTCCCCTAATTGGAGGTTCAGGGAGAGTCTCGCCGCAGGAGCTGGAAAGACATGTTGAGCACCTCCTAGCACCTCCAGCGACAGCTTTACGACATTTATATCTCCAAATGAGGTGGAGTCTCCGCGTAATAATCATTCTCTGCTACTTGTATTCAGAACCAACTCCATAGCATGGCGGACAACATTACCTGACCTGAGAGGTATATAATAGGAGATAAGCACTCCAAACGTATTCCAGCCAGCGACCAAAGTATTTCTGTGCACCAAGAACCGAGCCTCAACTTCCTAATAGAAAGTCGCCTCTTTAATCTTTATTCTCAAGTAGCCATTCATCCCATCGCCCACCTTCCATGCGCAAGAACATTTCCAAAATCCGAATATTCGGTATTGTCCTAACATACTTCGCTTCCCTTGAATCCGCCCACCCAAATGCCCCCCATCCCCGCAGAATGGTTGTAGATTTGCAACACCTTTCCGAGACTTCTGCGCAGCAATGCTTGAAAATCTAGCGCTGATAATGTTAGCTCCTTACCCCTGGTCTTCTTTTCGTTCATAAGATGATTATTTGAGCGTGCAATCATAGCTTTGAATGGTTGAACAAGCACTGAAAACGTTGATATCGCGGATGGATATTCATCCTCTACCATATAATAGTCCCAAAAACTTCCACATTCGAGTACTGCGAATATCTGAGTATGGCACGATGTTCTTAATAGACTTGATGTTCCAAAAACATTTAAATCCGGAACGGTTTCACGGATTCTTCCATGGTAGTGCAGAGATTATCCGGACTACCTACTGGAAGCCATGGACAGACCGGAGTCTTCCCATTATCACAGTAGAGCCTAGTGTTCATTTCATGACGGGCAACTGCCCACCAATTTCCATCTTCAGCCAACGAAGAATAGAAGCCTGTATATGCCGACCAAGATTTTAACAATACTCGCAGAGGATATCACAACGCTCGAACAGAACATAGGAATGGAGGACAGAAGCAAATTGAGTTTACCGCAAATTTGGGGCTCCGCTCGAGTTTTGATAAATGCATAACATCTTGTACCTCTTCTGGTTTATCAGAAGACAAAGACACATGACTATGCTTGCGTCCAGCGTGACAGTCCTCATTGTCCACATGATAACCAGGCGAGAAAAGTAATCGCGAAGTAAGTCAGCGCGGAATTTGTGAGCCCATATTACTTGATAGGTATGACCTCATTGGACAGATTCTTGGAAAATCATACCAAGCTACCCAAGTTGATCATGCAAAGATTGGTAACGAATCGTCGTTGATCCTGATTTCCTGGACCATATCAGCCCGAGAGAGTACAATTTTAGTAGTAACTTGGCAGATCTCAAAATGGATGTGAAGTGAAAGGTGGAGGGTGGAAGGTGGAGAGAGATAACAACGGTCTCCATATTCTTTTGTGGAGTAATAACTTTCGAGGTCTCTATACAAAGTATGTAAGCATGCTTAACTTTCCTGAACAACTTGGTAGAATGGCAGCTGAAAGTTTGATGTTGTTTGATGTAGGTATGATGAGATAAATTGACAAGAAGAAAAGGGGCATTTCTTGAGATTATTGATTATTATTGTCCAAATTTAGTATGTAAGCACGTGATATTCTTGTTAATCAGAGCTCCGCATCTAGTAGTACCTGGTGAAGCTTTCAATTGCAGGATCGTTCTATGGCCCGCGTACCTTAAACTCGTCATCATCCGCCCATATCAGTAGGTCAAACAACACATAGCCTTCTTTTAACATCACCAACCAACCAACATCGTATTCAATCACATAGTTGTACTACGAATTGCAAGGCAGATACAGACGCCGAGATTTATTTTGTTCCATTTTTCTTATCATATGAATACTCAATCTCACCGCGTGGGATCCACAATTAACAATCACTGCCATTCAGGGTCTCGGTGTTAGTGGCGTGCCATCTCATCCATCCACTTTGTGAACTTCTTTTTTACCCCGACATTTTCCCCACCAATCCAACTCCGTGCGCTCTGGGCTGCTGCTACAGCTCAATTACCTTCAACATTCCTCCTTCAAAATCATCTCGTCGCCCTGCGAACATACCACTACGAACATTGTCCACGACACATCGGTCGACTCCTAACCAAGGATTGCTGGGCTCGGACGAGAAGCAGGGTCGGCGGCCTCCCCTTTCGCGCTCATCGTCACCTGGCTCTGAATTTTCGTGGAGTGACACAGGCGATCTCGCAGAGCAACTTGCAGACGAAGAAGATCCGTTACAAATTCGATTACGGGCATCCCTTGACGAAGAGGTTTTTGGTGGTTCTTCCAAAAGAAAGACAAGAAAAAGGGTACGATATAACGACGAGACCAACGGCAAGGAGGAGCAACACTATCATCCTGGACTTGTTAAAGAGGATATCGAAATTCCCGATCCTGGCCCTCGACATATCAGTAGAGCTGAGCATATCTTGGCCGCAATCATGACGGGAGGTGAGAGGCAGATGCACGGCCTGACAGGCCGGCCATTAGTGTAAGGATATCTGTTGATATACTCTACGCCTGGAACTGATGATAAGATAGGTATTTTACAAGTATTTTTGTATCATTAGGTGTGTTTTTATTTGGATATGATCAAGGAGTCATGTCTGGCATTATCACGTATGTATAAGTCTGCCTACTTAGATTTCCACTTTTGGCTAATTCCCTCGAAGCGGGCCTTACTTCAAAGATTATTTCAATCAACCTTCCCGAGCCGAGGTGGGTACTATGGTTGCTATCTTGGAAATCGGTGCATTCATTTCATCTCTCGTTGTCGGGAAGGTCGGCGATATAATTGGGCGAAGAAAAACAATTTTGTATGGGTCCTGCATCTTCTTCGTTGGAGGGGCACTTCAGACGTTAGCCACTGGCATGCCTATGATGCTCCTTGGTCGTATTATTGCAGGGGTCGGTGTTGGAATGCTGTCAACGATTGTGCCCATATACCAATCAGAGATATCACCTCCTCATAACCGCGGAAAGCTCGCCTGTATCGAATTTTCCGGCAATATCACAGGATATGCGACCTCTGTATGGGTGGACTATTTCTGCAGTTTTATCAAAGGGGATATGTCATGGAGAATACCTTTATTGATGCAGTGCATCATGGGTGCTCTTTTGGGTGTTGGAAGTTTGATCATCGTCGAATCACCACGGTATTTATTATTCGTTGCCTAAGTTATACGTTTGACTGATCCCATGTAGATGGCTTTTAGATAATGACCACGATGAAGAAGGTATGGTGGTTATTGCCAATCTTTATGGTGCTGGTGACATTTATAATCAGAAGGCACGAGAAGAATATCGGGAAATTAAGATGAATGTATTGATGGCTCGCCAAGAGGGCGAGAAATCTTACAAAGATATGTTTCGACGATATCGTACCCGGGTCTTCATCGCTATGTCGGCTCAGGCTTTCGCTCAACTCAATGGCATCAACGTCATTTCGTACTATGCTCCACTTGTCTTCGAATCCGCAGGCTGGCTTGGGCGTCAGGCGATTTTGATGACTGGAATCAACGCTATCACGTACTTCATGTGTACCATACCGCCATGGTATCTAGTAGATCGTTGGGGTCGACGTTTCATTCTTCTTAGCGGTGCAATAGCTATGGTTATATCGCTGTCCGCCATATCTTACTTCCTATTCTTGGACATACCATCTACACCTACTTTGGTAGTCATATTTGTTATGATATATAATGGTGCTTTTGGGTTTAGTTGGGGGCCAATCCCATGGCTTTATCCACCGGAGATTCTACCTCTCAGCATTCGATCCAAAGGAGCCAGTTTGTCTACTGCCACGAACTGGGCTTTCAACTGGCTCGTAGGAGAATTGACGCCTATCCTACAAGAATTAATCACATGGCGTCTATACTTGGTCCATGCCTTTTTCTGTGCAACAAGTTTCGTCGTTGGTAAGTCTAATTCTGGTGCATCTCATGTTTTAAAACCTAACAACTTGTAGTATACTTTATCTATCCAGAGACAGCCGGCGTAAGATTGGAAGATATGGACATGATCTTCGGTGACGCGACTACAGCAATGCCCACGCCAGCAACCAGAGCCGAAACAGGATCATTGATGGGCGTCAACTCGCCTGTTCCTTCCGTTGATCTGAGACGTGGCTATGGAGGTTCGAATGGTATTGGCCCTTCAAGTGCCATCCCTGGTCTTGATATTGACCCACCAAATGTTTCGATAGTCAATGGAAAACCTCAGTATGGGGCAGATGAAGAGTCCGGAGAAGGTGTCGGAGGCTGGATCTCACGTATGGTGAACCGGAACAAGGGGGAGGGGGGCAGTATAAAAAGTGGAAAGTATAAACCATTAGATCAGGACGAGGAGTGAGCGTCGTTATACTGGTAGGATATTAGATTGGAATTAGCAAGAAGCGGGCGTAAATGGAAGGTCGAAGGACGGAGTGTAATACCAGTGCCATCTAGAGCACGTATAGAATGTGACTTTATCGGGATTTGTAGATTATTTCTAAGGGCTAGGTATTTTTACAATTTATTAGGGACTTCACATTTACAACTTAACTCTCCCTGGTGCAATGTGCATTGAATGTAGAGGAGTCTGAGAACTCTTGAATGATGATTACGAAGTAGCCCTATGTTCACGTTTTTGGTCTGACAGTAACAAGACCTGTCCGATCAGCATATCTTTTCTGCGAGTACCTAGATTTTATTCATACAAAAAGCGCGTACGATATAGGTTCGTTCAGGATGTAAGATTACTTTTATAAAATAATTAAGGAAGACGAACAGGTGTGTCTGAATTATACCACACGTGAATCATTTCACATACAATGAACTAAGATCTTAGATTGCAAACGAAAATCACAAATTAATACCAGTATATAGATCTAAAGAAAAATATCAAGTTAATGGTAGTAGCTAGTAGATCTAAAAATGTTCTGACTTGCTTGCTACTCCGTACAGCCTCGTCAGCCTCAGAAGGACAGATTTCGGGTAATTTGGTGGTGCACTAATTTTAGATCCCCCAATTGATTTCAAGCAAGGTAGACTTAGTATAATCTAGAGCTCAACTCCTTTTTACAAACTTCAAAAGGGATTACGTCTTTACCTACTTCCTCTTCATCTGCGAATCTGCTCCTAGAAACTGCGGAGAGATGCAAGACTTTTTTCATTAATTATTCTTTCTTCATTTCTTCGACGTTCCCTACAAGTTCTTCAAGTTGTGACTTTTAACTTTCGAAAGCTGCATCATCTATCAACCCGGGCCACAAACATTAACCTCATCCCACCGCAGATCATAAATTATTGAAGGTTACTTTGGGAAATACATAACTCGGAGGGACAACGCTTTTTTCTTTCGGAGCCTCTCGCACCCATTCGAGATGGCTTCCAGCAAGGCAGCTGTTGCTTCTGGCGCAGATCATGCTCAAACAACTCGTCGACGTAATGTACCATCATCCAATGGTAGTCTTGTAGACACGGTGGAGATAGACGACAAGAAGACACAAGTCAAGAAGGTGAGCAAACCTTATGAGCTTTTCTGCAATGTCTTCAGGAGCTAGAGGCTGACTGTAATTAATTCACAGCAGGAAAAGAATTCTATAGTACAGTTCCTTGATGACTGGGAGTTCTTAATTGCTCCGTTGATTTTCACAATATTCGCATTCTTCACTAGATTATACAAGATAGGTCTTTCGCCTATTGTTACTTGGGATGAAGCCCAGTAAGCATATTCTTCATATTCAAGACCTGAATACGGTGGACTGATCATCTCGGGTGTAGTTTTGGAAAATTTGGATCTCACTACCTCAAACGGGAATTCTACTTCGATGTCCACCCTCCTCTCGGAAAGATGCTGGTTGGCCTTTCCGGATATCTCGCAGGTTACAACGGCACCTTTGAATTTAAATCTGGAGACCAATACCCCGAGGAAATTAATTACACCTTTATGCGTGCCTTCAACGCGTTCTTCGGTGCCGTCACGATTCCCTTGGCTTACTTTACTGCTCGAGAATTGAACTTCAAGAGACCGGCTGTATGGTTCGTTACATTGATGGTCCTCTGCGAAAACTCCTACACCACCATCAGTCGCTTCATTCTGTTGGATTCTATGCTTTTATGCTTTACATTCACCACGGTTCTTTGCTGGGCTAGATTTCACAATCTTCAAAACCAAAGTTGGACGGTTGAATGGCTCATCTGGCTTTTCTTGACTGGTTTAAGTATTGGATGTGTTTGCAGTGTAAAAATGGTCGGCCTCTTCTGCACAGCCATGGTTGGAATTTACACAATCGAAGATTTATGGAACAAGTTTGGCAATACCAAAATGCCAAAGGTAAAAAATGTCCAGTTGCTCTTTCGGTTAGTTGATTTGCTGACGTACCTCTAGGTCGAGCTTGCGGCGCATCTTGCTATCAGAGTTCTTACTCTAATCGTCATTCCCGTACTCGTGTACATGTTATCTTTTGCTATCCACTTCTATGTCTTGGAAAACAGCGGTCCCGGTGATGCTCAAATGAGCTCCTTATTCCAGGCCAATTTGAGAGGAACTGAAGTGGGGAAAGATAGCCCACTTGAGATCGCTTATGGATCTCGAGCTACGATCAAGAATATGGGATACGGCGGTGGTCTTCTTCATTCCCACGTTCAGACCTATCCTGAAGGATCCAATCAACAGCAAATTACTTGCTACCACCACAAAGATGCTAACAACGAGTGGTGGTTCTACCCTAATCGCTCTCAACCAGAATTTGACCCCGAGGCACCTCTTAGATATGTTGCCAATGGCGATGTTCTACGTCTCGTTCATTCACAAACTGGCCGCAACCTTCACTCACATGATGTATCGGCACCCATTACTAAGGCCGACAAGGAAGTCTCGTGCTATGGAAATACCACTGTTGGTGATGACAAGGATCACTGGACCATGGAAGTCGTTAAGGATGTTTCCTCAAATGACCGAAGCAAAATTAGGACCTTGACTACTGCTTTCCGACTCAAGCACACTTCTTTAGGATGCTACTTGCGAGCTGGCAATGTTAACTTGCCACAATGGGGCTTCAAACAAATCGAGGTCACTTGTACTAAAGATAACAATCCCAAGGATGTTTACACTCATTGGAACGTGGAAGCTCACTGGAACGAAAAATGTATGTTGATTGTATCGATTAATGAAGAGCCTACTGACCACATTTATAGTGCCTGCTGCTGATGCTGGAGCCTATAAGTCTCCTTTCATTCACGATTTTATTCATCTGAACGTTGCCATGATGACCTCGAACAATGCGCTTGTTCCAGATCCTGACAAGCAGGATGATCTAGCTTCTTATTTCTGGCAATGGCCAATCCTTAATGTCGGATTAAGAATGTGTGGATGGGATGACAATATAGTCAAATATTTCCTTCTTGGGAATCCTCTCGTATACTGGGGCTCTACCGCCTCCCTTGGTGTCCTCGGCGTCCTCGTTCTTTGGTACCTCATTAGATGGCAGCGTGGATACGACGAGCTCAGCCAGAAGGACATTGATCAAATTCATTATGCTGGTCTGTACCCAGTTCTCGGATGGGTCCTTCACTACCTGCCATTTGTCGCCATGGCTCGTGTCACCTACGTTCATCATTACTATCCAGCACTCTATTTCGCCATCTTGACTTTTGGCTTCTGCTCGGATTGGATTCTCAGGAACCAAGCTAAGAATTTACAATATGCTATTTATGGTGTTTTGTATGGCTTGACGATTGGACTTTACATCTTCTTTATTCCTATCTCCTGGGGTATGCCGGGACCTAATAAGGAATATTCCAGGTTAAAGTGGTTCGATAGCTGGAGAGTTACGGATTAAAGAGGACGCATTTTGACTGATGCATAAATGAAGTCCTTCATGTAAGAGAGACAATAGTTCAAAATTGGAGGTGAATTGATGGATTACAATCTTATCTTGTGGGCAAAGGATGGGTGTCGAAAGGGAAATCTGGAAAAGGAAAATTTCGCATAGTGAGGTGGATGGCATACCTTATTCTGATACGAATTTCTGCTTTACTTTACGGATACATATGTGTAACAAAATCTCGAATTTTCATCTATTGTCTTAGTTTTATTTTGCAGAGCTTCAATGTGTAGTTGTATTGTATGTTTGTATCTTACCAAAAGTAGTCTTCATGGATGAATAGGCGTGGTTGAAAAGGGATGGGCGGGTAACTAACAGGAAAAAGGCAAGGGAATAAATAAATGAATGGAGTGGAGAGAGGTCAATGCGAATGAATATATTGCTTGCAAGATAGTGGATTATATATATCAATCAATCAGTAACCAACCTTATGAGATGGATATAAGTTTATTGTTTTCAATAGATGGTGTTTTTATGTTTTTATATACCTAGTTGTTAAACCTATAGGATTGGGATTGGGATTGGGAGTATTTGTAGTATGTTTGTTATGTGTCTATGTGTGTCTATGTTTGTGTGTGTGTGGATGTTGGATGGATTGAAGTGAATTAGATTTGATTATATGATCTGGACTTGAGGGGCTTATGGGTTGGATGTAGGAGATGAGAGGTAGGAGGTAGGAGGTAGGAGGTAGGAGGTAGGAGGTAGGAGGTAGGAGGTAGGAGGTAGGAGGTAGGAGGTAGGAGGTAGGAGGTAGGAAGTAGTAAGTAGGAAGTAGGAAGTAAGAGGTAGGGCTAAAATGTAGGGTTACCACATAGGATAGGGTATAGTGTGTTGGTTGGTTAGCTGTTAGTTGGTTAGCTGTTAGTTGGTTAGCTGTTAGTTGGTTAGCTGTTAGTTGGTTGTTGGTTATATGTAACATATATGAGTGTCTGGGGGTTTGAGGGGATATTGAGGAGATGGAGGGTATCTTGTTGTGCGATGATGGGACTCGGGAGGGTTTTAGGAGGCTTTAGAGGGAGGAGGGTGGAGTGAGGGGTGAGGAGAGGGATGGGGGGATGAGAGGAGGAGGAAGGAAGAATAACTGCTGTACTTGAGTATACTTGTTGATATATGATATATATATATATTGTTACGTCGGATATCACATACCGAGCATCATGTGATATAAGGATCCCAGTGGGCTCAGCAGTCCCAGTGGCACTGGGACAACTGGGAGCACTGGGACGCATGCCACGAAGGTCTATATAATCAAGATGGATTTCCTTTGTATAGAGCTTCGTGCTCAAGATCAATCATTTAGTATACCATACTATTAGTTACGAATTGCATCATATTATTGTCATTACTTTAAGTCCCTGCTTGACGCCTAGTTATAAACCACCTCGAGAGCCTAGAGCACTTCCACGTGATCTAGACGGCAAACCTCGTAACAAAAGATCGAAAAAGCTTCAAGTCAAATATGTCTAAGGTATATATGGTGTATGCGGCTAGTATGCCAAGAAATATTTGAATTATTACCAATTAGAACGCTCAGATCGCGACTAATTGTATAAACCAATCAGATTACAATATTAAATGAATCTGAATTTCTCAATATATATAGAGTATAAAGCATAGACTACCGTTACGCGGGATATACGACAAGAATTTTAAAAAGATAAACCTTCAATTATTTATTTATATATCCTTTTATTTATACACCCATCAATAAACTACAAAAAACAAAGATCCTAAAGAAATAAAACAATGAATAACAGGATCATCAGAGGCATCTCTGGTGATATTTGTAGATTGTTATTTTTTTTCTTTTTCTTGACTGAGCTCCAGCGCCGTTGGTATGTATGTGATATGTAATTGTGATATGTAATTGTGATATGTAATTGTGATATATAATGTGATATATAATATGATATGATATGATATAGTATAATATTAGAGTATAGTATAGAGAGTGTAGTATTGTAATTATACGAAACCGAGAGAGAGGTAGAATTGTCAGGGATTGGATGCAGATGGATGGATACTAGTATGTTAATGGTATGCTAATGGTAGGGATAAAATCTAAGGATACTGACTGGTGTATGTACCATCAATGAGTGCAACATGACACTTGTTAGAATTCTCGGTTAGGTTGGGGATTTTGCATGGATGTATGCGTGTATACATATGTGCAGGCAGAAATAGATGGATAGATAGATGGATGGACAGACGGATAGATGGATGGACAGACGGATAGATGGATGGACAGACGGATAGATGGATGGACAGACGGATAGATGGATGGACAGACGGATAGATTGATGGACAGACAGATAGATGGATGGATGGGCGGGAGTAAAATAACGTGGCGGGGGTAGTTATTTACTAGGTTCTAATCAAATAAATCGACATCAACATCAACATCGCATCGCATAGCATAGCATTCGATAAAGCAGTGTAAGGATAATGAAAATCCTCCTTAGCGTTTTAATAATCCCGACAGTATGACAGATAGTATGACGATCATCGTTTTAGAATTCCTCTACGACTACAAATTTCTCTAGTTCTTTACCGAGTACGTACCATAAGGTTATCATTTCTCGCTTCCTTCCTTCGGATTACCTAAATTCCGACGTGGTATTCGGATGCTCTTCCGCTGTACTCCGTATGTGCGTACGTAGATGTGTAGCTAGGTATCTACAGTGGCTATGTATGTATACTTGTACTAGAATCATAGGAGACTTTGTTTGCTGGTTTTGGTGTTACTTCATCTGCCGTATGTATGTATATTGCTCGGTATATATTGTGTCATTGTTTGGCAGGATAATTAATCTCTTGGCGTTGATTGGGGCAGGAGCTAGATTGAAGGTATGTTGTATGTACGTATATTATGTATCCATGTAGTATGTATGGTGAATGTGTGGTGTGTAACTGATATGCGAATGGTGTGAGTGGTGTGTGTAGTGCAAATAAATGTTCATGCAATCAGATTAGTTTGTACATGGGATGGTGTGGTGATGTGCAGAGAGAGGAGAGATGAGATGGTTTGAGATGGGTTTTGTGGTAGGGGAGCTGGATGGATGCAGTGCCGGTAATGTCGTAGTGTCCGATATGGAAAAGGGGAGGGGGTGATTGAGTATTATTGGTTTGACTGGGGGTTAGATGGAGGTTGAAGAAAGGTTGCATTGACGAAGGGGTTTATGATTGGGCCAAAGACTATCCTGGTACCTGCTACCGGGACCACAACATAAACCGACATTGAAAATCTTTAGGAGAAATAACTTGATATCAAAGCTGCATCATGACCGTTTCGTCGTCAAGTACCTGTACCTTGCAGTATTGCATGCATGCCATTTCTTGGTACTCGTTTGAAGATTCTTTCTCCTTTCTGCTGTTTTGTGACGCGATAAATACGCGCTATCCTTTATCTCTACTGTATCTTCATATATAGCTGCAGTGCCTATGCACATGTGGATATATGTATGTATATGTAGTAGCACGCTGCGCATGTGTGGGAAACCGAGATTGGAAGTCGAGGGGGCATTTTGGATGGGATCTTCAATGAGGTAGACGCTGTGCTAGCTACCCTGTAAATACACAGCGTTACTTTGATAGATAGCTTGATTTTTCGCTTAAATGATGACTAAAACTTTGGTCCGTGGAGTTGGAGCTGGATAAGACTGAAACCTATATTGTATTTAGATTGTTATTGAGCTGTTAGGTTAGTAAGGTAAGATAATAAACATTTTTACGTATGATTTGATCTACAAGTTGAGTACGAATCCTAGCTCTAGAGACATTCGATATTATAATGTTTATTTAGGAAACCAAGCTATATAAATTATTTAGGTACAAACTGGCGGATGGTTAGAATAGATATGCACTGCAGCCCATTGACGTTTTGTTTATGTTGCAACTGTAAACATCGACGACACGAAAGTGGGATTAACTTAATGGCATTGGCCGATTATTGCTTATGTCATTGTATTGTGGCGATCGGTGATTAGTACGTTTGAACAAATATAAATGCCGATACATGTATGCCCCTTTCATTGGACGCGGATGAAAATGTAACTGCTAGCCTCTGTAACAATTACAACCTTCCGATGGAGGCAATCATGTTCAGATGAGGGGACATGATCTACATCGAACGGTCTAGAACTAGAAAAGAAAAGGAATTTGGAAGCTGAAAATCGAGGAAATGGACGACATGGGGGTAAAGTAAAGAACGGGATGCAAAGTGGAGAGGAATAGTTTGCAATGAAGATGTTGTGCATTTAATATTTTCCTAGACTACCCATATCAGATTAGCCATCCGTACCGAGATGCCGTTGGAGAGCTCCGGCTGCTTCAAGTGCTTTGTGGTAGTTATTTACTAGATAAATAGATGGTTGTAAAATGATACATGCAAATATGTAAATAACACGGTTAAGAGATACATTGACTGAACCAGCCTCGACATAATATGCTGCGACCAAAACAAACATAAGCTCGGAAAAGACATGAAAAGAAATGGTATTGTATTCTAAAGCCTGATCTAGACGGTGATCCGAATTTTGTTCCCCCAAGGAATTGGGATTGGGACGTCCAAAAGCATAGTTAAGGAGGCTCTGCAGTAGCGAGGTAGCTCCAGCTCTGGTTTCGAAAACTACCATGAAATATTTATGTGGGCATGGAATTTGAAATTTCGACGACTAGACATCAAAATTTAAAACACTCAAAACTCAGATAATGAACAAATGAGAGCAGGAGCTGTCCCACCTAGAACGGTGATGAATCATAATACTGTATCATTAGCACACAGGTTAGATACTAAGGGGTGACGGACAATGATCTTTGACTAATGGGGTAGATATATGTAACTTCGGCTCGGGTGCTAAATGCAAGGGCGATTATTGCCGGCATGCCGATAGAGCGAAGCATTCATTGACCACAAACGGTTGGCCTGATCCTCTCAAGTAAGGGGATTGGACCAAAGAAAGGTCGACTCGCTTCATTGGTATCATGTAGAAGCCACTCAAACAGCATATTTAGAAATTCCTTAGCCCTAAATTGTCCAATACAACATCAATGCCATTAGACGTGGGGGTATTAAGCAATGTACAGTACACGAGATGTACCTCATTCACCGATCCAAGGTACGATTGTCAGGTCGCATGGTCTCAAACCCTGGAGAATGTTGAATCGTCAATGCTGTTTGTGGGTAGAATTGCACAGCGGACGGAAATGCAGCGGTCAGTCATGCGAGATTGATTGATTTAGTACCAGGAATACCATGACAAGTATCTAATATTGTATGTTGCTTGAATTAAATTGATAACAGGAATGCCATGACCTGCATGAGAAATGGAGAACATCATAAAATGCTGGGGTCAAGAAAAGAACGTGGGCGATGAAGAATCACGAAGTATTCCCCGCATACGAATAGAACAACTTCCTTAGAGTGGGAAGAGTTAACCAACACCAAGACAGCTGACAAATCAAACCATAGACTTCTCAAAGCGAACGTGTAATCATAAATCAAAGCAAAATCAAAAGAAAGGCACTCGTCCTATTCTAATACAACGATACATACTACACAACACTCCATTCAAGCATGCCTTTGCTTCGAAACAGTAAGACCGACTAGCTTCTTCCCCGTGAAATTGGCGACATAAACGCTTCACCATAGGCGACTCCTTATGAAACAGTCAAACTTTGATGACTACCTCGAGTCCAGCATGCAAGTGGTTGGGTTTTTGGGGGTAAAAGATAAAGATCATGCCATGGCATATACATACCTTGGCGCGCGTCCATATGCAAGCCACGCTCCTAACCATTTCCAAAGCGGATGGTGTGATGATAATGGTATTCACTGGAAGAGAAGGAGGTGCCAATTATAGGGAAGAAGGAAGAATCGGCACAGTCTTTATCTTCTTCTCTTTGCCCGCAGTGTAAGTCCTCAAAGAGAGCTGAGCGTATCCAGAAAAATTGAGGTCCGTAATCGCAATCATGCATCAAACCCCTCGCTCTCTGTCAACCTTCTTCTCTTTTGTTTTGTCAAATTCTTGGACCTTGCTCGCACGTTATCCATGTTTATCATGCAACTTCATGCTATCCAAGTTCCAACCCTTTTCCTGCACCAGTTGTCAACCGAACCCTGTCTCCCTATCGACCATCTTCTTCCTCTTGTGCGTGTGTTGTTTGTCGTGGCCAGTCTGCATCTGTATCGAAACGTCGATGAAATGAAGTACAAACTGTGGAGGTGATGTGGAATGAAGTAGGGTACTTGAATTTTCGAGAAAAGGTTCGTGTAGGAGGACGAAAGAGCAGTATCATGGTGCATGATGGAGGAAGTGTGATTTCACTGGAGTAGGAAGCATTTTGGCGAGGTTTTATCTGTCTAGGTAATATAGATAATCATAGCCCATAGCCCGAAAAGCATCACCGCCAGTTGATGTTTACCTACCTACTCGTAAGTAGGTAGGTACTGTGATAGGTATTTGTTGGGAAAATGATGTGATAATAATGATACCCATATGAAATATCACTACGATAACCTACATACTGTAAAACTAATCAATTCATTCACTTCACAACTTCATTAATTATTAACCTTATTGAATAATTGCTTTGCTGCGATTTGTACAATTCAAGGACTTGCTTACTACTGACCACTTTCTCCGCTTTCTCCTCAACGTACCTTTGAAGTTTTCGTGGATAACTTCAGCCTGAGGATTACATAAAAAAGACGAGGATCACCATCAACCAAACTGGTGACCAGTGCAGAAGTAGTATTGTACTCCGCCTGGTGCTTTACAAAGTACATACTACCTAGTAGCCCTTACGACTTCGTATCCTGTATCCTGCACCCTTTCATCTTTGCTCTTTCCACAAATCGTTGCTCAGTTTGTCTTTAAGATACCCATTCAAGTGACGCTACTCTTGACGCAACACTTTTAATACCACCCAAGCAAATCTTTCATCGGCTTTGCACTTCCTCTCTTTTGACGCACACCTCATCTTGGCGACCAACGATCTTCGTCCGAACCCATACCACCACAGCTATTTTTTCCCTTATTACATGCACTCGGGGAGGGTAGCAAATAATGTTCCAATAGTATCGATACAGTCGGGATAGAAGTTATCGCTAGGTCGATTGTCTTGCGCCTAGGATTTGGCATTCCCCGGACCGGGGCCCTCACAGATCCTCTACACGTAAGGATATACAGTACCATTTGAAGAGCCTTGCTTGACATACGAGAGGCCATGCAAGAACCTGTATCTGCAAGCTCGCCGCCGTTCATTCTCAATCCAGATATGTCGGGAGCGGACTCTGATCCCGATTTCGAATTCCTCGATAGTTCACATTTACCCTTTGAGACAACCTATAGTCCAAACAACCTCTTCGAGGAATTCTCACACGATTCACCCCCTTACTATTCAGCATATGCAACACCGAGTGTTGCGGGCCACAAAAGTCCTGAACAACCATCGTTCATTAACACGGCGATACTGCAGGCGCCTTTGTCAGCTCCATCGACAGCCTCACCGGCTGGATCGTCCCAAAGCTCTACTTCCGATTCGATGGAATATAACAGAAAGTCTAGTTCAGATTCGTCACGATCTGCTTTGAATTCAGGGGCCGCAATGATTGGGGATGACGTAGACATGGGAGATTGGAAAGCCGACGATATGATCAAAGGGGAGAGCATTTCGACTTTTGATGACTACGCTGGGAATGGTACCATCAACCCATCAGCAATGATTAACAATTTTGGATTCAATGACAAGAGCATGGAAAACGATTTCGACTTCGAGAGCGCGTCGAGTAGCCCAAGCCCTTTTGCGATAACAATGGATATGGAATCACCAGAAATGCCGACTATCAAGCATGATATCCCGCGCAAGATATCACCAATCGTTAGGAAAAAGTTCAGAAATCATAACAAATCAAATTCTGTAGGTCAATTTTTATTCACGGTTACGTTTCACATACACAAAGGTACTAACGTATTCATGAATGGCAGCAACAATCGGCAGTACACTCTACAAATGGATATCATATGGGTTCAAGGGAAGCGTCGCCCTTGTCCGCAGCATCGACAAGTCAAGCGTCGTCCCCTGCACATAATTTGTTCACCAACTCTCCGTCTCCCAATGCTGGGCTTGAATTTATGTCTGGCGCAATGCCCGGTGGATCTCATGGCCTTCCCCCTTGGACAAATAGCATGGATTTACCTCATAACATGATGAGAACTCAAGTTCAGTTTAATACCATGTCATTCCAAAACACACCTCAATACAAGGGCCGCCAGAATCCGGTTGCGTCATATACGAAGCCGATTTTGACATTACACCCAACACCATTGAAGTCGCGCGTTGAGACTCAGATCCCCATCAAAATGACACTTTTCCCTATTCCCCAAGGTGTTACCAAGCTCCATCTTCCAACACAAACTATTTCGAAACCGAAACTTCTCGTCAAACCTCCCCCGGAACGTTCACCGGACACTTTGGAGCTTTATACCATGTTGGTCTGTTCTAGTGCAATGGAAAATCCGGAAATTCTTCGAAAGGCTTTGGAAAGAGCAGCGGCGCCCGAGGATTCTCCAAGTCAGTCGTCGGACGGTGGATCTGATGAAGATGATGAAAGAAAACCATTGAACGGGGGTGAAGTCTTGATATGCAGCGGCTGCATTACGCGTGAGAGGAAAAGGGCCGCTCGAAAGAAGATAAAGAAGGTCGAGGAAGAGGAGTCATGGCATAAAGACGAAGCCAAGCGAGTCATCGTATTCAATACTCATGAAATCAAGGATTGGCAATCGCCAACAAGTCAGCCACCCTCGGAAGCCACTGGTGACCGACCTGAACCTATCGTACCTGACGGTGCTATGCAAGTTGATGCTCCGATGCGGATCGCCTGTTATTGTCGACATCAAAATGAAAAAATCGGATTTCGAGTAATATTTACCATCAAGGACTATCAAGACCGTCTGGTTGCGCAAGCTATGACCTCTTCAATTATGATTACAGATGATCACAAGACGCATAACTTATTACCTATTTCTGGGCAGGTACCTGGCGCGAACGATGGACAAATATTTCCAGGTCCGACTCCGTTTTCGAATGACAGAAACTTTGATATGACATCTGGTCCGGTTCCTGGTATGCCTCCTTTCCGCGTTTCACCATCCGCGCCGGATCTTCAGAGCCTACCACAGAATTTCATGCCATATCCGCAGCCAGTGACTTACCCAGCACCTAATCCACCTCAAGCAATTTCTGCTGCGATCCCGCCTCGGCAGATGTCGCCACAAGCATCGCCTTTGTCCCCGTCTGGCGCTCCATTGTCTAAGAAACGCAAGGCTAGTTCTTCTGGTAAGGTTCCCACTGGTTTAGCAATGACAAAATTAGAGACTGGGCAGCTGGGGATGAGCGTTGGACCACATGTTTCGTCCAACCCCACCACTTCTGCTATGCCATCACCATTTACACCAAATCTTCCAAACTTCCCACCAAACGAGCATCCATTCTGCCAGCCTGTTCCACTGCAACAATTTCCGCCGCATTTCAACACAGGTCCTCCTACTCCAAATAGCAATGATCAATTGTTTATCCCGCATAGCCATCGACCTCAATCAACGGACAATTTGGCCATGCATCAACTCTATTCGGCGCCTCCTTCAGCACACCCTAGCCGCGCCCCGAGTCCGAATGGTATGCGCAATAATGTCCAAATTTATCAGCAACAGCAGCAGCAAGCTCATATGGCACAAGCTGCGGCCAATGGAATATATGGCATGCCCATGAGTCTGAACCCACAGCGACCACCCGTGATTCACAAACTGATACCAAACGAGGGACCGAAGGCTGGAGGAATAGAAGTTACCTGCTTGGGTAGTGGATTTTTTCAAGGGTTGGAAGTCATGTTCGGTGATGCTAAAGCAACAACGACGACTTTCTGGGGTGAGACATCTTTAGTATGTCTTTTGCCCCCTTCTGCCATTGCCGGTACCGTGCCTGTCACGTTCACACACCAGCATCAACAAAGGCAGCAATATCCAACACCACCAATGCCGAAACAAACGGCATTCTTTAAATATGTTGATGACGATGAACAACAGATCATCAGAACAGCTCTAGCCGTATTAGGTCACAAGATGACCGGCAAAATGGAAGACGTGCGTGATCTTGCTAGAAGAATTGTAGATGGTCCCTGGGGAGCACCATCTGGCCAATCTCCGCCTAGCGGGGGTGGATCCTCACAACATGGCGGCGGATTCAATGCGGCAAGTTTTGGGGTTGATGTTGAAGCAACTCTATTGAGATGTCTGGATCTTATTGATCTCGATGATAGTCCGACCAAGCCGCGATTTAACCTACGTAGAACCTCTGGACAAACAATGCTCCATCTCGCTTGTTCATTGGGACTTCACCGCTTTGTCGCTGCTTTATTGGCACGAAACGTGAATTGCGAACCACGAGACAAAGGTGGATTCACACCTATGCATTTCGCTGCTCTTCATAACCACCCGCAGATCGTTCGACGGCTCATCCTCAGTGGTGCCGATCCATTGATTAGAAGTCTGCAAGGATATGCTCCTGCAGATATGACATCGTCCGAGGAAGTCCATCGTGCCGTTCGCAGAGTGGAACATCACTCAAGAAGACGAAGTGGTTCTTCATTGAAAAGTAGAACTAGCAGTGCCACATCATTACGATCATTATGGCAACCACCAAGTGTAGAGATAACTAATGAGAGTGGCATCAGCGATAGTGATGACGAGGATAGCAACGAGTATGAGGACGAGGACGCCGATGTTGAAACCGAAGCTGCTACCGACGGTACGTTCCTGATGCGAAGTAGACAATCTAGGGGATCAATCGCGGGGAAACTATCGAATGAGGCTATTGAAGCAACTAAAACCCCTGTTTTGGAACTACCTGAGGTCGAAGCAGGCGAAGGCTTGGCATCTCCAACATTAGCCATGACCGCAATACGAGATCAGATGTTTGCGCAATTCACGCAATTCACAGCTCAGATGCAGCATCTACAACAAAGCTTCCACAATGGTATGCACCTTGGTCTTCCGACCCTGCCACAGATGCCGCAAATGCCTACTCTTGCAAATCTTCCAGGTTATCAAGCTTATCTACCAAGCCCAATGGCCCGCCGCATCACCAGTCGTCCAGACAGCCCCAACCGTCCAGAGGGCGTCAAGGAACAAGGCAACAAATGGTGGGATCTTTTCTCCGGTAACGCAGCTGCGGCACCACCCGCGTACGAAGACATCTTCCCACAAAATGATATGGATGTGAAACGAGCTTCCGCAGAACAGGCAGTTGCGGACACCATCGCGGACAACAAATGTGCTCAAGTGTTCGATCAATTGGAAACACAAGTTGAAGCAGCCACATCCGTGGTCCACGCTGAAAGTTCAACAGCTGCTATGACGAGGAGACCAATGCCAATGGGCACCCTCAGAATTGGCGGAAAGGAAGTAGTTACGGTGGAGCAACAGAACCAGATACAATTGCTACGTCAGGCGAAATTGAAGAGGGTTAGGAGCGATAGGAAACTATTCCTTATTTGGGTATGTTCTTGTTCATGTTACCTTTTCTTATTCTTGTCACACTTTTGTCCTTTCATCCCACTGTCATTTGAAAATTCATCCCAAAATCGTTCCGAACTAACAAATTCTCCCCAAAGATCCCTCTACTCCTCGTAATGATGCTCGCGACATTCCACACTCGCATACCTGCTGTTTGGTCCCGAGCGTCTTATGCTTTCACCTCTCTCACAGATCGAAGCCAAGACCAGGGGCGTGTGATGGAAGTATCATGATTGCCTGTAAAATTACAGCATCTTCCTTGATACCGCCTGCATACTAACCTTTTTTTTTCCCCTTTTTTTGGCTCATGTTTTTTATATTTCTTTTATTCGGCTTACGTCACGCTCGGTTACCCCTCGATCGCCTTTACACCAAAAAGGTTGGATTTCTAGTACTTTGTTTATTATGCATTTTAGCGTTTATAATGATTTCCATTTCCATTTTGATTTTGATTTTGCTTTGATTGATGGTGGTCTGATGCTTGCTTGGCTTGGGGTTGGCTGGTTCCTGGGCTTTACCTGTATGGGATAGTTATCGGAAGGGAGGAAGGATGAAAGGAAGGATTGATGGATGCAATGAATGCAATGGTTGCAATGAAAGGAATGGGAAACTTTGATAGATGGATGGGAATGATGAATGATTTGATGGATGGATGTATGGGAAGATGGATAGATAAGGCAAGCGATACTATGCAATTCAATTCAGTTCAGTCAAGTTGGTTAGTTGGTCACATCATGCGTTTCATTAGCGGGATTTCACCATCATCATATAGTGGAAGTTTCAAGTAGGGAAGTGGAAGTGGGAAAGCGGAAATGCAGCCTCTTTTTTAATCTTTTTTCTATTTATCTTATCAACGGCAATTCGGGATTTGTTCTTCTGGAATAGTCTAGGTATTTAATGTACAGATTTATGGATGGATGCGATGGATGAATGGATGCAGGGAGAGAAAGATATTCGATATTCAAGGTTGATATGTCGAATTCGTATTAGGTAGCTAGTTAAGTAGGTAGGTAGGTAGGTAGTTACTTAGAAGAGAGAAGAGAGAAGATAGATAGTGAATGCAAATGATAAATTTGCCAACACACACCACCCACCGTCCATACCATACATAACATACCATACCGTATCATATCATACATAACAACAACCACCATCTGAATGAAACACAATTGTGAAAATGACGACCTCCAATTCGAGTTGAACTGAACGGAGACGAGAGAGAAAGGAAATTCATTCCCTCTTTGAAGAATAGTAACAATCGCCAGGTATTCCATTTCCATCCATTCCATTCCATTCCATTCCATTCCACCCCTCCCCATTCCCTTCCCTTCCCTTGACCACCCCATCCCATCCCCGACCCAGCCCTTCCTTCTATCCTCCCCTCACTTCTCACCTCAATATTACTCGCCGTGAAAATGCACGTGCATTAAAATGTCCAAAGACTAAAAAGTGCTCGCTCAAATCACTTTGACTACCTATGTTATGTTATGCGAATGAATGCAATGATGCCCTTGCAAATAGGCAAAATAAACAAACGTTTTTCTCATATCAGTCGTAAAAGAAGTCAAGAGATGTGAACAAAAGAAAAATTAAAGAGAAAAAAAATTGAACAAGATATTATTAGGTGTATTGCCGTTAAAAAAGAAGCGTAGGGGTCGTAAATGAATTTCGTAGAATTAGTACAATATCAAATCATCATTTCTGTCGTAAAGTCGTAACACATTCAGGTGAATGTCAAATTGTTGCTTTTGCTGGGGTATTTTCCTCGTTGGTTCTGTATGTAGCTAGTTGTATGTAAAGCATGGCGTGTATGGATCGGGAAATCATTTAAAAGATCTCGAGATCTTCAGGCCAGTCTCCGGGTTCTTTGGTCTTTTGCGTTTGCTGCGGTTTGGAATTTCTGGTGTGAAGCATTTCACCACTGGGTGGGCGGATATGTTGGGGGACCTTGGGTACCGGGGGAGCTCCGTAAAAATCGGTTGCGGGAATGGGTTCTCGGCCGTCAGCATTGTGTTGAGATTGTTCGGGTAGAGATTCTCTCGGCTTAGCATAGTTAAGGAAATCACCATCAGTCTTGGCGGGAGGCGCATCCTTGGGAATCCTAAGCTTCACGAGAATGCTTCTGGGTCTCTCGATTTCACGACCAGGGGCAGGATATCGGGCTGTTGGATTGCGAGCATTGTCCGAAACAACTCTCTTTTCGGGAGTAGAAGGGCCGGTGTAAGGACTCCTCTCATTGATTAATTTCCGGGTTCGGCTACTCCTCACCTTCTTAAGCGGTATGATATCGGGATCAGATTCGGATTCAGATTCGGATGTAGGTCTAAAGGCACTATCTTTCTCAGCAATCTTTTTCTTCTTTATTGCGCGAGGTCGACCAGCCTTTGCCTCTTCAACACTGGCTTGTTGTGAAAGAACACGCGAATTTGTGGACTTGACTTCAACCGCCATCTTGGCACCAGTAGCAGATCCGCCAGTGATAAATCCTTGGGGATGGTAGCTGTCAGACATATCAGTATCAGACTCAATGCTAGATAGCACATATTCTGATCCCTCCTCTGGCACTGTAGTGGAAGCCTGGCCGGCTTGTACACTACGAAGTTGATTAGTCTTGAACAAATCGGTTGGCCCAGCCGAAATATGATCCATGCTATCTCGTGTTGTAATAGCTTGTCCAATGTTGTGGTAATCCTCGTCGCGATTGAAGTCTGCTTCAGGATCAACGTAGCCGCTTAAAAGTCGCTCAGAAGGAAGGGTCGCTAGAGCACCGGGTACAAAACGTGTTCTACCATATCGGTCCGATGAGGGAGGTGGTGGGTGTGATGCCTGTTGATGGTGTGGTTGCTTGTAAGGTTGTTGGTAGGGTCGCCGTTGTTGAAAATCAGGAGGCTGGTATATCTGCTCCTCAGCAAGTGGCTCCGCGAAAGTCTCCGTTAATTGACGGCGAGCGTCTTCAAGCTTCGACTCCAGATCGCTAACACGCTTAACTAATTTCTGCTGTCTTTGGAACTCCTTTCTCGACGGAACCTTTCTTACAGATCGAGCATGTTCAGGCAATGCAGGGCGCGACATCCACTCTCTGCTTGTCATCTTTCTGAGGTTCGACATCGATGGTGTCTTTCGGTGGAAAAGACTTTGAGGAGTTGAAGCTTCAACAGGAGCCGAGAACTTAGAGGCGGGACTGTCGCGGTAAAAATCTTGAGTGCTGGTGACTGGTCTGGTCTGTCTTCTGTCCTCCATGGGCGAATTTTCTCTCGAATGGTATTTATCATTCAACTCGACTCCAGAATCATGCTTGAATCGCGGTGTCTGATCCATAGAATGCCTGAGAGGTCTGAAGCCCGGCTGAACAATTGCACCATCTCGAAAGAAGCCATTCGCCTTCAATTCGTGATACATCTTCTCCGCCTTCTCTTGGCGCTCTCGTACAGCTCTTTGCTGGGGCGTCTCCTCTACGATTTTCTGCGACTTTGAAAAGATCTTCCAATTGGATGGTTTGATTGAAGCTGCAAGCTTACTACCGAATCGAAATATAGATGATTGTCGAGAAGTATCGGACATAGCTGCGAGTGACGATTCCGCACCCATGGATTTATTTGAATGATGCATGAACCCCTGCCTTCCCATCTTCATACCTGGAGTCGCCCGGCCATTCCTTCCCATAAGCTCATCCTCAATGTATCGCTCCCGAAGCTCCTCTTCATGGAATAGGTATGGTGTGGGCGGGATCTTACTGACTTTATCGTTCATACTACCTTCCAAAAATCGTGAGGGGCGAGATCTATGGAGACCAGGGCGCACAGGTGAAGGCGATGCTGTGGATCTTCGACTTCTCTGACTGGTTCTACTGCGAGCGCGTGAAGGATTTCGAGGTGGGGGATTTCCCTGCTGAACAGGCTCCGAAGGTAAAGGCCAATTTTCGGAGCGGTGACGCTTCCCATCTGGATATTCTTCATCATGATCGAAAGCAGGACCCAAATGCTTTCCACCATCACCGTCATCTACCAGAATTGTCGGTCGAGTATTGCGATTACTGTACGATCTTTTCGAACCCGTTTTCGAATCGATGGAGTAGGTACGATCATCAAACGGACTTTCGTCCATAGGATGATCCATCGACTGGCGGCGAGGAGTCTGATGAGATAAATAATTAGTAGTTTGTTAAGCCTCGAGGAATGTTATAAGATCGTCCTCGCGAGTAGGGAAGGTGCATGCAATCGATCGAGTTTTTGAATTATGGATCTTGAGATGGGTGAAAACTAACCTTGTAACTCGCCATTGCCAATCCTCGAGAGAGCGTATTTAATAACACGGTGACATTGACGCGTGCAATCAAATGTATCTATCCGCGGGACTCCACAAAGGAAAAGAAAGGAGGAGGAGGAGAAGGGGGAAAGTCGCAAAGAAAGAAAGAAGATCGAAAGAAAGAGCTGAAAATGGGGGGGGGGAAGATCGAAGTGATTAATATGATTTGAATATGCACCTCTATTTTCGGGTACCTGAAAGTAGCGTGTCAAAATGTCTTACTAGCTTTCCCAATAAGTCCAAGAAGGATTTCGATTTCGCGCATTAAAAGAGACGAAGAGATGTGATTCGTAGTGATCTTTTGTTGATGATTGTCTAAAGAGTCTAAACATGCAGGCAAGTTGCATAGCAAAGTCAAAATGCGGAGTTGGAACTTGGGAGAATTAAAATTAGTCTCACCGCTGCATGAACGCGCAGAAACACGTTGTTAGGTAACTTTCTTTTTTTTCCTTTGCGTTTGGACTCTTTTGAGTAGAAAGTAAACAAAACTGGTTGTGTCAACAAATCGACAAACCGTTGCCAAGAAAATAGTTTAAAT
The DNA here is from genome assembly GCA_025389075.1 of Sclerotinia minor. NCBI lineage: Eukaryota > Fungi > Ascomycota > Leotiomycetes > Helotiales > Sclerotiniaceae > Sclerotinia > Sclerotinia minor. Next base: position 1,225,359 of record QRFH01000010.1, on the reverse strand, counting down.
GTATAATTTGAGCAGGTCTACACGGGCTCAATCCCAGCCACTCGACTCAAACTCAATTTTCACACCCTTTTCTTCCCCCGCGCTTATTATACAGTATTATTATCCCCCTTCTTTTATTACGATTATTTTGATAAATATATAAGATTCTACTTTATGTATTGGAATATAGTATCAAGATATACATATCTAGGTATATATATTATATACCCAGGTAGGTAATCTATAACATCTATCCCTATCAAATCTCTAATCCCTAATCCCTAATCCATAAATCCCCAACACAATACAAAACAACATAAACATAACATAAACAAACCTTAAACCTTACCAAACCTTGCCTACTCAAGAAAAGTCATCAGGTCAGGACTCAGGTACGGTATTCCTTCCGGGTGGGCACAAGCAAACATACCTACCTTCTTACCTACCTACCAAACATCTAAACCCAAGCATAAATAAGCACAAACACAAGCATAAATAACCTACTAACCATACCCGCCACACAAATAAGTAACCAGCACATTTCCAATATCCAACCCCCTCATCCCTCAAAGATCTCCTACATATCAATCATTTCCACATATATATATATATAAACTTTATACGTACATATATACAAAATGCGTATGTATGTAAGTAAGTAAGTATGTCAAGCATTAGTAAATTAACTAAGAGCTAATCACCTCACATACATACATTCCCTACATTACATACATTCTACATTACATACATATATACATACTTTTGTACCTGCATCGATCCAGCCCGGAAATTCATGGGGCCCATGGGGCCAACTCCAACTCGAACTCATGATCATCTCCTTCATTCATTGATTGGTGGGTGGGTGGCTTGTTAAGCTGGCCGTAAACTTAGTAACCTTAATGGATCCATCTATGATATATATGAAGAGAGAGAAACCCAAAAAAAGGGATTTCATTCATAATAGGGATCTAGGGTAGGTAGGTAAGTAGGTATATACAGATTACACAATTTACTTCATTTAAACAATTCAACATATATATCTCTATATATATATATACAAATATATATGAACATCAATAATTCCACGGTATATAATTCTTCTCCAATTCCAGTCTTTTCTTTTCATTTCATTTAAATAAATAGGGAGGGTATTCAAGTGATTGCAATCCATTTCCACTCCAATCCCACCTGCTAGCAAAAGGCAACTCCCTTTCTCCCATTTCTAAGCTCATAAATTACAGAATGGTTCTTCAAGCCCGCTCCACTCGTCATCTCATCCTCTAGGTCAAATCCCCAAAACGTGCTCAAAGCAGGTACCAATAAAAACAAAGCAGAAACTAAAAGGGGCAGAAAGTCAATGCTTTCTGCAATCTAGATATCGTAAGGAGAAATTCCATGTATGCTTTTCCAGAAGCGTGAAAAACACGCGCAAATAACACCACCGCGAGTCATATAAGGATATGAAAAGGTATATGGGAGCAGAAGTCCCCGACAAATTGGTATCGTAAAAATCTGGTCCAAATCGTATACTAAAAAAATAATGAAAAACTCGACGGCGTATAGAAAATCAAATCATCAAACGCCTTTGCTATAAACATGGTGGACACCCACCCCGGCCTTGGAGCTCAATGTTGACATTTAGTTGAGGTTAGGAGCGGGTTTCCGTTGAAAGCTGCCATTAGCTCGCCTATAGGTCATTTGATCTCTGAACCTTTGCTCCTCCTCATCTTCTTCTCGTTGACTAATGGTGCTTGGTCGTCTACCGTTGTACAACGATTCACTAGGGATGCTGAAAACATCACCGTAGCTTCTCTTGGTGGCTGATCTTGGTGGCTCTGCTTCAATCACAGGATATTGGCTGTATGACCCAGATCTCTCTAGCTTATTATAGCTGTTGTTTGATCCAATGCTTGGCATGGGCGCCAAGTTTGGTGGTCCACGAATCATAGAAGTTACTGGGGCAAGCGGAGACATAGCTGTCGGTTGCTCAGCTCGCAATGGTGCGAGAGCGACAGAATCCTGATAGCTATTTGAGTACGCAGAAGAAGGATTACGGCTATAAGTAGGCTCCGTGGATTGCTGGCTGTAGGTAGAATTTTGAGCAGGAGTGGTAGGTTGGGAACCTTGAGGTGCATTAGACATGGTGTATGCGAAGGACATTCTCCGGTAGTCTGGATCATACGACTGTGTTTGAGGAGGATTGGTAGGAGGACGGAATTGACTAAAGGACTGCCTCTCCTCGAACCCACTGTAACTTCCTGGAGGTGGCGGAGGTGGACCTTGAAGAGTTTGTTGACGGAATGGCGTCGATGGACCTTGGTTAGGGTAAACCGCCGATATCGGCTGTGAATAGGATGAGGAAGGCGGAGGCGGAGGTGGAGGCGGGGGTGGAGGTTGGATTGCCTGCACAGGAGCATATCCATTGCCTTGTGCCATCCAATGAAGCTGTCCACCAGCAGGTAGAGGTGCGTTTGAGGTCGATGGAGAAAGCGAAGGCGTACGATATGGAGAACCTGCAGGCGAACGGTATGGTGATATCTCAGCTGATCCACGCCTCTGTTGTGGATCCTCATTACCACTGGTACTCAGAGCTCTCTGCCTAGCAGCTTGGTTGGAGTAATCAAATGGAGGCGAGGTAGCTCTTCCCTGTTGATATTCATCCTCGTTTTCACCAAAGTCTCCTCCAGGCTTCGTGTCTCTTCTTCTCATCCTCACATCACGTCTAATACGGACTCGGCAACCTTGTTCCGCCACAGTCCTGCTCAGATCGGTACTTTCAGAGAGACCAGGGAACTTCTTTGCACTGTATACAGTAAATTGATCGGATTTAAGCTCCATCCGCCAATCAAAGGAGGATTCAGCGGCCGCCGCAGCGCTTGACATCTTTCGCATGCTTGATTCGTTCGAAGGTTCCATGTCGACATCCTTATCCTCTTTTGTCTCCTCATAAAGATTGAAGCTCAACTTGTACTGGCCCTCATGTCGAACAGACAAATCAGGGAAAATAAAATACCCGGCTTCATTGGGTCTATCCAAGTATGCCATTCCAGATACTGGCATGCCCGTCAAAACAGGTGCCTGAGGAGCCGAAGTTTGTACCCGACCTTGAGCGATTGGCCGAGCGACCTCCAAAGTTGCAAATAGAAAGAAGTTTGCATTATAGTGGAAGGTTATCTCCTTCTCTTGTCGTGGTTCTGTTTCATCGTGAATGCGAAGTTGAACGACAGGAGGAGGATCGACTGGGCGGCGATCGGCAGATGCTAAGAGCGGTGTTAGTGTTGGTCACAATATTTTGAGTCCTTCACCGAAAGAAAATTTAGCGTACACTTTGCTCCAGAACCACAAGCTCTAGCACGCTCAGGTTGTTGAATTACAGTCAAGGTATATCTAAGTTTCCTCCCTCCTTTGGTCGTCCTCGTAATGATTTCGGGTATGCTTTTTGGAGACGTAGACGCGGCCATATTGGAGTCTACACTCCCTCTAAAGTGGTTTGAAGCGATAGAAATATTTCGTTCAGCCATTGTTGCTGATTCCGATCAAAATTATAATATATGCTATCTCCTCGTTGTTAGTCCTAATTGCAATAATAAAGCTCCCAGTGACCGGAAAGTTAATTTTGGACCCGGCACCCAGTTTAATGGGTACGAGTATCGGAAGGTTAAAGTAAGGGAAGCGACAATGCGTTATCGAGTCAAATTCTTACCTAGATATGTATGTTTCAAAGTTCTGCTCTATCGTGAGGCCTGGAGTGATCGTGAAAAATAACTGCAGAGGTTACAAGATGAGAGAATGAATTGTTTCTTCCCCGAACAATCTGACTTCAATGTGTGTCGAGGCCGGAGTGGCCGTGTTGTTGGTTGGCTACCGTTCAGCTTGAGCTGGAAATATTGGGGACGGTGGGTTGGTAGGATGGTGAGGATGATAACCTGGTACGTGTTTCCCGGTGGAAATATTACTGGGAGTTTCCCTACGATTGGAAGCGAAGTAAGATTCGATAAAAATATTGATAACGATGCTTATTGACCGGTCTATGGTTCTCGATCACTTCGCACCATTCATTCTGGGTTGGGAGGAGTCGACAAGTGAGTGGTGTCGAGTAGAGTCGAGTAGAGTAGAGTCGAGAGTTTTCGGGGAGGAAGAAGGGAATACAGCAGTAGAAAACTACCTATCTCGGCACGACAAAAGGATAATGAGGAATTGAATTGCTGGGTGGTCCGAATCCAATCCCAATCCCAATCCCAATTCTAATCCTGGCCCAGTTCCAAGTCTCTATTATTCCCTGTCGACATCCACCAGCAGGGCTCCTCTCATCAAATGGAAGGGAGGAGCAAGCTGTGCCCTGTCGCTTGTACGATCCCCAGGAATTTTAGTTCATTATTAGCATAAAAGAGACCAATCCAAAGGGCCCGAGTGGTAGTTCCAGTTCCAGAGCAGTGATCGATCTTTGGGGCTGCCCGCTTTGAGCGCAGTCATGTAATGTAATACGCAGTAACACACTATGCCATGTAGGACCATCCAAAAAAGGTCTCCCAAAGGGTAAGGTTGTGTTTAGAAGAAGGTTAAGTGTTGGATCGTAGAATGACTGGTTAACAAACTACAAATGGCGGGCATATCAATACATGATACATCCTCTGTACTCGCTCCCGTACAATACATACATACAACATACAACATACATACATACACACGTACACACACGTACACGCTTCAATGCCATCCCATCCCATGGTTACCTATTCTGACCCATCAAGGAAAACTGGGAATTAACCAAAGGCATGCGTTTGACAGGGGGATTTTGACAGGCTCGACAACTCGACAGGCTGGGTTGTATGACAGGGCTTAACTTTTAAGCCGTTTCGATAACTGCGTGGTCTTTAGTTTTTTAGGCTCATCCAGTTCCCATTCGAATTCATTCCAGTAGTTTGCACGAAAAGGCTTCTTGTCTAAGCTGTCTGGCTTCTCTCCCTTAGCCGTACACTCTTTCTCTGCAATGCGACCTACACCATACGACCATACCCATAAATTTCAAGCAGTAATGAGAGACATTTACTATATATAAAGGGCATGTGCTCCTTTCCACTCTTTACCAAAAGTCATTCAGTCTTTTTCTTGCATCATTGATATTCTTCTAACAGAGCAACACAATTTTCGTATTCTTTTCGTACTTCTTTTTTTCCACGAAACTTTCTTGCCTTTTCAAAACCTTCCCTCCTTATTCGCCCACCTACATCTTCTTTGTCTCAGCAGAGGGAAATGCTTATTGGTCGGGAATGTGGGATGAGCGAAATGAGCGAGACTACGAGCGAGACGAGCCCAGTTGGTGGATGCGGGTATTTTAGATTGATCACTACGCGGCCTGGTCACTGGTCAGTCAGTCAAATCCACTTATTTCAAAAAAGTAGGAGATACGGAAATCGGGCTCATGGGTACTCCGTACGTACAGTCATGAAAATGGTAATAATGATAATAATAATATAATAGCGATAAACAAATGGTTGTTTATTTATTTATTGATAAAAATATTGGTGGATTATTAGACAATCAACCTTCATTCATACTTTCATACTTTCTTTCATACGGTAGAAAGAAACACGAGGAATGAGAAAAGAGGAAAGTATTACCGCAATAGGCTGACAAGATAGAAAGATACAGGATACTTACTTATTACTGCCTAGACCGTCCACAAGTGCATTAGGTTAATAGCTGCATTAATATTTCCGTCTAAACCTTCATTGCATCTCTTGGGAAAACGTTTAAAACTCGAAGCATTTCCGAGTAATAAATCAGTTCCCATCCGTAAAGATCTAGTCTAGTGTACGGAGTAAGACAAAAATATCTAATTTAGCCTACACTTACATTGCTCGTCAATCCATTTCTTTTTTCGTGAGTTTTCTATTGATGGGATGGATGCATATGAGGTTGGTCTAAGCCAATTATACCCAAATAATTATATTCGCCTCTCTCGTAACTTTTGATACAACTGGAACTCTCTAATCGAGTATCAGCATTCGAGTCCTTTCAGAAAGATCCTGATGATCCTTAAATTGATACCCCTAATCCGGATAAATCAAAGAAAAGACATTTAAATAAAAAAAAGACCAAGTAATCAATCATACGATGAGTCGATGACCAACCAGCGCGGGGGATAATCCCGAAAAGTACTTTCATGCACGGATATTTACCCAGATTGAGATTTTCGCGATACACGGGAGAGGATGCCACACGATTCCACCATTCCACAGCCCACAATTCCCACAATTCCACATTTAAAAATCCGGAACCAAACTCTACTCAAACCCGTCTCCCTTCCGCTGGTGTTACCAATCTCAAATCTTTCTTTGCCCCCGCCCGGCCAGCGATCTCCCATGAATCCTACCAAAAATGAATCACTTCTAAATTGACAGGATTGACGAAACGATTGAGAAGCGATACCCGCGTTGAGTCCTGTAATCATTCAGATTGTGATCACCGGCGATAGGTAAAACCTCCGTCTCCTAAATCTGCAAATAATAATCATGCCACGCTCAACTCCGGATGTGATATAATCCTGTCTTAGTCCTGACTCTTGCCTCTCGCATCTTGACTCTTTCACCACGGCACGGGATCCACACCTAGAGAATCAGACGCTCAGAGGCTAGAGCTTATTACATAGAAAAACAGGGCTTTGGGTTCTTGAGTTTCCAGTCGTTTGGTAAATTTGATATGCTGCGATCACCATTGGCAAAGCAACTTCTGGCGATACGCTTAGCCACATAACATCGGAGTCACGGAGGTTTGGAGCTTGATTAGTAGCCTGTCTCTCTGTACGGTCCACGCATTTACTTTTACTTTTCTTTTCCTTCGTATTGTTTGGCAGCCGAAAGGGGAGCCTACACTATGCTTGCTGACGCATCTAACCCTCAATCGGGGGACACCCTCCCACGTTATCGCATGTGTGGAAATAATGTCCCCAATAAGCAAGCTTTTGATCCATGTATGATGTATCATGTCCCAAGAGTGACGAGGGATGGCTCCGGCGCTCTGGAAGAATCAAGCCTTAGAGAATGGAATCTAAATAAACCGGTAGAGACTGTAGTTTTATGTTAGTACGTAGTATTTGTTTCATGGGTGGGAAAAAGGGATCTTTTTGATTAGTGGACACTAGGTAGAATGGGCTAGTCTGAAAAGACGGGCAACTCTTTTTTAAGTTCCGCTCTAAGCCCTTGAAGGAAAAGAGGTTGGGGAAGGACAGACCTATATCCGGATTGCCCTAAACCCAATCCGGCCCAGTTCAACTCAAATGAAATGGGCTCTACGGATTTACTCCGTACTCTAACCGACATCAACCCGACTAAAAGTGTAACTTGGGAGATTTTTCAATCACATCACATCACATTACATCACTGTCACAATATCCCGTTGGCCAGTTAAACAATATCTTACTCTTTTAAACACTATGCTACATGCTACATAGTACGTGCTATATTGAGATTATTGATTTAATTTCTACCTTCGAGATGTAAGCCCCCACCCCTCGAACCGACTTGGAATTCTAGGGTATGGCTAAGCCGTCATCGGGACTTGTCAACGCAATGCAGAATTTTTTTCTCTGGGAAATTATGATGGTGGTACCACCTCGTTACCAAAGTAATGTATGTACTTCCCATTGGTTATTTTTCAAACCCCGCAGCAGGACAGGTAGCACGCCACAATAAAACCATCCACCGTGATGGTGGGAAACTGTCTCGGAAGCTTTTTTTTTCGCTCGCAGGAAGAGAGGGCTTCCCTCGTCCAATGACAGATGGGTCAAAAGCGCCTTTTCTGTCGCATGCATATGATGCCGGGGTCCCAAACACTTCATAGCCATCCGACTTGCTTTTTCGATGAACGCCACTTAAGGACATATCATGAGTAACCGGGTGGGAATTCTGGTGTGCAGTATCATGCCAGAACATGGCTTTTTAGGGCGCAGTCTGTGCGATGCATAAGTCTTTTGGGGCCAGCCGGTAAAAGTTTCCAGCATGACCCATTGATCAATATAAATCCCAGTCCCAGATTGCCAATGTCGTTCAGATCTAACCAAGATCACCAAATGCCGTTCTCGTCATTTCCAATATATATTACTGCTCATCTGATTTGCTTCTCGTGTCCTGGGTGTCAACTTTATCTGTTCACAAGGCTGTGTAGCTCTCCAAAGTATTTGGAAGAATCCTTGCCTTTTCTTATCAAAGATCACTATGTTCAGTCTATTGATTAATCGATCAATCATCTACATTTGAAAGATCATAGCACTCGGCAGCAAGTCAGGCTTATCAAAAAATGACACTCGCTTGCTTGTGGGATGGCAAGAGTAGTTTATTCGCTAGGAGTTGCTCAGCGCTCCTGAATCCTCGGCTCACCCAGCTGCTTGAATTTTGAAGTTGGTAGCCATGGTACATCTTGAGTACTTCCACAAAGGTCACATATCGTATGTTTATAATATAAACGAGTACCACAAACAAGTGTCAACCGTGTCACCAAAAAATGATTGGCGTGGAAGCTGAATTTTCGTTGACACGTTGAACTACCAAAAGAACATGCCGTGTTATTTGACTTTCATTCCTGTTTATATCCACCTATTTCATCATATTGGCGAAGATTTGGATCCTACTTCTCAAATAAATTCTTGATTTTTCCCACGTTGATCATGCCTATACCCGTCCGACTTGAAGGGAATTCTGGGTCCATAACATGGATATGCAAGGCAAGCCATTTCCAGCCTACTCTGCTGTATCTACCCGCTCAGGCAGGCCTGAATTTACCACTTGCATACAGCAGATAGATTTCACTCATGGCAAGCCAGTTTTGAAACCATTTATAATACCTCAGTCCATAATGATGTTTTGTCCCTCCCCATTGAACTCAGGTCAGACCACTTTATCTCAGAGACGGTTATCCCTCACATAGAGATTTGAAAGTTAAGATCTTCCAAGTGCAAAGTTGGAGCTCGTCACCCGAACAGAGAAAATATGTCATCAATTTCCGCGACAGCGTTCGGGACATTTTGAAGCAGCCACCCGTTAGTTTTTGGGCTTGGTGCGTATGCTCAGGAACCACACGGGTAGACGCTCCTGAAACTATGGACACAACGTGATTGTCACTGACACTTTGGGTGGGTGGTGCACGAGTCCCGGTGAGTGAAAGGGAATATTTGCTCTTTACTTTGCCTTTTTCATTGTCTGAGGTAGCTAGAATGGAGAGCTATGATGCTTATTGACTTGCTGTCGGAAAAGAGAGATTCTGCAGGCTACCGATGTTTTACTCTTTGATTCAGACTTCGGGATTCGGAACCCAAAGTATTCTGTGGCATTAGCAGTTTGGGAACTAATATCTGAATATTCACTTAGTAATTATGCGATCCTAGTAAGGTCATCGCTTTTTTCTTTAAAAGAAAAAAAGAAAGGAAAGCCCCGATTATAGGTATCCTGGAATTTATAACTGCATCATATCTCGGCAAAATTTTTCAATAGGATTGTGCAGGAACTGCCATTAGAATTCTAGTGTTGCCTAAAAATATTCCAGGCAATCTTTCCAAGCTGGTAGTTCTATGATAACAGTGAGCCAAAGTCATCCATCCGCTGATAGTTCAATGGACTCATGGGTGGAGTCTCTTTGAGGAAAGAAAATTGATATTCTACAGATGTTGCCATATTACACCAGCCTAGACTGTGGATCCTTGCTCTTCATCGTCAGATCTTATGATTCCCCATCCCTTACTCCAAAGAAAGCACAACTATAATATTCCCATTCAACTCTCAACACCACCCATTTCTCTTTTCATGGCCTGCCTAACCATATCACCACAAAGTTTTGCCGTCGGATTTGCACTGACAGCCAAAGCCTTCGCGATCTCATTTCCATACCTCCCACCTGTCATAAAATCCCTCGAGGCTGCCTCTTCAAAATCTATTGTTTTCCATCTCGCCTCCCTTCTCCTCTCATCAATCCTCACACTTGATTCGGCGTCAAAAGAAAGCTGTTTAGCTGATAGATGATACAAGGCACCACGTTGCGTCAATGCTTGGGAAAGAGTCTTCGCTGCTTGAGGGGATATTGATGCCCAAGGTGTATTTGGAGCTAAAAGAGAAATTGCTCTGTCTAAGTCGGATAATGCGTTGAATGAGGCAAGCTTAATGGTCGCCTCTGATGCTTCCGTATCCAAAGGTACGTTTACATCAGCTCCAGGTCCTTTGGCAGAAGATATCTTCAGCAACATCAAATCCCCATAAATCCGTCGCAATGCTTGTGCTCTGTTATTCCTCGCACTAGCATAATTAGGATATTCTTCGATCAAATCATTCAAGTTCCGAACGCAAGATTGATATTGAGATAAAGGTGAAAGTTCAGCTACGGGTTTAAAACCAGCAATTTGAAGTTCTACATCTTGCATTGAGAGAATAATATCCCGTTCTCGTTGTGCGATTCCTTGATATGTAGATGGATCGGTGATGTTCGGGTCTTTTGGAAGCGAATCATCAATAAGGAGAGGAATCGAAGGACCGGACTCTGGATCCTTAATCTTCTCGAGAACATCAAGGTCGTGTTTTGTGAGTGTTGCCATTTTTGAGAGATGGATTTTGAATGTATGTAAGTAAGTTGTGATGATTTGGGGTTTATCTCTTCGCGGTGAATGTAGAAGGATTATTTAACCATGAAACTAATAGAAAAGTAGAAAACTCTAGTTATTATTAGAATGAGATCATGCAAGCAGAAGTGTCTAGCGTTTGATAACAAAAATAACGTCCGGCCATGATGCGAATTCCGCATGATGACTAAGCGACCAATCGGGCACTTATGCCGAAAACAGCCGTTTATAAACCGCGCGGAATCAAAACCTCTCCACCCCTCAAACGCTAACAATGCTCTAATTAAAGAAAAGCTAGGCCGAAGGATGTCGATCGGTTTTACTACTCTGCATTCATTGGCAGTCGGTGAATGAGGAGAATCATCGATAATGACATCCTTCTATGTTGGCTTCATTCACCGTATTGCCGAGCTGTAGACTTTCCTAAAATGAAGAATCCATGGAAGTCCACGGTGTACTTCTCCTCTCCCAAACATCCTCCTCTGGTATTTAAATCTGCTTCTTTCCCGCAAACTTATCTGTAAGCATATTCTGCAAGCAAAGTTTGTTGGACAACCATCTTCAGCTCTTTCCACATACTTAAAGTCTTGGTTGATCATCTACTTTCAACCTGTTTCTACTTATCTTACTCCCATACAAAACATTCCACCTCTATCTATCATCTACCTTGATCATATCCTCCTACACTTACATCATGGCACCCTCAGCCCTTAGCCCTAGAATCCTAACTCCTACTTCCCTCACCTTCCCTACATCAGAGCACACAAACTCTTCCCTCAGCACCAGCACCCCTAATTTCCACGGCTACGACCATATCACCTGGTATGTAGGCAATGCCAAACAGTCCGCCTCATATTTCTGCACACGTCTCGGTTTTCAAACTATCGCCTACAAGGGTTTGGAAACAGGTTCCCGTTATATCGCTTCACATGTTATTGCTAATGGCAAGATTCGTTTCGTGTTAACTTCGCCTGTGAAATCATACTCGGGCTTGAAAGATGATGAACCAGTTACGGAGAAGGAGAGAAATTTGTTAAAGGAGATTTATGAACATTTGGAGAAACATGGGGATGGGGTTAAGGATGTAGCGTTTGAGGTTGATGATGCAGCGAGTGTGTATTATAACGCAGTCGAGCAGGGTGCTGTAGGTGTACAGAAGCCTGTCAAGTCGGTGGATGAGGATGGTGAAGTTGTGAGTATTTATTTTTCTTGCTTGGTTCATTCATTATTTGGAGTATACTGATTTTCGTTCATTTAGACAACCGCAATCATCCGCACCTATGGTGATACGACACACACCCTAATTACTCGTTCCAACTACACCGGACTTTTCCTCCCGGGCTATCGAGCTACTCCAGCTTCAAAGAAAGATCCTCTAGAGGCACTTCTTCCCTCCATCCCACTCGAAGCCATTGACCACTGCGTCGGCAACCAAGACTGGGGTGCCATGCAATCCGCCTGCGAGTACTACGAAAAATGTCTCTCCTTCCACCGTTTCTGGTCAGTCGACGATTCTCAAATCAGCACCGCCCATTCCGCTCTCAACAGCATCGTCATGGCATCCCCCAACAACATAGTCAAAATGCCCATCAACGAGCCGGCCCCCGGTCTCAAGAAAAGCCAAATCGAAGAATACGTAGATTTCTACTCTGGAGCAGGTGTCCAACACATTGCCCTCCGCACACCCGATATCATCACCACGGTCACAAATCTCCGCGCGCGCGGTGTAGAGTTTATCTCGGTCCCTGAAACATACTACGAGACAATGCGAGAGCGATTACAGGATAGAAATGGGGGGAATAAATGGGTCCTCAAGGAGGATTTTGAGGAGATTAAAAAATTGTCTATCTTGATTGATTTTGATGAAGGTGGATACTTGTTGCAACTTTTTACGAAACCGTTAATGGATCGACCAACGGTCTTTTTGGAGATTATTCAGAGAGAGGGGTTTGATGGGTTCGGAGCGGGGAATTTTAAGAGTCTTTTTGAAGCTATTGAGAGGGAGCAGGAAGAGAGAGGAAATCTGTAAATTGTGAGTGGTTAGTAGTGAGTGGAGGGCAGGTGGCGGTGAGTGGAGTTGGGAGGTGGTTGAAAAGCTTACTGTATGCAGTGGATGCATGGAATATGGAGCAAAAAATGCAGAATGTACTTAAGATTGCATATTAGGTGATTAGCTTACTTTTCGGGGACTTGCTTATCAGGGCAGGAATAACGGTGTTTGGGTTTTAGGGTTGAGATGATTTGTATATGTATGTATGTATATGCATATGCAGCTTTATGAATGATGATTATTACTTTACTATATCTTGCATGAATTGAAGTGTGAATGAAAACGGGTATATGCGAAGTGATAGTGATAATGATTGAATATGTATCTCCTTTCTGTGATATATCTGCATCTATATTTAGACATAGACTTAGACATAAACTTAGGCTTAAAATTAAAGTTAAACTTTTATCTATACTATCTGCAAGGGAATCTGCAAAGTATCCCTTTTTTCTCCTCGCTATATCCACTTGTATGTATCCACTCATAACGGCAACGCTATTTTTGTCTCTATCTACGATAATATGTCCACCTGTATCCACTCATATCATATCACATATCATCACATATCATCACATATCATCACATATCATATCATATCATATCTTTATCAAATGCCGATTGCAATCAACAGATTATTCATATATCCGCTCGATACTCAATTAATAAGTGTGCTATTCAAGGTCAGCCAGCATCTTTCGCTCAGAATTCGATTGGGAACTTTGACCGTATATCCGCTCATATCTACTACCATACATCTACAGAATGAATCCCACGGGATCTACATGCATATGTTGTTACCTTATACCCGTTTTTTGTATTGCATATGCAGCTACAAGTGTATAACTCTATCTAGTATCCACATATACCCCCACATCGACATCTATATCCCCACTCTTTGCTCGTAGATTTTGCTCGTAGTTTTTACTCGGAGTTTTTACTTCGAGTTGGTTATATTTAGATCGGTATGTATCTCATCCTTACATCTACATTCACACACCGTACGAAGATAATACATACATACATACACCTTCCTATTTCTTCGAATATCATCTATCAATAACTAGGTTGATAGTATCGATATCTATGTATAAGTTTAACCGTTCCTTATACCCATCCTTAAGGCTCATACCGGTACTAGATCTCCCTATATAAGGTTATCGAACCTAGCTCCTTATGCCCGAATCTATATTTATATACTCGAGTGAGTGGAAATTTAAGTGAGTGGAAATTTAAGTGAGTGGAAATTTAAGTGAGTGGAAATTTAAGTGTAAGTGTAAGTTTATCCGGACCTGCATTTCTTGTACCCGTCTTTCTACGCCCTTCCTAACCCTCACTTTACACCCGAACCTAGTCATCCTTATACCAGAATCTACCTTCATACGCGAAGCTAATGGTAACTTGAGCCAAACAAACATCTTTATCCTCATATGTACCCATACGCATACTCATCTCCATCCCATCCTCACATCCACCCTCTCCTTACACCTTCCTATTTCTCCACCCGGATCTAGTCATCCTTATACCAGACAGAATCTCACTTCATACCCGAAGCTAATTACAACTTGACCCAAACAAACATCTTTATACGCATACGCATACCCATACGCATACCCATACCCATACCCATCTCCATTCCATCCTCACATCCACCCTCTCGTTGCACCTTCCTATTTTTCCACCTATCATCAACACCAATACCAATACCAACATCTATCTATCCATATATAAATCTCTCCTTACACCCGAAAACTTCATACGCAAAACTAGGTTCATACGGGGCTATCTTCATACCCGAATTTTTAACATCATAGGTTACCCGAACCTAATTGTAACTTCATGTCTAATCCTCACGCCATATTCTATGTAATTACGTATCTATTTCTTTGTATAAGTACTGGTAATATGAATACTGGTATACTTATTCTTATGCTGGTTGATGTGTTTATTTTTATATTTACTTTTATACTATGTATGTTTTATGATTATACTTTTTTATTTCTTTATATACTTTCAATACTAATATCTATATATAATTAACTGATCTTTATAACCCGAACTTAACTTTATTATTATTATTATTATTATTATTATTGTGATTAACGTCTACTCTGACCTCCCGAGGGGTATTTAGACGTGCTAAGCCAAGGGGATTAACTACAGACAGCTGTTGACCTCCTTAATTAACAATTTAGCATCTGAGAGGGGGACTGTTCGTTCCTTTGCGTGAACGCCCTGTCCACTCAGTTGTGGCGAGTGTGTGTGACTGTTATTTTATAAGTGCGTGTGGAAGGGCTCGCAAGGCCTATCTTTATACATTCCCATTCTGTAGCTAGAGGGTGGGGAGTGAGGGGGGGCGCCATTTGGTTAGCTAGGCGTCAGTGTTTGCACACCAGTGTGTGTTTTTAGTGAAATGTAGAGAGGGGAAGAGCTAAGTTGTCGGATAGCCCAGTTGGAGAAGTCAAGTGGATTGTGGCGTGTTGTGCTCTGCTTTTGAGCGAGGGGAAGAGAGGGATTTTGAGGGGTGGCACAGGGTCAGTACAGCGGGCATACTTGGGTATAGAACTTTGAGACCCGCAAGAGCTCTGCGAACGTGTCTGGAGCACGTAGAAGCTTGTGGATATACATGATCGTCTGCCAGGTGGTGGTGATGGCGCTTCGTGGTGCAGTTGGCCACTGACCACGTGTCTCATTGTTGATGGGGCATTTGGAAAAAGTGGAAGGGTTGAACTTAACTTTATATCTGAATCTATTAATATTCTTATAACTTACTTTGATTTATTTTTATATTATAATTTTTTTTTTTAGATAGTTTAAATATATCTTTTTTTATTTATATTTATTTTAGATAATATTCATTTTTATTCCTATTTAAACTCATTTGAATCTACATTTATAATATCTATTTATTATTTTTTTTTTTAATTTTTTAATATAACTTATATAATTATAAAAATAAATATTTATATTTCTTTTCTATACCTCTGTTATTTTTATATCTGTTTATGAAGTATTTTTGTATAAAATATTTAATAATTATTTAATTTTATATCTCAAGTATCTAGTTAATGTAATAATCGTTGTCAGTTGAATAATAGACTGACTTGGAGTCACGTGAGTAATCTGAGAGGCAGGGTCTAGGTGGTCGGCAGAGTCACAATGGATAGTCGGTTTTCAATCTGGTACTTGAAGTAATAACTAGTATGTACTCAAAGTGTTGACCTTACGTCTTAGCCAATTAGTATCACATGAAAGCAGCTGATAATTGATTTTGATAAGAATAAGTAGTAATTTCTGAGCCCAATACACTCATAGTCACACGTCTAGCTAAGTGTTACGTTGTAGCATTATAATTATTATCACGTGTTATAGAATCACATGAATAGTCTTGTGAGGGAGCGAGGGAGCGAAGGAGCGAGATTCGAATCTCGCTCCCCAGCTCCATCGCTCCAATGTTGGAATACGAAGGTCTATATAATCAAGACGGATTCCCTTTGTATAGAGCTTCGTGCTCAAGATCAATCATTTAGTATACCATACTATTAGTTACGAATTGCATCATATTATTGTCATTACTTTAAGTCCCTGCTTGACGCCTAGTTATAAACCACCTCGAGAGCCTAGAGCACTTCCACGTGATCTAGACGGCAAACCTCGTAACATTATATTGATTATATTATACTTTAAAATATCTAAGCTATATCTCTAATATTCATAGAGATATAAAAAGTTGCTATAAGTACCTTTACACCAAAATTTTGGTGTAAAGGTACCTGACCCGGTTCCCCATATGACCCGGTTCACCATAAGTTACGTTAATAAAAACTGAAATAAAAAATCTTAATAAATCTTATTTTTATATAT
Organism: Sclerotinia minor; assembly: GCA_025389075.1. Classification (NCBI taxonomy): domain Eukaryota; kingdom Fungi; phylum Ascomycota; class Leotiomycetes; order Helotiales; family Sclerotiniaceae; genus Sclerotinia; species Sclerotinia minor. Next base: position 1,208,866 of record QRFH01000010.1, on the reverse strand, counting down.
TTTATAATATATTATTTCTCTAATTGAATTTTTTTAAAAAATTCATTTTGATAAGATTTTGGATGATTTCAAATAATGTATCAAATTTATATTCATAAATTTGTTTATAAAATAGAACTTTTATCCTGAAATTCAAATTCTTTATTATTATTTAGTTTTCAAAAATACATTGACAGTTAATTATTAAACCGTTATCTTTATAAAGCTTGTAAGTTAGTTTTCAAACTTTTACTAATCTGTCAGCTCTATTTACTATATTGGGCAGGGACACAGACTGTCACACTCAAGAATACTGGGTAAAGTATCTTGTATTAGAAAATACTAAGCTAAGGAGAAAAGAAGAAGGAAAACAAGAGTAGAGAGTTTTCCTGATTAAATACAAACGGGGCATGCCACGTGACCCGGAGGTGTGAGGCGTCACACTACCCCCCTTCTCAAACGTCAAGACTGTCCTCAGGCTTGAGCCATACGTTTCCGCTGAAGCAGGGTCTAGTTCTCCTCGTTGTCGTCCAATCGATCTTCCGGAACCTTATCTTCCAATGCGCATTCTAACCAGTAATTAAGATTCTTTGGTGGCCCGGGTAAGTCAGGGTACTCGTTGTGAAAAGCTTTTAGTGCTAGCGGTGAGTTTTTAAGATCGGTAGGTGAGTATTCATCGATGTCGGTATCGAAACCACGCCATTTAACCCTGTAGCGGAGCAGTCCGTAAACTTTGCGGACTGAAAGTATTTTTTCGACTTCCCATTCCAAGTTGCCATCGACCTCTTCAGGTATAGGTGGTGCGTGAACTTGTCCAGGCAAAGGATCTTCTGCGGCTTTGCGGAGCTTCTCAGGATTAAAGTACGGGTGTACTTTGATCTCTGCAGGCAATTCTAGCTTGAATGCGTTTCCGCGTCTCTCTAGGATCCTATAGGGGCCGCTCATCTGGTCTCCAAGTTTGCGACTAGGCCGATTAGTCCTCCAGGACTTAGTACTTACATATACCATATCCCCGACATCGAAATCAACTTCGCGACGTCGTTTATTAGCTTGCATTCTTTGACGTTCCTGTGCGACCAGCATATTAGAGCCAGCGATTTTCCAAGCGTTATATAGACGTTCGGTCCACGCTTGAGCCTCCCTTCGATTCCACCTAGCGGCGGCTGGTGTTCTGGCGGGTATTTCCTTCCAATCGAAGCTGGTGCGGGGTTCAAAACCTAAAATCGTGAAGAATGGGGTTTGTCCAATCGATTCTTGTATTAAGGTAGCTTGAGCGAAATCCATCATAGGTATCAGCTCGTCCCAGTTGTCTTGGTAGAAATTCACGAAGGGGCGTAGGCGTTGATCGATGTATTGATTCATGTTTTCCGTTTGGCCGTCTGTTTGGGGGTGATCTGCTGTCGATAGCTTCATTTTGATACCTAAGATCGAACATACCTCCGTCCAAAAGTCCGACACGAATTGTGGGCCGCGATCTGAAACGATACTATCAGGTGGTCCGTAATAAGGGTAAATTCGTTCCAAAAACATTCGAGCGAGATCTCTAGCATCTGCAGTTTGGAAGCACGGAATGGTTGTCGATTTCTTGCTCAATCGACACATGAATACCAGGATTGCATCGTGACCCTTTTTTGACTTCGGGAAGCTCTTGAAATCCATCGTTAGATGCTGCCAGGGTCTTTCAGGGACAGGGAGCGGTTGAAGCAAGCCGGGAGTCTTGTCACGGGGTATATGAGCACGTCGGCATATGCTGCAATTGTGAATATATCTTTCAACATCCTGAGGCAATCCTTTCCAATAATATCGTTGTATCAATAGTTCTGTCGATTTACGAATACCAGGGTGTCCCGTAGAAACTTGTTCATGAGCTTCTTTGATCAAGAGTGTTCGTAATGGTCTGTCAACAACCATAGCGTTTGGTACCACTAGCTTACCAGATCGAAGCAATAAGCCATCAACCATCGTCCATTTCCCGTTCACTTCTGTTCGTGCCAAGGTGCGTTGTTCTTCTAGTTCTGTTGCAGTACGGTTAGCCTGCAAAACCTGTAGCATCTGTCCCAGGCCAGGATCGATATCTTCCACAAGAGGCGCTAATACTTCTGCTCGCACTTCGGGGGAGAGCATTGTTGGCTTTAGGAGAATACCGAGGCGATTGGCCTCCATTCGCTCTTTTTGGCTCTGTATATCGCCGTCGCGCCGGGTTAGGGCGTCAGCTTGTCCATTTGCTTTTCCAGTACGATATTCCAGTTGGAAGTTGAATTGAGAAAGGTATTCTGCCCATCGTGCTTGGCGTGCTGTCAGCTTTTTAGTTCGCATAAAGATCTCCAGAGATTGATGATCAGAATAGACCTGGACGGGATTTTCAACGCTTTGGAGCTCCACTCGCCATTGCTGAAATGCTTGCAGGATAGCCAGCATTTCTTTATCATGGATCTCGTAATTACATTCTGCGGGATTCATAGTCTTAGAGAAGAACGCCAACGGATGCCATTCCTTTGTCGCAGGATCCAATTGGGAGAGAATGCCACCTGTCACCCCGTCGGAAGAGTCCGTCTCTACCTTAGTGAGGCGGTCTGGATGAAAGTAATGCAGGACCGGAGCTTCTGTTACAGCTTGTCGCAGTGTTTCGAAGGCTTTTTGACAGTCCGGATCCCAATCGAAGGTTCGTCCCTTCTGCGTGAGCTTATCTAGAGGGCGTGCGATTCGTCCGTAGTTTTTGATAAATTTGCGATAGAAACCACAAAATCCTAGGAAACCTCGTACTCCTTTGACTGTTGTAGGCCTTTTCCAGGTCAGTATATCTTTGATCTTTTCAGGGTCAACTTCCAAGCCTTCTGTCGATACATAGAATCCCAAATACTTGATTCGTGACACCGAGAAATCGCATTTTTTGATGTCAACAGACAGGCCGGCCTCTTTCAATTTGGTTAATACCCATCTGACTTGGGCAGTATGTTCTGATGGATCTGTAGAGTAGATAATGATATCATCCAGGTACGCGGTACAGAAGTTTCCCAGGTTCTCCATCAAGAGATTATTGATGAACCGTTGATAAGTCCCGGGTCCTCCTGACAATCCGAAAGGCAAAACCAGCGATTTGAATTGTCCAAAGCAAGTTTGGAACGCAGTGAGTTCCTCTGAATCGGGATGCATTCGAATAGCATTGAAGGCAGCGCGTAGATCGAGTTTCGTGAAGATTTTGGCTTTGGACATTTGTGAGAGGATCTCGTCAATCCTTGGAAGCGGATAGCCATCTTTAGCTGAGATTTCGTTTAATTTCCGGTAGTCCACACATAACCTCAGATCCCCATTAGCCTTTTTGACGAAGAGGATAGGTGCAGCAAACGAAGCGTTACTAGGAGCGATCCATCCCCGATTCAAGTTTTCATCGATGAACTTCTTTAAAGCTTGTAATTCCTGGGTCGTTTGTCGATATAATGGAGACAATGTCAAGTTGTTGGGTTGTGTCAATCTAATTTTATGGTCGCTATTCCGATGAGGGGGTAGAGCATTTGCCTTTTTCTTGGAGAAGAGATCAATGAGATCATGATATTCTTTAGGGATAGTTCGTTGCAGCGTTTCCAGTTCTGTTTCTTCTGGGCGATCTTCGACAGAGTGCTCCCTTTGGTATAGGATCTGATCGATTTCCCAACTTGTGGCTGTAAAGCATTGATTCTTCCGGTTCCGGGCGTTCATTCGGTATCCGATAGCGTTGATCAATGCTATCCGATGAGGTGTAGTTCCTTCGGGCGTTGGTCCTTTCATCGATCGTGATGGTTCTTTATCAGGTGAATTCATGAGTTCTCCGGGCCATAGGATCTTCGATCTAGCTACGTCCAACAATACCTTTTGTTGTGCTAACCACTCTCTTCCAATGATGAGATCACAAGCTAATTCTTCTATAACATATAGATAAACATCAAGGAACTTGCGATGACCGATGGTGAGGGTTGTTTTCAAACGTTGAGTGATAGGGTTAGCCTTTTGTTGATTGTAGCCATGGACAGTACGAGGCTTGATGGGTTCGAGGGGGAGGTTTGTTCTTTCAGCGATATCAAAGGCGAGTTTTTTATTCACGTAAATTTTACCGCTTGCTCCAGTGTCAGGTAAAAAGAAAGCAGAGATGGTTATCCCGTTTTTTTCTATAGTACATGGGAATTCAAAGTTCCTCTTTTTCTTCTGACATAGATCGATATCGAGTTTCCCGATCTGTAGAGCCCTTAAGGAGGAGTCTTCCCTTAAGGGGTTTCTTTTCCCGATTCATCCGATTCATCGACATCGATCACTTGTACCTTGTTGGGACAATCGCGGGCTAAATGTCCTGGCAGATGGCAGCGGAAGCAGGCACCAGCACGACTAAGCGCTTGCCGAGCAGGATCGTCATAGACCGGGCGATTCTTGACAGGGGTTTTGTTGGCGGGGAGCACAGCCGGGTTTTCGAACTTCATCTGCATTTTGGGGGCGGAAGAGGGTGAAGGAATAGTGGTCCCTCTGTAAATGCCTTTGCGGGTTCCCATATGCGATTTGGCAGGCTTTAGCTGCTGCAAAAGATAATCGAATTTTTGGCAATCCTTTACATATTCAGTCAAAGTAGTTGCATGGGAGGTGATCATCTTATCGTTGAGTTCGTTGCTCAACTTGTAGGTCAGATCTTCCAGTAATTGGTCCTGGTCGGTGATTTCAGCGGTTGACGCATACAATTGGAACTCGGCATAGAACTCAGGGAACGGCCGACCTCTTTGGTATAAAGCATTATACTTGCGTCGGGCGTCCTGTTTCTTGTTGGGGTCCCCGTAGATATCTTCCAAAGTAGCAAAGACTTCTTCGATGCTAGTGTAAGGGTTCAAAGCATCAGTACGGTAACGAGCTCGTACCTGCTCAGCAGGAGGTCCCTTCAGACGACTGTGTATATACGCCAATTGTGCGACGGGGTCGGAGTTTCCAGAAGCGCGAATCTTGTTCATCATTTTATCTTTCCATTGTTCCCAAGAAATGCCAGTGGAGGAGCTCTCAAAGAACTCAGGGTCTGGGATCTTGAAGGCGGGTTGAGGCGACGCCGTTGACCGGGCTTTACGAAGGTCAACGATCTCCGCCTCGAGGCTGGTGATCCGACTTTCGTACTCAACCTCGTTCTGTTCTGCTTCTAGAAGGCTCTGCGATATCTCTATGTTCTGAGCAGCTAAACGATCGCGTTGTCTTTTGATCGAGGCCATCTCCTTTTGATGGCGCTGTTGATCTATGTATACCTCGTCGGACCACCTTGCTATCTCGTTGCTAATAGATAGCAAGTCCGCCGGGAGGTATCGTTCAAAGTCTTCAGCAACGCTTCCAAATAAGAAATTATAGGCTTCTGCAGCCATATCTGGCAAAAGGCCCTGGTCGACTGCATCAAGTGCACTCAGGAGTCTGCGTTCTCTTCTCTTGCCTTGACTGACGGATTCAGGGAGATCGGGAACAATGTCGTGTTCCCCCTTCTGTTCTTCGTGAGGGGCTGGGGATTTCTGAGTTGCCATTTCGAGATCAATTCTGTGTTTGTTTCTTTCGGTTCAGAATTCTAGTGTGATAATCAATTACGATTTGATCGATACGTAAATTTCAGAGCTCGTAGATTCGTAGGTTCGTAGGTTCGTAGGTTCGTAGTCTATACGCAATTATTTTTACTTCCCAGCGTACGGGAAAGAGTGTAAGATGAGCTTAGTATTATGTCACACTCAAGAATACTGGGTAAAGTATCTTGTATTAGAAAATACTAAGCTAAGGAGAAAAGAAGAAGGAAAACAAGAGTAGAGAGTTTTCCTGATTAAATACAAACGGGGCATGCCACGTGACCCGGAGGTGTGAGGCGTCACACAGACCTTGTCTAACCCTGCCAGCAGGAATATTCAACCACATATCTACGATTTACTTTTGTACTTCAACTTGATATTCTTTAGTATAGATTGTTAACTCCAATTCACGTCATGCCTTGAACCCAATCGTCAAATCTCGGCTTCAAACTGTAAAGTGCGGCTCTTTCTACAAGGTTATATGATAGGACGGTCCAGCTGTCCAGCCCGGTTGTCACGTCATATAGCCTCACAGAAGAGATGTCACACATCACCCACAGACATGTTTAGACTCTTCACTCTGACTCAGGTAATATCAAGTTATTTATCCAAGTGAGACTTTGCAAAATACTATAATGATGGATTCCGATGGCAAAGTTATCAAGCACGGCGCCCGCCTAGGACACTTCTTTGAGAAGGTAAAACGTAAATTCAGATCGAGGGATAAGAGAAGACTGAGGAATCCTCTGCGAAGGCTGGCTCTCCTAGAACGTCTACCGTTGCCATCATCAAAAATGCTCAACCAGTCAGCATAAAACAAGACCCGATTGATCAAGCTGCAAGTAAAGCACCTTCCAATGTTCAAGCTAAGCCTGACATGTGGCAAGAAGCGTTGGACAAGGCCAAGCAGTCCACTGACTGGAAGACCAACAAAGAGGAATATGATCGAGCGGAAATGGAGTGTCGGGTTAAAATTCAAGATCTCTCCAAAAACAACAAAATCACTGGGCGAAAGTCTTCAAGGATCCAGGGAGCCAGCTGGCTGATTTAGATCCTACAAAAGCTGCATCTTTAGTCTGGGGATTTGTACAGTTCTTTGTCGAAGTAAGTTGATTTGCTTACTGTCTATAAATTTTTACTGACTCGTAAAGAGAGCTGTTGTATATGATGAAACCCGAGATATGGCGATTGATCAAGAGCCTATTGCGAATTTGGTAACCTGGTATGCACTGATCGAGAATTTGTATCTCAACAACATACCTGGGGACCGGGGTGAGGCAGACGAGGCAGTTGAAAAGAAGATAGTGGCTTTGTACAGCGCAATCATTCTCTACCAATTTGCTATTTACAAATTCTGGAAACAAGGTAAAATTAGACATGGAATACAAAGTTTGATACCTCACAAACTCAAAGACCTCTCGAGCGCAATCCAAAAAAGGTCAGAAGAGGTCGAATATGTATTGCGTGGAAGCGATAGGAAGGCACTGCTCGAAGTATCCAAGTTAATCCAAGTGCCAATAACTCAAATTGGGAGCCAGTTGCAACAGGTTTTGGATGTGCTTGTAGATATAAATGCGAATAATACTCAAAGGTCTTAAGCTGGGTCTCGCCAATATTACATGTGGATCATCATCGGGGGTATAAGCCTATGGAAGGAACTGGGGAATGGATTCTTGATCATCTAGAATGGGAAGAATGGAGATGTTTGCAGAAATCAGGACTATTCTGGCTGCGTGGCAAAATGGGTTCAGGGAGGTCCAACTTGGTGTACTTACCCCATATTTCGCAGTTCCTACAGGTGAGAAGATTTCTAATTGAAAGTCCAGGTCTATCGTAATATCTCATTTACTTGACAAAAGCATGAGTGGCCAGGAACATGTAGCATTCTTTTATATAAATGGTACCACCCGGGCGGGAGAAGCCAAATCCGCCGAGACGGTTTTGAAATCACTACTAAAACAGCTTGCAGATCAAGGTGACAGATCCCTTTTGCAACCAGTTGTTACAAAGTATGACCAGCTTCGGAACGTTTCTAGTCTCAGTAAAGAAGATTGCATCGATCTGCTTACTAGCATCATCCGCGAATATCGGTAGACTAATATTATCATTGATGCATTTGATGAGCTGAGGGATGATGATGCTCGAAATGACTTGCTGAAGTGCTTGAGACAATGGACCGAAGGGTCACAAGGTGCAGTGGTCAAGATCTTCATATCAAGCCGCGACCATGTTTACATTGGCAACCTGATGGAAAAAATGTGGGTGACCCGGAATGGAATTTTTATTGCGGAGAAGAATCACGAAGACATTCAAACATTCATCAAGAATCGTGTGTGTGACTTAGAAAACATGCTTTCGGATCCCATCCCAGAGGATATCAAGCGTGATATGGAATCAACATTAAAGGAAAGGTCGGACGGAATGCAAGAATCTCTAGTATTCATCTATCTTATCCAAAGCCCTCGCTAACAAAATAGGTTTCTTTGGGTCCATTTATCGTTGAAGTATCTGACGCAGATCAAAGCAGAGAATCCGCACAAGTTTGTCGAAGGCTTGAAATCTGTCCCTCTAGGTCTCATGGGAGCTTACTCAAAACTATACAAGTCTCTGCTTGAGGAACAACCCCAGGAAAATGTGACTGCCATTCAGAAGATTCTACGCTTTCTCATGTATGGATATCAGGAGGAAATATTTGAATCCCGAGCCTTTCTTTCCGCAATCAATTATCAGAGAGACTCAAAGCTATCTGCAAAGGACGTTTTAGATCTCTGTTATACGCTCGTTGAGCTGAATTCCGAGACTCGAACCTTCAGGATCATTCATTTTTCTGTGAAGGAATTTTTACAAACTCTAACTGTTGGTACGAGAAGGATACGGAAGACGTAGCACCCACGGATTGCGTAGGTCCTGTATGTCTAATTGTATTCTGTCTAAAGAGCTAGCTACATATTGAAAGTAGTAAGTCTTATATAGACTTACTGAAAGAGCTAGTCTCTTTCGCATTCGCTTAGGGCTTTATTACAGTAGCTATATTACAGTGGTAATTGAATTGAAGTCATTCACTTCGTTCACACACTAACAGAGTACGAATTTGAGACTGCAAATGCAGCGATTGCCGCACATTGTATCACCTACTTGAATAATGAAAGGGATTACGTGTACTATTTGGGTCGTTTCCATTACGATATGGGGGTTTATACGTTTGGGGCTTACGAGACCGAATCTTGGATCATTCATTGTGCTCGAGCGGGGAGCTTGCGACAGAAGTCACCTCTTGTAGAACTATTATCCAAGTTTTGGCCTCGGTGGGGACCTGAAAAACAATCCTCCTTCGAAAGATG